>OX104039.1:4003177-5203177 GCA_944470415.2 Schistosoma rodhaini
ACGCAAAATAATTTTCGTTTCTCTTGAATTATCTAAACGACGTTGTGAGCATTTCTTAATTACTGTTAAATACGTTATATGATAACTTTCATGTCATAACAAATCAAATTATTCTCTTCTTAGAGGACAAGAAATTCAGCCCTACTGTGATATTCCCTCTGAACAAAAATGTGCCAGTTATGAAAACGGGATCGGTACTTGCGCACTGTATAAACACAAGAATCAATTAAATGAAGTCAATCAGTATATGGATGATTCGTTTACTTTTACAGACACTCAAAAGGAAAAGTATGGAGGCTATTCATTTTTTGATTACTGTCCAGTTCTTGTAGTAAGTCACACTTCTATTAAGCCGTATGATAATTATGTTAGAACAGTGTGTCTTGATAAAACAGCCAAACTAAACTCACGATGGTTATCGGATCACTTATATGGTTCGTTTGACAGTTTCGGGAAATGTTTGTAACTAATTGATCTAAAAGTAGAGTTACCCATGGAAATGATTATTTTGTACAGAACGTCTGAGATTCTTATGCTAGACGAAAAGACTTATCAAACGGGAGACGTGAGTATACTGTTTCACCCATAACTTAGTATTAATTTTAACTAAGAGGTGCACGTATTTGTATGATCCTTCACACTCTGATACGCAAAGATGTTTGTTATAAATAGTTTTATATTTGATTCCTTAAGGTATTACAGTTCTTGACATTCAAGTAATCTGTGCAACAATAATTAAATGAGTTATTTTTTGAAATCATCGGATCTGTTCTTTCTTAGACGTATTCAATAGTAGTGAGATGCTTTTAATACTTTTCAGGAATTTGCGCGAAAGATTGTTGGTCTAATTACAGAGATAAAACTTTAGACATATTAATACTCATAACATTCCTCAATGGTTTCTTACGGAAGTAGTATCCAATAACGTCGCTGTAATCGTATTCCATATCATTCAGTCATATGCATCAGAATTTCGTCAAAACAACAGAGATTTTTTGATACTTCATATATTTTTTGATGTAGTTTTGGTCTCTGATTTGTGTGGTTCGGTAGTGTAGGTTTTATCGTCCTTCTGAACGACATCATCAGCACAAACTTCCATGGACTTCTACCGGAGGTTTGTGCTTATGATGTCGTTCAGAAGGATGATGAATGTAACACAACCAAACCATCCAGCTCAGACAATCAAACTTTATCTAAATCATCCACCTGAGCTTAAAAATTTCACCACTCTTATTATACTATAATACAACAACTTTCGTTATTACTATGCAACTATACTACTACTATACTATACTACTTCATACTATAATTTTTGCATTTAAAAAAACATTTCATTTAGGTTCACTCATATGAAAAAGATGAATCATCCCTATGCGATAGAAAAAGTGACTTAGAACCAGGTTCGTTAACAAACATATTTTGTTAGCTTACCTATTTCGCTTGTTGCTGAAACATATCTATATATATTTGAATATATGTATATTCGCTGAAATATTCCCATCATATTAAACAACAAAATTATGTGAACGAAGAATATCCTTTACAATAATTTCACATCAGGTACTACAATTATAAATCCAAATGAATAATCCATAAGAAATTGACCAAGTTTATTATAAATGACGAGAATCTGATTACCGCAAAATCTGATGAAGGAACAAGAATTGTTGTACTTAACAGAATAGATTACATTGATAAGATGAATAATATCCTTAATGATCAACACGAAATTTCAGGTATTGAATACAGTATGTTAAGATAAACCGTACATGTCTAAAAATGGTCTCCATGGAATATCCGGTTTATATATCTGCGGTTGTCCATATAAATAATACTTGTATTCTCTCAGTTTATGACACTAAAATATCTTGATAATCATCATGTTTTACCTTGAAACGACATATGTCGACAGATTTGTAATATTTTCATTAAGAAAGATAACCCCTATGCCAGAAGTTGCATATAACAAGAAAGAGATAGATTGTGTGATTGTATTATGAAAGCATGTTGACTTCATACACTGAAGCCAAATCTCATCTTGTTGTAATGTATAGACCAGCAGATTGTTAATCTATAAAACAACTTTTATTTCCATAAATTCACTGTGACATTTAATCAATATAGATGTGTTCAAATATTTATTGATTTTCCACAGATTCAACACTAGACTTATTTCTGGATTATAGGGGTCCTGATTCAGCATGTTTTATGGACGAAGCAATTGAATACGTTAGCGGATCAAAAATATACACTGCTAAAAATACAACAATGTGTCATAAAGTAAGTTCTATTTGAAAAATTCGATAATTTATATTGATGGACTTTGCATGTTTCATATTAAAATACATTTGGTCATAAGCAACGAAAGTATCAAGGAAGATGAAAATAAAAATCACTTCGATATGTAATATTCCCACAATGTATCGCTCAATAATTGTGTAGATTTGAAGAGAACATTGCTTTCTCTTCTAAAAATAAGTTAATCGAAAATGACGGAATGAGTTCACTCATATTTTTACAAAAATCTTATTCAAACACATGGATACTGGTACAATGAGATACCATGATATTTATGCATCACACAAAGAAATAAGATTGTGAGGTAGAGTGAGGAGGGTTGGTATATTGAAAAAAGAACAACAGATGAATGAAAATAAGTGGATGAGGGTTAAAACTCTATAGAATCAATTGGAGAAGCACAGCATTTCAAAAGACGCATGCAAAGATGATTTTTATTTTGGATGAAATTCTTTCACTTATAAAAATAAAAGAAGGAAAACTACATTAGGACCACCACTATTAGTAAATTTCGACTAATAGGAGACTCAATTCGAAGCAAAATTTGCACAATGTTTCGAAATAAAAATGCAAATTTATTGTCAACTTTGTGAGCAGTAGGCATAAAACGAAGTACCACATCTAGTTTTAAGGTGACCGTCAAACTTTACTGCTTACACATGAGAGGTTTTGCGCAAGCGAATGTGCCTTCACTCGCCAATTTCAAGGTATCTTGTTTGTGCAACCGATGCTTACCTATGTTTTGTGATGGATCGATAGATTTTGAAAGATTATTTCAAGCTGCTTAATTCCTAACAGAAACAGTAACAGATGGTAGCAATAATAAATAGTTATTCATATTTTGTGTGAAGAAGTCCTGGTTTAGGTCGATTTGACACGTAGATTCATAAAGATAGAAGACAATAATTCTACTTCTATGAGCTGAGGCCAAATATCGTCAACACTTTTCAAATCCATTGTGTTTACTCTTCCTATTTAATAAGTAGTCTTTGAGATGGTGTTAAATTTTGGTTCACGGTTATCAATAGGAACTGAAATAATTCAGCAATCATTCAACAAGTCAAAAGTAAAAGTAAACATATTAACTCGTACGTTGACAGACAAGTTAACTGCTGAGTATAACAATATGCTTAAGCTTAAACCTAGTGTGCAGATTCTATCTGTTAAGTGGTAGGTACAGATATTTTCTTGGCCAGTTTGACAGATTATTTTCTGGAAATTGATTACTCTTGTTGAGTTCTACTCAATTTAAAACTAATTATCTACTGATTGTTCCTCATCCTAAACACAAACACTGTCAGTTCCAATGTTCAATAAATTATGGTGTTGAAGTGATATTTAACGGACAGCTGTTTGAGTGTCCTGTTGAAGGTGGGATAATACATATACGGCCACATATGAAAAAAGGATATTTAGCTATCAATATACAATGTCCAAAATGCACGTCATTGTGTAAGGTGAGTTGAATTGGTTTGTAAATATCCATCACACTAAAAAATATTAATAAAAACGGATAAATTTTTCTGCCTTCATAACGCAGATTTAGTTCTGAAATTTGTATCAGGATAAGCTGGGGGAATCGATTGTAGTAAGTATGTACATTGTAGTGTGACTAGCGTTGAAAATCTGTGGAGATTGAATATTCGTTCGAAGTGTATGGAAATTTTACACAAACATTATTCATTGTTCAAATTTGTCTTGTCATGTGATCAGACACATTTTGCAGTGCAATTGGTCGCGAATCAAGAAGGCATAGAAAAAAAGAGCGACAGTAGAATGTAAATTGATGTAGGATCAAATCGCTGATCACTTTGATATAATAAAAGATTGCAACCGTGGTAGATAGGGACATTATTGAACATTATTTATGTGACATATTTCTACAAGATATACTTCATAAGAGACCGATATCTGCCAATATTACGTGTCCCTAGTTTCGAGTTCATGTTTTTATGTATCGTTGAACTCGTTTGTAACTTCATCTATGACTCTACTTCATCTTCAAAGTCAGTTTTGTATGCCTGCTCTAATCTGCTCATACCATTTGCAACCGTGGAAAAATAAACAGTGTGTTGTCACTGTATATTGAATTGGAATCGATAAATGATGTTCAACACACATATTACGTTTATTAAAAGCGAGAACTATATGTTCAAATAACTCATGGGAATACTTAACTGACAACTTGATATACACTTCTAATTGGATCCCAAAAAATGACCATATCCCGATATGCATTCACTGACAGGAATATACCAGCCTAATCAAATGGATTTGTGTTTTTTTCAAAACTCAGATGGAACAGTACGAAAATAGTTAATTATTGTAAATCATAATCGGATGCCAAAATGTCACATTCTCACATCCAATAAAAGCTTTTCATTCTATTTCGATTGGAATGAATCAGATTACAAAGCAGCACCATTTACATCAAATTAAAACATTATTACACGTGACAAAACGTCTGCTCACTTTCAGTTGTGCACACACTATCAAAAACGGGTACACAAATCACTAATTGTTAAATATTTTTCACATCCATAAGTTTTTGAAAAAAGGGTGATAGGGATCATACGTGCCGCGAAATTAATGTCAAACAATTATCAGTAACGGGTTGTGGGGGTAGTTGAGATTAAATTGAAGTCATCAATATGTGGAGAATTCAACAGCAGGACTAAACGGCCGTCATGTGCTCCCAGGTTTTCAATGATGGTCCAGTTGATTTCAGATCATCAACAAGTCTACGTATTGAACGCCTGAAAATATAATAGACTTTCAATTCACACGCTTATTGTCCAAATAACAGAACAACAACCACATTTATGGATATGTTTTCATGAAATAAAATTTCATGCAAATAACCATCAATAATGACCAAATTATTAGGAAGAATTTGTCTAAAAAGGATTAATAGAGTTATTTCCAATTCATTTGCATAAGTTGCTTTGTCCTGAAGGGGAAAACATGAGTTCGTTTTATTATATAGATTGAACAAGAGATTCACTGACGTAGATTTTGCATGCGTGCCCCAGTGATCCTCAGAATTTTATTGGTAAACCTGTAAATACATTGGTCGATATACGTTTCCATCTAAACATTACAAACGAGTAACATGTTTTAAATGAGAATAATGTTTTAAGAGTATGACATTAAATTTAAATTCCCTAACACTCTCAACTTTCTCAAGTACCTTATACTAACCAGTCAAAAACGTCATTTCAACTGGCCAGTGAAACTAATATTGAGGATAGCAGAAGCAAATGCTTTGACGAAATATCATCAACCCACCTAATTCGTCTGGTCATCGTCAGTTGCTTACAATCTGTGGATATAAATAACTTAAGTGGTAGAGTTTATTTAGACGTTTTTTTGAAGACATATCAGTATATTATAGCAAAATCGGTAGCACACTGAGCTTGTAGAAGGCTTTATATAAAACAGACTAGACATTTCACTGAAACATGATTTCTGACTGTTTGATATCTGTGTTACTGAACGATATTTACGTGCGCAACTCTTCATGCTTAATTATTTTACGTTTTCAGGACAATTGTCCAAAATGAAGGAGAATCAAATAGAGCAAACAATCTTTTGGTTATTGTTGAAAGAGAAATTCATTTCTTTGATTTTAATAATGAACATCAATTACAACTTGTTTTAACTTGATATGAATTTTGCATGTATAAGTTGATAATGGTAAAATATGTATTGCTTGATATATATAAACTGTTTCAATGTTTATTTTGAGACATTGTGATGACGAAACTTGTATGAGTCAGACTATGGTAGTGCATTGCTTCGCTGAACTTTCACCTCGATAACCGTTATTGTAAAAACGTTAACGGTGCATGAAATCAGAATGCAAAGAGAAGTTGCAACTACTGTTTATTATAAATAAGTAATATATTTAGCAATATCCCAATGATTAGAAAAATTAGATTTTCTGACGTTTCGTGACTCAGTGTAAGTCACTTCTTCAGAGAATAAACAACTAAATTAATATTAATCCAAGTTTAAATAGTACAACGGAACAATCCAAGAATAATTAGGTGATCAATCGAAAACAGGTCTGAATAAATCAATGTCACGTCATTTCATTGCGGTCAAGGTGATTCATGAGTGACATGTATGTAATTTTTGATGTATGTGTCCACTGTAAATGATGAAAAATGTGTGACCTTTATAATGACAAAGGATAGAATTAATTTGTAATGTAATGGTGTGAAATTGTAAATAATATTAGACTGGTTGACTAGGATAGATAATCCAAGTGGGATGTATGGTAAGGCCTTCTTTTCTATTGAGGGCAGTGGGAGTAAGCATTATATGGAAATCTTCAGCTACTCTTCTTTCATTGTGATTGGAAAAACCTTTCTGAAGTATTTTCACGTTTTTGAAATCAATTTGATGATTATCGAAAATGGCATGAAACGCTAATGCCGATTTAATTTGTAGTCTGTCTAGTTCTACAGGATTATTAGGAGATTTCTTTGTGTACCTAATATGCTCTTTGGCGCGAGTCATGATTTCGCGAGATGACTCTCCAATATAGAAGGCATCACAGTCGACACAACCTAATTTGTAGACGCAGTTCTGTGTAGACATGAATGATATCTTTTCTTTTAATTGAACTAAAGTATTTCCAAGCGTGTTCGTTGTTTTGCAATATACTTTGATTCTGTGTTGTTTTAAGATTCTTTGGAGTTCTTCAGTTGTGCCATGACGGCATGGTAGAACTGCAGTACCAATCCATGGCATTTCATTCGAATTATTGTTATTATTACGTACTGAATTGTCTTGTTTTAATATACTTCTGATAATCTTCATAGGAAAATTATCAAATTGTAAGATGATAATTATTTTCTTTTGTTCTTTTAGTTTGTCCTCTCGTCTCCTCCTTTGACTAGTGCTCTTTTGAATACGTCGAGGAAGCGCTCTGTCTGTCCATTTGATTGAGGGTAATATGCAGGAGAGCGTATGCGCACAATTCCATCCTTGTTCTAGAAGTCCTTCGATGATTCTGTGGTGAATTGTGAGACATTATCGGTCACCAAAATTGGTGACTGTGGAGTTTGTCATGGCATAGATTCACATGCATTTTGTGAATGTGTCCACCATGACTAGAAACATTTTTCCTCGTAATGCGTCGACAAAATCTGAGTCCAGCATCTACCAATATCTATTAAATTTTTCTTATTTTTGAGGTTCACACTTCTTTGGACTTTTAACTGCTTGCGGGCACGTCGAACAATTGTGGCATCTAGTTTCGATATATCGGTCCATTGTAGGCCAGTAAGCATAGCTTCGAGCAAACACTTTCATCTTATTGGTGTCAGGATAGCCGCTGTGAGATTGTTTCAGAAGCTTCTGGCGTAATGTTTTTGGAACAACAATTCTGTCACAAAACGTTATTCATGAATCTATTATCATCAGTGAGTTTTGCCAGCGAAAATACTGTAAAATTGATTTTGCAAAATGACGGTTCGGCTACTTGGTGAGGAGATAACCACTAACTTTCCTCAACGTCTTGTCATTTTCCATGGCTTCTTTGATACTTTTGAAGGTAACTGAATAACCATCGACTGAGTCTTCCAATACTAGATATTCTTCTGCTTCCGCCTCCATTACTGTCACCAAAGTATATTCATCCTGGTTTACACGTGAACCAATCAGTTTACACAAAGCGTCTGCTTGTCCAAAATCAGTAGTAGGCTGGTACTTGATCTTGAAGTCAAGATTCGAGTTCGCTTGTCAGCATCCTTCGGTGACCGCAAGCTACATACAAATTCTAGGCATTTAAACTGGTCTTCTATCGTGGAAGACAATGTGGACCTCTAACATTTTTGGTTTACAATTCCTGTATGCTGCACCCAGTTATCTAGGGTTTGTTTCGTTATCTACAAACTTAAATTTAAAGTCACAACTCAAGAATGTAGGTCCACACCTTTAAAGCTCGTTTGCCGTGTAGACCGGAATTTCTTTATTCAACCTGATAACGCCCACCAATGTTTAACAGTCAGTTAATAGAGTGAACTGGAGTCCAAATATCATCTTGTGAAGCTTCTTTACAGCAAAGCTAATCTTTTCGATCTGATTGACAAAACAACCGATTCAATGACGTAGTTTGAAGCATCTGATGCTAATGCAATTGGTAATGATGTAACGTAATGGGTGATCAATAGATCCAAGGCTAGTATTTTCTCGATTTCCTCGGAAGCGACATGGCAGTTTGCAAACCAATCCGATTTGAGACTCTTCGCCAGAAGGTTATTTTGGGGCATGTAGGTGATTAATGTTGAGAATAAAAGCTCCACAATGAATAAAGAGTTCCAAAAACAAATGCGGTGTGAGGTCGTCCGTCGATCCAGGAATAGTTTCCATTGCCTGAGTATTCTCTATATCTGGTCTTCTGCCCTCTTTGTTCAGTACAAATCCGAGGTACCTTATCTTTTGCATACAAAAGTTACATTTTTCTGCAAGGAGTCAAAGTCCATATTCGGCTATTCGCAACAGCACCAGATGAAGCTTCTTCTCTAAGCCTATTCTTTCTACTCCCATCATTATTTTATAATGCAGATAAGCTGAAGCACCTGGGAAACCCTGTACCATAGAGTCCATCACTTGCTGAAATATGGATGAGGCCGTCTTGACCTCGAAAGGTGGTCGGTTATACCGGAAAAGGCCATTGTGTGTGTTTATTGTTAGCACATTCTTACAGTCATCAGTAACAGGAAATTTTAAATAAGTTTCCAAATAATCCAACTTTGCAAAGAGCTCATTAACATTCAGCCTAGAAAAAGATTTTTAGGTAGAAGTAGTTGATACTGATGTGTTTCTAGGGCTTCATTTAGCCCGGCTGATTAATCGATACAAAAAATATTACTGTCTTCTCCGTAAACCCTTTGACAGGGACTTCACAATGAATCTCATCATCAGTGATTAGCATTCCTCCGGATGCTCTAGGGGCTGATTGATGAGTTGAGTATATTCACGCTCTGCAAACCTTCTCGCTCGTTCTCCTACTTATAAGTGTTATATCGGAGGCTATCTGGCTGCAAGTGCAGGTAATATCCATTAATCTTGAGTGAAGCTTACTTTCTACGAGTATGGGGTCCGGTTCTGTTAACAGCTACCGGCACTTTGGCTGTGCGCGGCTTGAATGTTTTAGAATACACTTTAGGTTGACGGCGTTTCCCAGTTTTGCAATGATTTCATTTGTGTCCTTTTCTGGGTCACTTAGTACAATGATGATTTTTAGGCGAATAAAACCTTATGAAACGCCAACCACCACATAACCAGCATAGTGTTTTTCCGCTGTCATTACGATAGTTCTACGTGCTGGCACCTTATAAGACTTTTCTCTAGAATTAATGATATGAAGGAACTGGTTGACGTTGTCCACCATCAAGTTGTCATGCTTCAAATTCACTAACACTTGACATTCAGTAGTTACTTCCTGCAGGGTCATGTTGTTTAAGCTTTCTCAAAATTCTAGTTCGGATGTCAGTATCCTCGGTTGAACAAATGCTACAGACAACTACCAGGCATTTAAACTGGAATTCTATCGTTGAAGACAATTTTAACTTCTCACATTCTTACATGCTTCGACCGGCTATCTTGCGTTTGTTTCGTTATCTACAAACATCGCTGAGAGTTATTATTCAAAAATGACAGTTCTTCAAAGATTTGACTGGGAGTTTTAATCGATTCATCAGAACTGAAGACTCATGGCATTAAATAGGAATAATACATACTTGTAAAATCTCAGCAAATGAATTTGTAGTAAATCCAACGTTTCGCCTGGCAATCTGGTCCACGCTTTTTCAAGGAATTATAATCAAACATCAAAATTATCGAATATAAATAGGTACATGGTTCTTCGTTTCATTGTATACTGAATAGGTCATCCAATCAACGTTAATAATGTCTAAACTAGGTATGTGTATGATTGTGTAAGAGATGAATAATGTGAAATGATTAGCGTTAATATAACATATTGTACAGAATACGTAAGTGGTGATAGGAGAAACTACATTCACACTATATATAGTCTCTTATCGGTGAATTTATAAGGAAAACATATAGTTTGTAATATATGATATCAATCATATCTGTCACAGCATGCATAAAATGAAGACAATTAAACAAAAATAAAAATAATAAAAAGGTGAAACTTGAAGAGTGTAACTTTTATAAACTGTATGTATGTGTCATTTTTATTGATCCGGTGAATTGTTTAACAAATTCCGATAAGACAACTCATTAGAATCATTGAAAGCAGTTGTTGTCATTTAGATAATAATAATAATAATTTCTAAATAAATTAAAGATAAACACACAAGAGCTATTAGCACTACGTACTAGCTCAAAAGTGCAAAACCTAATCCACCTTTACAATAAACGTGCTAAATCAGCTCAAAAGGTTGATATACCATGCACTCTGCATAATAATAGTTTTATATATGACCCAAAAACTATAGCAGACCTTTTCAGTGGTAATTTTGCAAATGGCAAATAATCCATAAATGGCTCTGTTTCGAGAGTTATATGCATGACTGGAAACTCAAATAAATCTAACTCCTTCACATGTCTGAAAATCAGTAAGGTTATAAATAACCTCAAGGTTTCGAAAGGTCACTGAGCAGACGGGATTTCATCATTTCTCTACAAATATGGTGGTCCAGACATTTCACTTCTTCTCGTTAAGCTGTTTACTCTCTCTATGGAATCAGGCTCTTATCCTGACCGTTGGAAAACCGCGTACATAATACCACGTTACAAATCCTGAGATAGGACTGACATGAACAACTATCGGCCAGTAAATATTACTCCAGAGTGCTGAGTAAAATAAGAACCATATCCTTTACAGTCTATTCTTTTCTCTCATAATCCGATTCCTATCAAACAGTTTTCATGTAGAAGTCCGAGTTAGCATGTTATAGATTGTCTTAGTAGAATAGTTAATCCAGCACAAAAATTAGAAACATCAGTCTGAATGGTGAGTGAAGAAGAACAACCTCAATATCACTGATTGATTGATACAGCTTGATACAGACAAAATGTTTTGCCCCACAAACACGGGTGGATTGAAATCATCGCTCTCACTATCAGTGCTTGCTAGTCAGTAACTCCACCCTCCCTTCTTTCGTGATGTTCGGCTCATTTACGCTTATTTTTTGGATACGTATCATACCTCACACATTGCTCTGTTTCACATCCTGTTGGAAAACACTATTCCTATAAGTACCATTTTACAAGCTTATCAGACAGTTACAAATTATGGACTGTGGTAAGTCTTTACTACAAAATTTTTATTGACTATATAGTAAAGTATAGGTTGCGAATCAAATATAGGCATTAGGAAGTGTGTAGTGTAGGATAGTTGTTTACCAAAGAAGGAGGAAAAGTGTAGATTTATATTAGTCACAGATAAAGTAAGATAACGAGTGGTGAAATAATATTAACTGAAAGTAATATAGTGTACAGAAGAGTAAAAAGCTAATAAAGAATATGCAAGAAGGAACTCACTCTAAATTCGTACTTTGTGAAATAGAAGCAGATATGAAAAAGATGCATGTTAACTGTAAAGAAGTGGAAAGGACTATTGAGGACAGTGTTGGATGTAGAATTCCGGTGCGCTGCCTGTGTTACTTGACGAGGTATAACAGGCTTAATTAAGTAAGTATCTCGAAATCCCTTACATGATCACTCTCACGATGTTACCAACTGAATGCACTTATGTCTGATCAAATACAAAATGTGAACTAACAGATCCAATGCCGTGGATATTCCATATCTACATAACTTGTTGCTGCATATGTGTAGAAATAAGATGCCTCCTTGCATTAGGACAAATCATTTGTCTCATGTTACTTGTTGATGAATTGAACATGATGTGTTCCGTAGTGTTGCATTTACTTGCATGAATGTTTTATTTGAATGTTAAAACTTTCCCTGTATAGTGTAACTCTAGGACTATTACATTCAGCGTGACTGTTTACCGACATCCCTACCATACACATAACGTCACGATCTCGGTACAATATCTCATCGAAAAATAATTAGTATTGAGCTGAAGCTTTATAAATAATGTAATCCGATATTTGTTTGTGCTTCTACAGGCCTATTTTGGGCGTAATAAATTATTGTCTGAATGAGACAGAATTGATGACAAAAAGAGATGACGAACTGTTCATATTAGTGAAGCATGAAACAGCTCATATACTGGTAAGTTCTACATATTTTATGAAATAAGGTTTCCGTATGTTCACATGCGAATAATCTCAGTTCGTTCAGTGTTAAGTTTGTAGTTTGAATTTCGTGATAATAACACAACTTTGAATGAGAAACCATCACGAATCTCACAAGTTCAACTTGTAATAAGATGTGATCACAAGATAGCTCAATGTATTATTTTGATGTTTAAAACGTTTGATCGATATATATATGGATTTCTTACTGCAAGAAAGAACTTAAGAATGATGAAACTTGAAGTTCCTTTGCATAGTGTACAGTGTCGTTGTAAAATAAGAACAAACAAAGTGTCATGAAATGTCGTTACGATTGTTAAGTGTACAAAATATTGATTGGATTCTCTGCAATATCGAAATACTACGAAATTGCTGTTCTTATAAGAAATGTTATGTTTCAAGTAAACATTCTAATCGTTGAGCACAAGTCCAATATCGAATCAAATCACATCAATTCATACTTCTTTTTCAAAGGGATTACATCCTTCAATTTACGAGTCTAAAAAGTTTACATCAGCGACACCACCGTGAGTCTTAATAAAACTGGCTGTTAACTATTGTTTTTGTTATCTGTCACTGTGTTTTAAATTTATCTTCATTCTAATTTTAAAGGCGCATACGTATTTATTCATGTCGTTGAGTGGAAAATGAAACTAGGAGTTCGAAAAGCGAAGCAAATGGTGGCGTACAGATTTCAGAAACCGTATGAACTCATGTTACCGTATGCAGATTAACTTTGAGAACTAGCGTTGTTTCACATGTTAATCCTTTTGTTCTCTATCAAAACGTTCAGTAGTTGAACATTGCTAACGACAAGAAAGAGGCTGAGATGTCGCATCTGAATAATGGAGCACGAGATATAGAGCTCATGACATCGTTCCATTCATTTCTCAGGTGGAATACGTTGCAGTTGGTGTTACTTTGATTCCTCTCCAGTTGCCCTCCATCGTAGTTGCTTGTTCTTTCAGTAGACCCTGTGAAGCTTGAGACCTGTTGTTTAGAGTTATCTTGAATTCGTTGAGTTTGTTTATATCTCGAAGGAAGGCTGTATTGAACTTTTGTAATGCCGTTTGTCCAGTTATTCAGTGTTTATTTAGCTTAATTTTCATCTTTCCATCACAATCAGGTATTGATATGAAGCTACGTCAGCTCCTCTCCTTCTTCTCACATCTTTCATTGTCCTTCGGAAATTTTTCCTAATACAAATATGACCTATCTGGATCTCTGTGGTGTGGTTGGGTGAGATCCATGTAGCTTTGTGTATGCGTTTGTGTGGATTTATTGTGTCACCTATAACCAATTTGTTTAATGCACATAAATTCGCGAATCTCTCACCATTTTCATTTTTCTCCACCAGAGCATGTCGTCCGATTATATTTTCATTTCCTGTGTTGTCCACTCCGACCTTGGCGTTTAGATATTTCATCAGGATTTTGAGGTCCTTCATTGAGCACTTCGCCATTATTGATTGAATCCTCGAGTACAAGTGATCCTTATCATCGCCGTTGCTATCGTTGGTGGGTGCACAACATTGGATGGCATTCATTGTGAACCACTCCTTCTCTGTTTTCAATGATGCTTTAATTATCACGAATTCATGAGATTCTCATCCTACAATGAACTTCATGCTTCTCCGGAGAGCAATAGAGCAACTCCTTGAGCGTGTGTATCATTATCCTCTTTGTGAGCGGAGTACATGGGCTTCATTTTGTGAAGAACATTAACCACTGCAACTTATGTCATTTACACTTTCCACTTACTGTTTTATTATTGTAAGTGTCTTTATCTGTTATATTCAAGTGGACCTTGTGCAACCACAGAATAAAGAAAATCGACCGCGTCACCACAACCAGTTGATTAATTTTATTTCACATTATTGACATGTGTTCCGAAGAAGTTGGATTCCAGTTCAACATCGTTATGTATTATAGTATGATAAGTGACCCTGTTGCATCAAACTCTGATTTGACATGTTGAAAATGTTCACATTTTAATGTTGACAATCTCCACATACCTCTCCAATCTCGTGTTCATTATACATCTTTTTCTCTGTAGATTGTTGAATCTAGAAATTACGTGTTGTAGGTTAACGTTGTTTATTATTACATGTGTGTTGTTTACATTCACACTGAACCAGATGAAATCTATAAGACAATATTAAAATAGTTTCACTCAAGTTATTTCTGACTGATGCCCCTTATTTTTTAGACATTGGGATTCCTTCAAAGTATTTGCTCAAAATGGTATTCAGTAATGTATCTTCTAGTGCTTTAGCTTAAACTGTTGTTTTAACGCATGATATCTTGAACAAATTTTTAAATAGAAGACTGCAGAAATGTTTAATGATATTGTCTGAAAATGAGCGTTTGGTGTAGGTATAATAATGAACATCAACTTGTCTTAAAATTAACTCTAAAAATAAGTCAACATTTGAGATCAAACTTTACTAACATTGAGTGTAATGATGTATCTGTATGAATACATTTTCTAAATAAAATACACACAATTGATTTGGATCAGTGACTGGTTATTGGATGAAATCCTATAGTCTTCATCACAACTCTTGACTGGTGATATCAGATGCATCATGGGCGTCGAAGCTGTTCATCAATGGAATATTGTAGTTTATTCTAAGTAGGTTGCATTGTCGAAATACGAATCAGTGTATTTAAATCCATTGTTGTGAGCAATAAGTACTACTTGCAGTGTCACAGTGTTCAGTTATCTCAGCATAATGTTTGAATCACCCAAAGTTCAACCACTATGATCACTTTAAATAAAGGTTTTCCACTGAGTATGTTCTTCATAGTTGGTGCTCAATATCTGTTAAACGATCTGATGGAACCAGTATGGGCTTTTTGTGCAGACTTCAGTATTTTCACACTTTGAATCACGTGCAGGTTCGTGAACTTGCACTATCGAAGAGTCTCGTATTAGGACGAAACGACCGTACAGTGCTTCCAGCTTTTCAATGGTGGTTTAGCCTAGATTGACAAATGACTACAAATGTGAAAGTAATTGTTTAAATGCTGACGAATAGTTACGGACAATACACGGGAAAACGTTGTTTTCAACTGATAACACTAGCTTTAATCTCACTGATATTTTAACATGAGTGAACCGAAACATTTATTTAGGCCTAGTGAATTGTAAAATCAATACACAACTTTCACGGAAAAAGTACTGAATTCACAGTCAACAACATATTTACAGGTTCAGTGGATGATGATCAGCTTAGAGCGGTATAAATTTTGAAAGTTCTGATTATTCCGATTGTTGTGGGAATTGCGCTGAATATTGTATCGAGGAAGACTGATTCTACTTCACTTTCACAACGAAATACTTTGGCTGAGTGGATGATGATCAGCTTTGTAAACTGCAAAAACCTCTAGAGGTCTTCACAGCAACAAAACTATACTAAGAATCACGGTATCGCTAAGCTGGAGTACACACAAGTTGAGCCACATAATGATCGATTTATCGTGTCCTCGGTGGGAAATCAGTTCACAACTGTAGCCAAAATATAATCCTAAGTTATTCACACACTTCAAATCCATCATGTTGTTTTGTCCGCAAAGTGTTGGGAAAGAAGTATGAATAAGGACATGAGAAATATTTACCAGAACCTATATTCAATGTGAGAAATTTGTGGGAGGTTCACATGCATCATCTATTATAAATACGTTCAGAAGATGAATAAACGTCAGTTCACTGTGAAGTATACTGATGAAAATCTACATATTCGTCTTTGTGTGTATTGTACTGTTACAATGGGTTATTGGTGAACATGACCAGTCAGCCGTCCATGAATCACAAGTTGTAAGTGATCGATGAGAATACAGGGAAGCAACCGTTTTTAGGGGCAACTTGTTCAGCCACAAACATTGCAGAAAAGATCGTTCATCAATAAACAGTTGCAAATCATCTTACTTTATGACGAAGATTTAAAGCAGAGTAAAATGTTTTCAAAAATTCAGGTGAGTCTTGTTTCTGATTAAGGTACGTTATTTGATGATGCTATCAGTTGATGCGTTTGTAAAAAACATCATTTGAATGCTGGTTAACATGAAAACCCTCTCTTGACTGAAGCCGTTGAAAATGGGAAAACTTTTATGTATATGATCACTATTGTAGACAGATTGAGATACGGTGTTGACGGAAGGGTTAAGGAAGCATTGATGAATCAATGGAATGAAAACATGATCCTCAATGGAATATATGACATTTTAGTGTTATGGTAGAGTGAGGTATTAGGGTATTCATCTTTGCAATTATAAAATTAAACACTACCGAAATAGTATGTTTGTGATTATGTGACCACCTCATTGGTATGATCATACGTAGGAGTTACAAAATTGTCTATACTAACACCTCATGTAGTGACAATCAGTAATAGGATGTTCAGTATTATGGAATATCACATTTGATTTGGAATTGGAATTATATGTTGAATATACAAGTGCATAAGTTACACATTGACCACTCCAGCTTGAACAAGCCAGGCCATCTCGATTCAGTGTTCCTGAATTCCCCGGTTTTACCCTTGTGTAGGATGTTAAATATTGAATACGATCTCTCCAGTATTTGTATTTTCAACTTCACTAATCGCATAATTATGAATAAATAACATTACAAGTTGATGAAAAACGTACCGGTTTAAAAATTTAGGAAAATAACTGATTTGACGTCATCCACTTCAACACAGTTTTACTCATTACTTATATATTACAGATCAATCTTGTAGAAAAACGAAAAGATTATATGCATAACTGTACAGTTCAATGGAGAATTCTTGAAAATATATTATGAGGTTTTGTAACACCTTCATTACTAGAACCATGTGTTATGCAGACCATATGCATTTTATGTTCGATGTTTTGCGCGAAAATTTCAATGTTTGAAAGTCTGATTAAATATACAAACTATTCACTTCACTTTATATCAATGATCAACTGTCATTGTTCTTGTCGACAGAAATCAATGAAGAGTGCTTCAAGTTATTGGGAGAAAACACTGAAAGTTAAGATAAACAGTGAGAAAGCAATACATTTTCCAAGGTAAATAATAATTGATAACTAGATGAATTAAAAACAAATGGCCTTATATATTTATATATATCATTGATGTATTGTCTACCAAACGAATACCTATACCTAGCATCATTGGTGAACATGATCCTCAAACATTTCAGAGCACGCAAAGGCAAACGAGAAAGCGAAGAAAAGTATTAAAGCCAACAAGCAGAAGTACATGGGAGAACTAGCAATGACGGCGGAAAAAGCTGCAAGGGAAAGGAATATGAAGCAACTATATGATAAGAAGAAGAAACTGGCAGCGAGATAGACCAAACAGGAGAGACCAGTCAAGGAAAAAGAAGGAAAGACAATCACAGAGGTTCAAGAACAGAGGAAAAGATGGTCAAAATACGTCGAGGAACTGCTGAATAATATTGTCCACCGAACGAAGACCTATACCTAGCATCATCAGTGAACATGATCCTCAAACATTTCAGACGATTTTTGTTGTAGGTGCTTTCCCATTCATGTCATTCATCAAACCATTAACTGAGGAAAGCGTGTTCATGTAGTATGTTCATGCTCACTTGTGAATGATTTCAACATGCTTGTAGAGATGTCCAAAAAAAAGAACAGCACTATTACAGTTTAACTATATTGATAATTCGTGAATATTCATTGACATATGAATTGAATGGAAGTGTACTGATTTAAACAATATTTACTTTAAGGTGTGAGGCCAAGGATGCTTGCGAATTTTCCGCTATTTATATAACCTTCTTAATTCGCTTTAAACTTTGTTGTTTTCAAGAGAATGCACAGACAAAAGCCACGTGATCAAAATGAAAAACAACATTCTATCCTGTGTGAACGCCCGATGTAAACAAGAAACAGAAATTCAAGGAGTTAAAATTCCTAATGTTTATTTGTCGGTAAGTTTAGATGTAATTAAGAAAATCTGACTTGAATGCATAAAATCCGCATGATCACTTTGTTCTCATTGTAATTAGAAATCATTTTCGAATGAGACATATGAACAAGATGAATGCTCAATTGTATGTACGAAGAGAAATATCTGCGTATATATTCACGAAGTCAACAAACGTGCTCATTGTTAACTGTGGGACGTGACGTCGCAAACATCAACTTATCAGTCAACTCGATAAGGATTTCAAAATCCATTCCACAAGAGCCAGTACACTGTGCTCAACTCAACCATAATGCGTCGTTTTTTCTATAAATCACTGTCTAGATATTAACGTTAAACTTATTGAAACCAAACCACATATTCTGCTATCTTGTTCATAATATTCTGATATATTTTTTGCAGTCCTGCTATCACCAAACAAAAAAGAAATATAAAAAGATGTATTTAAATGGCAGTGGGTTAGCTCCCAATCAGTTATTGATTGTTGTGACGGGATCAAGAAAACCAACAAATGACGAATGTACACATATTTCTAGCGACATTGCTTACTTACATCCACGTACTAGAAGGTAAGCTATTTCGCTGATGGAAATAATCAGTTGATTACATGTTTTGTGTTAAATACAATGTAAGATTTCCTGCATTCCTTTATAGCTATGCAAATTAGGAAGAATTATGAACAAACATTTGGTTGAAGTTTGACAGAACCACACATAAACGTACCTATTTTGCTTCACTTTATAAGTGATTGACCAAATAACTTCTCATTTTATTGTGATTCGTACTACATTTGTTTATTAAAGAATGTTTATTGAAAGTAACCGACAGTTCGGTTACATTATCAAAACAAGTGCTTCAACGAATCGACTTGAATCAATAGCCTACTGGTCTGAAAATCTATCAGTTTTCCAATCCCACGCGTTGTTACTGTAAACTCTCAGCAATATGGAGTAAACAAAATGCGTTGATGTAGCTTACTTTCATGCTGTCCACTCATTAATTTCATGTATGGTATCACTCGCTAGTTCGCAATTTTCAATTTCAGGTTGACTGCGCTTATATTCGGTAAACATCACAGCTCTTCACTTATACTAATCAGTGAAATGGAGGCGCCAGCTGCGTTGAAAAATGTTTTAATATCTGTCTTTTCAACAGATTGCTGCATCAATCCAATTAAGTTGCGGCACGAAGAAGCGTTCTGATTCTAAAAAGTATAGAAATGTTTTAAAGTTAACTTGTAAGCAGGTCACCTACCGAATAATCAATAAAGTTTTGCGATGGTAGAAATTTTATGAGCGTAGTTTTTCCTTGAGATGTCAGTGAGCATGTCATGGATTGTCTTAGTAGAATAGTTAATCCAGCACAAAAATTAGAAACATCAGTCTGAATGGTGAGTGAAGAAGAACAACCTCAATATCACTGATTGATTGATACAGCTTGATACAGACAAAATGTTTTGCCCCACAAACACGGGTGGATTGAAATCATCGCTCTCACTATCAGTGCTTGCTAGTCAGTAACTCCACCCTCCCTTCTTTCGTGATGTTCGGCTCATTTACGCTTATTTTTTGGATACGTATCATACCTCACACATTGCTCTGTTTCACATCCTGTTGGAAAACACTATTCCTATAAGTACCATTTTACAAGCTTATCAGACAGTTACAAATTATGGACTGTGGTAAGTCTTTACTACAAAATTTTTATTGACTATATAGTAAAGTATAGGTTGCGAATCAAATATAGGCATTAGGAAGTGTGTAGTGTAGGATAGTTGTTTACCAAAGAAGGAGGAAAAGTGTAGATTTATATTAGTCACAGATAAAGTAAGATAACGAGTGGTGAAATAATATTAACTGAAAGTAATATAGTGTACAGAAGAGTAAAAAGCTAATAAAGAATATGCAAGAAGGAACTCACTCTAAATTCGTACTTTGTGAAATAGAAGCAGATATGAAAAAGATGCATGTTAACTGTAAAGAAGTGGAAAGGACTATTGAGGACAGTGTTGGATGTAGAATTCCGGTGCGCTGCCTGTGTTACTTGACGAGGTATAACAGGCTTAATTAAGTAAGTATCTCGAAATCCCTTACATGATCACTCTCACGATGTTACCAACTGAATGCACTTATGTCTGATCAAATACAAAATGTGAACTAACAGATCCAATGCCGTGGATATTCCATATCTACATAACTTGTTGCTGCATATGTGTAGAAATAAGATGCCTCCTTGCATTAGGACAAATCATTTGTCTCATGTTACTTGTTGATGAATTGAACATGATGTGTTCCGTAGTGTTGCATTTACTTGCATGAATGTTTTATTTGAATGTTAAAACTTTCCCTGTATAGTGTAACTCTAGGACTATTACATTCAGCGTGACTGTTTACCGACATCCCTACCATACACATAACGTCACGATCTCGGTACAATATCTCATCGAAAAATAATTAGTATTGAGCTGAAGCTTTATAAATAATGTAATCCGATATTTGTTTGTGCTTCTACAGGCCTATTTTGGGCGTAATAAATTATTGTCTGAATGAGACAGAATTGATGACAAAAAGAGATGACGAACTGTTCATATTAGTGAAGCATGAAACAGCTCATATACTGGTAAGTTCTACATATTTTATGAAATAAGGTTTCCGTATGTTCACATGCGAATAATCTCAGTTCGTTCAGTGTTAAGTTTGTAGTTTGAATTTCGTGATAATAACACAACTTTGAATGAGAAACCATCACGAATCTCACAAGTTCAACTTGTAATAAGATGTGATCACAAGATAGCTCAATGTATTATTTTGATGTTTAAAACGTTTGATCGATATATATATGGATTTCTTACTGCAAGAAAGAACTTAAGAATGATGAAACTTGAAGTTCCTTTGCATAGTGTACAGTGTCGTTGTAAAATAAGAACAAACAAAGTGTCATGAAATGTCGTTACGATTGTTAAGTGTACAAAATATTGATTGGATTCTCTGCAATATCGAAATACTACGAAATTGCTGTTCTTATAAGAAATGTTATGTTTCAAGTAAACATTCTAATCGTTGAGCACAAGTCCAATATCGAATCAAATCACATCAATTCATACTTCTTTTTCAAAGGGATTACATCCTTCAATTTACGAGTCTAAAAAGTTTACATCAGCGACACCACCGTGAGTCTTAATAAAACTGGCTGTTAACTATTGTTTTTGTTATCTGTCACTGTGTTTTAAATTTATCTTCATTCTAATTTTAAAGGCGCATACGTATTTATTCATGTCGTTGAGTGGAAAATGAAACTAGGAGTTCGAAAAGCGAAGCAAATGGTGGCGTACAGATTTCAGAAACCGTATGAACTCATGTTACCGTATGCAGATTAACTTTGAGAACTAGCGTTGTTTCACATGTTAATCCTTTTGTTCTCTATCAAAACGTTCAGTAGTTGAACATTGCTAACGACAAGAAAGAGGCTGAGATGTCGTATCTGAATAATGGAGCACGAGATATAGAGCTCATGACATCGTTCCATTCATTTCTCAGATGGAATGCTTAACTTATTTTATTTTTCATTGCACAGTGTGTATTGAAAACTATAGTGCATTTTCTAAGTCCATTATAAACAAACAATAATTGAACGGTAAAGAAAAATTTGCCGTTTTATTTCTCATATTCTGCACTGTACAGATGCATCTGAGAGATGACTGTGCTAAAAAGCGAAAGACGATTTGAGCCAGACCAAAACTTTGATTTCTTTATACGAAAATCAGTATTACAGATCCTCAGCGAAGCAAAGATGGCAAGCATTACAACTCCCTTTGATAAAGGCACGACTCACCAGTTTTGGTCTGACAGAAAATGAACTAACGACATGTGATGAATAGAGTGAGTACTAAACCCACACATGCCGTCAATAATTACCACTGACAAGATCACAATGCATGTGTTCAATGACTGAGCAAGGATAATTTACCTAGTTCTCTCGAAAGCCAGTGTATTAAATGTGGACGCGACAAAGTAGTGAGTCTTATGTAATATACCTTTCCAATTAGCTGATTCACGGAATTTATTTCCAGACCATAAACGTTTATTTTGAGTGAGGTAACTGACATTTCACAAACTGCGATCCATATTACAAAATGTTTTATGTTCCGATCCATAGATCTGTTCAAAACACAACGCTAACTTGGCTGTCAAGTAAAGGAACCTACGAAGTGCAAAAGACAATTCTCAGTCTACCAAAGATGCTGGTAAGTTGCACATTTACTGCATATAAACAGACGAGAATTTCTCTTACATTGTATCATGCCATCATCTGAAATGTATTTATTAACAATGACCACCATTATCACTAAGTTCTTGAATATGACATTTTGAAATTACATTTCACTCCAATTAATGGGTCCCTCTACTTAA
Organism: Schistosoma rodhaini; assembly: GCA_944470415.2. NCBI lineage: Eukaryota > Metazoa > Platyhelminthes > Trematoda > Strigeidida > Schistosomatidae > Schistosoma > Schistosoma rodhaini. The sequence goes on from OX104039.1 coordinate 4,026,081, forward strand.
CATCTCTGCCCATTTTCTGTTGTTCGAAACCCACTTCGGTAAATTAAATCCACGGAATTCTACTTAATATGTCATTGGTTAGCTTTCATCTTATGATTGTTGTTAGTTAAGTCCATTTTAGTGTTTCTAACTTACCACGGAATTAATCTTTTGCATCATAATTCATTATTTGACGCACGACATGCTCGCTATGCTCGTTAAGTCAAACTGGAACTTGGTGATCGATAGAGCACAACACCTGTAAGCTCACTTCCAAATCATATTAATAACTGTGTTTTGCCAGTCTGTTAGCACTGTGGTCCCTTGATATATAATGAAATACCACACAGTATTCTTTACACAATACATTACAAAGAATCACAACATGTTCTTTAGAGTCACAATTGTGACGGCAATATTTATGAAATGTCAAAGTGTATACGGTATTATGAATGGAGACTTTTCCTAACTTGAGGATCGAGAATAGCTTATGATTGTTGCAAACCAGGATGTAAATTAGTCCTTTCCGGTTACTTTTGCAAGTCACAACTTCTAACATTCTTAATTTCAGGATTTGTGAGGGAGTTTTATATAAGTCATTGTGATTGATTAAACTGAAATTTGGTGATAAAGAAGTTGAATGGAGATTGTCACAGTAGTTTGTTGAGAATGGATGTAATATGATCAGTAGTGGAATTCAGGGCAAGCATATGCCAACTCAGACTGATCCGAATACAGTCGAAATTATTAAAACAGCGTAATTCGTATCATTATCAATTCAGTTAAATTTAAGTAGTTCGTATTACATGAATATTCATTCGAACAACATTACTATTATTCCTTAATCAACCAACTGAACCAAGTACATCCGCTATTTGCTTATTTCTTATATCTCTGGATTTAAAGCATCAATTAGTAATTTAGGCTCAGATTATTAGCAGTTTTGTTTGTTGTAAACTGACTTTTGATTGGTAATGACCAATGACACTTTTCAACGTTTATTTGAATGGAGAGGGAAGCAAGAGAACATTTTGACTGTCAAGAACTGCAGGGAATCGAGCTGGATGGAACCGATTTCAGTCAAAGAATAATGGGAGTAAGTTTGATTATACTCTATATTTTTGAAGTTAGTTGTTCATCCAGAAGAATATTCTGTTCTCTGAAAAGTGTTCATGTTCAACATGTTTGATTTTCTATTTGCACTCTTTGCGCTGTTCTCCGAATATGTAAAAAAAGGAAACATAACAAGCATGATCGCAGTTTTGAGTGCATTGATTGAAGGATAGACTATCACATCTTTCTTATGATGCTTCTGTTACATCATATGCGTTTGTGCCCCCCTTCTGTATGAGACGACGATGATGACGGTTTCGCCAATTAGAGAACAGCGATGTATCGACCGGACCAATAAAACATAAAGCCCGTACAAGCATTCTAGAGTCCCTATCAGTCCATGATTCCTGCTCAACCTTGTCTGATTACACCAGAACATCAATAATAGCCTCTGCGATATGCATCATATACTTCGGACACACTAGGTTTACAGGTCAAAATAAAGCCCACAATAAGGGGAACACGAATATGAATGGTTTAGTTACTTAACAATTATACAACAAAAATATACGTATAGATTTATTTCACAAATAGATTCCGATGGTGACCATTCGTTATTCGGATCGGGATATAACACTTTTCCCCTTTTTTGAAAAGTTGGAATTTATATCCAGAATAAATTTTCCGACTTTATCGTCCCTCACGAATTAGTGTTCCATCCTCACATCATCAAGTTACAATCATTGTAATTTTATTTAAAAGGTATTTAACTCATTGAACAGAAAACTCGTGACGACGAAACATGAACGTTATAGTAGCTTTATTGCTGAAGAGAACCCCCGATACCTTAGTTCTGATAGAACTAATAAAACACTGAGTCAAATATTTGAAGAACAGTCATTTCTGAATAATATCTCTTACCAATGTTTGCAGTTAACGAAACAAACGGGAGATAACTGGGTGCAACATGCAGGGATTGTGAACCAAAAATGTGAGAGGACCAGTTTAAATGCCTGGAACTTCTCTGTATCCTGCCTTTACCAAAGGATGCTGACACCCGAACTCGAGTCTTGATAAAACTAAAACACTGTCTCAGCACGGCCCTACAGAAATTTAGTAAAAAAAGCCTAATGTTAGTGAATTTGAAGTATCATCCACCGATGGTGGGGAACGGCAACCAGTTCCTTCATGTCAATGCAGTCAAGTGAAGGACACAAAGAAAGTCATTGTGAAACCCGGAAACTCCGTCAACCCAAACTGTATTCTAGAATATTCAAGCATCAAACAGCCACAGTAACTTCAGCTGCCAACAAAACCGGCCACCATAACCATAGAAAATATGTTTCTCTCAAGATTAAAAGAATACGATGCCCGCAGGCAGCTAGACACAGCCTCCGATATAACACTTATAATCAGGAGAACAAGTGAGAAGGTTTGGAGAGCGTGAATATACTCAACCCATCAATCAGCCCATAGTTCATCCGGAAAAATGCATAACATTGGTGATGAGATTCATTGTGAAGTGACTGTCAAAGCGTTTACGGAGAAGGGAGTAATATTTTTGACAGAACGTCCATCACTCGATATATTGGGGCTAGATTGCATAGAAAGGATTAAATTAACAGACCTACCCATAAGTGGAACTGCAACAACGTCAGTATGTTGAAAGTTGATGAGATAAACCTAGTGGAGACATTATTAAAACGACATAAAATGGTATTTTGTCAGGGTCTTGGAGAAATGTACTAAATTTGACGCTGCTCTTACCCTTCAACGGTGGTCGAAGCCGAGATTTCAATCTAAGAGATCTGTGCCATATACTACCCTCCCAGTTCTTGAACAAGAGCTACAACGACTTCATAAATTGGCTGTCATTGAATAGGTGAATGTCTCAGAATGGACTGCACCTATAGTGGTAGTAAATAAGACGTCCGTTTATGTGCCGATTTCTAAGCCGGGATAAACGTAGCCCTTGAAATTCATCAGTATCAACCACCTCTACCTGAATATCTTTTTGCTAAGCTGAATGTTGGTGAGCTCTTTGCAAAGTTAGAATAATCGGAAGCTTATTTACAAATTCTTGTTGCTGATGAGTGTGAAAATCTGCTCACAATAAACATACACAAGGGCTATTTGCGGTATAACCGTCCACCTTTCAGGGTCAAGACTGCCCCATTCATTCTTTAGCAAGTAAAGAATACTATGCTACAGGGTGTTTCAGGTGCTTCAGTTTATCTGTATGATATAATAATTATGAGAGCAGAGAGAATAGACTTAGAGAAGAATCTCGATCAGGTGCTTTCGCGAATAACCGAATACAGAATTCGACTCCTCGCAGAGAAATTTAACTTCTGTATGCAAAAGGTAGGCCACCTCGAATTTATAGTCGATAAAGTTGGCAGAAGACCAGATCTAGAGAATATTCATGCAGTGCAAAATATGCCTAGAGCGACAGAAGTCCCTATACCACGATCTTTCCTCGGACTACTTGGCCATTATGGAGCTTTTATTATTAACATTTATCACCTGCATGGCCCCTTAAATGACCTTCTGGCAAAGAGTCTCAAATGGGATTGGTCTGCAAAGTGCCAAAGCGCTCTCAAGAAAATAATAGTCTCGGATATGTTGCTCACCCATTATGACTCATCCTAACCCATTGTAGTAGCATCAGTTTCCCATATCATGCCAGACGGATCTGAGAAAGCCATTACGTATGAAGCTTGATCATTAACTACGGCAGGCCGTAGCTACAGTCAGGTCGAAAAGAAAGCCTTGTCGATTACTTTTGCCGTAGGACGTTTCACAAGATGATCTTTGGACGCCAGTTTACTCCATGAAGTGACCGTAAAGCACTGTCAGCCATTTTTTGAGTCGATGAAAGGTATCCCGCTATACACAGCAAACAGACTGCAACGGTAGGGAAATACAATCTTGCGTTATGACTTCAACATCACGTACCAGCCTACTACTGATTTTGGACAAGCAGACGCTTTGCCTTAACTGATTGGTTCACTTGTAAAACAAGAAGAAGATACCTTGGTAGCAGCAATGGAGGCGGAAGCAGAAGTATATCGAGTATTGGAAGACTCAATCGATGGTTTACTAGTCACTTTCAAAAGCATCAAAGAAGCCACACAGATGGAAAGCCTCCTGCTAAAGTGATGTTCGAAAGAAGCATTCGAACTATATTGGTCGCCATGTTGCCACCTGAACCAATGAGTGAACACAAACAAATTCGGAATATCCGGAGTGCTCGTTATGTAATACATTGGGAAAATCGTCAGGCACCGGGATTCATTAGAAAGAGAATGGGAAATGTTTTGCACAAGTTACGTAGAACGTTTGGAACATGGATTGAACACATCAATCAAATACATTAGGGAAAGAGGACGTTCAACTAGATAGAGAGTCGAGAGGACGCTCAACACGATAGAGAGTCGAGCGAGTCATGCCCTTAATATAATTTCACATACTTTATTGGCAGGAACACCAACAGACATTTATAGACGCCAGATATGAAGAAAGTCCGAACGCCGCAAAAAACCATTGATCAAGCTGAAAATAGACATCAAGAATAGGTCTTATTTTTTAAACAAGGAAGGCGTTCGGGCGATCCATAAACCCCTCGAAAGGAAAAGCCAAGAAGTGCTCTGAAAACACCGAGAAACATCTTATTCGATCGGCATTCATTAGAATGTCTGCACAAAATATTTGGAAAATGAAAAGTTACATGTCGAGTTTCTGATTGGATGATTATCTATACTGCCACTATGTTCGGTAGCATTCCAGAATTTTCCGGAGACTCAAGGCCATCTAAAATATTACTAAAACACTGAATTTTGTGTATGTAATGGAATATTTAGAGTCAATTGTTTCTTCTATATTACGCTCCTTTTCTGTACCTGTTCAAGTCTTTGTGTAGATTTAGCCTAAGGGTTACTAGTGAACCAAACCTGGCGTTTAATTAAATGACTTATCACTTCACGGATTGTTTGCAACAAAGTTAAAATTTTCAATATGGACGATTTATCATTACATAAATCAAATATCACAAGTCGATAGCAAAGCATCATGAAATGAGAAATGTTCCCAACCTAGAATTTATTCAAGGCAATTCTGTGTTATCAAGTCAGCGTAAATCCAACTCTGGTATCTATAAATACTACAGAGAATGAACAGCGTAAAATATTTAGGAGGCGTGTCAATGCAGTTTCTTTCCAAAATATAATGGAATAGCGTCAACATCCACAAAGCTTTCGTACTGAAAGGAACACATATAGGTATCAGAGGACGTTTTGTGAAGATTTCAGTAATTTTATAGTTGAATTCCTTAGTCAATGGAAGCTAGACAACCATAGAAACCTGGAAGAATTGGATGGCCGATTCGTCTTAATGTGAGACTCCTCCACTTAAACTCCAGACCACTAAACTCGTATCCAACAGTTTTGATGTTTAATTTCAACCAATCCACATATACGTATAAGCGTACACATTTTGTAAACGGATGTATTACCAATACAATTACAAATTTGCAAGAAATAGCAGATATTCAAAATAAAATTTGACTATCAGTGTTAGTAGTCGGGTTGAAGTTGTAATTTGAAAGAACCATGATCATGTAAGTTTCATACCAATTGATTCCTAATGTTTTCATGTTAACTCACTTCAACCAGAATGATTTGATGACACCTTATCAATTGGAGTCAAGTTGTGTTTCAAGAATAACTCTGGCTTATTTCGAAGATATAAAGTAAGTGTTTTATGTTGAAATCAAAGATTTAATAAATCCTGATAAACATGACAACTTTTACATGAAACTTACCGGATTTAACGTAAGGTAGATAAGACATATTAAGACGCCTTATTTACTCCTGCAACGATCCTCGTTGGATAATGAATCAAAATAAACTGTGTGTGAATGCGAAATAAATCGCTTAGCATGACTCTTTCTCCCACTGATAACTAAATTTGAACTTACGAATGTGCAATAATGCGCGATTCATAGCTGTTGACTGAATTTCATCAGTGATTTTGCAGTGTGGAACGAATTTCACATGATGACATACTATACTGTGAAAAAAATGATATGAACTTTGTGATCATGATAAATCCTACGAGTCTATGTGGGACAACTCACTTATACTTGATAAGTCATCTATGGGGACATGAATTGTAAACAAAATATTTCAGTGTCCCAATAAAAAGTGATCAGAAGTGGAATGTGAACGTTGTAGGTTTGAAAATATACACATTATTGCTTGGTCGACGAAGATTGTGATATTAACCGTCTTTCCATTCAAGCAAGAATAAATGCTGATAAACATTTAGAGCTACTATGAAACTGAACACATTCCAACCTGCACGTAATGTTGGTTTTGTGATTGTTTCTGCAATCGATTTCCAAGAACACTTTTAAGACAACGATCGTTTCTAAGAACTAGATCGAACATTTAGAAATCCAATCCTATATACATCTCTTCATATAATCGACCTATTTTTAACAACCGCCTAAGGTTCTGTGGGCACCTTGAAGTTTGCGGTGGATTTGGAGACACAGCTTCCTTGGTGTTTCTGTCTTAGTTAAGAATTAAAGAGCACGTTGGGTGGTGGTCGCTGTGTCTACTCAGAATTTAGTACATCAAGCACTGCATGTAGCAGACGTATCTGAGATAATTACAACAACGTAACAATATAAATTAAAAAGTGTTTCTCCTGACAATGGCTAAATGAACAACGATATGAAATAATTAAATAAACCCTGAAGTGATCTAAATTTCAAACGCTGAGATCACTTCCAGTATAATCATTAGATATGATGGTTTTTTCACAATCGGCGTTCAACTATTGTCAAACTATTTGTTCCAATACTGACGAATATTCGTATAAATAATTCATTGCTTTCGTACTCTAAGGTTGAAATGCGCCGAAGAAGAATTAATGGTCGTTCACAGGGAAAAATTCTTGCATTAATTGAAAGGTATATAATATTCGAATTCTTGGTAATTGAAGTATCCCGTAGCAAGTGTGGTGTCGACGACTTACTTACTTACTTACTCCTGTTACCCCTCGTCGAGGAGCATAGGCCGCTCACCAGCATTCTCCATCCAACTCTGTCCTGAGCCTTCCTTTCCAGTTATTTCCAGTTACTATTCAGCCTTTTCATATCGGCTTCTATTTCCCGGCGTAGTGTGTTCTTTGGCCTTCCTCTTTTCTGCTTCCCTTCCGGATTCCAAGTTAGGGATTGAGTCGTGATGCACATTGGTGATTTTCTTAATGTATGTCCGATCCACTTCCAACGTCTTTTCCTAATTTCCTCTTCAGCTGGAAGTTGGTTTGTCCTCTCCCATAAAACGCTGTTGCTGATAGTATCCGGCCAGTGGATGTTGAGTATTTTGCGTAGACAACTGTTTATAAATACTTGTACCTTCCTGATGATGGCCGTAGTAGTTCTCCACGTTTCAGCTCCATACAGTAGGACTGTCTTGACGTTCGTATTGAAGATTCTGACCTTGAAATTAGTTGAGAGTTGTTTTGAGTTCTATATGTTCTTCAATTGTAGAAATGTTGCCCTTGCTTTGCCAATCCTCGCCTTTACATCTGCATCCGATCCTCCTTGTTTATCAACGATGCTCCCCAGGTACTTGAATGTTTCCACCTCTTCCAGAGTTTCGCCATCAAGTGTGATTGGGTCGGTGTTCTCCGTGTTGCATTTGAGAATCTTGCTTTTTCCTTTGTGAATGTGGAGGCCTATCGATGCGGAGGCTGCTGCTACATTTGCTGTCTTCATCTGCATTTGTTCGTGTGTATGAGAGAGGAGGGCTAGGTCATCTGCGAAGTCCAAATCATCTAATTGATTCTGAGAAGTCCATTGTATTCCGTATTTCCCTTCGGATGTCGAATTCGTCATAATCCAGTCAATCACTAGAAGGAAGAGGAATGGGGAGAGTAGACAGCCTTGTCTGACTCCGGTCCTTACTGGAAATACACCTGTCAGCTGTCCTCCATGCACCACTTTGCACTGTAATCCATCGTATGAGTTTTGGATAATGTTGACGATCTTCTGAGGAACTCCATAGTGTCGAAGAAGTTTCCACAATGTTCTCCTGTCCACGCTGTCAAACGCCTTCTCATAGTCAACAAAGTTGACGTATAGTGATGAGTTCCACTCAACTGATTGTTCAACGATGATCCGTAGTGTCGCAATCTGGTCTGTGCACGAACGATCCTTACGGAATCCAGCCTGACGATCCCTAAGTTCGGCGTCTACTGCGTCTTTCATCCGATTCAGCAGCACTCTGTTGAAAACTTTTCCTGGTACTGATAACAAACTGATACCTCTGTAGTTCTCACATAGGCTCAGATCTCCTTTCTTTGGTATCTTGATGAGATATCCTTCTTTCCAGTCCGTTGGCACTTGTTCCTCTTCCCAAATCTTTTTGAATAGAAGGTGAAGCATGTTTGCAGTTATTTCAATGTCTGACTTCAGTGCTTCTGCTGGTATATTGTCAGGTCCTGGCGCCTTCCCACTTTTGATTTGTCTGATGTCCATCTTGACTTCTTCGATCGTTGGTGGAGTGACATCCATTGGAAGGTCAGTGTGGGCTGCTTCGATATTCGGTGGATTCGATGGGGCTGGTCTATTCAGCAGTTCCTCAAAGTATTCTGCCCATCTTTTCTTCTGTTCTTGAATCTCAGTGATTGTCTTTCCTTGTGGTGTCGACGAAGCAATCATTTATTTTAATTGAGACTTCTGTTTACAGAATTTAGCCACAAATACGGTTGTATAGTTTCAGAAGGTTGAGTAGTGAAAAGGAAAATTTTGTTAGCTGGTATCCATTAATTCTTCGAAGACCTACTTTATTTTCTAACGCGATTGCACCAATAAATACTTTCATATTTGAATAATGTTTACTGAATGCTTTTCAAGTTTGAAATTCAGATGTGTTGGTTAGTCATGCCAAGTTACACAACAATTGATCAAACTCATTTAAAATATCCCACCATATACATTTGATGTAGGATGTAAGTGGTCTATATCTTACACAAATGCAATCTTCACGTCCTCTGACCTCACAACTTGTATACACAATTTCAAAGTATGCCCAACTACCTTCAAATAGGAAACCAATATGCAAATATCATCACACCTCACTCCTTTCTAATCACATTCTTATCCAATATATTTTGTTCCTCAAAGCATGTATGAAGTCGACTATTCCATGGCCGATGATTTCAAATGGGGAAAAGGTTTAGGTTGTGATTTCGTGTTGAAGAGCTGTTATGAATACATCAAGGAGAGAAGAAGCAGGTAAAATAGACACATTGTATATTTTCCCTTGACCTATTATTTATTTATGCTGAGTAGGTGAGAAGTTATCTCTCTTAACACCCCACAAGTATGATTAACAATTGATTCATGTGAAGAGTACATGACTTCGATCTCGTCATCAGTCACGTTAGATCGTTTTCAACAGACACATTTGAGGAATCATAATCTGCAAGTCAGCCACAAAAGTTGCTGATTTGTTACACTTTATAGACAAAATTCATCACTTATTTTACCTTGAAAATATTCAATTCAGAAAAGATTCAGGTTGTAGAGCAGTTATCTAGATAATACATTTAATTTGAATGCAGAATTGAAACAATAAAATCTCAGTGATCTTGACGAGAATAAATATGTACTAAAAAATGTTGCGAGAAAAGTATGGAACTTTATGGAACTATATAGAATTGATGAGTCATGTTGATTGAACGCTATATTCGGATCCTAAGCTAGTCTCGTAACCCCCAAGCTACATCTACACAGCAATTTCAACATGAGAGAAAAGGCACAAAATATGCGGTAAGCACTCTACTCCCAAGGTGCATTTATGTACAGAAAATACCGGGTCTTTATAATATTTTAGAAGTACTTTGGTTTTACTGGAAATTCTAGAATACTACTAAACATAATAGCAGTGTAGTAATCAGCCAGTCAGAAGCTGTACATGTGAATTTTCGTTTTCGCAATATTTCTAGCAAGACTTCTAATCAAACGCTGAATGGATAAAATGCTTCTTAATGTTTCCTGAGTTTGTCATGTCTATTACGAGAAATTCGCAGTATCATCCCAACAACAATATTGAAGCGTTTATTTTCATTAGTTATAACCGTTTTCAAAAATATGCAGATGGGATGGAGTCGCCATCGACTTTGATCACCACTACGATAAGATTACGTGACAGTTGACGACTTGGATCTTTCGATAGGCCGAAACCAGATAGCTGTTATTGGTTCAGGTAAGATATATTTATTGGCGATCTCTTGGTGTCGAAAGAATACGGGGACGTGCCAAAGATCACAGGCTAAATGGCAGAGCGTAAGAGGGTTTGCTCGAACAAGATCGACAATGGAACGAAAAGTGTTTTTAATACGAATAAACAAAATAGTACTGTAAAACAATTACTTTTACAATTGATTATAATAATAATTTTTTCCATAATACTAACGGCGTTCTCATTATGTATATTAGGTCACTACAAATATCTGTTTTCTCCCTTCATTGATGTTTCACCTGAGCTTTTACATATCTTCGTTAGTAGGTATTACAACAAACATCATACATAATCAGCACGCTAGTGTCTGTCCGGATTCGGAATCCCGGTGAATTACACATTGAAGTTCAAAGCCGAATTCTCGAAGATCAGTGTGAGTGAATAGCGATACAAGGATGTATATATTGCATCAAACTATACATAATAATTCGTCGATACTCGTGCTTTATCTAAATGAAATCGTGAGCATTTGTTAATTATTGTTGACTTTATTAAATGCTTTTCATCTCATGACAAATCAAATTATTCTCTTCTTAGAGGTCAAGATATTCACCCCTACTGTGATATTCCCTTTGAACAAAAATGCGACAGTTATGAAAATGGGATTGGTACTTGCGCGCTGTTTAAACACGAAAATCAATTAAATGAAAGCAATCAGTATATGGATGATTCGTTTGCTTTTACTGACACTGAAAAGGAAAAATATGGAGGCTATCCATTTTTAGATTACTGTCCAGTCCTCCTAGTAAGTCACACTACTATACAGCCGTTTTATAACTATGTTGGAATGGTGTGTATTGATAAGACAACTAAACTAAACTGCTGATAGTTACCGGATCACTCATATAGTTCGTTTGACAGTTTCTAGAAAAGTTTGTAAGTAGTTGATCTAAAAGTAGAGTTGCCCATCGAAATGATTATTTGGTTCAAAATGACGGAGATTCATATGCTAGACGAATAGGGTTATTAGATGTGATCCGCGAGCATACTGTTACACTGGTTCCTCAGTATTTATTTTAAACAAGAGATGTATATATTTGTATGGTCTTTCACACACTGATACGTGAAGATGTTTGTTATAAATAGTTTTATTTTTTATTCTTTGAGGTATTGCAGTCATTGAGATTTAAGTAATATGTGCAACAATATCTAAATGAATTACTTTTATAATCATCGGATCTGTCATTTTATGAAAAGTAGTTAGTTGTTCCTGATACCTGTAAAGAAATCAAGAGAATAGTTGTTCATTGAATTACAGAGATATAACTTAACACATATTCATAATATTAATAATTATAAAACACTGATTATCTTAATAATGGTTTCTTATGGAATCAGCATTCAATATCGTCGCTGTAATCCTATTCCAAATCATTCAGTAACATACATCAAATCTTGTTGTGACAACGGTGATTTTTTGATAATTTACACATTTTTTCAATGAAGTTTTGTTGTCTGTGATGAGTAATTCAGTTGTGCAGCTTTTATCATCTTTCTGAATAACATCATCAGCACAAATGTCGGGTAGACGTCTGTGGACGTTTGCGGTGATGATGTCGTTCAGAGGGACGATGAAAACTCCACTACCAAACCATCCAGCTCAGACCTCAGAATCATGCACCTGAGCTACAATTGTTCTCCAACATTTTATAAACACTATATTTTTTGCACTTAAAAATACTCGATTTAGGTTCTTCCGCATGATGAAGTTAAATCATCCCTGTGCGAGAAGGAAAGCGGTTTAGAACCAGGTTCGTTAACAAACATATTTAGTCTATTCACCTGTTTCACTTGTTAATTAAAACATATTTGTATTTGAATATGTATGTTTATATATCATGTTGAAACAATAATTAACGTATAACACTTGTACAGGATAAGTCAAAATGTATTCTATATTCACTCTCATAATGTGTAGGAAATTGTCTAGCTAAATTATACTTGCATTCCTTCAACTGATAACAACTAGAATATCTTGATAATCATCATGTATTACCTTGAAAAACGACATATGTCAACAGACTTGTCATATTTTCATTTAGAAAGATAACCCCTATGCCAGAAGTTGCATATAAAGAAAAAGAGATGGATTGTGTGATTGTTTCGTGAAATCATGTTGACTTCATACACTAAAGCGAAATGTCACCATGTCAGAATATGTACACTACTGGAGTGTTAATCTATGGTGATAAAACAATTTTTACTTCTATAAATTTACTATGACATTTAATCAATATAGATGTGTTTAAATAATTATTAATTTTCTACAGATTCAACACTAGACACATTTCTGGATTATAGGGGTCCTGATTCAGCTTGTTTTATGGGCGAAACATTTAAATATTTTAACGTATCCAAAACATACACTGTTGAGAAGAAGCCATCTTGTCATAAAGTAAATTCTATTTCGAAATTTCGATAATTTCTATTGATGGAGTTTATATGTTTTATATTAAAATTCAGTTGGTGATAAACAATGAAGGTAACAAGGAGAAATAAAACTCAAATCATTTCGAAGTGTAATATTCGCACAAAATACTATTCAATAACTGTGTTGAATTGAAGAGATTATTGCGTTCTCTTTTAAGAATAAGTTAATCGAAAATGAGGAAATGAGTTCACTCATATTTTTAAAAATCTTATTCAAATACGTGGATACTGGTACAAAGAGATAACATGATATTCATACGTTACTCAAAGAAATAAGATTGTGGAGAAGATTCATTTTTTGAAAGAGATCCTCTTAATTATAAAAGTGAATGAAGAAAACCTACATTAGGACCCCCACTATTAGTACCCACCGACTTATAGGAGACTCAATTCTACGCACAATTTGTGCAATGTTTCGAACTTAAAATCAACATAAATAGTCAACTTTGTGACTAGTCGGTATAAGCCGAAGTATCACATCTAGTTATAAGGTGACCTGAGAACTTTACTGCTTATACATGGGAGGTTTTGCGAAAGCGAATGTGCCTTCACTCGCCAATTTCAAGGTGCCATATATGTGCAACCAATGTTCATCCAGTGTTTGCGATGGATCGTCAAACTCTGTTTGATTATTTTAAGCTGCTTAATTCGTAACATAGAAATTCACAGTCTTTGAGGTGATGCTAAATTTTGGTTCACAATAAGCAATGATAACTGAAATAATTCAGCAATTATTCAACAGGACAAGTGTATGAGTAAACATATTAACTTGCACGTTGCCAGACAAATTAACTGTTGCGTAAAACTATATGCTTAGGCTTGAAAATGTTAAACATATTCTATGGTGGGAATTCTATCTCTTTAGTGGTATGGTGAATATATTTTCAAGACCAGTTCTACAGATATTTTTCTGAAAAATGATTTCTCTTGTTGACTTCTGCTCAATTTAAAACTAATTATCTACTGATTGTTCCTCATCTTAAACACAAACACTGTCAGTTCCAATGTTCAATAAATTCTGGTGTTGAAGTGATATATTATGGACATGCGTTTCAGTGTCCTGTTGATGGTGGGATAATACACATAAGGGATCAATTGAAAGATGGATATTTTTTTATCGATATACAATGTCCAAAGTGCACATCATTGTGTAAGGTGAGTTGAATTGGTTTGCAAATGTTCGCCACACCAAATATATATTAAAAGAACGGATAAATCGTGCTACTTTGATAACACTATATTGTCATGATAAGCTGGAGAATTAATTGAAGTAAGCATGAACATTGTAGTATGACTAGCGTTGGAAATCTGTGGAGATTAAATATTCGTTGGAAGTGCATAAGAATTTTATACAAACATTATTGAGTGTTAAAATTTTTCTGGTCATATGATGAGATACATTTGAATGTAGAATTGAACCGTGATCAAGAAGATAGGAAAAAAGAGCTCCAGTAAGATGTAAAATGGTGGAGAAGCAAGTAGCTGATTACTTCGGAATAACAAAAGATTGAAACCATGGTAGATAAAGACAGCATTTAAAATCGTTTATGCGACATATTTCTTCAGGTTTCACGTTATAACAGACCGATATCTGTCAATATTATGTATCCCTCATTTTGAGTTCATGTTTTCAGTTATCACTGAACTCGTTTGCGACCTCATCTATGACTCTATTTCATCTTCAAAGTCAGTTTTGTAAGCCTGCTCTATTCTGCTCATATCATTTGTATCTTACTTACTTACTTACTTACGCCTGTTACCCCTCGTCGAGGAGCATAGGCCGCTCACCAGCATTCTCCATCCAACTCTGTCCTGAGCCTTCCTTTCCAGTTCTTTCCAGTTGCTATTCAGCCTTTTCATATCGGCTTCTATTTCCCGGCGTAGTGTGTTCTTTGGCCTTCCTCTTTTCTGCTTCCCTTCCGGATTCCAAGTTAGGGATTGAGTCGTGATGCACATTGGTGATTTCCTTAATGTATGTCCGATCCACTTCCAACGTCTTTTCCTAATTTCCTCTTCAGCTGGAAGCTGGTTTGTCCTCTCCCATAAAACGCTGTTGCTGATAGTATCCGGCCAATGGATGTTGAGTATTTTGCGTAGACAACTGTTTATAAATACTTGTACCTTCCTGATGATGGCCGTAGTAGTTCTCCACGTTTCAGCTCCATACAGTAGGACTGTCTTGACGTTCGTATTAAAGATTCTGACCTTGAAATTGGTTGAGAGTTGTTTTGGGTTCCATATGTTCTGCAATTGTAGAAATGCTGCCCTTGCTCTGCCAATCCTTGCCTTTACATCTGCATCCGATCCTCCTTGTTTATCAACGATGCTCCCCAGGTACTTGAATGTTTCCACCTCTTCCAGAGTTTCGCCATCAAGTGTGATTGGGTCGGTGTTCTCCGTGTTGCATTTGAGAATCTTGCTTTTTCCTTTGTGAATGTGGAGGCCTATCGATGCGGAGGCTGCTGCTACATTTGCTGTCTTCATCTGCATTTGTTCGTGTGTATGAGAGAGGAGGGCTAGGTCATCTGCGAAGTCCAAATCATCTAATTGATTCTGAGAAGTCCATTGTATTCCGTATTTCCCTTCGGATGTCGAATTCGTCATAATCCAGTCAATCACTAGAAGGAAGAGGAATGGGGAGAGTAGACAGCCTTGTCTGACTCCGGTCCTTACTGGAAATGCATCTGTCAGCTGTCCTCCATGCACCACTTTGCACTGTAATCCGTCGTATGAGTTTTGGATAATGTTGACGATCTTCTGAGGAACTCCATAGTGTCGAAGAAGTTTCCACAATGTTCTCCTATCCACGCTGTCAAACGCCTTCTCATAGTCGATGAAGTTGACGTATAGTGATGAGTTCCACTCAACTGATTGTTCAACGATGATCCGTAGTGTCGCAATCTGGTCTGTGCACGACCGATCCTTACGGAATCCAGCCTGATGATCCCTAAGTTCGGCGTCTACTGCGTCTTTCATCCGATTCAGCAGCACTCTGTTGAAAACTTTTCCTGGTACTGATAACAAACTGATGCCTCTGTAGTTCTCACATAGGCTCAGATCTCCTTTCTTTGGTATCTTGATGAGATATCCTTCTTTCCAGACCGTTGGCACTTGTTCCTCTTCCCAAATCTTTTTGAATAGAAGGTGAAGCATGTTTGCAGTTATTTCAATGTCTGACTTCAGTGCTTCTGCTGGTATATTGTCAGGTCCTACCGCCTTCCCACTTTTGATTTGTCTGATGTCCATCTTGACTTCTTCGATCGTTGGTGGAGTGACATCCATTGGAAGGTCAGTGTGGGCTGCTTCGATATTCGGTGGATTCGATGGGGCTGGTCTATTCAGCAGTTCCTCAAAGTATTCTGCCCATCTTTTCCTCTGTTCCTGAATCTCAGTGATTGTCTTTCCTTCTTTGTCTTTGACTGGTCTCTCTGGTTTGCTATATCTCCCTGCCAATTTCTTCGTTGTATCATATAGTTGTTTCATATTCCCTTCTCTTGCAGCTTTTTCCGCCGCCGTTGCTAGTTCTCCCATGTATTTCTGCTTGTCGGCTTTAATGCTTATCTTCACTTCTCTGTTTGCTTCTGCGTAGTCTGCTTGTGCTTTGACTTTCTCTGCTCGTGTTCGGCTGTTGTTAATTGCTAGTTTCTTGTTCTTCCTTTCTTGAAGTTTGTCCAGGGTCCCCATAGAGATCCATTCCTTGTGATGGTGCTTCTTAGGACCAAGAACCTCCTGACACGTTGAAGTTAGTGCTTCTTTTATCCCTTTCCAGTTGTCCTCAAAAGTAGTTTCTTGTTCTTTCAGTAGATCCTGTAGAGCTTGGAACCTGTTGTTGAGAGTTATCTTGAATTCATGGAGTTTGTCAGTATCTCGAAGGAAGGCTGTATTAAACGTTTGTAGTGCTGTTTGTCCAGTTGTCCAGTCTTTCTTTAGCTTCAGTCTCATCTTGGCCACAACCAGGTGGTGATCTGAAGCTATGTCAGCTCCTCTCCGGGTTCTCACATCTTCCATTGATCTTCGGAATTTTTTGTTGATACAGATGTGATCAATCTGGTTCTCTGTGGTGTGGTCCGGTGAGATCCATGTAGCTGTGTGTATGCGTTTGTGTGGGAATATTGTGCCGCCTATAACCAATTTGTTGAAAGCACATAGGTTTGCAAGTCTCTCCCCATTTTCATTTCTCTCTCCTAATCCATGTCGTCCAATTACATCTTCATATCCTGTGTTGTCCACTCCAACTTTAGCATTTAGATCTCCCATAAGGATGGTGAGGTCCTTTCGTGAGCACTTTGCTATAATTGATTGCAGCCTTTCATAGAACTGATCTTTATCATCGTCGTTGCTATCATTGATGGGTGCATAACATTGGATAACATTCATTGTGATCCCTTGCTTCTTTGTTCTGAATGATGCTTTGATTATCCTGGGTCCATGAGATTCCCATCCCACAAGTGCATTACGTGCTTCTTTGGACAGCATTAGAGCAACTCCCTGAGTGTGTGGCGCATTTTCCCCTTCGTGACCGGAGTACAGCAGCATCTCTGCTGTACCTAGCCTTTGTTGTCCAGCTTGTGTCCAATGGGTTTCGCTGATTCCGAGTACTGCCAAGTTGTGTCTCCTCATTTCCATTGCTATTTGGCTGGTCTTTCCTGTTTCCCACATTGTCCGGACGTTCCATGTACCTATAAAGAGTGTTGCTCTGGTTGTTAGAAGGTGCATCGGTCTCGTGACTTCCGAAGAATTTCGGCTTTCATCATGAGACGTCATTATTCCTTCAACTCCCAGGGCAGAGTTTAAATGGTTTGGATTATTTTTTCTGGTTAGCGTTTTTTTAGCGAGTTAGCTTTTCTACGGGATGGGGTCGCTAACCCCATGCCCAACCCTCCTCCTTTACCCGGGCTTGGGACCGGCAGTAACTCTAGAAGAGCTACAGGCGGAGTTATCATTTGTATCTGTAGGAAATTAAATAGTGTGCTATCATAATATATTGAATTCGAGTCGGTAAATAAAGTTCAACTGCATTTGATGGTGATTGTGTTGGTGTAATATTTTGCTCAGTTCAACAAATACAATAAACTCACATACAGTACATTGTGTTGAATGCTAAAATTCCCACACGTAACTGAAGCTTCATAGATGCTCTTCCGACAATTGAATTTTTGGATAATAATCAAAAACATTGACCAAACAATATCGTTCAACGACATTAATGTTTAACTTCAAGTAGTCCATGACATTGCGTGACTGTCTAGCAATAACCACAGTGAGTAAATGCCTCACAACAGACACGGTTGAATTCCATTAGTCATAGCTTGTCACTAGAAATCATGGAAATCCATCTTGAAGACAGTCACCTGTGAGCACATGATAAGTATCAGTATAGGATTGTGGAGATTGTTGAGTGTAAATTGATTTCGTGAATAGGTGGGGCCCCACAGTAATACAAAACGGCCGTCATGTGCTTCCAGGCTTTCAAAGATGGTCTAGTTTATATCGACTCATGAATTCAACTACTAAATCAATATTATTCAATTGATTTCAGATCATCAACAAGTTTGCGTATTTGACGCCTGAAAATATGATAGACTTTTAATTCACATACATGTTGTCAAAATAACAGAACGAAAACCACATTGAAGGATAACTTTTCATCGATTAAAATGTCATGCCGATAACGATCAATAATGACCAAATTATTAGGAAGAATTTGCCTAGAAATTATTAATATAGTTATTTCAAATTCACTTGGATAAGTTACCTTGTCCCGAAGAGGAAAACACGAAGTTCTGTATGTTGCTAAGTAACATGAATACTATATCAACATTCTTGCCTCCTATCAAGTATTAACAGGGATATGTGTAGTGTGTAACTATTACAAATGAGATGAATCCAGCGCACTGACAGAGTTTGCGTTTGTTTTACTATATAGAATGGACGAGTGATTCACTGACGTAGATTTCGCATACGTGCCACAGTGATCTTCAGGATTTTATTGGCAAACCTGTAAACAGATTACAGGATATATCTTTTCGTCTAAACATTACCATCGAATAACATGTTTGTCTATCACATTCTAAACGAATAGTGCTTATGTATGGAATCATGAACCATACAGTGTATTAAGTTGATATTATCATTTCGCATGCTTCATGTCAAAATATTTTGTATCAATGCTTATTAAGCAACAGTTAAATAACAGAGTCCGTTCAAGTTGTAAGTGTTTTATATCTGTGTTTCTGAAAGACATTCACTTGCCCAAGTCTTCATGCTCAACTAATTTACGTTTTCAGGATAATTGTCCAAAATGAAAGAAAATCAAATAGAGCAAACCATTTTCTAGTTACAGTTGAAGGAGAAATTCATTTGTTGAACTTGATTAATCAATATCCATTGGATGTATCTGTATTTTGAACATTAATTACAGCTTGTTTCAATTTGATATAAATTTGATATAACTTCATTTCAGTTTTGCATGTATAAGTTGACCATGGTCAAGTATGTGTTGCTTGATAAATATAAATTGTTTCAGTGTTTAGTTTGAGACATTCTGATGATGAAACTTGTATGAATTAGACTATGGTAGTGCAGTGCTTCGCTAAACTTTCACATCGATAACCATTATAATACAAATCTTAACGGTGCATGAATTTATTAGGGATACTCCTCGTAGCATCTTCGTCGTCTCTGCCTATTCCCCCACTGACTGCAACTCAGATGATATAAAAGATGAGTTTTTCAGAAAAATTTACGACCTTCTCCGAGAAGCTAGGCGTTCTGATGTAATAATAGTGGCTGGGGACTTTAATGCTCAAGTAGGTTGGACACAACTCTATCACAACGCTGTCAGCCACCAATGGAGGGGCTCGATAAAAGACTGCCGCTCATTCTGGAGCGCACGTTTAGATTCAGATCATTCTCTAGTGCAAGCACGTATCTGTCTGCGTCTGAGTGAACGTCGGAAAGACACTGCAAAAAAAACCCCTTAGGGTTCTTCTTATTGATAGGCAAGCTGTGAGTATATTTCAGAAACAAATAGAAAAGTTGAGCCCACCCCAAAGTAGCGTGAAATGACATCCGAAAAGCTGTGGAAACAGCAGTGATATCTGATAGTACGATAAACCATAAGGTTAGGGAGAAACCCTGGATCTCAGCAGCATCCATCGCACTGAAAGATGCTCGAAAACCCTGAACAAAACGAAGAGCGGAGTCAACATAAGCGCAGGCTAATAAGAAGCTTACGCAATAATTGTGAACAGTAGTGGGTAGCGAACGCAAGAGAGATGAAAAAGGCGTCGGCCATATGTAACAGCAGACAACTATTCAGACTTTTTAAATAAACCGGTCTTACGAACCCAACTACCAGCGAAACCAACTTGGAATAAGATGGACATGTTATTCATTCTCAATACAGGAGTTTGGAACGACGGGCAGAACACTCCAGAGATCGGTTCAACTGGCTTACAGCCACACTTAGGTTTCTCACGATCCCCAGTCAACTAAATGGCAAGTTAATGTAAGTCCACCAACACTTTACGAGGTTGAAAAAGCTACAGGAAAACAGAAGTAAGGGAGAGCAGCAGGCCCTGACATGTTTACCCCTGAGATTTTTCAGGATGACGGTCCAGTACTAGCAGCAAAATTGACTAAGGTCTTAGGTAGAATCGGGGAACTGGACGTAATTCCATCTGTCAAGTCCCAATCACTGATTGTGCCAGTCTATAAGAAAGGAGAAACGTTTACTTGTGGCGATCGCAGAGGAATCAGTTTGACTAATATTGTGTCTAAAATATTAGCTTCAATAATACTTTGACGCCTAACCAAAGCTCGTGAAGAGCAGACTAGAGAAAACCAGACTGGTTTTCGCGTGGTTGTTTAGACCAGATATTCACTCTATGTCAGGTCCTAGAACATAGACACACATTCAGAAGCCCCACAATAGTAGTATTTCGCGAACTTAAGGCAGCATTTGACTCTATTGATCGTGAAGTTCTGTGGCAGTGTTTGTCACTGAAAGGAGTACCAAAGAGACTCACTTGTTAATTTAGAATATCCCGATGACATAGTTCTATTTGGTGAAGACGCTGACAAAATGCAAAGTCTTCTGACCAGCATAAGCAACTATTCAGGCACGTTCGGGATGCGATTCTTACCCTCGAAATATAAAATGTTAATTCAGGGATGTGTTGCATCGAAACCTGAACTAATGATAGTAAGCGAAGTAGTTGAGTGTGTTGACCACTTCACTTAACTTGGGAGTCTCATCAGTCCTTATGGTCTGGTGTGTGCAAAATCTCAATACGGATGCAAATCCATGAATTCTCTCATAGGTGGACTTAGCCATGTTGGTAGGTGTAGACTACCTGGTTGGGATCCGTAAGATGATAGCCATCAGTAGTTAGTGACTTTGAATTACATGGCTCAAAATGGTTCGCAATGGCGAGGGTGCACCCCTTCTTCCCGTTCTACCAAATTCTTATCCTCTGAATTCTTCATGTCTCTATCTTTTTCTATTTTCAAATTCATTTCACTGGATTATACTCCTTAAATAACATCGTCAGACACTAAGCTTTCCGATTACTGTTTATACTCTTACTACTTCTACCATTATGGGAATTGAATCGACAACTTCATCTCTGTGTTAGTGTGGTATGGCGACTCGAACTAATGTGCGTACGTACGAAGTTCAACGTCGTAACTGACTGTTCGTTTGATAGTTGATTCACTGTCATTTCCCTTTTTGTTCCAAAGCTGTTGTTATTTAAACGTGATCATCAGTACTCCATTTTTCAACCTAATGATTAGGTTTGGACACGATTTCATTTTCTCATTGTTTGTGCGTTGTGGTCCTGTTAATTATTTATTCATTCATATATCTTTTTGAACTAACCTGAATCGAAGCCGAATTGTAGTGTGAATCGGAATTGGGAACAAATCAGTTGGTGTACCAGTTGACTTGTTTTCTGTCTGTCTCTCACGCCTTTCAATCAATAAGATGATAGAATACATCTCGTCTCTCCACGCAAGGCTGTTAGTCACACTTTGAACACACTCGATTCCATCTTGAAGGTTGAACCAGTCAGTTTATAGTGTTAAGGCCTTAATCAAGACTGAAGAGACAAGTTACTCTCTGTATATTAGCTGGTAGACAGATCAAGAACGTAACGAAAAAGAAACGACATTTCGTACATAATGTATGTTTAAAATAAAAATATAGTCATATGACATATAAGTTCATTGTTCAATGTTCGAAATGAGTATTCAAAATAAATTGTATTTGATCTAGTTGATCAGCAGATAGTTGTTCAATTGTAGATATTTTATTTTCCGTATTCATTTATCTTGGACAATTTTCCTGAAATTTAAAAATTTGGAGAATGAAATATACATTGCTTGCTACATTTAAATGCATAAACATGAAATCGAGAAACTGACAAACATAGGTTTGACGAAGCTGACTCCAAGAAACTGGCTACTATAATTGAAAAGAACACTATTAGACTTATATCAGATTCATTTCCGCAAATGTACTCTATGTGAACATCTTTTCAGAATTGTGATCATAGTCAAAAATTCAGTAGAAATGATTGTCAAACCTTTCAGACTGCATGAACGTTTAAATCACTTTAAGTAAATCGAAAGACAGATATGCGATCTGATATCGAACACTCGGAACTACAGTTGGTGTAACGTAAACACACATCAGTTCATTTTCACTGAAAATCTTTTCATCACTACACAATGCGTTCATCAACCATGTCAATCTAAGCATTTCACTGAGAGATTTATGTCTTACGTGCGAAGTAAATTGTAAAAGTTACATTTTCGACAGACTAGTAAGATGAACAATTTAGACTTGTTATCTGCATTATGGTTCATTTCTAAATTACTCTACCCGTTTTAAAGTGAATCGGGCACTGGAGATACTTTCTGAATTAATTGAAGTATATTTAATACTCTGAATCATATAGAAAGTTATTCTACTGTAGGAAAACTACAAAGGACCTAGTCAGAAAGATACATGTTCGGTCGATAATTGCCTGACTAGTTTGGACCTTATGGACTAGTTATATCAACGAGAAGTTACAGTATCATAATACTGATCTGAGTCACTAATGCTGACCCTATCTCATCAAGCAAGATCAGTTTTAGCATAGTCGTTAAGTAAAAATACATAATTTACAAACCTCTACTCCGAAGTCATACATTTGTCCATAATCGTCAAACAGACTGAATCCTTCACCTTCATGTAGCAGTTACTCAATATGGGCGACTTCGACATTAGTTGCTGAAATACATATTGTGTACAGCCTTATACACTTACGAATATTCTTTGTTCAGGAGTAATATGTAGTGAGCAAGTTCACCGATGGCAACAATCGAATTTATTTGAACTCAAACTTACATAACGTTTTAGTAAGATCTGAAAATCATACAGTAAATAACTCGTTTGCAAATTATCAATCATTTGTCTCAAACGTGAATGATCCTTCTGCAAATATCACTCAATCGTCTCAGGTTTCATTGTTCTGCATTTTTGTGCCAATGGCTTTTCGTTTCCGTTCTTTCTTTCTCGATCTTCTACTAAAATGAATTCTATCCCTGATTATCGTTATATACTACTCATGTGGATATAAGTACCTCACACTACACTACTACCATGGTATCATATGAATGAAGAATAATGATGATGATGTTGCATAGTACCATAATCATTCGTTACATCATCATGTTTGTTCCTTGCGCATATGTCATCATGGAACATTTTTTGTACATTCATCTAGGTCAACTTGCATTATATGACAACATGAGAAGTATACATATATGAATAATAATGCACATAGGGAACCACTCCAACTAACATTGCAAATAGATTGACATTGTGGACAATATATATCCGTAGAAAATTCAACATTTTGTACTTCCAACTTCAAAGGAGTTGGTTCAGTTCTAGAGCGACACGGGAAACTCTTTCCATTTATAATCACTTGAATATCAGCATTCTTTGAACATTTAAACTGAAAAGAAAATTCATAGATAATTCAAACAATCATGTAGGATGTTTCTATCGAGAGAAATGTTTTAAGTACTTTTAACATAATGTATAATACCAGCAGGTGAAAATGATTTGAACATTTATGACAAGAAATAACATAATTAAAGAGAAATAGCAATTATTTTAATGATGACCTTTCTGTTTACATTAAGTCAACAATCATAAACTTCAGAAATATTTACCCTGATGATGATGACGATGATGGTGATTTCATAAAATTTCTAATTCTTAGATAACCATTTGTAGATGTTTCATAATCAATACAGATGACGATATCAAAATTGATGTTATTTTATGTATATTCCAATAGGAATGACATTCTTGGCTAATTGTATAGTTATAAACTGTGAAATCGGTTTTAGTTTGTATGTGTGATAAAACACACATATTTAAATATGATTGAGGGTGAACTTTGTAGGAACTTACTTTATGACATGAAGACGTTCTAGAATATGTTTGCCTGGATGTTTTATTTTGTCTCACGAACTTCCCGTGATCAAAACAGGTTGAATCTGGACCCAGATCCTCCAGATATGCATTATTTATTAGATCTGTTAAAAAACGTATAATTATTTACTCAATTTAGGCATGAAATCACTGAAAGAAGAATAATAGCCTACATTGAACACGTGCTGAACATGAATTTCATATAAAATAACGAATACTTTTTATTCAGTGAATAATTGTGTTCCATCTGTATAATTGTATCAAACGTTACAGTACAATTCAACTTGAAACCTTAATCTAAAGCTTCTAGCTGATTATATTTGATGACAAAAATCAACATATGCTGTACGTATTCTCCAGTTATCTCATCGTGGTTGAAGAACACAAAATATTATCAAGATGACTTTTGGTATTTGACCGAATGGCAGTCAGTCAGCCACAACGTTGAACTTTGTACGTACGCACATTAGTTCGAGTCGCCATACCACACTAACACAGAGATGAAGTTGTCGATTCAATTCCCATAATGGTAGAAGTAGTAAGAGTATAAACAGTAATCGGAAAGCTTAGTGTTTGACGATGTTATTTAAGGAGTATAATCCAGTGAAATGAATTTGAAAATAGAAAAAGATAGAGACACGAAGAATTCAGAGGATAAGAATTTGGTAGAACGGGAAGAAGGGGTGCACCTTCGCTATTGCGAATGATTTTGAGCCATGTCATTCAAAGTCACTAACTACCAATGGTTATCATCTTGCGGATCCCAACCAAATAGTCTGAATCTACCAAGATGGCTGAGCCCAGAGAGAGACTTCAGAGACTTCAGGGATTTGTATCACGTTTTGTTTTGGCCGCCCCTACCTTTCTTCCAACCTACTCCTACACCATAAAACATTGCACGTCGGGTCAGTCGGTGGTTGGACATACGTAACACCTGTCCCAGCCATCTCAACTGATGGGTTTTCACTACTTAATCATCTTTACCTAGTACCCGTTTCCTAACAACTGCATTACTTACCAGGTGGTCCCAAGATATAAGAGCAAAGTTTCGAAGACATCTATGATCGAATTCTAGTAGCCTACGAATATCCTCTACTTTTATCGGCCTTGTTTCACTGCTATAAAGTAGAACGGAACGAACTGCTGCACAGTAAATGCGTTCTTTGATTGCTAGACGGATATGTCGCCTGTCATAAATAACGCGTGTTGGCGAAAGCTAGACGAGCCTTATGTATCCGTGCTGGGATCTCATCACACACCAGACCACAAGGGCTAATGAGACTCTCAAAATAAGTGAAGCGGTCAACACGCAACGGAAATTTGATTTCAACTGACAGTTAATTCGCCCGTTTACATATTTAACACTAATATCTCCGGCTTCACAGATTCTTTCGAATCATTCAAGTACGTTTATAAATATACATCTGTGTTCTTGAGTGTTTGTTTGTTTTCCCTTTGTACAAATTGGCATTTTACACATGTTCATATTTATTTTTACATGTATTTTTTGAATGAACATAAAAGATCTCAATATGAGTACTTTCATATTCGACTTATAGACAATACATGAAATAAGTGGAAAAAAGTGAAAACAGTATGTATATATAAATATATATTCTTATTTAAATTGAATACTTTTATCAGCAAACCTGGTTTTAAGTTCCGACTGAATCTGCATACTGATGGTCGACCATCGCTTAGTAGAAACATCTGTGAAGAATTAAGCATAAATATGGTATATAATGTTTATAATGATATCAAATCATTGAAAAACTTTTCAGTTTTAAAAAGTAGATTAACAATGATCCAGTTATACTAATTTACTTTAACTATGTCAAACTAATGATTTTATTAGTAGTATTGTTTTGTTAAACACTTATCTAATTTTATTCATAACAATAGTGACGATCAGTTGAAATTAAACATTAACACCGTTAGATGTTGGCTGAGTGGTCTATCGGTTAAGGGTTTTGGCTTGTAACTGGTAGGTCATGGGTTTGAATCTCGTTCACGAGAGCTTATTCAAGGATGCACACTGTTGAGAAGTCCCATAATAGGACGAAACGGCCATCCAGTGTTTTCAGATTTTTGATAGTGGTCTAGCTTCAATTGACTCATGATTTCAACTGTGAAAATACTAAATTCTCCACAAAACCCCCTCTGATATATAAAATAAAAATAAGATCGAATCGTTAATGTTTTTTGGATGACTAATATGATGTGTTAACTTGAATCAGTTTATAAGTGAAATGAAATCGTAATATAAATGATCAGAATATATATAGTTGACATGGGGGTGAGAGATACAACAATGGGATTACAAATCGGAAATTACGTAATATGTAGAATTATATAAATTAGGTCAGATATAGTAGATAGAGGGTGGATGACGAATAAATTTCTCTAAAAGGTTAGCAAGTGTGATAATAATCATAATAATAATAATAAAGATAATAATAAGAAGAATAATGACTGATAAGATGTGTAGATAAACTAAGTTTGAGATATAGAAGTGAACATTAATCAAATTAATGTCACCATATTACAAAATTGATCATTAACAAGTTGGCCAGGGTAAAAGGAGCGGCTGTACATATTTCTTTTGGATGCAGAGCTCTGGCTTTTTGATCCGAATAGCAATTGCCTCAGCCGTCTGCAGGATTCTCTGTCTGACAGAATTAGGTAGACTACTATTAACACGATATATTACTGTGAAGGATTGCTCGATGTCGGCTCTATGTCCCGTCTGAACTAAATGGGCTAAAACAGAGCTGTTAACCGTTCTGACTACACCTTTGCTTAACCACACTGGAAGGTGTTCACGAGCCCGAGTATACAAATTCCTAGAACATCTGGCTATATAACTTGCTCCACAGGAGCAGTTGAATTGATAGATACAGAAGGAAGTGGCTAGTCTAGGCAATTTATCTTTCAACGTCGGCGTGATCATTGGGCGTGTGGAAAACATTAGTTGAAATGTTTACCTGCATTAAAAGTCCTTTCGATTGATCTTAGTAGTTTCAATCTTACCATTTCGCTAGGTGCGTCACCTCTGAATTGTAGACGTATATACAGAGGCTTTTTATTCACAGTTAAACATTCTTTATGGTCTCTTTTACTAGTTATGTTTTTGTTTATAAATTTCTCCGGGTATCCATTTTCCCTCAGGGTCATATATAATCATTTTGTTTCTTCTTCGACCGTATCTTCAGAGCATATGGTCTTAATTCTATAGTGTAATGTCTTAATTAGGTTCCTTTTGTACTGTAGAGGAACAAAAGTAAGAAAGTTAGTATACTGACCCGTCCACGATGTTTTCCTGTTGATATTTCTCTTTAGTGAACCGTCTTTTCTCCTTGTAAGGAGAACATCTAGAAAAGCGATCCTAACTCCATTTTCTTCCTCACATGTGAATTTTATAGACGGATGAGTTGTATTGAATAGCTGCAGTGTCTCCATTAAGTCATTATAGTCATTACATAGGATGAACGTGTCGTCCATATATCAGCAATAAAGTAAAAACTTTTCAATCTGTTGTGTGAGTGGCCCGTTTTCTAGTTTTCATCTATTTTGAAGATCATTCAAATCAATTATACAATTGATTTCATTTCAATAAAATCGAAGAGAAATCTAATACTTTTAATTACAGATTTTAATAAAGTTTATAAACAATTTTTTAAAGAATAATTATAATTTTTGATCTATATTAATCAAGTTTATTTTGTTCAATTAATTTAATAATTTTCATAGTTAAGATCATGAGTCAATTGAAGCTAGACCACCATCGAAAACCTAGAAGCACTGGACGGCCGTTTCATCCTATTATGGGACTCCTCAGCAGTGCGCATCCACGAACCCGCTCTCGCGAGCGAGATTCGAACCCAGGACCTACCAGTCTCGAGCCGGAGCCCTTAACCGATAGACCACTGAGCTGGAATCCAACGGTGTTGATGTCTAACCTCAACCAATCCACGAAATTGCGCAACCAACTTCCAATGTACTGAGGTAGATACCTGTCTCTACCTGAGATGGATTAGCTCCACTGGCCACGACTTCTCACTAGAACTCCAGGAATTACCTCAAGGAGCCAGTCCCTAGTGAGCATATGATCATTATCACAAGGGGGGTTTTTGTGGAGATTTAGTAATTTTATAGTTAAGATCATGAGTCAGGTTTTCGATGGTGGTCTAGCCTCAATTGACTAATGATCTTAACTATAAAATTACTAAATCTCCACAAAAACCCCCCTTGTGATAATAATTTTCATTTGACCCCACCCCACCCCACCCCACCCCTCTTCATAAAAATAATGAATTTTCGAATGGATTCTTTCCTTGAAAACATGATTTTTTTTAAAAAAAAAAAAAAGAAACAATATGATTTAATAAAAAATTTTTATAAACTATTATAACTTACTTCATAGGTAGGACAATAATCAAACATTTCAGAACCAGCATAATATGTTCGATTTTCATATGATACATTAAATGTATTATCGATATATTGATAAGGTAATGGTAATTCATTTTTCATTTGTTTTATTACACAATAACCTATTGCTTTATCATAATTTAAACATTTTTGATGTTCTGGATTATCACAAAATGGTTGAATATCTTGTTTTCTAAAGAAAAAAAAAATTTAAAAGTCAAAATGTACATGATAAGCAGAGATGGATATTAAGGTGTATCGAGGCAATACGCACAGTATACACATATGCCAATTAGAAACTGATCAGTTGCAGTCCTAAACACATCGATGGGAAGATCAAAACAAACAATACTGAGTGAATTCAAAATGTACATGTTTTAAACTTGTTTTCTAATCAGATGATTTTTTTTTTTGGATCATATTTTATAATTTTTCTACTAAAATGGAATATATGAAAGATATGAGATTGATTAGATTACACAATTATGTAAGTTGAATAGATATGATTCAAAGTACTGGATAGCTGTTTCGTTCTATTATAGGAATACTTAGTAGTGTGCATTCAAGATCTCACCTTATGAGATTTGAAAGCAGAATCTATCAGTTTCATGCGCAAACGATTAAAATCTACACCGCTATACTGGTATTCAACAGTGTTAATATTGAATTCAACCAATCAATGAAATTCAGAAACCATTCACCATTGTCTTCAGTGAGTTACAATCTTCCAGCAGACATAATTGAATACCATTGGTTGTTGTATCTTATTAGAATTCTAGGAAATACCTCTTGGATTCAGTCATTAGTAAGCATTTGTTTATATATAAATATAATAAATAATGGATCTAAACATATTAAGATTATTTATCTCTTAGAGGTTTATTAAATCTATTGAAATAAAGAAATGTAAACAACTAACCTTAATTTCATTTGATCATTTTATTAAAGTCATTATCTAGTATATCTACTGAACCTTGAATTATTCTACAATTTTTATAACTGTATCACATTACAGTAAATTAGAAATTTCTTATTTTAATACTTTCATTGATATGAATGATTAAAACAATATAATGATTAAACATCAAGTCATCTTCGTAAAACGTTATTCTTAGCCATATTAGCAAAGAATTGAAGAGAACAATATTTCAAATGATACATCAGAATAAACACACACACACACACACACACACAAATGAAAAGGTTTCGAATATACATATAAAGAGAGATAGTTCAGTTTAATCTTACAATAATTTTCTTTTCTCAATATATTCGTAACAACTCTTCATTACAAAATCACAACCTAAGCCTTTTCCCCATTTGAAATCATCGGCCATAGAATAGTCGACATTGTACATGCTTTTAAAAAGTAAAATAATATTCAATGAAAAATAAAATTGTTATAAAAATCTTTTATATTTCTAAAGAATAGTCTAATAGAAATTCTATGCTAAATATATTTTAAAGATATGATTGTGTAGTGAACAAAACACTGGTTGGGGACAATCGAATATATTTAAGCAAAGATTACAGACTATCTCAGTAAATTCTGATTACCAAACAATGAACAGTCAATTTGCAAATTAACAATCAATTGTTTTAATCTTCACTGTTTCTTCAATAATTCCATTGTTCATGCACTTTCCAAACGATTGCGCTTCATTTCAGTTCTTTCCTCATCGGTCTTGTGTCAAAATACAATCTATGTCTGACCCACACCATATACTACTTATATAGATATAAGTAGATCACACCACAATTGGATAATTCCAACGTAAAATATCTATGGTGCTATGAATTTGCATATTTGTGAAACGTCTACAAATTATAGGCTTATAGCAACTATCCTACAATCGATTACGGTTATGGTCAATTTTGTTTAAGCCTTTTTGATTAACCTACTTAACAGTCTAGGTCATTTGGATAATAACAGTTTGCATATTTCTTTGTACTGTTAATGACCACTAGAGCACATGATATTCTATCCGAAATGTTGATTGCTTAGATATCATTCGATAAATCATACTCCGCCCCCAATATATGTATTCACGCAAATCCTATTATCAGCTTCTGTTTTGTTTTGCTGTGCCTTTGTTCACTTTCACTATAAATTGCCTATGTAATTGCTTGAACTGTCCACTGCTCACTGCTCGCTGATATTAGCTTATGTGCTTGTAACCTTTTGGCTTGAGTCATTTGTCAATAAATTTTACTTGCCGCTTCTCTTTGTCTTCTGATTTTACGTACCCTTAAGGTTGGTATTATTACGGTTATTCAGGTGATCGATTGACGAAGCACGGCACTACAGATCAGAAAGATAATAATTTATTAGAAATTTTGAAGTACACAAGTATTTACCGTCATAATGTATGACAATACTATAGTGTTTAATGAAGAGATTTAAACATATACATATATATTTTACTTGAAATTGAGTGATTGTATCTTGTAGATGTTCACTAATAAATAGCATCCATGCTGGTCTAACTTCAATTGACTCATGATTTCAACTATGAAAATACTGAAATCTCCACAAAACCCCTTCTGATCTATAATTTTGTTTGTTAAATAAACTACTACTCAAATTGTTCACTACTCACAAAACTACTACATAGATTACTCAAAACAATAAATTTGTCTAATCTGTTTAGAAAGCGTAAGGATATAACAAAGCTTATGTGAAACCAATGAGTTAATATATATATATATATATATATATATATATATATATATATATATATATTACACAACCACACCTAAGTCTACTACTTTAGTATGCATAACTTACTTTGTGTCCTTAAAGTAAGCCAGAAGTATTCTAGAAACCAGATTTGACTCAAGTCTAACAGGTGTCATAATATCATTCTGTGAAATAAAAAGATAATAAATGGTAGAAAGCATGTTTACGTGCATCTTTTTTTTATTTAACAAGTATAACTGTGAAGAAGCTTCTTTCAACTAGGATCTACAATTGATATATATCCTATGGTGTCATTTTATGATATTATTAATTGATATACGGATATTTTGAATGTGAATTCACCAATAATTTCACAGATTCAACACTTATTGTATTAACTATTCCATTTGATTTGTTTTAATACATTATGTGAGCTATTAATCTCACAACTTATTCAGGTGTAATCAGAGATGGATATATCGAGGCAATATGCACAGTATGCACATATGCCAATTAGAGACTGACCAGTTGCAGTCCGAAACACATCGATGGAAAGATTCAAACAAACAATACCAAGTGAATTATTCAGGTGTATTTCTAAAAAGTGTACATCTTTTCATTGTAAAAGCCACAAACGGCCTAATCAGAGATATCGTAGTTGCTGATAGGTAATGTGCAAGTAAACAAAAATGTACATTATTCAAATGTTAATTGAGTAGACTGTTAACTTCTAACTGGAGATCATTGAATATTTATTGTCAGGATAGACAAAGAAGTAAGAAATAGAAACTTGTTGATATAATTTTTTGCTGAGAATTCTATCGTTTCTAGTAAAATACTTAATCAAATTTAGCCATTAAATAAATCAATTGAAACATAACAGATATAATAGACAATATAACGCGATGGCGTTTGAAGCGAGGGTACTGGGTTCGAGTCCCAGAGTGAACATCAACTCGGAGATGCAGGTACATCCAGCTGACGAGTCCCAAATAGGACGAAACGCGCATCCCGGATTCCACTACTAACCACTATCCATCTCTGCTTACTATAATAGACAATATAGTTTTTCGAAAGAAAAAAAATCATCAAACATATTATCGTATTATCATCTTCAAAAGAAAAAATCTATGGGAAAAAATCAAACATCATTGATGTCAACTAATAATCAATTGCTTTTCACAATTGATTAATCACTAATTGGTGACCAATGTCATGTGTGTTAAATTTTTCTCAATGCAGATTGAATGCTAAAGATCAAATTGTAATATTTTCACTAGTCTAGGTGTCTTGACATTGTATGTACTATGTTGAGATAAGATGGTGTTTGGAGATAGTCAACAGGAAATCCTGGACCCGGGTTTCATGCTACTTAGTACCCGTCAGCAAAGTGTACCTGTAATCTTGAGGGAATTGATGCTCCCTGATGGATTTGATCTCTTGTCAACCAGCTTCATAGTCAGAAATGTTAACACTGAGTCATCTTATTTAAATCTGTAAAATGTTACTAATTTTTTCGAAATACAACATAGTTCTAAAAGATAGAAACTGAAATCATCTGGTTTTTGAAGATCATAAATGAATTCATAAATCATGATATTTCACTTCTTAAATGTTTTACTGGTTTATGTCAGTATTAATAAATAATAGAGTAATGAAGTCAATGTGTATTTCAAAAATTTAAAAAAAAAAAACAAAACAACTTACACCCATAATTCTATGACTAAGATGGTTCTTATCTAACTGAATTCCTGGAATTTCATTGCAACCAAAATGTTTTCTTGCTTCTGACTGTTTATTGATATCCAGTGGTAAACGATAATTAAAAGTAAGTTGAAAATAATAGTTTACAGTAATCTGATCTAATGTTTTTAATAAATGTAAATGGCTGGGGTAAGGAGGGGGTGATGAATTCATTAAACACGTTTCATAGGTGTAATCTATTACATTTTAGGCAGTTGGTTGAATGAACCTTCAATTGAAATGGGTATATCTCTGATGGATTATCTTCAAGATCATTTCTGTGACTCTGCTTAGTATATCAATCATTCTCATTCCAGTGGTGTGTAGAATTCAGATTAAATTATAAAATGTTGACTGCAGTTCATTATCGAATAGCATAGATCGCATAGTTACAAGCATATAAACTAAATCGGAAGCGAGGTGTGAAAGCTAGCAACCGAGCAAATACAGTGATGTAATAAGAGTCAAGTAAATTAATAAGATTCAAGCACATGCATATATGAAAGAGAATGATACATCGAGAGATTTAGGCAAACAACATTTGAGTTGGAGATCAAGTACACATGATAATCCATACATGATTATAATAATACAATGACGATGTACTACTGGTTAAATGACACTTTCTGTTAAATATGTTAATTGAAAGGCTTGACAAAAACATAAGCAGACAAAAGTATAAGTCAATTGCTATATACTATGTTCTATTTATCCATATGTTTATTGTTTAAAGTGCTCAAAATATCCAATAATAATAAAATTACTTAAATCCAGATTAAACTATTTTTAGATGGTGAAGAAGATTTGTAGCTCGGGTGTATGATTTGAGCTGAATGGTTTGGTCGTGGAGCTTTCATTTTCCTTCTGAACGAAATCCTCTCGCAATGGAAAATGCAATCGAGACAAAGGAATAAAAATCATGACAGATTTAAGGTCTACAAGAACCAATCAACATTGAGGTATACAGGACAAGCTGTGAACCACATGTGGAGAAATTCAAACATTTCACTTCTACCCAAAGTTTGTGCTGATGATGTCGTTCAGAAAAATGATGAAATCTCCACGACCAAAACATTCAGCTCAGAGAATAATACTCCATCAAAATTAAACTATCTTAAACTATGAATGAAATGCCAAACAATCATAATTATACTTACAAATATATGTATCTAGAATGAAATCTATCTTAAACTAACAATGTTTTTTTTAGATAAAGTTTAAATGACTAAATCGGAAACAATTTAATTCAATTTAACCGATTAAACAAATTTCTCAATAATTAAAACGATTAAATATCCTGATATTTTATTCCAATATATAGTCCTTGGTAGTCAAGCCCCCAAATGCCCTGGTACGGCCGAGAGTGGGGAGAGTCTACTCTCTCTCTCGAAATGCTCGCACATGGCCAGCGAATATATAGCCTCTTCCAGGGAAGTCCTACTCACTGCCTTCTCGTGGCATTACTGTTGTTTACGAAAGTGAGAGGACGAAAAGCGAATGTCCGACGCTTTAATCGGGTTGGTGGACACGGAGGGTCCACCTAGGGGAGTTGGAAAACCCTGATTCCAAACCAATGGTGCACATGGGCTCCAGTATCCTGATGGAACGAATGGCGGACGAACCTGTCATTGGTCAACGGCTACCATGGGACTGCATCTCCTCACGATGCTCCATTGCCTTGTGGATCAGACCTTTTGGTCAAAGGCTCGGGGTGTGGCCCCCTAAGAAAACCACCTGCTTCGGTTTGGGCACCCGGGCAGTATCACAGCCCACACACACAAATAGTGTGGCGCATATGTACCTGGTGCCCTTTTGTACCAATATATATGTGTTTAAATAAATAAATAAATAAGTGATTATTTAATTATGTGTAGTACATTTAATTCAGTACACTTCAGATGAAAAGTAAAATGATTAATTTGTGATTAAGTAATTTAATATGCAACTTACAAGCATATTTGGTAATCTCATTATCGTTTTTTGTATATCGAAGATACCTCTAACTGATTTCCATTTTATAGTAATATTTTGAATAGGTCTTGGACTTAAAACAAAAAAATGAATAGAAATGTAGAAGTTTTTCATAATTTCAAATATTATTCATTATATTATTTAAGTAGAAATTGTATTTGTTTTTAAATATACAGTTAAACATAGGCATTAACCTCTATCTCACAAACTTTAGTTATCATAGTTGAAATAATGAGTCAATTGAAGCTAGAACATCATGGAAAACCTGTAAGCACTGAACGGTTGTTTCATTCTATTGTGGGACTCCACAGCAATGTGCATCCAAGATCTCGTCTCGCGAGATTCGAATACAGGACTTATCGGTCTTGCTTGCAAGTGCTTAACATCTAGACCACTGAACCAGCATCGAACGGTGGTAATGTCTAACTTCAACCAATCCACGATAATGAGCAACCGTTCACCATTGTCTTACTATCTCACAACATACCTGTTGAACTGTACTGGTCACTGCCTCTCACTAGGACTCTAGAAAATACCTCTTAAAGTCAGGCATTAGTGAGCATATGATAATTATCAACATAATTATCTCTTCAAACTTCTGTATCATAGAGATGCATGCGAATAAGATCCATCTGGTTTTATTTTCGTACATAACTCTTAAAGCTTGATTACTATCAGGTTATTGAAATAACAATACAATTATATAACAATTCGGAGACCAAAACAACCCTTGGTTATTATATACTTAAATGCTTACTTTTTATTGGGTAATCGAAATTCAGGTTTTAAATCCGGTAACGAATAAAAGATGTCAGGATGGAATCCCTTGAAATATAAACAGAAATAAATTCATTATGGAAAAGTTTGACAGAATGAAGATATGAGATATTCAGTAACTGAATTAATGTGTGATGATGGACATAACTGAAAAAGACGGAACAGATGCTGATTAAAATTCTAAGGAAGAAGAAAGATGAGTTTATTATTAATTGTGATCTCTATGAACATTTCAAACCATCGGGTTTCGTTATTCCAAGACTATATGGACTCCCAAATGTTCTTAAGAATAAAAATTCAATTCACTTTCGAAGCAGAGACAAACCATGAATTTCATTTTCTTGATGGAATGGACAATACACAAATTTACATAGTTGGGTCCCATTGAGTAGAAAGAGGAACTTAATTCACTCTTTGTCCTCTAGGATCAAGGGAATCTGTTCCAATGACACAATAGATGAAGAACTATTTCACCTTCGACAGACCCTCACCAGAAATGGTTATCTGTTATATACTAGGAAAAAAGTAAGTACTGATAACTTACGGGACCTCTTATTAGACTATTAATCTATTTATATTCCTATGGTATAACTATTCAGTAACTGGATTAACTATGTCTATATTCATCTTATTACTAGCTTCATTTTGACCTATTGATTATTATTATATGATTTATTGTTCCTAAATTATACTCGGTTTATTGAGTACTGTCTCCCACGCTTCCAGCCACGTTTGGCTTGATTTTATACAAATATTTTTTTCTATTTTATGGTGTGGTGCGGTCTGCCTGTTTGGTATATAGACAAAGTATGTTTGAAATAAACGATTTGCATTACAGCAGCTGCTATTAGTGTTTTGGACTCAAGTGGATGGGTTAGGCGGATAAGGACCAATAAGGACGATAGATTACTCATACTAATCGAACGTAATTGTCACAGTGTGAAGGTCGTAGAAGGCGTATTGTATTGGTAGATAATTTACGCGAATTACGTCATTGTTAAATTCGTAAGGTCATAACAAATCATCGACGACCTTGATCAAGTCATAACAATTGGCTACAGCCTAGGTCAAAGACATAACATTATCCACCTAGGTTTGTCAACAGCAACTTAACACCTAGACGTCATCATGAAAAAGCATCGACAGTACAGAAGAAAACTCTATATAAGAACATGGAATTTAAAAGAGACACGGCTTCTCAACTCCTGAATAAATGGATTTCAAAATCGTTGGATAAAACGTGCTAGTTAGCTAAGCTCCGAATTGTTTTCTCAAGCCAGCCTACCATTCACAGATGTGTAAAGGAATAACTTCTACTTTGGGCCACATCAATATGTATCTATAAATTTACTTGCTCATGTGGGGCAAGTTACATAGGCCACACAAAGCGATCACTATCCAAACGAATCTCGGAATATTATCCGATTTGGCTCTTAAAAAGAGAATGTAAAACAATTAATAGTTGGATACAGGAGAATTTGATTAACTATAGACACATCGCTTCAAAGAAGTCTTCTTTTAAATTAATCTACGGAGTTAAAGAAACTGGATCGAAGGGGGGGGGGTCGAATCAATATTTCATGCACTGCTGAGCATTGGCAATCCACGAACTCAAGTTTGAACTTCGAGTGAAGAAACGATTGGACCAACCTAACATCCTTCAATAACACAATGGGTTATTTTAATTACAAATAATAAACTAATTAAATAATTTAGTTCATATCTATACTAATAACACACTGAACAAAGTATTATCCCCTAGTATAAGTATTCATGCATTCCATTGAACAAATATTACTCAGAAACTTACCAACACATGACCTAATTCATGTATAGTTGTTAACATTAGATCATCATCCTCTGTTGTGAGAATATCCTTCTCCAATCCACAATAGTTCACGACACCTACAAAAGGCCTACATGTGTATATATCAAAACAAACTACTTAGTTTCCATTTAAGTAGTAAATAATTAACAAACAAATTCCAACCTAGAATAATTTTCATATTACCTTGTTTAGCTAAACAATCAACATTGTGAAACTGCAAGTAGTACTTATTGCTCACACCAATGGATTTAAATCCACTGATCCGTATTTCAAACCTTCAACCTACTTAGGATAAACTGCAATATCGTTCAATTTGATTGGTGGACAGTATCGTTACTAATGATGCATCTGAAAACACCAGTCAAGAGTTGTGATGAGGACTACAGGAATTCATCCCATAACCAGTCACTGATTCATATCAATTGTGTGTATTTTATTTACAAAATGTATTCATACAGATTCATTATTACATGTAATTGTTACGTCTGGCCGATTGTGAACGCTATTTCGCTTCTCTAAGCTAGTTCCGTACCCCTGAGCTAGAACTATATACCGACTTGAAGACCAGAGAAAAGGCACAAAGTGTGTGGGAAGCACTTTACCACAGGGTTCCTTTATGTACAGAAAATACAAAGATTTTATAGTAATTTAAGAGTCCTTGAGTGTTACCGAAAGTTCTAGAATACTGCTAAACATAGTAGCAGTGTATAAATCAGCCAATCAGGATCTCCACATGTGACTTTTCCATTTTCATTATTTTAGTAACATAACTTCACATAACTTCTAACTAATCGCTGATGGTTGAAAATGCTCCTTGATGACCCATGAGCTTGTCATGTCGCTTGCGAGAAAACTGAAGGGTCATCCCAACAGTAATGTTAGTGAAATTTGATCTCAAATGTTGACTTATCTTTAGAGTTACTTATATGCAAAGTGGATGTTCATTATTATACCTACACCAAACGCTCATTAATGTTTCAGTAGTTTTCTATTTAACAAACTTTGTTCAAGACATCATTTGATAAAACCAATAGTTTAGGCTGAAGTAATAGAAGATTCATTACTAAATACCATTTTGAACAAATACTTTTAAGGAAATCCAAATGTCTAAACAATTGGAAGGATCAGTCAGATCTGTTGAGTGGAAATATTGTAATAATGTCTTACAGATTTCGTCTCGTTAAGTGTAAATGTAAACAACACATATATAACTCGGCCAAAGGAAAAGAGGAAGACCAAAAAACACAATACGTCGAGAAATGCAGACAGACATGAGAAGAATTAACAAAAACTGGATAGACCTAGGAAGGAAGGCCAAGGACAGAGTAGGTTGTCGAATGCTGTTCGGCGGACTATGCTCCATCGGGAGTAACAGGAGTAAGTAAGTAAAAGTAAGTAATAATATACAACATTAACCTACAACACATGTTTTCTAGATTCGACATTTATAATAAACATGAGATGAGAGATGTATTTGGAGATTGTCAACATTAAAACGTTAACATTTCCAACTTGTCAAATCTGAGTTTTATGCAACAGGGCCACTTATTATAAAACTTTACATAACG
Organism: Schistosoma rodhaini; assembly: GCA_944470415.2. Taxonomy (NCBI): domain Eukaryota; kingdom Metazoa; phylum Platyhelminthes; class Trematoda; order Strigeidida; family Schistosomatidae; genus Schistosoma; species Schistosoma rodhaini. The sequence continues at coordinate 4,065,355 of OX104039.1, forward strand.
ACGTTGTCTTAAAATCTGAATTCTTCCGACCATATATCAAGACTACAAAATTAAATGAATTAACTATTTGTGGTGACGTGGTCGACTTTCGTTATTCTGTGGTTGCACAAGTTTTACATAAATAAAACAGATAAAAACACTTACACATTAAAACAGTAAGTGGTAAATGTCAATGACTTGCCTTCCTGTGGTTGGATCTTTTTCACAAAATGAAGCCCATGCAATTACATCTTCACCACATGTATCATTATGTATATTTTTCACAAGAATTAATAATTCATTTGGAGCTATTCCTTTCCCTTCAGAAAATACCATTACATCTTGATTAGATTTGCGTTGATAACATGCCTAAAAATAGGTTCACATGTTATATGACGTAATATGAACATATCCAAGCATTTCATGTACAGGTAATATTTGTGCAATAATTAATTAATATTCTTTATATATCATTACCTTATTAAAGCTAAGCTGTCTAATCTAACCAAACTGTTTGCAAAGAGGAACTCAATATGAGGTTAGCATTCATCACTGATTTATTGCTGTGACAGACAATTATTTCAAACTTAAAACTCTTTTCAATTTGGTGCCTATTCTTACATTAAAGTTCTTTTTTTTTGATAACTTCTCTTGATGAGAAATCTTTACAGTTGAAATTAAGAACTCCATATCTTCCTATTTCAATCAAAGTAACACATAACGTGGAAGTCGTCAGATTTTTTCCAATTGTCATTTACCTCCTAATAGTCTTTTCTTCATTGTTACATTGATCATATATTTGTTTAAGATCAGTTTGTCTTTTCGTTTGTTTAAATATAAATCAGAACTATCTCTGATGAATCTTTTGAAAACATGAATTTCATGCTTTATAAATGTTAAAATATAATATTTTATAGTTGCATTCATGAGTCAATCGAAGCTAGACTACCATGGAAAAACTGGAAGTACTGGAGGGTTGCTCTATTTCGTGGATTGATTGAAGTTCGACATTAACACCGTTGGATACCGACCAGCTGAGTATCTTAGAGGCGGGATCATGGATGCGCAATGCTGAGGAGTCTCACAATAGGACGAAATGGTCGTCCAGTGTTTCCAGGTTATCCATGGCGGTCTACCTTCAATTGACTCATGATTTCAACTATACTAACATCTCCACAAAATCTCCGGTTAATAAAACATATATCTAGAAATCTTTCAATAAATTTGACTTATCATTTATAAGTAATTTAAGGGTTAATAAAAAGAATTAACTTATTTTCATAGATCATCAGATGACTTTAAAAAAACAAAAAACAACTTATATAAAATTACATAACTCTAGTGTTATTAAAAATTTCCTACATAGCACAAGTCAATATATATATAGCTCAGTGGTAACGTCTCTGACTGTTAAGCTGAGTGACACGGGGTCAAATCCGTCAGAGAGCATCAGTTCCCTCAAGATCTAAGGTACACCTTGCTGACGAGTGCCAAGTAGCACGAAACCCGGGTTCAGGATTTCCTGTTGACTACCTCCAATTGCCATCTTATCTCAACATAGTGCATGCAGTGTCGAGCCACTTAGACTAGTGACAACATTACAACTTGATGGATAACATTCGATTAGCACGAAGAAGGACTTGACACATATGACATTGATTACCACTCAGTAATTAATCTATTGTGATACATAAACACTTACAGATAAATACTCATCAGGAATTTTAGTATCGTAACATTCTTCACTATGTTCACATCCATCTTTATCACAGTAGGTTTGTTTGTCTTTTCCAGGAATTAATAGACGATAGTTTATACATCCTCTAAAAAATATAAAAAATAAACTGATTTGATTAATCACAAATATAATTATATGAATAAGAAAAGCTTTAAACAATGTAACTAATGCTATGATTTTGTAGCTCAGGTGGATAGTTTTAATGGAGTTTTGTTCTTTGAGCTGGATGGTTTAGTCGTGGAGCTTTTATCGTCATTCTGAACGACATCATTAGCAAAGACTTCAGATAGAAAACTGTAGACGTTAGTGCAGATAATGTCGTTCAGAAGGACGATGAAATCTCCACTATCAAATCATCCAACTTAAAGAACAAAACTCTATCGAAACTTTTCTTCATGTGTAAAAATGTGGGATATATCGAATGTTTATTGAATGAACACTCGATGTATATGTGAGATAAAAGATTACTACATAGCGAACAGGATTGTATTCACTTTAAACATGATATTCGTAGATAAGTCTAGGTATCAACTTAGAGATTGTCATTGTGAGAATAGTTCATGCAAAACGTGACATGAATAAAATTACAATACAAATCAGAATAAATAGTATGGTTAGCTATATTGTAAAGTCAGTAGTATTATGTTTACAAGTAAATTTTAGCCTAAAATTGAACTAGATTTTATTATAGTTGAGAGCATGAGTCAATTGAAGCTAGATCACCAGAGAAAACCTGGAAGCACTGGACGACCGCTCCGTTCTATTGTGGGACTCCTCAGCAGTGCGTACCCACGACTTCGCCTCGCGAGATTCAAATTCAGGACATGCCAGTCTCGTGCCAGAGCACTTAAAAGATAGAGCACTGAGCTGGCATCCGATGGTGATTATGTCTAACTTCAACCAATACAAGAAGTTGAGCAACCGTTCACCAACTACCTTCAGTGGGTTCTTATCTCACAACAGACGTGGTTTGAACTCCAGTGGCCACTGCTTCTCACTAGAACTCCTGGATTTACCTCTCCAAGTCAATCACTAGTGAGCATATGATTATTATTTAATTGACTAACGCTTTCAACTATGAAAATACTAAATCTCCACAAAAACCCCTTCTGATAGATTTTATTAAACAAAAAATTATAATTCATAATTTACCTACGAACGAGTAACATTTCTTGTTTAGTTACATTAACAACCAATGTTCTCTCCCAATAACTGGAAGCACTCTCAATTGCTTTCTGTTGATGGAAATAAAAAATAGGCATAGAAGTCTTCACAGAAAGACAATGGTAACAGAAATTCTTGTAAAAATAAATTATTAAAAGAAAGATAGCGTTGACAAATGACTTAAGTTAATGTATGTAAATGCAGAGAGTGAAAAACTTCGCCTGTATCTCTTCTAGGACTACTCCCGGTCATAAGTCTACAAATGGAGGATTGGAAATGACGTTGGCAACCCTAATCCGTAAAGAAATCTTGCTATGAAGACACTAAACGGAATAAATAAATAAAACCATGTAAGATCAATCCTGGGAGTTGATGGGTACTCATTCATAACAATTATGACGCAACATGATGAAAGCCGAGATTCTTCGAAAGTCACGAAGCTGATGGCATTATTAACAACCATAGCCACAACTAATATATGTACATGGAATTTCTAAACAATGTGAGATGAGAATGTCATGCATCCAGAATCATCAAAGCATTATTGAAAAAGAAGGAGGGAATCATAATGAATATTATCCATTGTTATACACACAACAATGGTGGCAACGATGACAATAAACATCAGTTCTATGAGAGACTGAGATCAATGATAGTGAAATGGTCAGCAAAACACCTGACCTTTCTGATGGGAGACCTAAATCCCAAAGTGGGAATAGACAACACTGAATATGAAGATACTTTGAGGAACACTTGAAGAGACCAGCTCCATTGAATCCACCACACATCGAAGCAGCACTCACTCACCTTCCTATAGATGTCACTACACTGACGAACGAAGAACTCGAGATAAGTATCAGAAAAATGAAGAGTGGGAAAACAACACAACTTGAAAATATATCACCGCAAGCACTGAGATCGCACACATCAGGAATAACAAAAATGCTCCACACTCTATTCTGAGAGATTTGGGAGGAAGAACAACTGCCGACGGACTGGAAAGCAAGACACATCAACACGATACCAGAGAAAGGAGATTTGAGGAAATATGAGATCTACAGAACTATCACATTATTGTAAGTAAAATGAAAGGTTCTCAACAGAATGCTGCTACACCGGATGGACCATTCACTTGACATCCAACATCGAGATCAACAGATCGGATTCTGTAAGCGTCGGTCGTGAACAGACCGAATTGCGACACTACGGATCATCGTTGAACAACCTATTGAATGAAACTCGACACTGTACATCAACTCCATAGACTATGAGGAAGCATTCGACAGTGTGGATCGGAGAAATTTATGGAAAAATCTTCGACACCATGGTGCACGTGGGAAAATCGTCAACATCATCCGGAATTCATACGACGGACTACAGTGCAAATTGGTGCATGGAAGACAGATGACAGATGCATTCCAAATGAAGGCCGAAGACAGACAAGGCTGTCTACTCTCCTCCTTCTTCATTCTTCTGATGGTTGACTAGATTATGAAAACCTCGATATCTGAGGTGAAGCACGGAATGCAATGAACAGCTCGAAATCAATCAAAAGATTTGGTCAACACAAATGAACTCACCTTTCTATCCCATACACATCAACAAATGCAGATGAAGACAGTCAGTGTACCAGCAACCTCTCTATCAGTAGGCCTCAACATACAACATCCTCAAATACAGCACGGAGAACACCAACAAACACAATCACACTTTATGAACATTGGGTGTAACTAATATTTGTTTCTACATGTAGTCAAAACCAGTATACCATATGCTGACCTATCGATAACCATCTATGATAGATTGATGAACAAAATAATCATACTGATAAAACAATCAAACATTTAAATAACCTATCATGGTAAGCAAATATGGATAGTGGTTAGCAGTGAAATCAAAGACGCGCGTTTCGTCCTATTTGGAACTCGTCATCTGTATGTACCTACATCTCATAGTTGATGTTCACTCTGGGACTTGAACTCAGTACCCTCGCATCAAACGTCATCACATTATCCACTCGGTCACTGAGTCCTGATAGCCAATTGCTTGTGCAATAAACAAACAATACTAAATGAATTTAAGTAATCTAGCTTGAAATGTAGGCATAAATAAAATAGGAAGTATTCTAGCTTGTAAATTCTTAAACCAACCTTTATTTTTGGGAATGCTTTACTTCTTTGAAGTTTATCATCATATATTAGTTTGATTTTTAAATTTCTATTATTCAATATTCTTTTATCAATATTCTGTGAATAAACACCATCTCTCTGAAATATGTCTATAATGGAATAGGTTTATATTTAACTTACAGGTTTTCTATGATTAACTACTTTACATATACGAGCAGTTTCAAATGAATTCAACAATACAAGGTGAATAAGAAGAAAAGGAAGAAGAAGAAGAAGAACACTGATCTTCATCATGCTACTCTATGAAATCTAACTTCTGATCGGAGTTTATTTATAGTAAACATTTAGAGTAAAAAGATCTCACACATACTTCTGTTTCATTATAAAAACATTAAGAAGTGGTTCTTATTGAACTTGTTGAAAAGTATCACTTTTTTTTTATGATTCTACTTCATAATGATGGATAAATCTAGTCAATCATCATTAACCTTATCTCATGATTATTAGGACAATAAATTGTACAACTTAAAATAAGTCAGGTCAAATGAATAATTCTAGTATGATATAAGGTCAATGTATAGTCTTCATTATTATAAGTAATATAATATAAATGATGATAAAGATGATCTACTTAATCTGTAATGATGCTTACAAATTATTATTTGAGTATTGTGGTCATATCAGTGATTATATGATTTAGATTTTAGATAATCCTTTAAATTCATTTAGTATATCAAAAGGGAGTATTTTGTGAATATTATAGTAATTTTATTAATTGAGATCATGAATCAATTGAATCTAGACCATTATGGAAAACCTGAAAGCACTAGAAAGCCTGGATGGACTGCTGAAATGTTTTATAATAAGACAAAACAGCCGTTCAATGCTTCCAGGTTTTTCATGATGGTCTAGTTTCAATTGATTCATGATATCAATTATTAAAATTACTATAATATCCACAAAATACCCCCCTTCTGATTATCAATCAATAAAAAATTCAGCGAATTCATGATAACTTTCAACAGCTGGTTCCAAGCCTTACAGGACCTACTGAAAGTAGAAAAAATTAATATGGAGAACAACTAGAAAGGTATCAAACGAACACTAGTTTCAACGTGTCAAGATGTTCTCCACTGTAATAAGCACCACCAATCATAAGGAATGGATCTATATGGGAACCCTGAACAAAGTATTATTTTTTCAGAAGCTCAATGAATTTCTTCCCTAATCCCTAATCCATAACATTCGTAATTCAAATTATTCTTGTTAAATCTTCAAATTCCATCGTCTATTAATAAATAGCTCTTGATTAACCATCAATACTTTCTCTTTGAATAATAAAAGAATATTCATATACATAAAGCTACTTCCATTAAGTTTCATTCATTAGATGGAAATCAACAAAATAAATTAATCTAATTTATTTTAGAATTTTCATAGTCAATTAAAGAAGAACCACAATGAAAAACCTGGAAACACTAGATGGCCGTTTCATTCTATTATGGGACTCCTCAACAGTGTGAGATTCGAACCCAGGTTTTCCATGGTGGTCTATCTTCAATTGACTATGAAAATACTGAAATCTCTACAAAACCCCTTCTGATCTATAATTTATTTTACACAACTTTATTTATATTCTGTCGAAATATTTGAAAAGTTATGAAGAATAACAGATTTTACCCAAGCAAATGGAAAAATAACCTTTAATTTTAGTATTTATTACAGATTGCCTTTAGCTAGGTGACCACTTAAAATTTTTAAAAAAACATTAGACAGTTGTTTCGTCCAAGTATGTGGCTTCTTATCAGTGTACATCCTGGATTCACAATTTTGTCATATTTTGTCATAATCAAAGAAAGAACGAGGTTCATGCTTAATTCAAAACCTAGACGACATGAAAACGATTGTGTCACATCCCCCTGTGTTTACCAATTTAAATGTGTGTGTGGTCATACATACATGGCGAGGGTACTGAGTTCGAGTCCCAGAGTGAACATCAAGAAGTCTGAGATGCAGGTACATCCGGCTGACGAGTCCCGAATAGGACGAAACGCGCGTCCTGGATTCCACTGCTAGCCACTATCCATCTTTGCTTATCAGGTCATAAGATTGATCTAAACTCAGCCTTTGTGGTGTTGTTTTAAAGTGTAAAAGGGCGTATACTAAGGTTTATTGAAGCCTTAGCCATACGAAAATTCAAACTCCCTTTGTGTATTCAAGAACAGTTTGTTCTCTCCTTAAACCTACCCTGGTAATAAATGCTTATTAACCAGAGTGATTAGGTGTCAAGTTGTTTTCACATTATTTTATCATTATTACCCTTGTCTATTTCTTAACCTTATTACCAGTCTAGTTGACCTTTTATTTTTATATATAAATGTTCTTAACAAGTATACTATGTGTGATCAGATTGTTCGAAATGTATTGCACTAATATATCGTCACATAGTTCTGATAATCTTCGTCTTCTTATTACATTATCGAAATTTATCAAAGGGACTAATTGCTTTAAATATTGGATTCTTCAATATGAGGCGCTAAAAGGGATAAGCTTAAATGCAGTAAACAAAAATGAATCTAGAATACTGTACACTATTGTACACTCTTTCTTTTACCCTTAGTTATTGTTTTAGTTGTGGAAATGTAAGTTGATCAAAACATTAAAAAATAGTTTCAATGGGATAACAAATATTAAAACGAAATTTTAGATAACAAGTAATAATGTGCTGTGTACTACTTATATCGACATAAGTAGTATACATAGTGAGTCAGGATTAGAATATCTGGTAGTAGAAGGTCGAGAAGATTGAGAAGAAAAGAACGGGAATAGAAAGCGTTAAATATGAAAATAAGGGAACATTGAAGTCTGAGACGATTGATTGTTATTTTACAAATGAAGTATTTCTTGTATGATTCCCAGAGCTTTTGTAATTTCTCATTCAGGTCTATTCTATTCTCCTCAATTATGTTTTTGCTCACTACAAAAATTTCAATGATATGAGTCATCTGTAAATAATTCTTAGTTAGTCGTATGAAGTTTGCTTTACATAATTTGGATATTTTATTCAAAGTAATTCCTGTATTTGGTTTTCTTTGTTTGATGTAAGAGTGTACTGTTTCCATACTTTTCATATACTTCAGGTAGAATACGCATTATACAGTGATCCGAGCTGGACAATGGGGCGCGTTTACAAATTACATATGTGACCACATCATTAATAAAAACAAAGTTTAAATGAACATCAAAACGAATGGGAAAATCTACCACATTTTGGTGATGTAATGATTAAAGAAATCAACAATCACATGATTTAAAATCATCAACTACAACTGGAAGTATAACATTGAAGGCAGAAACAGAAAACTTAGTGAATTCATCAGCGAAAATAGATAGCGTGTTCCAGAATCACGTCGTTGTTTTTGTAACATAAACATAATTCAAGTATTTTGAATGAAATCTTAAAGTCAAACAGTCGATAAAGTGCATCGACATCTGTTCACGTTTACAAACTTATCTACACCACCACCACACCTTTTCTTATTACTTGATCGGTCCTGACGATAGATAATGGAATCACGTTGTGATACTAAGCAATCGTCCTGTAAATCAGTTAACCAAGATTCTTTAGTTATGATTACAAAACAATTACGATATATGGTAAGCAGAGATGGATAGTGGCTAGCAGTGAAATCCAGTTTGATGCGCGTTTCGTCCTATTTGAGACTCGTCACCTGGATGTACCTATATCGAGGCAATACGCACAGTATGCACATATGCCAATTAGAGACTGACCAGTTGCAGTCCTAACACATCGATGGGAACATTCAAACAAACAATACTAAATGAATTACGATATATGTTTTGACTTAGTATGGACTGAAGATAGTCCACCTTGGTAATTAGTGATACAAAGATAGAATTTAGCAGTTCAAGAATCGACATCTGATTAATGTTCATCCCCTTCAATACATATTGCCAACCACCCCGATGTCTTTTATAGTACTGTTTTGTACCTTGTAAAGTGATAGATCGTAAACATTTCATATGCCGCTTGAATAGGTTATTCGATTAATAGACATAATGTAATAAAACAAATAAACAAATGGATGACTTGTTGAAATAAGTAGATGTGAGAAAGAAGTAGCCCATATATTCCAACAGGCTGCCAACACGATAATAATACTACAATACGTAGAAAAAATGTTATTGTTCAAATGAAGGACTTGACAAAAATGTAAACAGACTTAAGTGTAGGTTAGATCCTATAACTTACTTACTTACTTACTTACTTACTTACGCCTGTTACCCCTTGTGGAGGAGCATAGGCCGCTCACCAGCATTCTCCATCCAACTCTGTCCTGAGCCTTCCTTTCCAGTTCTTTCCAGTTACTATTCAGCCTTTTCATATCGGCTTCTATTTCCCGGCGTAGTGTGTTCTTTGGCCTTCCTCTTTTCCGCTTCCCTTCCGGATTCCAAGTTAGGGATTGAGTCGTGATGCACATTGGTGATTTCCTTAATGTATGTCCGATCCACTTCCAACGTCTTTTCCTTATTTCCTCTTCAGCTGGAAGCTGGTTTGTCCTCTCCCATAAAACGCTGTTGCTGATAGTATCCGGCCAGTGGATGTTGAGTGTTTTGCGTAGACATCTGTTTATAAATACTTGTACCTTCCTGATGATGGCCGTAGTAGTTCTCCACGTTTCAGCTCCATACAGTAGGACTGTCTTGACGTTCGTATTGAAGATTCTGACCTTGAAATTGGTTGAGAGTTGTTTTGAGTTCTATATGTTCTTCAATTGTAGAAATGTTGCCCTTGCTTTGCCAATCCTCGCCTTTACATCTGCATCCGATCCTCCTTGTTTATCAACGATGCTCCCCAGGTACTTGAATGTTTCCACCTCTTCCAGAGTTTCGCCGTCAAGTGTGATTGGGTTGGTGTTCTCCGTGTTGCATTTGAGAATCTTGCTTTTTCCTTTGTGAATGTGGAGGCCTATCGATGCGGAGGCTGCTGCTACATTTGCTGTCTTCATCTGCATTTGGTCGTGTGTATGAGAGAGGAGGGCTAGGTCATCTGCGAAGTCCAAATCATCTAATTGATTCTGAGAAGTCCATTGTATTCCGTATTTCCCTTCAGATGTCGAATTCTTCATAATCCAGTCAATCACTAGAAGGAAGAGGAATGGGGAGAGTAGACAGCCTTGTCTGACTCCGGTCCCTACTGGAAATACACCTGTCAGCTGTCCTCCATGCACCACTTTGCACTGTAATCCATCGTATGAGTTTTGGATAATGTTGACGATCTTCTGAGGAACTCCATAGTGTCGAAGAACTTTCCACAATGTTCTCCTGTCCACGCTGTCAAACGCCTTCTCATAGTCAATAAAGTTGACGTATAGTGATGAGTTCCACCCAACTGATTGTTCAACGATGATCCGTAGTGTCGCAATCTGGTCTGTGCACGACCGATCCTTACGGAATCCAGCCTGATGATCCCTTAGTTCGGCGTCTACTGCGTCTTTCATCCGATTCAGCAGCAGTCTGTTGAAAATTTTTCCTGGTACTGATAACAAACTGATGCCTCTGTAGTTCTCATATAGGCTCAGATCTCCTTTCTTTGGTATCTTGATGAGATATCCTTCTTTCCAGTCCGTTGGCACTTGTTCCTCTTCCCAAATCTTTTTGAATAGAAGGTGAAGCATGTTTGCAGTTATTTCAATGTCTGACTTCAGTGCTTCTGCTGGTATATTGTCAGGTCCTGCCGCCTTCCCACTTTTGATTTGTCTGATGGCCATCTTGACTTCTTCGATCGTTGGTGGAGTGACATCTATTGGAAGGTCTGTGTGGGCTACTTCGATGTTCGGTGGATTCGATGGGGCTGGTCTATTCAGCAGTTCCTCGAAGTATTCTGCCCATCTTTTCCTCTGTTCCTGAATCTCAGTGATTGTCTTTCCTTCTTTGTCTTTGACTGGTCTCTCTGGTTTGCTATATCTCCCTGCCAATTTCTTCGTTGTATCATATAGTTGTTTCATATTCCCTTCTCTTGCAGCTTTTTCCGCCGCCGTTGCTAGTTCTCCCATGTATTTCTGCTTGTCGGCTTTAATGCTTTTCTTCACTTCCCTGTTTGCTTCTGCGTAGTCTGCTTGTGCTTTGACTTTCTCTGCTCGTGTTCGGCTGTTGTTAATTGCTAGTTTCTTGTTCTTTCTTTCTTGAAGTTTGTCCAGGGTTCCCATAGAGATCCATTCCTTGTGATGGTGCTTCTTAGGACCAAGAACCTCCTGACACGTTGAAGTTAGTGCTTCTTTTATCCCTTTCCAGTTGTCCTCAAAAGTAGTTTCTTGTTCTTTCAGTAGATCCTGTAGAGCTTGGAACCTGTTGTTGAGAGTTATCTTGAATTCATGGAGTTTGTCAGCATCTCGAAGGAAGGCTGTATTAAACCTTTGTAGTGCTGTTTGTCCAGTTGTCCAGTCTTTCTTTAGCTTCAGTCTCATCTTGGCCACAACCAGGTGGTGATCTGAAGCTATGTCAGCTCCTCTCCGGGTTCTCACATCTTCCATTGATCTTCGGAATTTTTTGTTGATACAGATGTGATCAATCTGGTTCTCTGTGGTGTGGTCCGGTGAGATCCATGTAGCTGTGTGTATGCGTTTGTGTGGGAATATTGTGCCGCCTATAACCAATTTGTTGAAGGCACATATGTTTGCAAGTCTCTCCCCATTTTCATTTCTCTCTCCTAGTCCATGTCGTCCAATTACATCTTCATATCCTGTGTTGTCCACTCCAACTTTAGCATTTAGATCTCCCATAAGGATGGTGAGGTCCTTTCGTGAGCACTTTGCTATAATTGATTGCAGCCTTTCATAGAACTGATCTTTATCATCGTCGTTGCTATCATTGGTGGGTGCATAACACTGGATAACATTCATTGTGATCCCTTGCTTCTTTGTTCTGAATGATGCTTTGATTATCCTGGGTCCATGATTCCTGGGTCCCACAAGTGCATTTCGTGCTTCTTTGGACAGCATTAGAGCAACTCCCTGAGTGTGTGGCGCATTTTCCCCTTCGTGACCGGAGTACAGCAGCATCTCTCCTGTACCTAGCCTTTGTTGTCCAGTTTGTGTCCAATGGGTTTTGCTGATTCCAAGTACTGCCAAGTTGTATCTCCTCATTTCCATTGCTATTTGGCTGGTCTTTCCTGTTTCCCACATTGTCCGGACGTTCCATGTACCTATAAAGAGTGTTGTTAGAAGGTGCATCGGTCTCGTGACTTCCGAAGAATTTCGGCTTTCATCATGAGACGTCATTATTCCTTCAACTCCCAGGGCAGAGTTTAAATGGTTTGGATTATTTTTTCTGGTTAGCGTTTTTTTAGCGAGTTAGCTTTTCTACGGGATGGGGTCGCTAACCCCATACCCAACCCTCCTCCTTTACCCGGGCTTGGGACCGGCAGTAACTCTAGAAGAGCTACAGGCGGAGTTTAGATCCTATAAACCTAGATATAATTATGCTCTCTGCATTGACAATCGTTACGCGATAATTAAGAAATGACGATTGCAGAGGCTGAAAATGACGTTAAGCAAATCAATTTTTCCCTCAAATCGAAAAGATTCGACTTAATAATTAGTTCAGAAGGGGTTTTGTGGAGATTTCAGTATTTTCATAGTTGAAATCATGTGTCAATTGAAGCTAGACCACCAGAGAAAACCTGGATGCACCGGACAGCCGTTTCGTCCTATTATGAGACTCTTTAGCAGTGAGCATCTACGATCCCGCCTTGCCAGATTCGAACGGAGGACCTACCAGTCTAGCGCCAGAGCACTTGAACGATAGACCACTGAGCCGGCGAGCATCCAACAGTGGTAACGTTAATTAGTAATATGAAACTATGACCTCTTGAGTTCATCAACACCATATTCGAAGTGAAAACACTACATCATTCTTTAGATCACTGATTCTGTACATTATAACTACCGCTACTCAGTTTGAGAATGTTAAGTTTCTTTTCATTGTTCATAAACTTGGAGTATTCCTTGATAATCTTAAAGATAATGACTAATTGTTCTCATTTATCAAACTGGTAACGACTTTGCAAATATAAGAGAATGTTTTCATTTTTCAATTACTAAGAACGTGACATGATAATACTTTACAGTCAAGACATATTTACATCAATTGATTAGCTTTCCCTGAAAGTGACAATGCACTTACTAATTCATATGTTTATGCTAAGAATTTAGTAACTCTCCATACAATGAACATATAATTTGTATAGTTGAAAGCATGGAAAATCAAGAAGCACTGGACGGCCGTTTCGTTCTATTATGGCACTTCTCAGCAGTGCGCATCCACGATCTTGCCTCATGAGACTAGTAGATCCTGGGTTCGAATCTAAATCCAGGTTTACCTTGGTGGTCTAGCTTCAATTGACTTATGCTTTCAACTATGAAAATACTGAAATCTTTACAAAATCCCTACTGACAATATAATTTTTTGTATCCTTCTGTAACTTAATTAATAATCCAATACAGTTTTTATAAATAACCGATAATTTCATCATTTCAATTATGTAACAGAATTCATCTGCGAGATTGAATGTCTTGGGTTAGAATTTCGTGTCCAGGATCGTAGATGCATACTGCTGAAGAGTCCTATACTAAGTCTAGAAGCAGCTATCCAATGCTTTAAGGTTTTAAACAATGTTCCAACATCTATTGATTCATGATCCTAATCAAAAACTTAACAATCTCTATAACCTCATTGTAAGGACGGCTCGTCAGTAGACTCTAGATAGCCTTAAGAAGCCCAGGAATAGCCACAGACATTCCATCCAATCACTGTTAGGGGAATGTTCTAGAATGTCGATGTGTAGCTTTCCCATTGGATGGATTAGCATGACCCCTATGTGCCTATTGGTTGACCGAAATGATGATTTACATTCAGACAAAAAACTTCTGTACTATATTTTGATACTGATTTGGGGAATAAATTTCCTACTTACTAGTCTTTGTTTTCTCTTATTGCGACGTTGCGGGTTCTATCATTCAAGTAGTCTAGCAGTTCGCGGCATATTAAGAATCAATGCTCTAGATACAACACTCATACTTATACGTAACAGATGTATATATAAATGAAAGCTTTAATAAACCCTTTTTAAACAAAATATATTTTATATAGATTTAATTTAAAATACACATAAAACTTTAAATGATAAACACAACAATGAATAGTTATGTAATGAAGTAACAAATGGTTAACAAATCAATATTACATTAGATCTGTACATTACATCTTCTGTATCACTTGGTCTCTCCTTGATCCTGGACGATTACCCTAAAATACAAAGATTATGAACAGAAAAGAGTTTGAATCTTTTGCACAATTATACATGTATATATACATAATATCATTATAATTAATGAAAGCACTTGTTGGGCTTAGAACATATAAATCAACAATAATAACCTGCTTTCTTACACCTCTTCGATGTCTCTCAGTAAACTCTTAAATAATACACTATAAAGACTTTAGTTAATAGATAGTTAAACTATTAGTTCATTTATCTTAGATATATTCTTTAAGGTATAAGTATTTATAAATAGTTGTTTACGTAAAATACTCAACTATCACTAACCAGATACCAGAAATAACCAATGTGTATTAAAAGGCAATCCCTAACTTTAAACCCGGAAGGGAAGAGGAAAAAAGAGAAAAGCCAAAGAACACATTACTCCGGGAAATAGAAGCAGATATGAAAAGGATGAATAATATCTGTAAAGAAGTTGAAAGGATTATTGAAAATAGGATTGGATGAAGAATGCTAGTGTGTGGCCTGTGTTTCTTGACAAGGGATAACAGGTGTAAGTAAGTAAGTAAGTAATATTCTTTAAAACATCAAGGTAGTGAAGAACTTGGTAAAAACAGTTATAACATTTTCAATAATATATTATAGTAACAATTTGGTAAAGACCGATAAGACAAGATATGGTCATAAACTTTCTAGTGAATGTCAAAGTTTCCGAACTTTATAACTATTCTAAATAATAAGATAAAAACAATCGGCGAGACTAAACTTTATGGACGACCTTTGAACGAATCTTAATAACCTTGAGAAATATTAACCAATCAGAAGACAGTTAGTATACAGTAAAAATATATTATGCGAAACTAAAAAATTTAAGCGGATACCGTTCTTTTACATGGCTGAAAAACTTCTCAAGTTCAGATATAGGTTCTGAAGTTCTAAAATCACAGTACATACGGTACAGGAACTCATCCATATGACTCCATAGTAGTCGGCCTCTGGAGCCATGATAAAGTCTCAAAAATTCTTATTGTTGTTACCTTTCGGTTCCTAACACGTTGGAAATGTTAGGGTTAGGGTCCGCTGTAAACCGATCGTACGTATGCATCAGGTAGTGCAGTGATATTGGAAACCCACGAAAGCTTCTTATTGACACGTCCATAAAGTTTAGTCCCGGCAAACAATCTTGTAGTCCATGTCAAAACTGGTCAGAGACAGAATGTTGAACTAATTTTGTCGACTTAAGCATGTTTTTATTTAAAGCAAAAGAAACGTATCATCTATTTTGTATTGCGATTTAGATAATGAAACACCTTTGTCAAAGAATTTATATCTATTAGCTTATTTTTATGTTCACCTACTTACGGCTATTATCACTCCAGAAGGAGAATAGAACACCTACCAGCATTCTATATCCAACTCTATACCGAACAATACTCTCCACTTCTTCACAGTTGTCATCCACACATATCATTTATGCTTACAATAACCAACATAGTGTGTTCGTTGGCCTTCCACTTTTCCACTTCCCTTCATGATTCCAAGTTGTTGTTTACTTCATGATACAGTTCGATGATCTCCTCAATATATGTCATATCCACATTCAACATCCTTTCCTTATTTCCCCTTAATCTCGTAGCTGATTTACTCTCTCCCACAATAGGTTGTTGCTGATTTTATCTGATCAACACTCATTGAGTATATTGTGTAGACAATTATTTGGAAATACTTGCACCAATTTGATGATTGTTGTAGTAGTGTAGTGAACAAGAACACGGATGGGGACAATCGAATATATTTGAGCACAACGTTACAGAATATCTCACTAAAATCTGTTAACCATACAGTAAACAGTTTATTTGCAAACTGCCAATCAATTGTCTCAATCTTGACTCTACTTTCTGCAAATATCAGTCCATCGTCTCTAATTTCATTGTTCATGTATTTTCATACCTCTTGCGTTCCGTTTCCATTCTTTCGTTATCGATCTTCTACTCGAATACATTTCACGCCCAACTATCATTATATACTACTTATGTGGATACAAGTAACCAACACTACAATAGTTCTTCAGGCTTCAGCTTCATACAGTTGGACAGTATTGGTGTTCATATTGAATATTGTGACTTTAATATTGGTTTGGAGACTGTTGTTTTGAGTTGCATATGTTATAGGAATGTGGCTCTCGTTTTGCTAATTTTTTGCTTTTAGGTGTGCATTAGATCTTCCTTGTTCATTGATGATGCTGTCCATGTTGAAAACTTTGGTATTTGAATACGTATACTACATTAGTATGACCTAGATATACTTCAGTGTAAATACCTTTGCCCTCTATCCATATATATATATATATATATATATATATATATATATATATGCATACTCAGAAAAAAAATGTTTTTATTAACGAACCTAGTTTTCCATTTGCTTGACTTTCGCAAGTTAATGGCTTATCATCCATAGAGGTAGCTACCTATTAGGAAATAAATTTAAATCGAGTATATTGTTTCAGTCAAGGTAATTAAAACAAAATTTTCTTTTTAGTTTATGAAATTAGTCTTGAAATATGAATACGTTATTGACTAATTTTTTTTCATAGTTGAAATCGTGAGTCAATTGAAGGCAGAACATTATGGAAAACCTGGAAACACTGAACGGCCGTTTCGTCCTATTATGGGACTCCTCAGAAATGCGCATCCACGATCACGCACCCACGAGATTCGAACTCAGGATCTACCAGTCTCGAGCCGAAGCAGTTAACCGATAGACCACTGAGCTGACCGGCATCCAACAGTGTTAATGTCTAACTTTAACTGATCCACGAAGTTGAGCAACCATTCACCAATTGTTTTCAGTGAGTTCCAATCTCACAACAGACGTAGTTTTGAACTCCACTGGTCACTGCTTCTCACTAGAGCTCCTAGATATACTTCTCGAAGTCGATTGGTTAAGGGCTTTGGCTCGAGACTAGTAGGTCCTGGGTTCGAATCTCGTCAGTGCGGGTTCGTTGATGCTCATTGCTGAGGAGTCCCACAATAGGACGAAACGACCGTCCAATGTTTCCAGGTTTTCCATGATGGTCTAACTTCAATTGACTCATGATCTCAACTATATATAGTAAACTCTCCACAAAACTCCTTTCTGATAATCCTAAATCATTTATTGATTGTCCTTAAAATATTGTCAATTTTAAAATGAACGTAGATAGAGATTGGTATTTTATTAATTACAACTACAATTATCGAATTTTCAAGTGTAGTAAATGTTTCTAATAGTTGTTTTAGAGTTTTGGAGCTATTTACCTTTTAATAAAAATTTATACATGAAGACCAATGTCATGATTTTTACATTATTATTACCTATGTAAACTGTAATAACTTACAGTAAGTACTGGGCAATAGTCAAATATATTCAAACCTCCATAATATTTTCTATTGTCTGCACTAACATTAAATAAGTTATCTATAAACTGAAATTCAGGTTCCATTTCAACTTTATATTGATACACTTGACAATATCCTAATACATTTTCAGAATTTATACATTTTAATTCATCATTAGTATTACAGAACGGTTCGATGTCTTCTCGTCTACAAAAAAAGAACAAAGCTTTATTAACATCAAAATGAAAGACTTGTTAAAGAAAACCAAGAATAACTGGACGGCCGTTTCATCCTAGTATATGATGACTCAGCAGCGCGCATCCATGATCTCGCACACAGCACTCGAATCTAAGACTTTCAATCTCGCACGTGAACGCTGAACCTCCAAAACACTGAACCAGTATCCAACAGTGTTAATGTTTAAACTTTAACCAATCGACGATATTATGTGACCATTCACTATTGTCTTCAGTGAGTAACTCCCTCAAAACAGACTCATCATTTCATTTTATTATTACATTTTATTATGGATTATTAATTACAAAATATTTTCGATATTCTTTATCAGAAACCAATGAGATTCTTTCGTTGGTTTAAATGAAATGTCGAAAGTTGAAAAAAAAAATGGATCAAAGTATGAGAGCTAAAGTCAAGTTCTCGAAAATTCACAAACTCTGATCTTAGTCTTAGACTTCCTATTATAACGGTCCATTTTCCTTGTTTACACTCGAATAGGAAGTTAATTTACCTTAGAAGAATATCTACACTGGATTCCATCCAAGCGTTCACTCTACAACTCAGATTTTGGTAGGTTGTTTTCTAACTGATAGGGTTGCTGAGCCCTTGCCAAATACTCCTACTTTAATCAGGCTTGAGAGCGGAAGTAAATTTGGATGGCCTACATGTTAACAAGAAGATGGAGAAACCCTGTAAGAGGTGAAAATTTTCACGCACCTGGACACCATCATCGATGAAAAAGGGGGATCCAATACAGATATAAAGATAAAGAATAGCAAAACGAGAGCCTCATTCCTACAACATATGCAACTCAAAACAAGTCTCCAATTCAATATCAAAGTCACAATATTCAATACGAACGTCAAAACTGTCCAATTGTATGGAACTGAAACCTCGAGAACTACTAAAACAATTATCCAAATTAGTACATGTATTTCTAAACAATTGTCTACACAATATACTCAATGAGTGTTGATCAGATACCATAAGCAACAACCTATTGTGGAAGAAAACAAACCAGCTTACAAATGAAGAGGAAATAAGGAAAAGATGTTGGATGTGGATAAGACATATATTGAGGAAATCATCAAACTGCATCACGAAGTAATCATCAACTTGGAATCATGAATGGAAACGGAAAAGTGGAAGGTTAAAGAACACAATGTATCTGTAATCGGAAGCGGACATTATAAAGATGAATAGCTAGCGTAAATATGTGGAAAGTATTGTTCGGTATAGAGTTGGATATAGAATGCTGGTAAGTGACTTATACTCCTTCTTGAATGTTATTAAGCGTAAGTAAGTAACTAATCAAGTAAGTAAGTAAGATGCCTTTATTTTTCTGGTACGACAATCTACAAGTTCTAAATGCGTTAGTAGTCTCAATGACTCATGCTATTGTTATTGCTGTTTTCAACCTCTAGGAATTTTGTTTACTGTAAGATAATGGTTGAGAGAAGTCGATAGTGTATCCTGAATTATTCGTTGTGCTATTTGCCTCTCATCAACAAGGTGTATCAATAATCATGATGCTGCTTGATGGAGTTGATACTGTTTGACCAAGTTTTACAATTACAGACTTTGCTTCGAGCTTTTCAGCCACTGAATGACTCACTGTAAAACTCAGATGAACGTATTACAAGTGCTTATCAGAACTCAGTAGCTGAGTGAATAACACGGTGGTGTTTGAAGTGATAGTTACTAGGTTTAAGTCCCAGATTGAACATCTGAACAACTCTGAAATACAGGTATATCCAGCTGACGAGTGACAAATAAGACAAAACGCGAATCCTACATCCCAATGCTAGCCTCTATCCATAATTTCTTATAATACAGTATAGTAAATTGTATGAAACTGAAAATAAATTTTTTTTTCTATTCTTTTCAATTTACCTTCTTTGTCTATTCTTAATAAATTCATAACAGCTTTTCGTCACAAAATCACAACCTAAACCTTTTCCCCATTTAAATTCAGTGGCCACACTATAGTCGACATCATAAAAGCTTTAAAAAGAAAATAAAATATATCAGAAATTAATCAAATTTAAAAGGATAAAATGTTTTTAATTTCATCTATTTATTTATTACTTATTTTCAAATGTAAGTAGTAATTATCATTATCTGTAAATAATACAAGTAGTGAAAAGAAAGAATATTGGCGAGACTAAAGAACATGGACGACCTTTGAACGAATCTTAAATGACCTTGAGAAATATTAGCCAATCAGAAGACAGCATACAGTAAAAATATATTATATAAAACTCAAAAATTAAAGGGGATAGTGTTCTTTTACATGAATCAAAAACTTATCAAGGTTAGATATAGGTTCAGAAGTTCTAAAATCATAGTGCATCCGGCACAGGAACTCATCCCTGTGGCTCCATAGTAGCCGACCTCTGAAACCATGATAAAGTCCCGAAAATTCTTTCAGCCTCGACCACATAGTTTCAGTGTTGTCGGTATGTTGGTATGGTTCAGGGTTTAAGATTAGGGTTAAGGTTTAGGGTTACGGTTTAGGGTTAAAGATGAGACTATGAATTATGGACGACATTTGAGCGACGCTAGAGTGAATCTGAGAGTGTAAACGTAATAACTAAGACTAAATGAGGGTCATAAACCCGTGTGAAAAATTCAAATTATGATTTACAGTTCATGGTTAAGGTTAGGAATTATACTTACGGTTTTCATCACGAACTGACATCAACTATAATGCCACAACTCTGTCCAAATGTATAATTGAGTTTTGCGCCAAAATCTTATGATAACTTATCTTGTAGACGCTTAATTATCATGTTTTCTCTAAAATCTGTTGTAAACCGACCGTACGTAATCATCAGGTACCGAACTTAGCGCCGTGACCTTGAAAACCCACGAAAGCTTCTGATTGGCTCGTCCATGTTCTTTAGTCTCGCCAGAATATTTCACTTTTTAATCATAGATGAATAGTGGCTAGTTATGGAATCCATAATGTGTGTTTCGTCCTACTCAGGACTAATTAGCTGGATGCATCTACATTTCGTAATTGATGTTCATTCTAGGATTTGAATCCAATATTGTTCACTTCAAATGTTTCATGTTGCATTTTCATAGTTCTCTAATGATTCATTGTTTCATTGTGAATATCAGTTCATTTTCATTTTTAATCACACTATTCATCATGTCTCAAGACTTTATGAAGGTAATATAAAATCTTGAAATGAGATACACTCATTTCATCCTAGTAACTTTGTCACTCTTGTTTTCTTTAAAATTGTTTAACAAAATCTTACTGCTTTTCTTTACTATTTATTAGTCAATGATGACTTAGTAAATAGTATATTTGACATTTCACAGTGATATTCGTTAGATAATTTATAAAAATCATGAAACATTGAACAGCTGTTAAGTTCAAGTATGAAGCTCCATAGTAGTTGGAATATAAGATCTCATGAAAGATTGAAAATAGGGTCTTAATGATTCACAGTGATCGTATTACCTTCAGACCAATGTATTAACACCCAATTATCAACATTCATAGGTTCAGATAATTTGTAACATTAAAAGAATTTAATCTCTTACTGTTGGTTGGTATCTGCCAAAATTCTAACATAAGTAGATTCCTTTGGAAAATTTCCGTAGAGTATTAAATGAACACTTCTGAAAAGTTCCACACTAGACCGAAATAGTCATACACTTTTCCCTTTATTTAACTGGTTGTCCAAACATGGAAATATCGAGTCAATACTTACAGGATGTACTTATTCTATTAAGAAACTGGTTAATTGAAGTTCTAAACACCAATAAGAAGATTCAAACAACCAATACAATATTAATTGAAGTTATTATAATTCGATCGTGGATACGCACTGTTGAGAAGTCCCATAATAGGACGAAACGGTCGTACATTGCTTCTAGGTTTTCCATGGTGGTTTTAATTCAATTGACTCATGACATCAACTATGAAAATATTGAAATATCCATAAAAAACCTTTCTGATCTATTAATAAATACGTTAGTTAACTATGCACAACTCACTTTGTGTCTTTGAAATAAGCCAGCATTATTCTGGAAATAGTATATGTACTGAATTTCGTAGGTGTCATCAGATCAATCTGAAAAAAAAACAAATTGTTTGTTAGAACGGTAAGATTATGTATATATGGCATTTAGCATCTTAAAATCACACTGATAGTTAAAATGTAATCATTGTGAATGTTTCATTTTGCTGTCCTAGGCATTCTGACATATTCTTTTGCCCTCTGATTTGTAATGCTTCTTAGGGTCTCAGAGTTATCTGCTAAGAACCTGAAGTTAGTCATCGTTTGATAAACATCGATCTGTCATTGATCCAATGTTAAAATATTGTCTTAGTCAATTATGATTAACTTTATGAGCATGTCATCGCAGTGGATTCTATATCTAAAATTATTTGTTAATACTGGAATCACATAAAAAGAAATATATATGGTCAGTCTTTAAAAGAGTTTTAAAGAGTATTGTAGGTTTCAATGAGTTGACAACCACTATTTGACCACAGTTTCTTGAATAACATCATGCCTCCTCACATTAGTTTATTAAATATGCATGCCATATATCCTACTTTTGAGATGATGGAGAAGATTTGTAGATCAGATGGATGATTTGGATGCAGTTTTATTATCTGAGCTACAGTCTATTAGTTCTCGACAACTTATTTCTACTATGTATTATTATGACTAATCAACAGAAGATAAACCAAGATACACTGTCTATATTTTTCAGTGACATTATCGTTGTCCAATCATATTGAATTCAAATGAATCGGTAAGCTCAAACTGGAGCACAAGGCAAACTTCAGATTTCTGCAAAGATATGCAAACTATACGAAATGTACGACCTACACGAATGAGTTCAAAACAATCTACTGCAGTAGATATAGACAATAAATCCATCTAATCCGACACAAACAAGAAATGAAATGCAGCATAACAAACAACTAACAACAAATTTCATTGCTTCAATGACATTTTAACGATATATCATATTCAAGTAGGCAAAGATCTGGGTGTAACACATCCTGACACACTATCTTTACTTAAATTGTCGGCCACCAAACAGCCAAGGCTATTGAGACTTTCAGAATACCTTTAGCAGTTGACACCGTCGAATACTTTGTCCCCTATAGTCAGACTATGCACTTACAATGAGTTGTATTGAACCAATGTTTTTCGTTCCTCAACTAAAATAACTTAAAACTGTATTTCGTCAACATTTTTACCAAAGCTATGCCATCCACATGCTCTAAATCATTAAAAGATCTTTAAAGTCATAAGATGATTAGAGAAGTTGCTCATCTTATATTCACTTAACATCAGATTGTTTCTTCAGAAATGTTGGAAAAATGAGACAAATTACATTTTGTAACGTGTCAGGTAAACATTCTGCTGTAATGATGTTTTTAAGATCATCAAAGATATTCCTTTCGAAAACAGAAAAACCTTGTATTTCTTGTACTTCCTAACATTGAATATCTACAAAATTTTCTTATTGTCAACGTATCGAATAAACGAATATATCTGAATTTTTCAGAAACTGGATCGTTTTTTCCGCTTAAATACTGCATGGATACCAGATGTTAGGTTTTAATTCTAGACTATGCTTGTGATTAACTGGATGGAACTTAAATTCAAATCATCATTTAATCAAAATGCTCTAAACAAACAATGTAATGAAATCATGATAGAAAGTTACTTACTCCCATGATTCTATGACTAAGATGACCGCCCTGTAATTCGATTCCCTGAAGTTGATTACATCTAAAATGTCTTCTTGCTTCTCTCTTTAATGAATAGAAAAAAACAATATAAAGAGACATTAGCTAAATTTATTGGTACTACTATAACAAACATCAAATTGGTACAAGTATTTCTAAACAATTGTCTACACAATATGCTCAATGAGTGTTGATCAGATACCATAAGCAATAACCTATTGTGGGAGAGAACAAACCAGCTTACAAATGAAGAGTAAATAAGGAGAAGACGTTGGATTTGGATAGAACATATGTTAAGGAGATCGCCAAACTGCATCATGAGACAATCCCTAACTTGGAATTCGAAAGGGAACTGGAAAAGAGGAAGGCCAAATAACACATTACGCCGGGAAATAGAAGCAGATATGAAAAGGATGAATAACAAGTGGAAAGAACTGGAAAGGAAGTCCTAGGACAGAGTTGGATGGGAAATGCTGGTGAGCGGCCTATGCTTTTCGACGAGGATCAACAGGCGTAAGTAAGTAAGTAAGTAAGCATATAAACTTAGAACATTGAAAAGCAATTCCACGTAATTTTATGAACGAGTTAGAGGTATTCGACTAGATTGTTTGTAGGATTTTTCAACAAAAATACGATGTTTTTTATATTAACTTACGCCTGTCACTACTCATGGAGGAATATAGGACGCCCATCAGCATTCTATATCCAACTCTGTACGGAACAATACTTTCCACATATTTACGCTAGCTATTCATCTTTCAATATCTATTTCCTGTCCCAGAAACAGTGTGTTTGTTGGCCTTCCATTTTTCAGTTTCCATTCATGATTCCAAGTTGATGATTACTTCGTGATGCAGTTTGATGATTTCCTCAATATATGTCTTATCCACATCCAACATCCTTTCCTTATTTCCTCTTCATTTGTAAGCTGGTTTGTTTTCTTCCACAATAGGTTGTTGCTTATGGTATCTGATCAACACTCATTGAGTATATTGTGTAGACAATTGTTTAGAAATACATGTACTAATTTGGATAATTGTTTTAGTAGTTCTCGAGGTTTCAGTTCCATACAATTGGACAGTTTTGACGTTCGTATTGAATATTGTGACTTTGATTTTGGTTTGGAGACAGTTGCATATATTCTTGAATTGTAGGAATGCTGTCCTTGCTTTGCCAATCCTCATCATTCGGTGTGTATCGGATCACCATTTTTCATCGACGGTGGTGTGTAGATACGTGAAATGTTTCACATGTTCTAGAGCATGTTCAGTGAGTGAGATTGTGTTTGTTGGTGTTGTATTTGAGGATGTTGCTTTTCTTTTGTGTATAGTAAGGCTGCTTCTTTGGACATTATTGGAGCAACCCCCTGATTATATGGAGCATTTTCCTCTTAATGACCAAAGTACAGCAGCATCTCTCGCGTACTTAACCTTTGCTATCCAGCTTAGTATCGATTTTCTACAAACTACTGATACTGTGGTGTATGCTACTTCTGTTGATAGACATGACTTATGTGTAACGCCAGTCGTAAGTGGAAATTCTGCTAGCAGAATACTAAGAGGTTTAGAGTTGAGGGGAATAGAAATGAAAGTAGAATGGGACTTTTAATGATTTATTACTTAATTAATATCCTCTACTTAAAATATACAGTTTCGAAATGAAGAGAAACTATTGCAGTAAAGTACATAGGATCAAACTTAAAGGCATTGGAATTGTTACATAATGTTGGTTTTTATCTAGTGTTAATGTTCAAGGTCCCCGTTTCGTCCCATTCAGGACTCATCAATTGATTGTACATTCATTCCAGTGTTTATTTTCCCACTGTAAATCAAAATCAGTACCTATCGCCCAAACATTAAAATGTTATCCGCTGAGCTAGATTTGATTCCAGATATCTAGCGGACGATACATGAGTTTCGAAAGCCACTAACAGACAGTAGTCAATTATTCTTTTACTTGTGATACGATGATAATACCGCATAAGCCATTTAAGATGCATATATTCCAAAAAGGATAACTCAACTGCAATCTTAAATATTAATAACATTATTATACGAAACTTTACAATTTAGAATAAACTTTTTTTAGAGTTCGTATCGGGAAATGATTTTAATTAGACAATTTCTGAATTATCAGAAGGGGTTTTATGGAGATTTAGTATGTTTCATAGTTGAAAGCATGAGTCAATTGAAGCTAGACCACCATGGAAAACGTGGAAACACTGGATGGCTATTTCGTCCTATTATAAGACTCCTCAGCAGTGTGTATCCACGAACCTGCACTCGCGAATGAATGCCTGGAGCCATTGTGCTGGGGTTTCTCCCTTCTATGGAATGCCTCAAGATCATGTCAGATCAAGTGAGTTCAACAAATCTTTCTAATTAACCAAACAAATGAAAAACACTATTATTCTAAAATGTATTTTAAAAACAATATATGGTTTGAAATTACAACGCTTGTTATTATTATGGTTAGTAATTCGTTTCATCTATCTCCATAACTGTTGTATTCTAACTTAAAAATTAAAGTCTCAACATATTAAAATAGAGTAATGATATAACTCACAAGCATATTTGGTAGTCTAAGTACTTGTTTAGTAATTCGAAATTCACCAACAGCTGATAACCATCTCAACGTTACGTTCTGTACAGGTCTTAAGCTTGTAAAAAAAACAAATAATAAATTTGATTTTACATTCTAGCCTTCCATTTGCATTGCCAAAGTAAACTTACACAAAGCAACACATTCTTTTACTTAATTCAAAGTTTGTAAAATACTAACATTTAGTTTTAACCCTAATTTATTCAGTAAACCATAAGCTTTCGTTTGATGTATGATTCACTGCCATAGTCTTTTCTGTTTTAATGCCATTGTAATCTAAACGCAACCTTTAGTATTGTAAGCAAAGATGGATAGAGGCTAGCAATGGAATCCAGTTTGACGCCCGTTTCCTTTTATTTGTGACTTATCAACAGTATGTACCTGCATCTCAGAGTTGATGTTCACTCTGGGAATTGAACTCAGTATCTTTCGGACAAGCAAGTGGCTATCAGGACTCAGTGGCCGAGGGGATAACGCGATTCATTTGAAGCGAAAGGTACTGGGTTCGAGTCACAGAGTGAACATCAATTCTGAGATGCAGGTATATCCAGCTGACGAGTCCCAGGTTGGACGAAACGCGCTTCAAACTGCATTCCACTGCTAGCCATTATCCATCTTTGCTTACCATGCTTGTGAATTAAGGCTGTCTTAAACATCAATGGGAAGATTCAAACAAACAATACTAAATGAATGTAACCTTTAGTACTCTATTTTCTTAAACTAATCCCCAGTGTCGGACATTATTGTAATTTTATGGTCGAAATCACGAGTCAATTGAAGCTAGACCATCATGGAAAACCTGGAAGCAATGGACGGCCAACTCGTCCTATTGTGAGGCTCCTCAGCAGTGTGCATCCACGGTCCTTCCTCGCGAGATTAAAACCCATGATTTATCAGTCTCGGGCTCAAGCGCTTAACCACTAGACAACTGAACCGGCAATCAGACAAGTTTTTTCTGGACTCGCGCTTCCATCCAATATCCAGTACGAAGCAGCACACTGAATATAGATCTGGACACGGATTTATTATTGTTCAGCTTATGCAGCTTCAGAATTTGATGAGTTGTTTCAACGAAATTCGTATTGCTTTGATCCAGAATCATCACTGCGGGTCGAAAAGCATTTGACCATTTGTACTTACTAGACAATAAGTGATCTCTCACATATCAATCAAAATTCCCGTCTGCTGCTTCAACTAATGATAGATAGCTTTGGAAACTACAAAAGACTGTAATGAATATTTTTTATTTACCTTTCCACATTTCTTTTATAAATTTTAATGGTACTCTTTAACGCTTCAAGTGATGGGAACGCTACCAGATACAATGTATTCGAAAATACAGTATCCTTTCCTGTGACGACATAAGGATCAACTGACCTTGTACTTTGTACGTTATTATCTCTATCGACAAGTGTAGACCTTTTATACAAATTTTAAGAAATAAATAACCAATTATTATAAAAAGGGGGGTGAAATAGGGGGGGAGGTTAAAGACAATTTATTAGAAAAAAAAATACAAAAATCGCCGTAATGCTATTTGGAAAAATATATCTCCCCCCCCCAAAAAAAATCAAAATCATCAAACAATCGATAAATAAAACCAAAATATCTTACTTGCCATTAGGCATTCGATATTGTGGACTTAAATCTGGTAATCTAGCATAAATAGTAGGAACAAATCCCTTACAAAAAATAAAAAAAATAAAATAAAGAGATAGTCAAAACAATTTGGTAGCTAAGACTGATAATTTGGGTGAAGTTGTATTCTATGATCTGGGTAGTTTATTCATGAAGCTATTCAAAATTCTCTGTATATGACTAAAATTTGCAATAATAATGTTGTCTTCAAAAAGAAACTGAATGCTTTATGAAAAAAACTAACCAGCTCAGAGAGTCCAATTTCACCAAAAACTTAGTTAAATACACATCGATGTGAAGATTCAAGCAAACAATACTAAAGGTATCATTACCAAGTTTTGAATTGATAATTTTGAATAAATTGAGTATTGAGTAAATTGTTTTAAATAAATGATATATTTAGCAATATCCCAATGAGTAGAAAAATTAGATATTTTCTGACGTTTCGTGACTCAGTGTAAGCCACTTCTTCAGAGAATAAATAACCAAATTAACATTAATCCAAGTTAAAATAGTACAACGGAACAATCAAAGAATATGGATTGGTACTGCAGTATTACCATACCGTCATGGCACAACTGAAGAACTCCAAAGAATCTTAAGACAACATAGAATTAAAGCATATTACAAAACAACTAACACACTTCGAAATACTTTAGTTCGATTAAAAGAAAAAATACCATTCATATCTACACAGAACTGCGTCTACAAATTAGGTTGTATCCATTGTGATGCCTTCTATATTGGAGAGTCATCTCGCGAAATCTTAACTCGCGCCAAAGAACATATCAGGTACACAAAGAAACCGCCTAATAATCCTGTAGAATTAGATAGACTTCAGATTAAATCGGCAATAGCAGTTCACGCCATTTTCAACAGTCATCAAATTGATTTCAAAAATATCAAAATACTACAGAAAGGTTTTTCTAACTACAAAGAAAGAAGAGTAGCTGAAGCTTTCCATATAATGCTTAATCCCACAGCTCTCAATAGAAAGGAAGGCTTTACCATACAGCCTACTTGGACCATCTATCCTAGTCACTCAGTCTGATATTATTTACAATTTCACACCATTACATTACAAATCAAACTCTATCCTTTGTAATTATAAAGGTCACACAGCTTTCATTATTAACAGTGCATACATACACACAAAATTACATCCATGTCGCTTATGAATCACCTTGACCGCAATGAAATGATGTGACAGTGGTTTATTCAGACCTGTTTTTGATTGATCACCTAATATTCTTTGATTGTTCCGTTGTACTATTTAAACTTGGATTAATGTTAATTTGGTTATTTATTCTCTGAAGAAGTGGCTTACACTGAGTCACGAAACGTCAGAAAATATCTAATTTTTCTACTCATTGGGATATTACAAATATATAATTTATTTAAAATAATACTAAATTTATTTAAACTTCACCCCATCGCACAAGCAAGTGCTTATCAGGACTAGTTGTGGCGTGGAGTGTCAATGGACTCATACTCGGGACTCATCAGCTGCATGTACCTGTATCTCAGAGTTGATATTCACTCCGGGACTCGAACGCAGTACCCTTCACTTCAAACGCCATCGTGTTATCGACTCAGCTACTGAGTCGTAAATACACACTACTGAATAGTCTCAGACTAAGACGAAACAACCTCAAGTTTCAATGGTGATCTAAATTAAATCGGTTTTTTAATTTTAATCGAATCGTTTTACTTGATTCTGACAAGTATGATATGGATCAGAAGGGGGTTTTGTAGAGAATCGAGTAACTTTTCTATAGTTGAGATCATGTGTCAATTGAAGCTACACCATCATGGAAAACCAAGAAGCACTGGACGGCCGTTTCGTCCTATTATGAAACTACTCAACAGTGCTCATCCACGATCCCACACTCGCGAGATTCGAATGTACACCTGGCTAAAATATGATAATAAAATCTTTTTTTTGAATTCATCTCGAATAAAGTAAACATACTGAGGAAAGCAATATAATCCATAATCATAATACTTGTATACTATACAAAAATATATAATCTCAATATGAATTTCTTAACATATTATATTTATGGGACTCCTCAGTCGTCCAATGCTTCCAGGTTTTTCGATGGTGATCTAGCTTCAATTGACTAATGATTTCAACTTTGAAATCTACTGATATCTCCACAAATCCTCTTCTGAATATTAAAATTTAAAAGAGATTTTAAAACATGAGCTTACCAATGCATGACATAATTCATGTTTTGTAGTTCCTTCTAGGAAATCATCATTTGTACGGGCAATACGTTCAGCTGATATACAATAATTTATTATACCTAAGATAGGCCTAAGTAATATGCGTTTAAAATAAATATATTATCTATTATTTCAATATATTCCAAGGATAAAATTTATCTTGTTTAAAATAACATAATAAATATACTAATAAGTAGAAAAATTAGATTTTCTGATGTTTCGTAAATCAGTGTAAGCCACTTCGTCAGAGATTTATTCTCTGATTTAGGTATTTCATCAGTATGGTCAAGTGTTTTGCTGATCAGTTCACTATGATTTATTGAAACCTGTCATAGAACTGATCTTTATTGTCATCGTTGCTATCATTGATGTGAGCATAACATTGGATAATATTCATTATGATTCCCTCCTTGTTTATCTTCAATAATGATTTGATGATTCTGGATGCAAGAAATTCTTATCTCACATTGTTTGGAAATTCCATGTACCTATATTAATTGTTGCTGTGGTTGTCAGAGATGGCATCAGCTTCCTGACCTCAAAAGAATTTCGGCTTTCATCATGAGGTGTCATAATTCTTCTGTATGAAGACCCTTCATCTCCCAGGACTGATTTTACATTAATTTATTTTTTTATTCCATTTTGTGTCTTCTTGGCAAGAAATTTTTACGGGTTTTGGTTGCCCACCTCATACCCAACCCTCCTCCTTTTTGTAAGCTTATGACCGGGAGTAGTCCTAGAAGAGATACACGCGAAGTTTCTCATTCTCTACATTTATATACATTAACTAAAGTACTTTGTCAATGCTATCATTTTTTAATAATTTCTTTTTACATGAATTTCTGTTACCATTGTGTTTCTTTCAAGACTTCTATACTTATTTTTTATTTCCACCAACAGAACACAATTGAGAGTGCTTTCAGTTATTGGGAGAGAACATTGGTTGTTAATGTAACTAAACAAGAAATGTTACTCATTCGTAGGTAAATTATGAATTATATGAATTCTTTTCTGTCGTGCTCTGGTTTAATGAATTTCACTGATTTCGAGGACCTTCAAGTTGTATCTCCTCATTTCTGTCGTTATTTAACTGGTACTCCTGGTCTCCCATATTTTCCGGACATACCATGTACCTATATTAATTGTTAGTGTGGTTGACAGAGATGACATCGGTCTTGTGACTTCCTAGGAATCTCGGCTTTTATCATGAGGCATCATAATTCTTCCTTCAACTAGAAGGACGGAGTTTAAATAGTTCATTTTGTTTATTCTGGTTAGTACTTTTTTAGCAAGGTTTTTTTCTACGGGGTGATTTTGCCGACTCCATTCCTAACCATGCTCCTTTTTTTGAGCTTGGGACCGGCAGTAACTCTAAAAGAGTTACAGTCGGAGTTAACATATTACATAGTTGTATAGTAATTAGAGTTGAAATGTTCACATCACTGTGTGTTTGTCCCGCTGATGCACATAAGTAGTACGCACAAAAAAAAACATTCACAGATTCAAACAACAGAACAAATGAAAATATTTTACCTTGAAGTTTGTGGATCTCGACTACAGTGTGAAGCCCAGGCTAGTACACCTTCACCACATGAAAAATTGTAATTGCTCACAAGTAATACATATTCATTCGGAGCTATTCCTCTTCCTTCAGAATGAATCAATTTACTCTTTGCATATTTTCTATTGTAACATGCCTAGACATATTAAAATATGACGAAAGTGTTTGTATAACGTAAAATTAAATACATAACCAAAAATATTCAGAATTACTCAGTAGAAACTATTCATTTGGCAAGATACTTTAGTCTGGTATGTGCTCAAAGGAAAGATATTTAATTATGGACAAATAGACGAATAAAATTACTTAAAACTAGATGATACTAAACATCCTCTCTGTTTATGCGTTAAAATATTCTTAATTTAACTCTCACTATTACAGACAGGATCAAGGTTTAGACTAAACTATCTCGTCAGGCGAGGTCGTGGATGCGCACTGCTGAGTAGTCTCACAGTAGGAGTCAGTGTTCACAGATCAGTGTTAGAACTTTATTGAAAATCTGGAAATACTGGAAAGCCTTTTTGTTCTAGTACAGTATTCTTAGCAGAGCATATCCACCATCTTCTTCCTAAAATAATGCGATTTATAATGTTGGGTTTGTACATATATTTTGTGTTTGTTTTGTATTACACCTATTTTTCTTCATTACGTTTATTATTCAATGAATAGAATGTGGTGAATTATCTTCGAGACAATTTCTAAGGTTACGTATTATCAATCGTCCTAATAACCATTATCAAATTAATCCAAACGGTGTATACATTTCATGACACAATACAAAGCAACAAGCGCACAATGCAAAATTGAACAGAAGTGTGAAAACTGGCGAGCTAGCAAGTACAGAGATGAAGCAATAGTCAACTAAATTGATATGATTCAAGCCTATAAATACATTAAAGCGAATGATTCATTCAACGATTTGAGCAACTAGTATTTAAGCTAGTAAAAGGGCTACGTGTATAGGTTGTAACACGTACTTGAGCATATGTGATGATGACGTTATGATACAAAGATGTATACAAATTAACTCTTTAAGGGTGTGAAATTGTGCTTTTTTATAGTCTTGTCTTCCGCACCTTCAGATTCATCGAAACATAGCTCTTATTTAGTTGAGTTACGCAGTAAACTACGTTTCCCTTTAATACAAGCATAAGGTGTATAGTTTAAGCCAACAGTTATTCAAAGATTTATTGAAGCATTTATACAAGTGATTGATGAAAATCAACCGGTAAACCTACCATCTGGCTATGAGATGGGACAATGCATTGGATGTATGGTACAACAAGTTAATGTCACTTTAAATCGTCAGTGTGAATGTTCACTCACCACTTCGTGGATCAGTTGAAGTTAGACATTAACACCGTTGGATGCCGGCCAGCTCAGTGGTTTATCAGTTAAGTGCTCTGGAGCGAAACTGGTAGGTCCTGGGTTGGAATCTCGCGGGTGGGGGATCGTGGTTGCGCACTAGTGAGGAGTCCCATAATAGGACGAGTTGGCCGTCCAGTGCTTCCAGGTTTTCCATGGTGGTCTAGCTTCAATTGACTCACGCTATCAATATGAAAATTCTAAATCTCCACAAAATCCCTTCATCCACTAATTGTCTTCAGTGAGTTGATATCTCACAACAGACGTGGATGAACTCCATTGGTCACTGCTTCCCATTAGAACTTCAGGAAATATCTCTTGAAGTTATAATTATAATCAGAAGGGGTTTTGTGGAGATTTCAGTATTTTCACTTAATTCGATACCTTTCCATAAACAATTTCTTTCATCTTCAAGTATTTATTGACTAGTTAATACTCACTTATTTATTAAGGATACCAGATGAAGAAATTGCCCACTCTGAAATGATGGTAAGAAGTCATAACTAAAATTGTGAATGAGCAATGATGGATAGTGGCTAGTAGTGGAATCGAGGACCCGCTTTTCGTCGCAAATGTCAACAAGAGACTGATCAGTTGCAGTCCTACTTTAACCATGGGAAGAAACAAGTAAACAACAGCAAATGAATTTTAAAAATGTCCAACTTCAAACAATACACGAAATGGAGCAACCGTTTATCATTGTCTTCAGTGAGTTACTATCTCACAATAGACCTGATTGAACTCCACTGGTCAAGGCTTCTCACTAGAACTCCAGGAAATATCGCTTGGAGTCAGTCACTAGTGAGCATATGATAGGTCCCGGGTTCGGATCCTGAGGGGCGGGATCGTGGATGCGCACTGCTGAGGAGTCCTACAATAGAACTAAAACGGCCGTCCAGTGTTTCCAGATTTTCTATGATGGATTATCTTAAATTGACTCATGATCTCAACTATTGATATCTGATTACTCGTTTCAATTTTGACAAATATCAGTTTAAACTAATTTTTTCAGCATAATATTTAGCAAAAAGAAAAAAAAAGATAATTAGGCTTTAAAAAAACTATCATATTATTTTCATAATTGAAAGCGTGAGTCAATTGAAGCTAGACTATTATCGAAAACCTGGAAGCAATGGACGGCTGTCTCGTCTTATTATGGGACTACTCAGCAGTGCGCATCCACGATCCCTAACTCACGAGATTCGAACCCAGGATCTACCAGTCTCGAGCCAGAGCACTTAACCTCTAGACTACTGAGCTGACCAACATCCAACTGTGTTAATGTCTAACTTCAACTGATCTACAAAGTTGATCGACACATTCAATATTGTCTTCAGTGATTTACTATCTCACAACAAACCAGGTTGAACTCCATTGGTCGTTGCTAAGATAACAATTGAACATCTAGTATAATCAAAGCATTATATATATAGAAGTATCATATTATCATTAGATAATTAGTGTCATATCATTATTCTATATTAATTCACTTACTGATAAATATTGATCAGGAATTGTTGCATTAAAACATGTTTCCATTTTACTACAATAATCTCTTCTACAATGTGGTCTATTTTCTAATTCAGTCTTTCTTACTGAACTAGTTTCACAAGTTCTAAAAGATAAATAATAAAATTAATTTTATTAAAAGTTAAACTATTTAAATTATTTGTGTGATTTCCTTAAATTCTATGTCCTATCCACTTCCAACAATTCTTCCTCATTTCTTCCTCTACTGGATGGAATCTAGTTTGTTTTCTCTCATAGTAGGTTGTTGCTGATAGTGTAAAACCAATGAATCAATATTATTTTGTGTAGACAATTGTTAATAAACACTTGTATCTTTTAGATGATGACTTTCGTAGTTCTCCAAGTTTCCGCCCCATTAAGTAAAACTGTTTTGATATTTGTGTTGAAAATTCTAATCTTGGTGTTGGTTGACGATTGTTTTGAGTTCTACATGTTCTTTAGTTGTAGATATGCTGTTCTTGCTTTGCCTATCCTCGCTCTTACATCTGCATCAGATCCACAGTGTTCATCAATGATGCTGCCTAGATATGTAAAAAGGTTTTTACATCCTCCAATGTTTCTCCACCAAGTGCATGTAAACATTAGGCTACATTAATATAATATGCATAATCGCTGTTCAATCATGAAGCATTTTCTTAACCATTGTGATATTTAGAAAAACTAGTGCTAAATATAAGACAATGAATATAGCTTACATGAACCAGAAACAATACACTTATTATATATCATAGATCAGAAGGTGTTTTGTGGAGAATTTAGTATTTTCACAGTTGAAATCATGAGTCAATTGAAGCTAGACCACCATCGAAAACCTAGAAGCACTGGACGACCGTTTCGTCCTACTATGGGACTCCTCAGCAGTGCGCTTCCACGATCCCGCACTCGCGAGATTCGAACCAAGGACCTACCAGTCTCGAGCCGGAGCCCTTAACCGATCGCTCAAAATCGTGGATTGGTTGAAGTTAGACATTAACACCTTTGGATGCCGGTCAGCTCAGTGTTCTATCGGTTAAGTGCTCTGGCGCGAGACTGGTAGGTCCTTGGTTCGAATCTCGTGAGTTAGGGATTGTGGTTGCGCACTGGTGCGGAGTCTCATAGTAGGACGAAAAGGACGCCCGGTGCTTCTAGGTTTTCGATGGTGGTCTACCTTCAATTGTTTCGTGATTTCAACCATATATATATATATATATATATATATATATATATATATATATTCACATTATTTTAAATTTATCTCAAACATTATCAACAATGTGTTTAGTTGCTATAATCCTAGAAATTAGTAATCAATCATTTGATCTACCCAACTATTAAGTAACTAAGACTATCAATATCGATAATATCAATTAAAAATTAAATGGTTTCTTCTTTTTTGTTTTAGTTTATCACTTTATGAAATATTATTCACCTTTGAATAAGTGCATTTTCAGGTATTTTCACATCAATAATTAATGCACTCTCCCAGTATCTAGAAGAAGCCTCAATTGCTTTCTATAGAAAGAAATAAAAAAATATATCATTTAGTTCATTTAGAAATATTAATGTAGAATAGTTACTTTGTGTTTATAAGAAATCAATATAATAACAATAATATTGATTAACCCAAAGTTAGACTATTATGGAAAACCTGGAAGTATTGGAAGGCCATTTCATCCTATTGTTGGACTCCTCAATTTCAATTGACTCATGATTTCAACTATATTAAATTATAGATCAGATGGGGTTTTGTGGAGAATTTAGTATTTTCACAGTTGAAATCATGAGTCAATTGAAGCTAGACCACCATCGAAAACCTGGAAGCACTGGACAGTCGTTTCGTACTATTATGGGACTCCTCAGCAGTGCTCATCAACGATCCCGCACCCGCGAGATTAACACCATTGGATGCCGGCTCAGTGGTCTATCGGTTAAGGGCTTCGGCTCGAGACTGGTAGGTCCTTGGTTCGAATCTCGTGAGTTAGGAATCGTGGATGCGCACTGCTGAGTAGTCCCATAATAAGACGAGATGGCCGTCCATTGCTTTCAGGTTTTCCATAGTGGTCTAGCTTCAATTGACTCATGATTTCAACTGTGAAGGTATATTAAATTACTCAAAATCTCCATAAAACCCCCCTTTTGATAAAATAGGTTGTTGTTTGAATTCACTTAGTATTGTTTGTTTGGATCTTCCCATCGATGTGTTTAGAACTGCAACTGGTCAGTCTCTGCTTAGGTTGTTGTTGTTTTTCTCCTTTTTCTTCATTTTGTGATGTGAGCTACTTATATTCACATAAGTAGTATAAAACGATAGTCAGAAACGAGTGACTGATATTTACAAAAGAAACAGTCAAGTTTGAGACAGTTGATTAATATTATTGCAAATGGAGCATTTACTGAATGATTCTTAGATGTTACTAAGGCGTTCTGTAATCTTAAGTCTAGATATATTCGATTGTCCCTACTAGGGAATACTATATTATTATCTTTAGACAAATTCCCTTGATTATTATTCAGTTTTTATTAATATGACCTTTATGTTTGTTGTTTTTCTTCATATCTTTCAATTGGACAATTTAAAGCAATTAGACCCTAATGATAAATATCGATAGCATAATAATAATAATAATAAGATTATCAAAACTATATGATGATATATTAGCCTGATACATTTCGAACAATCTGATCACACCTAATATACTTGTTAAGAACATTTATATATAAAAATAAAAGGTCACTTAGACTCTTTATAAGGGGTAAGAGGATGCAAGGATAATAGTAATAATAATAATAATAATAATAATAATAATAATAATAATGAACTTCACCCATTGCACAAGCCGGTGGCTATCAGAACTCAGTAGCTAAGTGGATAATGCAGTGGCATTTGAAGCGAAAGGTACTGGGTTCCAGTCTTAGAGTGAATATCAATTCTGATATGCAGGTACATTCGGCTGATGAGTCCCAAATAGGATGAAATACATGTCAAACTAGATTCCACTGCTATCCATTATCCATCTTTTCTTAATAATGATAATAATTTCGATAATGCAATGAGAAGACGCAGATTATCAGAACTATGTGATGATAATATTAGCGCAATACATTTTGAACAATCTGATCACATATATACTTGTTAAGAACATTTATATATGAAAATTAAAAGGACAACTAGATAGGTTAAAGGTAAGTTGTAACAAAGAAAGAAAAATAAATAAAGTTCACAATAAAATGTATCCTAATTTATATGGATTACCAAACATTCATTAGCCTAATACCCCTTACATCCAATGCTATCAATGTATCGGTCACGTACACACACAACCTTGCAAAATGATTTACTAAAGTAATAAACCTTATCCAACTCCGCCTGTAGCTCCTCTGGGGGTTACTGCCGGTCTCAAGGAGGGTTGGGCATGGGGTTAGCGACCCCATCCCGTAGAAAATCAACTCTCTAAAAAACGCTAACAAGTGAAGTGAAGTGAATAAACCTTATCTGAAATCAAGTTTGTAAGTATTCATTGATTGACTTATTTGGATTAATTAAATACTTAAAAGACATGAATATAAAAACAATGTGCTGCTTTACAAATGTACTTCATAGGAAAACTATTGATATTTTATGTGACTATATCTCATTGAATAACCTTCTATTACCATTTCCTGTTAAAACTCTTAAAGATTTTCATAGTTCAAATCATGAGTCAATTGAATCTAGACCACCATGAAAAACCTGAAAGCAATGGACGGCCAACTCGTCCTATTATGAGACTCCACAGCAGTGCGCATCCACAATCCCTCACTCACGAGATTCGAACCCAGGACCTACCAGTTTCGTGCCAGAGCACTTAACCGATAAACCACTGATTGGAAGAAATAGGGATTAATAATAATCAAAGTAATTATTCGAGAATCAAGTAGTTACTATTTTGCATAATATATAAAGGGAGAATAAAGAACTAACAAAATATTTTGACAAATGGTTAGTAATATAGTAGTTATGTAAGAATCAATAGATGAATGTAGAGAATAAGTAAAATACAAAAATGGAAGGAATACGAAAATTGTTTACTCAAGTTTTGCTACAGATCCACTATATCGATGGCCAGAGTAGCGAGAGCGGTTGTATAAACTTCTTTTGAATGCAAAGGTTTGGTATGTAAACATGGATTTAAATGTACAAAAGACGAATTCATAAACCATGCGACAAATTTGATGGAATATGATAGATGACCTTAAAAACTTTATTCAGTTCAACTTGATAACGTGTATCCACTAAGTGAGCGAGGATAGAACTCTTAATTACTTTTACTTGTCCTTCGCTCAACCATAGCTGATGGTGTTCTGTTATTCGTTAAAGCATGTGACAAATTGCGCACCCTTAATGATTTATTATTATTGTGTACTGGCAATGTAAAATTTACTATTGAGGATGAGCACTTTTGACAAATTGATGGCGTAGCTATGGGTAGCCCTTTAGGGCCGTTGCGGGCCGATGTGTTTATGGGGTATGTTGAAAATCTAGCTGAAGACTCAATTCAAAAGATGTGTCAGTATAAACGATAAGTTAATGACATCATAATTATAGGGAATAAAAGTGAAGATGTGAACCGCTTGTTAAAAGAACTCAATACATGTCAAAAGCATATTCCTTTTCTAGACATATTGATTAGTAGGAGAGATGAAGGTTCCATCTAACGTTCTGTATATAGAAAGCTGGCATGGACAGGGCAATATCTTAATTTCTATAGTCACTATCCAAATCATTACGAACGTGGATTAATAAAGGGCTTGTTCAATAGAATTAATCGTATTTGTACCACAGATACTATTGAAGTAGAGGCGAAGGTCTTAACTGATACGTTAATGAATAATGGTTATTCACTAAAGTTCATAAACCGCTGGAAGGGTTACAATACGATTCGACCTATGACGCTTCTGGCACCTAAAAAAGTGAGTTTACTTTATATTACTATATAGGGGCAACTCAAATAGTCTCATGTTGAAACGGATACTTAAATTAACCATCAACAGGACATTTTATGCAACCAAACTTATAATTATTGAAAAGTCAAGGTCTATGTGGCGGAACACATACCCAAATGGATATAGGAACAAATGAATTCCAATGGTCAAATAGGATCACAGGATAGACAGACATCTTCCTCCATTGCTAAACACTTGGTTGAGAGTGGTCATAAGGTTGACATCAAATCAGCATTTGTAGTGTTGTACAAAAGCCTTCACGGTTTATTGAAGCCTTGGCTATACGGAAATGAAACACCCATTATGTGTTCACGTAAAGATTCGTTCAAAAGAAAATATTTGGTTGCTTTATAACGCAGTGTTTCCAATTCTAGAAACGTACTTCAATTCACAATCAAAAATGCACAATCTCAGTCAATGCAAGCAACATAATCAAAGGGGGTACAAATCAGTATGACTGCTGCCAAACTAAGTATCAAAATTAGGGTGTGTGAACATGTACTGAAATGGTTGCAGATACAAATAGAATCAAATGACCCAATAAGAGTAAAGGATAAACATCCATCATCCTCTATCGCTAAACACATAGTTTAAGCAGGTCATAAGATCAAATTCACTTGGTATTGTTTGATCGAATCTTCCCATTGATGTTTAGGATTGCAATTGATCAGTCTCATATTAGCATATATGCATACTGTCCGTATGGCCTCGATATAGCATTAATTCATAAGATTGCTCTTAACTCAGCTCTTTTTGTGTTGCATAAAAGTGTAAAACGGTGTATACTAAGATGGATAGTGGCTAGCAGTGGAATCCAGGACGCGCGTTTCGTCCTATTTGGGACTCGTCAGCTGGATGTACCTGCATCTCAGAGTTGATGTTCACTCTGGGACTCGAACCCAGTACCCTCGCTTCAAAGCCATCGCGTGTATACTAAGGTTTATTGAAGCCTTAGCCATATGAAAATTCAACCCCTTTGTGTATTCAAAAGTAGTTTGTTCTCACCTTAAACCTAACCTGGTAATATTAGTTTATTATCCAGAGTGATGAGGTTTCAAATCGTTTTCATGTTGTTATTATTATTATATATCACCACATAGTTCTGATAATCTTCGTCTTCTTATTACACTATCGAAGTTTATTAGAGGAACTATCAGAACTCAGTGGCTGAGTGGATAACGCACGTGGATAGCGTACTGGGTTCGAGTCCCAGAGTGAACATCAAGAAGTCTGAGATACAGGTACATCCAGCTGACGAGTCCCAAATAGGACGAAACACCCGTCAAACTGGATTCCACTGCTAGCCACTATCCATCTCTACTTACCATATTTATTAACATTGAGACATATTGAAACTCACCTTGATTTTTGGAAACACATAACTCATTTGAACATTTTTATCATAAACTGGTATAATTTTCAAATGAAGTCGATTCGATGATCGTTTAACAATGTTTTCCGAGTAAACACTATCACTCTAAAACAATCCATTATTCATTATTCATATTAGATAACTTGCCAATTTTGAATTTTCAACAATTTGACAAGCATGTTCAGATTTCAATAATTTAAAGAGCCCAAGGCATATAAAAATAATGGTATAAAGTTTCATTATGAAAGTTTTTTTTTTGGAGATGGGTGTTATGTATATGTTAGTTACCAACACATTGTTTATATAATACTGAAAGAATGGTAAACCTTTTCCATTAAAGTATAGTATTCCATAAAAAAAACATTTCCCATGACCTGATTATATTTTATAGAAACAAATTATAAACTTAGAGAGAGTACTTATAAATGTAAATGATGTAAGTTAATATGATGTATATCTAAAAATACAATTTAATATCATGTTAATTATATGTTTAAGTGGTTATTATTGATGAGTATTTTCTTTCTTACCATAAAACTGGTGAAAGCTAGACCAGTATGGAAAACCTGGAAGCACTTGACGGCCGTTTCGTCGTATTATGGGACTCCTCACCAGTGCGCATCCACGATACCGCCTCGCGAGATTCGAACACATGATCTATCAGTCTCATGCCAGAGCATTTAACCAATAGACCACTGAGCTGGCCGGCATCCAACAGTGTTAATTTCTAATTTCAACCGATCCAAGAAATTTGAGCGACCGTTCACCAATTGTCTTCAGTGAGTTGTTATCTCACAACAGATGTGGATGAACTCCACTGGTCAATGCTTCCCACTAGAACTCCAGGAAATATCTCTTGAAATCAGTCACTAGTAAGCATATGGTTATAGATCAGAAGGGGCTTGGTGAAACTTATTAAGAAAAATGACTAGAGTCAGTTTTTACGATGAGCGTCTGAAGTCGCTCCGTTTCCCTTGTCGTCTCTGTAAAATCGTCAACTTCATGTTAACTTTTACCTTTTACTAAAGGTACCAAAAATATCACCAAATCCTATAATTAATCAATGAAATCACTTATTACATTATTGAGAACTGAGACCAGGGTTTTTTGACGGTGTTAGTGAATAAAATATTGTATCTGGAATAAAAATCATCAACTTCATCCGGGATTTTCAAATCATCTTTGGCAAGAATTTCCACAGATTGTTATAGAAAACAGTTGAATGAGAGAAAATAGACAGTAATCAACTGTTGGTTTCAGATTGACTGATAGATAGACTAATAAATATGTGATCCTACTATTTGTGTCTACTTCATTATTAATTGATGCACGTACCTGCCATGGTAACTACACATTCTTGATTTCAGTTGTGTACCCTGGTTGGGTATCTAATATAAAGCAAATAAATTGTATCAGCAACAAATTATTCATTGTTCATCTGAGTTTTGTCCGAAGGAATTGAACATTATTTTAGTCGCGGCGATATTTTTAGAATGGACCTATTCTTATACGATTTATTATGGTGGATCATTTTATCAACAATGCCATTGATCTTAAATTATTATTCAAAAAGCCCCTATTGCACTAATGCCTTCAAAAACTCATATGTCCAATAGGAAATTGACTAAATTTATATTTGATTTAGAAGGTGGAATTATTTTTGCGGTGTGATTGAAGTACCATAAGGATCCGTTTATTGTTAATTGTAAATAGTGTGATGAACGATTAAAACTGGGGTGATTGCTACAAAAGCTCGAATTTTCTGAACATGAGAAGTTTTTTGTTACGTCCTTGATCTGTTTACCCACTTTAGTGCCGAGGATAACCTATCTAACGTAGATTAAGACCTTGACACGATAGGCTGACTGGCTTAACCTTGAGGCTAGTATGAGTGAGTTCGAAGTGGAGTGGGGAGACGAAAACCATGCTATCACCTGATCGGCTGACAGGCACGCGCGAGAGAAGACAAGACAGCTGGAACACTACTCGCTTTATTCCAAATTCCGATATGGTACCCGACTTCAGATTAGTGTAAAAAAAGATACATGAATAAATAGATGACTAACCTGACCAAAACGTACAACAATTAAGAAAATACAATTATGTCCAAAACTGGAGGATTAGAGTAGAAAATGGAGCTCGGATAGACGAAAAAGGTTTGGAATACTGTATGTTAAACAAAATTTGTAAAAAGAAACTCTAACAAAAACACCAGCCGAAAAAAATCAT
Organism: Schistosoma rodhaini; assembly: GCA_944470415.2. Classification (NCBI taxonomy): domain Eukaryota; kingdom Metazoa; phylum Platyhelminthes; class Trematoda; order Strigeidida; family Schistosomatidae; genus Schistosoma; species Schistosoma rodhaini. Next base: position 4,108,501 of record OX104039.1, read on the forward strand.
TATTATCATTTAAACTGTGCTTTTTTACGTAAAGGGTCTTCAGTTACAAGTGTACTGAAACCATTTGGTGAAACTCAAACGCAGTCAAAATTATGTACAAAACTCCCCATGAGGAAATGAAATTCAGAGAACAAATCAGTTACAACTAATTTATTATCAAGCTGTACAATCATACTTATGTGCATGGAATTTCAAGTACTAATGCTGTGATAAAGTATGAACATTGAATAAGTATGATAATGTGATAGAAAGACTGTAGTGACCTGCTCTTTTCGACAAGAACGCGATTGGTATAATAGAAACAATTATTATTATAACCAATTGTACAAACGATTGTTTTACTGTACTTGTTTAACTGTATCAAAGTCACTTCTCGTTCCACTATCAGTCTTGTCGGTTTGAACTTTCTTACGCTCCGCTCTTATTGCCTGTAATCTTTGGTACGTCTCGGTATTCATTCGATACCATGAGATTGCCAATAAATATATTCTATCTGGACCAGTTAAAGTCTTCTGCTTTCCGAGTTATCTAAGGGACCAAGTCGTTTTTGAGCGCGTAATCTCATTGTAGTGGTGATCATAGTCCATAAAGACTCGACACTATCTACAAGACTATGATACAGAGTTATGTTGTGTAAATAATGACAATCAACTTTGGTATAACTTCTACATGATGTTTGTAAATAAAATTGGTGTATAATTAGTAAGTCAGTTATGGATTTAGATATGAATGGAATGTGATAATGAGGCATTGGAAGAACTATAAGAAATGAAGCGATACCATTAGTAATTGAGTAAAATCACAGGTATGAGGGAGGTTTCCTGTTACTACCTCCAACCACCATCTTACCTCAATATATATAGTGCACGCAGTGTTGAGCCACCTAAACTAGTGGGCACATTGCAACTTGATCGATAGCATTCGATCAGCACTAAGAAGTACTTCACACGCATGAAATTGATCACCACTCAGTGATCAATCATCTAGGAGGTAAATAAAGCAAGGGGGACAATTCTGAATGTAACATTGAATAAATGAAATTGAAATATTAATAGTTTTACGTCCCAGTAAACACAAGGTTAAGATAGACTTCTTTTACATTCTAAGTTCGAGTTTCATTTCATGGATAGTAAGAGCTTCTGCTGTTTTAAAAGGCTGAATAAGTATTCTTCTCAGATCTGGATGATATCTATAAATAACCTTAAAAATCATTATGTGAAAAAAGAATGAATTTTTAAGGACAAAATTCTTAAACACTTTTCACTCAACTTCGCAGAAACAATATGGACTATATTCTCATATCCGTATTGAAAGCATTTACTAACTCTTGACAATACACATTTCTTTACAAGGAGACCAGATGAGAAGGCCTGTCGTCCACAGAGATAGAAAACACGTCATTGTTAAGGAGTATTAAATCAAGTTTTGCTGCCTAGGATTTCCTCTTAACTACTAGGGAGACCGACTTTTCAAAGAATCGACAGTTTGGTCATTTTCAAATATTGATTAATATAAGGACGTTTCCTTGGATCTTCCCATTCCAAACTTCTTTCATGTTCCCCCCCCCACTCAAAAGCTTATAAATGTTTTCAGTCCCATTTCTGATGAGAATAATTTCATCCTCAACCACCACGTATTCCTTGATACATAGAGTGAGGTCCCTCTTTCCGTAAAAGGGAACCCATATACATATATGAAGGACTCCCATTCTTGTGACCGTAGCAACTACTGCTATAGATTAATGTAATGTCCGGACAATGTGGAAGACCGAAAAGTCCGGTCAAATAGCTGCATAAATGAGTAGAAACAACCTAGTTATGCTTAGAAGAAGTGAAGCCCTTTGAGCGCACGTTGGATAACAAACATTAGATTCGGGAGATGTGTTGCTGTAATCCGACCACGAAAGAAAAGCCCCACACACAAGGAGTTGACCAGATGCTCCTCGAAGAACCGCGAATAGCCCTTATAGGATAGGGACCTCATGGAACCAGTATCATCAACACATCCTTCAAAATAAGGCAGGCGTTAAAATGAAGGTCACCCAGTGATATGAGGACACCAATGATGGCAACGAAGGCAATAAAGATCATTATTATGAGAGGCAGCAGCCAATTGCAGAGAAATTCCCAGGAAAGAATATGACCATCCTGATAGGAGACCTCACTTGGATACTAAATAAAGATCTCAGTAAGCGTGAGAACTGCAAAGACATCACACTACTATTTCTGTCAAGCAAGGTTGCAAACTAAGTGTCGCTGAACCGAACGAAAGAGTCAGTGGACTCCCAACATCGAGATGAACAAGCTAGATTTCGTGAAGACCGATCATTTCCCGACCAAATAGCGACACAATGAGTTATTATTGAACAATCAAATGAATGAAGCTAAACATTATACATCAACTCTCCTATCTACGTAATTTATTGTGGAAACTGAACTGGACATCAAAAGTACAACACAGCACTTGTTCTTTCAGGCGACTAGTCAGCAGCCCATCTATATTGATAGAAATAAGATAGTTTCATACATAACACATAGTTCTAGTGAATGATAAACTAGTGAATAGAGAACTAAGAACAAGCGAGAATGTGAGTTTTTCGGAAGTTTTAAAAGACAGATGAACTGAGAGACATCAACATAGAGCCTTATACAAATGTGCGTTAACCCGAACTGCCGTGTCTGATCAGATAGTGAGAGAGATCAAAGTAATGTAGTAGTAATCATAAGAAAGACAAAACCGCTAGAATATGGTTTGAAAAGATAGTGAGAAGTCCTCCATGAAGGTGGAGGTTACACCAAATTTGATTGTCATTATCTACACAACATAACTCAGTATCATAGTCTTTCTATCATATTATCAAACTTACTCAATGTTCATACTTCATCACAGAATTAATACTTGAAATTCCATACACATAAGTATGATTGTGCAGCTTGATAATAAATTGGTTGCAGGTGATCCCTTCGATAATACTGCTATTTCGAACATTCTAGATGGCTTGAATTTCAAATGCATAGAGGAGCCATATAACAGACAACTTGAAATTTTTCATGATGATCAACAAACGACCAATCACAACCCTTTTCATATTTGCTGAGGCAATAAAACATGTACAAAGCTGATATATGTGACCAATGCAAAGGAATTAACAGTTTTTATCTTTCTTGACAATAAAGTACTTTCACTACTTCATAACACAATTTTCGAATGCGAAACTTTTTTTGGTTTTAACTACCTAATAATCAATCAGTACATCACATTCTCAATTACCAGCTCCTTTATTCATCTTAGCTTCACAATCACTTATCCCTTAAATTGGAAACTTTCAGTTTCATCGATAGTTATGAAAATCACTTCAAAACAGATTGAATTATACGAGTCACTTAATACCAATGATCTCTTTAGGAGAATACATCAAATAGTCCATCTTCTTCTCATATCAGTCTATCTTCTGACCTCTTTTAGTTTTTCCTTCGTCTGGTCCTCGTAAGGAATATGTATACTTAGGTTATTCAATGAGAATGCCATACATATTTTACAGCTTTTCAGACTCAGTATATAACTTGACCATACTTAATTTCAAGTTCAGTTGTTTTCAGTACATTAAAATAAATAACATTAAGTTATATATGACCTTAAAAACTCAGTACAGTTAACAAAGCATCCTCTAGTTTTGTTGTCTACTTGGAATTGCAAAAACATTGAAGATAACTTTAGTTATGATGGTGGTTGGAGATGGTCAACAGGAAACCCTGGTTTCGTGCTACATGGCCGTCGCGGCCCGAATAGCACAGTAGTAACGTCTGACTGTGAAGCCGGGTGACACGGTATTAAATCCGTCAGAGAGCACCAGTTCCCTCAAGATCACAGGTACATCTCGCTGACGAGTGCCAAGTAGCACGAAACCCGGGTCCAGGGTTTCCTGTTGACTACCTTCAACCACCATCTTATCTCAACATAGTGCGCCCGGTGTCGAGCCATCTAGACTAGTGGCCACATTGCAATTTGATCGATCAGCACTAAGACGGACTTGACACGCATGACATTGATCACCATCCAGTGATCAATCAACTCTGATAACTTCAGCTGTTTGTAAAAAAGACCATTTGAATATAAATCAGCTTAATCTGTAACAGCAAAGCTCTGAACTTTGTAAAGATTCTTAATCATAGGATTTCACATATAAGATACTAAGCTCAAACTAGTTATCTTCAATCTACGTTGTACATTTGCTGTACCTCATAGAAAATACTTATCCCTCAGCACTGTAAAATTCGGTTTAGACCCATAATTCCAGGTCGCATCGCTCGACGTTACAATGACAGGTCTTTTTGGACAGTTGAAGAAAGTTTGACGAACTGTTTTTGCGAAGTACTATAATTTCATAATAACAAACTCATCTTACACATACATACATACACACAATTTATGCAGTCTCCTTTAATTCACATCGTTGAACTTTCACTTGATTCTCATTCAACTGACTCATATTATCCTGTTGTACAAAAACTTCGACATCCAAATATGATTGGATTAAAAAGTAGTAGAGATTTTGATGATATGATTGCTAAAAAACACTACGTATATTTCTTTGATGATTTTGATTATTTCCCTGAAGAAGTCCAGACAAGTTAGCTGGACGAAAAGTTGGAATTATTTAAATTTCAATCGCTGAGACTATTTCAAATATAATTTTTTCACATATAATGACATACATTACTTTCTAGTTTTTGTAAGTAGTTCATATTAGTAAACGAAATTGATTGACCAATATTTCTTAAATTTTATTTAAACACATAAATATTGGTACAAAAGAGCACCAGATACATATGCGCCGCACAAATCTCATTTGATTTGTGCCCAAACTGAAGCAGGGTTGACCAATATGGTGTGGAATGCTTTTAGATTTAAATGTGCTATACCCCCTTTCATTGACATTTTAGTAACCGTAATGACAATACACTCACGCCAGATTGTAATATGTAAACACACCAACTGCGTTTGATATAGAAATCCGGTAGTGTAAAACTTTCTGATATAAAGAACAAGGTTATCGAATTTCGCCTTCTTCAAAAACCAATGACATTTAATTATCTTCTTGTGAAAATTTCTTTCATATAAACATGTCATTTTATTAGAAAAAAGCCTTTTCTACGGAGTAGCTTTCTTGTCTTCTGAAATCAAACCAATTGGGGGTATAAGTCAATAATCCAATCTCATCAACAGTCAACACTCTACCAAGTTGTGCCACTAGAAATCGTAAATCGATTGACATGCTTATTATCTATTTCAACAGTCAAAAACCACTTTATAAACTCCCGATTCACAGCATGTCCCTAATGGGTTCACATTATTAGTTCAAGAAATTCTCCATTACACAACTGACTCCAAAAATTTTTAACAATAAGCGTGAAAACATGAATTCCAATAAGCCTAAATTGAATCAATCTTCAGTTTTCACAGATGGGTCCCAAGTGAATACCGGTGTCAGGCAAGATTACTCACTTTTACCTTTTCTCTTGGTCGGATTATAAAGACCTACACATCTCAGGGAAGGCACAGAATACAGCGGACATGTTAATTGCAACTAAACGATTTGGATTTATCAGATGACCTAACTCTTCTATCCTATATACACCAACCAATTCAGGTGGAGACAGCTGGAGAAGAAACAGTAGCATTCGATATTCAAAAGCGAAGTAAGATTCTAAAACACAATACAGCGAGCACTAACCCAATCACACTTGATGAAGCTAAGGGAGAGGTGGAAGTGTTTACTTCTCTGGAAAGTATCGCTAACAAGCTCCTCTAGGGGTTACTGCCGGTCCCAAGCCCGGGTAACGGAGGAGGGTTAGGCATGGGGTTAGCGACACCATCCCGTAGAAAATCAACTCGCTTAAAAACGCTAACCAGAAAAAATCATTCAAACTCTGCCCTGGGAGTAGAAGGAATAATTATGACGTCTCATGATGAACTCAGCAACTGAGTCCTGATAGCCACTTGCTGAGTGGATAACGCGATGGCGTTTGAAGCGAAAGGTACTGGGTTCGAGTCATAGAGTGAACATCAACTCAGAGATGCAGGTGCGCCCAGCTGACGAGTACCAAATAGGACGAAACGCGCGTCAAACTGGATCCCACTGCTAGCCACTATCCATCTTTGCTTACAATACAACCAATTAACGCCAAGTTGGCCTAGTCTTTAGTATCAGTGACTTTGGCAATCTAACTGACTCAACACTGCGCTCATTAAGTTTTGATGGCATATATATATATATATATATATATATATATATATATATATATATATATTCATCAGCTGCTTAGGTATGAACCACATTCTAAAAGTGAGGGTATATTGTGCAATCCAGTGGCCGAAACTAAAGTGGGTGAGACGGAATTCGAACATGACACTTAGCAGTCCAAAGTCGGACCCTTTAATCATTATGCCACAACTACCTAGCACTAATACTGAATCATATTTCCGGTTTACCTTCCTCCTAAAGGGAAGTTGACGCCAGCCAATAATTGTTTCTGTTGAGAGTTGGTTACTGTGTACAACGAGACGATGAACACACGCGGACACAATTTCTCTGCATATCACTTAAATTAAAATATGATGCATTTTTTATTCCCCTACAGGCACGAGTTATACTAACAAATATTATGAGTGTCATTACAGTACTTTTTAGACTAGATTTAAAATACTCTTCATACAGCTGAATCAATGTACTAAGAGAATAGGAAATTATGAATACAGTGGAGGGTTGACTATATGCGTAGGCCATTGAGTTTTCAGCCACTAAGTTCCCCATTCAAATCAAAATCTATCTGTTCCGATTTTGCAAACTGGATAACATCACTAACCCTCACATTCAGTATAGCTTGAAGCCAAGTACACGTAGATTTACCTAATTGGTATTTATTTATTTATTTAAACACATAAATATTGGTACAAAAAAGCACCAGACAAATATGCGCCTCACAAATCTCATTTGATTTGTGTGAGGGCTGTGATACTGCCCAGGTGCTCAGACTGAAGCAGGTGGTTTTCTTAGGGAGCCATTGACCTAAAGGTCTGATCCACAAGGCAGTAGAGCACCGTAAGGAGATGCAGTTCCATGGTAGCCGGTGACCAACAGTTGGTTCATACGCCATTCGTTCCTTCAGGATACTGGAGCCCATGTGCCCCATTGGTTTGGAATCAGGGTTTTCCAACTCCCCTAGGTAAATCCTCTACATCCACCAACACGGTTAAGGCGCCGGACATTCGCTTTTCGTCCTCTCACTTTCGTAAACACCCCCGCCACGAGAAGGCAATGAGTAGAACTTCCCTGGCAGAGGCTATATATTCGCGTGGCCATGAGAGAGCATTTCGAGAGGGGGAGCGGACTCTCCCCACTCTCGACCGTATCAGGGCATTTGGGGGCATAAGTGGCTACCGCCTCCGGGTAGGCTAATTGGTATGCTATTATTTATATATTTTAATCACTAGAAAATATTAGTCCTTGATTCTAGTTGTGATTTATGCGACGAACAAAACTACATAATACGATGTGTGACGATTAACTTGGGTAAAGGGACTGTAAGCTATTAATACTTCAAGAAGCACTGTGGAAAGTCAATCACACGCGTCTTTTTGCATTGGTCAATGTATCTTGCATATTAACACTTTACACATTCAATAGAGTCATTGATGAAAAAATAACAGTAATCGTATAGGGCAGGTTAGTGTACTAAAAATTCTACAGATATTTTGGTTAGTGATTTGAGGAAAATCTTTTTAAACAGTTGCTAGCACTTACACTACTATCCTTCTTTATAAATGAAATAATTTTTGTAATATGAATAAGGAGGCCACGAACAGATGTTTAGAAGAACCACATGACGAAACTTAGTGTATAAATGATAGAAAACTACTCAATCAAATTGACTTTGTGGTTAAAAACAGAAACAACTAGAAGTCTAATATTCTATTCACCCAATCGACAAAATACACTTTAGAATGTCACGCAGTTGCAATCAACATAGAGCATAGCACAAATATGCATTGGTTCAAGTTGCCATAAGTCAATACCATATGACTAAAAATAATCAAAGTAACAATGATAGTAAGAAAGACGAAGTATAGGAGAACATAGATAGAAAAGGAACAAAACTGCACACATGAAGGAATACTGGAAGTTAAGACCTCGGATGAAACAAACAGTGAATGTTTCTGTGCCATTGAGAGTGATTCTGAGACATTTCACCCAACACATTTAGTCACTGACCGTGGTTACCCTGTGGAATATAACCAAACAGTCCGCGGCTACCAACAGCCTAGACCAACAGTCAATGACTTCGTGAACTAATGCTATGTCTTGGGCTGGTAGATATTAATTTTTTTCAACCTGCTCTTACAGTAGCATACATCTCGTGTCGAGATAGACAGTGGAAAGAAATAATACATGTCTCAACCACCTCAGTCTATAAAGATTCACGCCCTCACTAACTAATTTTTTTCGTCTAATCACATTATTATTCTTTTAACGGTTCGACAACGTGCGGATGTTTAGAATGTACTACAGGAAAAAAAATTGCGAAAATATATAAAGCGACATAGGAACTCACAAAAATCCACTCATTCAATAATTTAGATTTTTAATAACACATACATGAACACAAAATAAAAAGTTATTTTAACTGGTTGGGAATAAGAAGTCGGTAAAAAAATAAGAGTGGAATAAAATCCAGACACGAGTAATGAACGAATGAATCAGCATCAATGCAATTCATTCAAACCATCTTAAGTAATGTTTGGAAAACATTTATAACTTGAATACTTCTATCACGTAGTCTGAGAATATTCGATGCTTGAACCGGATTGGTGGGTACGGAAGACTCGCAAAGAAGGTGGAAAACCCCGATCCCATACCAGTGGTCTACATAGGCCCCATTATCCTCAGGGGACAAATGGCGCATGAACCTATTGTTGGTCGCCGACTACTATGGGACCGAATATCCTAACGTCTCTCCACTGCCTTGTGGATTAGAACTCGCAACTCATACTTAGAACTACTTGTTAATACTCGTTTTTAATTTACATTGCATCACATGTCTATTCCTTTATTCACGTTTAGTATATTCTTTTATTCTTCAACTTATACAGCAGTTTGCTTATGGTGGAAACTATGCCCTATCTAAAAGATCTGAAGTCGCTGGTTGGCCGAAAGTTGGATGCTAACACTGAATACAAATTCTAAACCAGCGTTTCTGAAACCATGTATGCCACTCAAACTGGCCTCCTTTAAAGTTAGCAAACTAATCGAGATCGGACAACAGATAGGGCTGGTTACGTCTTTGGAAAATAGATGCGATAGCTTAGAGCTTCAATATGACTTAGAGAAATTATTCGAATGGTCTAGAATTTAGAAGTTACTGATAAATGCTACCAAGTGCATAATGATCTAAATTGGACATCAAGATATAGATACATACACGATGAACAGCATTGAGCTACCTGTTGTCTAGACACAATGACCTAGAAATCATTGTTAGTCAAGACTTTAAAGGCACTGCACAATACTATGAGATAGTCATTAAAAGTTTCAGAATCCTATGGACAATACATAAAGACTTTAATCATACCGATGCTAAAGTCTTTTTGACTTTGCATACGGTGCTTGATAGTTCTAAATTGAGTATTGTACTCAGTCGATCAGATTCTACATAAGAAAGTGAGCTGTTGAAAAGGTCCAAAAAGTCACAAATAAGCTGATTCCCAAAATAGCAAAGCTCCTGTATGATGATGGACTTTTCAAACTAAATCTACTTCCATTGTCATACAGAAGAACCAGAAATGACTTGTTTGGTTTTTAAATTACTTCACGACAAATTTGCATCTGAACTTTCTTCACTTTTGTTGTCTTCCGAAACAGAATTTACGAGGACACTACAAAGGGTTCACAAGTCCAGGTCAGATTATTTGTCAGCCGACTATCGACTTTCTTATCAAATGATCCACGAATGGGAATCATCACCCCAACACATGATTGAGGCTTCTAAAGAGAGCTGGATCAACCGAGAGACTACCATTACTAATACACAGGTCCTTTCCAAACTGAGACGGCATAAAACACCAAACAATTTACTAGAGTGAATGTCAAGTAAAGGCACCTTTCTAATCAATTGGTGAGCATTAGTGGGCTGTAATAGGCATACGGATAAACCGGTACTCCATTGCCAAGTTGGAACAAATCTATATCAGCTGCTGTAGAACATTTTGTGAGATGAAAGGTTAATTTGAAAGTACATAATAAAGTCCGATATATTACAATCAGGATAACTAACAGACAACAAACTGTTACATGTCCAGAGTTGTGTGTAGTCAGATAACGCAGAAATGAATAAACTGACAGACTGGTAAACGGAAAGCATTGTTAAGAGCAACTAAAATTCACAACAATAACTGACTAAAGTTAGGGGGTCGGTTTACAAGACTAATTTGAAGAGGAGAAACTCCAAACGTTGAAACCCGTAAGTAATAAATGGTTTGGATGACGAATTGAATTACTTCGGTGGTTTCCAAGGTTCAATTTTTGGACGAGTAGTTGAGTAAGGTATGTACTTCTTTTCTTTTTCCAAGGTCAAATTTTCTGAGTGTTCGGCATACCATTTGTAAACGGTTGGTGGGTTAGACACAGGATTTTCATCGGTCATGTAGTGTAACCAGCGGTGCCTATTTTTCGATGAAATAGACGGATATAAACAAACCATTCCGGTGGGACTTGAGATCCCTCATAATCCCAGCCAAACCTATTCGAATATATAACCCAACGATTTCTCCCTGACATTAATTTATGAATGGAACTTACCAACGAAGTAATTATTATTTTCATAGTATTTATTTCCGAAATTGTCAGTTCCAACTAATTTTCCCCATTTCAACTCGTCAGTCCTATAATAATAACCTTAGAAAGGAAACCCTTACCTGAATAAAGTCAAAAATGACCCTTTAATCCCACCGTTTTGACGTATTATTAGCCTTAAGGTGTTCAACTTCTCAATTAAAGACATCTCATTCAGGTGGCGCGGCAACCTTGACGCGCCTAAACAGTTTTAATCTTCAGTAATAAGGATAAATATAGGAAGCTATCGACTTAAATTTCAGACTTGTTACTTCCACAACTTCTTAAGCTTCCTAAATTCAGAAAGATTCTTGGAGCATTGAACTCACATTATTCCACCGGATTACACAAAATTGATGTCGATGTCCTAAAAGAATGTGACGATTTTATTCAGTTTCAGTTTCAGTTTGGAAAAGAAAAGGAGACTTGACGGCCTGGGTAAGTCCTGGCAATGATGATTTTTCAGCTGATCCAGCTTTCTTTTGAAGGAGTCGACGGATGGAGCCTCAATCACGTGCTGAGGTAATGAATTCCACTCGTTGATTATTCGATGGGAAAGTCGGTAGTCAGCTGACAAGTAATTCGTTCTGGGCTTGTGAACTTTTTTGGGTATCCTCGTAGATTCTCTGTTTTGGAAGACAAGAAAAATGAGGGCATATCATGTGCAAATTTGTCATTAGGCATTTTGAAAACTGTAATCAAGTCGCCTCTGATTCTTCTATATGACAGCGGGAATAGGTTTAGCTTGGTCAGTCTAGTACCATACGGGAGCTTCGCTATTGCGGGAATCAGCCTAGTTGCTGTTCTCTGAACCCTTTCCAAGAATTCACTGTCTTTTTTAGGCAGGGGCTAGCTGCTTGTATACAGTACTCAAGTTTAGGGAGTACGAACACTATATACAAAGTTAGAAACGTTTTAGCGTCAAGATGCCTAAAAGCCCTGCGTATGGACCATAAAGTCCTAAAACCTTTGGCGGCTATTGCAAGGCAGTGTGCAGTAGTCTTTAAGTCTTGACTGACGATGACACCTAAGTCATTGTGTGCCTGGACAATAGGTAACTCAGTGTTATTTATAGTGTATGTATCTGTACCCTGGTGGCCAATATGCATCACAATACACTTGGAAGTGTTTATCGGCAATTGCCAGGTTTGGGACCATTCAGATAATCTCTCCAGGTCATTTTGAAGTTCTAAGTCATCACTCTTGCTTTGTATCGCTCTCCATATCTTGACATCATCAGCAGAGAGTAAGACCAATGACGATAGCAGACGAGGGATGTCATTTACGTACAGGAGGAATAACACTGGCCACAAAACTGTACCCTGGTGGTCTCCACTAAGCACAGCTTCCAAGCTAGACAACTTGGAGTTCGACCGTACTATTTGTTGACGCTCAACTTGGAAGTAATTTATCCACATCAATAGATTGCCTCCAATCCCGACATTCCTTAGCTTATATAACAGCCGGTTATGCGGAACTTTGTCGAAAGCTTTACTGAAATCGATGTAAGCTACATCTACAGGTAACTTTTGGTCCTTAAGAGCATACCAGATTTCACGAGCGACTAATAAGCTTGTGAGACAAGAGTAACCTGTTCTAAAACCATGCTGGTTCTCCGAGAGGATTTGGTTTTCATTGAGATACTTAAACAGCTCCTTCCGAATAATCTTTTCTAAGATTTTAACAACCGCGCTAGTTAGGCTAATGGTTCGGTAATTCTCAGGCTTATTTTTATATCTGTTTTGAAGACAGGACTTACTATGGCGTTCTTCCAGTCTTTTGGTAGACGACCCTGGGTTACGGATAGATTAAAACATACACTTAAAGGGTTCGCAACAAAGTTAGCTAATTCCTTTAGTAACCTAGGATGCAGTTCATCGAGTCCAGTGGATTTACCTATGTCAAGCTTAACTAGCAGACCAAGGCTATCGAGTTCTTCAATGGTCACGCAGTCCAGTGCTTGTGTGGGGGGATTTTCATGGACTGGCGAGAAGGGCGTTTCTATGGTGCATACATAGCTAAAGTATTTAGAGAATACTTGAGCTTTGCCAAAGTCGTCCTCCATTAGTGATGAGGCAGTACTGTCTCCCCATAGTGAAGGAACATTTCTTCTTCTTTTTGTCCTTTGGTTTATATACGAATACAAGCGTTTAGGGCATTCTATGGATTCCTTTACGATTTTCTCTTCGCACAGCTTTCTGGACTTACGGAGGGCCGAGGCACAGGTATTCCGAGCTTTTTGATACTGAGATTTTGCCTCATCAGTCCCCAGTAACCTAAATCTATCCCACATTTTCCTTCTTTTACGGAGAAGGATGAGAACCTCCCTACTGAACCACGGTGGGGGATTTCTCGGCCCCCTAGGTGAAGTCCAAGGGATGTGGGGGGTGGTAACCTTTAAGTATAAATTCCGGAAAACGTCCCAAGCCGTTTTGATTGAAGTCCCTGGGTCTATTATCTAATCTACTGGTGATTCTGAGTGCATCATGTCTTGTATGTTTGCTTTCCATACGTTAGGTCTGCATTGGGCTGAGGCGTGCTCGTGGTCGACAGTTATATGGAAGTCAAAGCTTAAAACTGCATGATCACTTTTGCCCAGGGGTGGCATGTAATCCAGGTTTGAAACGTCATCATCATAGTGAGTCAATATAAGATCTAGTAAGGATGATGCAGAGCCCGGGTCGTACCTAGTCGCTTCTTCCACATGTTGCACTAGGGCATATGTGATAACCGCATCAACTAGTTCCTGTTCCAAGAAATTATCTGACGAGTCAGTCTGCAGATTTCTCCAGTCCACCAGGGGTGCATTAAAGTTTCCTAAGATTAGACATCGACCACTTCGTGACCAAGTGTTGAGACTGCTTAGCAGGACCTCGTTTACCTCACAGCTTGGACTGCGATAAATCAAACTAAACAGCAACTCTTGTCCCTTGCATTTCAAGCGGCACCTAACTAATTCATACGTCCTACTCTCATGAGATACACTGTCGATAATGGTGAATGGAATAACATTCGTAATGAATAGAGCTACTCCCCCTCCTTTACGCGTTTGTATTCTATCGGCCCTTACCAATGTAAAACCCTCGAAATCAAGTTCCCTACTATCTATGGACGGCGTCAGCCATGTTTCTGTGACTGCGATTATGTCTGGCCTAGTTGAGTCAATCTGTACACCTAGTTCCGATAGCTTATTTAGTAAGCTCCGCGCATTTGTATAACAGATCCGAAGCCTATTTAGGTGGCCTCGTGCTTCACCCAGAGTGGCTTCGGCATCATCCTCTGTCGAAGCCTCACAACCCGAAAATTTACAATTTTCAGGTCTTTTTCGCCAGCTTCTAATCTGAGCTGTAGTTCTTTTTCGGCTTCCCGTCTTTTTACACGGTCTGCCAGCGGTAAGTGCTTATGGAATAAAACTTCCGAATTATTTAATTTATGTCCATTTTGTAAGATTAGGTGACGTTCATTTGGAGATTTGAAAACTACTTTGAGCAGTCTAGACTGATTAGGCTTCAAATTCGCCAAACTACCTTGTTTATACACCTTTAACAAGATGACGTAACGAGTAGCTAGCTTTCTGGTTGTTTTTCAATGATAAGTGAGGTTTCACAAGGCTCAATCTTTGAACCACTCCTTGAGGATATACCTAATTTTCTGGACTTTCATATTCCCCATTTTGGATTATCATGAGAAGACAGGATGATGTCTTGACTATCATAGAACACACACAGGACAGACGATCGGGCTATCATAAACCTTCCTTTCAATACCATTAAGTGCTGAATGCTACAGGTTTTTGCAGTTTGACAACACTTTAAGCAGCAACACCTTCTATGACTGAGTCAAGTCCGCCAAGTGAAATCAAAACTCAGAAGGAGGAGGTTCGAAGATATATTTGGTAGGCTATCAATATATCGAGAAGTGACTGATCTAAACTGGCTGGCGATTGCAGAAGAAGTTGAGCACGGCGTTCCCACTCGTGAACTGGTGCGGTTGCGTGACCGAGCGCCTTCAGCTAGATGAGTCCATTAAAACTAATGTGATCAGCATCCAATCTCGAAGACTTAAAGAGCTATTGATTTTTGGGATTTATTTACCGCTACAAACAGCAATTATTTTGTGATACTCATATCAAACTATACATTAAACGCTGCATCACTTCCAAGCTGGTCGCACAAACAGATCATTATATTTTATAATAACGTATAAGTTTTGTTAATTGAACGCTATACTCCGATCCTGAGCTAGTCTCGTAACTCCCAAGCTAAATCTACACAGCCACTTGAATACGAGAGAAAAATAGCAAAATATAAGAGAAGCACTTTACTCCAAAGGTTCATTTATGTACAGAAAATATATGGTTTTTATAATATTTTAGAAGTCCTTGGGTTTTCTTGAAAATTCTAGAATACTACTAAACATAGTAGCAGTATAGTATCAAGCCAATCAGAAATTCTCCATCTGACTTTTCATTTTTTAGTCAAACGCTGATTGGATAAAATACTCTTCAATGTTTCCTGAGCCTTTCTTGTCTATTGTGAGAAATTTTCATAATCGCTCCAACAATAACCCCGAGAGATTTATCACTAACCTATATCAGTAGGAAAACCACTGAATGTGACGCAGAACTATACAGAGTTTATTTCTTTTAAACAGTTGGCTGCTGATCGTTACATGCATTATGCTTTTAATTAAGCTTATCGCCAGTGTTTTTTTATGATTACAGTGTCAATAATGAACTAAGCCTTTAATATGATGTTAGTAAACTTTGCATTGATGCATTCAATATTAATAAACTACTATTGAATGATGACTTTATAATAAATCATAATTTAGAATCATAAAATTACATAAGGATGGAAATATGCCCATTTCTTTCTTTCCTTCCCCCCCCCCTATAATCCTAACTCTCAAGGGATGAATGTCTAATCAATCGGCCACGATAACATTATATATAGAGATTACTGTGGCTCATTGATTAGACATTCATCAGTTCAGACATATGACTTAAGGTCATCATTTTACTTTTACATTCGAAATGTACATCTTGTATATGAATCATATAGTATTTATATCAAGTTGCTATGTATAAGAGATAGAGAGAGAGAGGAAGTGATATTTTGAATCGACTTGTCAGTAAATAAATAAATAAAATGATAACTGACCTATGCATTAATTCCACTACAGGGTGCATAAATAGACAAAAAAATGACAAGTAGGTCAAAGACTACTTTTAGTTAGATGTTCAAATAAGAAATAAGATAAGAATATCAATTTTTAGTATTGGAAAGTAATAAAAAATTAGTTTACAATGGTGAAAGTATATAGATAGATTCACTTGGTGTTGTTTACTTGTATCTTCCCATTGTTAAATTAGGACTAAAATTGATCAGTCTCTTGTTGGCATATTTGCATCCTGTACGAAGTCACAAGCAATATAAGCAAAGGTAGTGAACATCAACCCTGAAATTGCAGGTACATCCAGCTGACGAGTCCCAAATAGGACGAAACACCCGTCAAACTGGATTCCATTGCTAGCCACTATCCATCATTGCATATAAAGTATATAGACAGGTTTGGAAAATTCTATTATTGTTAATAGACAATGGAATGTTAATACGAGTTGAGGAGTTGATAACAGTGATAATATTGATCCTCTAGTGTTTTACAGGTTAGAAGAGTACATATTAGCTTGAAATAGTTTAGAAGATCTGTAGCTCAGGTGGATGATTTTGATGAAGTTTTGTTCTCTGAGCTGGATGTTTTGGTCGTGGAGATTTCATCATTCTTCTGAACGACATCATCAGCACAAACTTTGGGTAGAAGTGAAATGTTTGAATTTCTCCACATGTGGTTCACAGCTTGTCCTGTATACCCCAATGTTGATTGGTTCTTGTAGACCTTAAATCTGTCATGATTTTTATTCCTTTGTCTCGATTGCATTTTCCATTGCGAGAGGATTTCGTTCAGAAGGAAAATGAAAGCTCCACGACCAAACCATTCAGCTCAAATCATACACCCGAGCTACAAATCTTCTTCACCATCTAAAAATAGTTTAATCTGAATTTAAGTAATTTTATTATTATTGGATATTTTGAGCACTTTAAACAATAAACATATGGATAAATAGAACATAGTATATAGCAATTGACTTATACTTTTGTCTGCTTACGTTTTTGTCAAGCCCTTCAATTAACATATTTAACAGAAAGTGTCATTTAAACAGTAGTACATTGTCATTGCATTATTATAATCATGAATGGATTATCATGTGTACTTGATCTCCAACTCAAATGTTGCTTGCCTAAATCTCTCGATGTATCATTCTCTTTCATATATGTATGTGCTTGAATCTTATTAATTTATTTGACTCTTGATCCATCACTATACACCCGACCGTTGCTGCTACCTTGACGTGGTGGTCGGGCTTGCCTATCGTGATGATCCTATCGAGCTATGCTGGCTGGAACAATCGTTCCTCAAGGTCCTATCATGCCAGACAGGTCGGTTGAAGAGCGGTGAGACTAAAAGCAGCAATCCCAAGGTCCGAAGGCGAAGTCGTACTGCTGACTGTACAGAGGTGTGAAAGCAGTAAGGTGTTTCCTTCAGATAACCAGCATGACAGCGATGCTGCCTTCCCACAAGGAGGGGTGGGGTTAGAAAAAGTCGACCCTAAAAATGCACACCTCGCCTTATCCCTCGGATTTCCGTCTCCGGCGGTAAGGACTTTTGAAGAACGGAGCTAACACGTCAAAAATCCCCCACAAAAAGGCCGTGCGTGACCGGCCTCAAGCAGATGTCCCTTGGGCACTGCGGTCACGCTCCCAGGTCGTTAAGACCAACACTAATCCAACTTCTTTTTCAGGTCCCTCAAGAAATACCCTACCACGGTGTGGGCAGCCGGGAATTGATACTAGCCCTCATACCCTTAACTGCACACAAAACCAAGTTGGTCACTTTCAAATCCTTCCTACATCTCCTAATAACTCTGTTATCTCCATGACTAACCCTTTCCACGTCCTTTTATCACCTCGCACCGCTAGGGCAAACGATTCGAGTACACAGAACGTTATTCCTGGTCTCCTGAAACCACGCTCTAAACTACATATAGGAACTTTTAATGTCCGAACACTGTGCCAAATAGGATAACAGGCTTCCTTTGCTAGGACTCTGGAATCTTACACCATCGATGTGTGCTGCGTCTCCGAAACGCGCATACAAGATCCGAGTAGTGTCATTCATTTAACCGCACCTAATCAAAATAAAGTTTCATCTCGATGCACGCTTCGTGTATCTGGAAGCCCTGATGCTGCTTCCCGTGGCCTCGCTGGAGTAGGTATAGCATTAAGTCCTAGGGCAGAACTAGCTCTTTTAGACTGGATCCCAGTAGACAGTCGTTTATGCGCTGTCCGACTAAACGGATCAGTAAGGACCCGGAAAGATAGGGAAACTCATCGTTGCCTCTTCGTTGTCTCTGCCTACTCTCCCACTGACTGTAGCTCAGACGATATAAAAGATGAGTTCTATAGGAAACTTTCTGACCTTCTCCGAGAAGCTAGGCGTTCTGATGTAGTAATAGTAGCAGGTGACTTTAATGCTCAAGTAGGTAAACTAAGTGAAAGGGAAAGACACCTGGGTGGATCTTATGGTGTCATGGCGAAAAGAACAGATAATGGCGACCGTCTGTTGCAGCTATGCTCAGATAACCGCCTATTTCTTGCAAATACTAACTTTAAGCATAAGGAAAAACATCTTTTGACATGGCGACCCCTGAATTCGTCCCAACGTTGGACCCAATTAGATCACATCGCTATCAGCCACCGATGGAGGGGCTCGATAGAAGACTGTCGCTCATTCTGGGGCACATGTTTAGATTCAGATCATGCTCTAGTGCGAGCACGTATCTGTCTGCGTCTTACTGGTCGTAGGAAAGACACTGCAGGGAAGCCTCTAAGGGTTCTACTTAATGATAAGCAAGCTATGAATATATTTCGGGAACAACTAGGAAAACAGTTAGGCAGCCATGTAAGTTGTGTCCACCCCGAGGCAGCGTGGAATGACATCCGAAAAGCTGTGGAAACAGCAGTGATATCCGCTAGTAAGGTAAACCATAACGTTAGGGAGAAACAATGGATCTCGGCAGCATCTACCGCACTGATAGATGCTCGTAAACTCATCCCACCTGGCTCTGAACATAACGAAGAGCGGAGTCAGCTTAAGCGCAGGCTTATAAGAAGCCTACGTAATGATCGTGAACAGTGGTGGGTAGTGAAAGCAAGAGAGATGGAAAAGGCAGCGGCAATAGGTAACAGTAGGCAGCTATTCAGACTCGTTAAAGAAACCGGTATTAGGAACCTGAATATCAGTGAAACCATCTCAGATAAAGATGGGCACATTATTCATTCTCAATCCAGGAGATTGGATCGATGGGCAGAACACTTTAGGTATCAATTCAACTGGCCTTCAGCCACACTTCAATTACCCACGATCCCCAGTCGTCCTGAATGGCAAATTGATGTAAGTCCTCCAACCCTCTGTGAGGTTGAAAAAGCTATAGGAAATCTGAAGCGAGGGAGAGCAGCAGGCCCTGACAGGTTGACCCCTGAGATTTTTAAGGATGGTGGTCCAGTACTAGCAGTGAGATTGACTGAGGTCTTAGGTAGAATCTGGGAACTGGACGTAATTCCATCTGACTGGTCACAATCAGTGATTGTGCCAGTCTATAAGAAAGGACAAAAGTCCTCTTGTGACAATCACAGAGGGATCAGTTTGACTAATATAGTGTCTAACATATTAGCTTCAATAATACTAGGTCGCCTAACCAAAGCTCGTGAAGAGCAGACTAGAGAAAACCAGTCTGGTTTTCGACCTGGACGTGGTTGCATAGACCAGATATTCACCCTACGTCAGGTTCTAGAACATAGACACAAATTCAGACGTCCCACAATAGTAGTATTTCTTGACCTTAAGGCGGCATTTGACTCTGTTGATCGTGAGGTTCTATGACAATGTTTGTCACTGAAAGGAGTACCAAAGAAGTACATTAACCTCATAAAGGCTCTCTACTCGAACACAACTGGTCGAGTTAGAGCCTATGGCGAACTGTCATCAGAACTGATTACCTCTAGTGGCGTTCGTCAGGGCTGTCCACTCTCCCCATTCTTGTTTAACTTTGTCATTGACATACTTTTAGAGATAGCACTTTCATCAGCCAAACCTCCAGGAGTTGAACTTTTACCGGGAGATTCACTTGTAGACTTAGAATACGCCGACGACATAGTTTTACTCGGTGAAGACGCTGACAACATGAAGAGTCTTCTGACCACTATAAGCAACTATGCAGGCATGTTCGGGATGCGATTCACTCCCTCGAAGTGCAAAATGTTACTTCAGGATTGGGTTGCAGCGACACCTGAACTAATGATAGGGAGTGAAGCAGTTGAGCGTGTAGACCACTTCACTTATCTTGGGAGTCTCATCAGCCCTTGTGGTCTGGTATGTGACGAAATCTCAGCACGGATACAGAAGGCTCGTCTAGCTTTCGCCAACTTGCGTCATTTGTGGCGTAGGCGAGATATCCGTCTTGCAACCAAAGGACGGGTTTACTGTGCAGCAGTTCGTTCCGTCCTACTTTATGGCAGTGAAACATGGCCAATAAGAGTAGAGGATATTCGAAGGCTACTAGTGTTCGATCATAGGTGTCTTCGAAGCATTGCTCGTATATCCTGGGACCACCGGGTAAGTAATGCAGTTGTTAGGAAACGAGTACTAGGTAGGAATGGCAAATCGATTGATGATGTAGTGAAACTTCATCAGTTGAGATGGCTGGGACATGTGTTACGTATGCCCGACCACCGACTGCCCCGACGTGCAATGTTTCATGGTGTAGGAGTAGGTTGGAAGAAAGCTAGGGGCGGCCAGACCAAAACGTGGCACAAATCCATGAAGTCACTGACAAGTGGACTGGGCCATGTTGGTAGGTGTAGACTACCTGGTTGGGATTCGCGAGATGACAGCAACCGATGGTTAGAGACCTTGAATGACATGGCTCAAAATCGTTTGCAATGGCGAAGATGCATCCACTCTTTGTGTTCTACCAAATTCTAATCTTCTGAATTCCTCATGTTTTTATCTTTTTCTCTTTCCGAATTTATTTCACTGTACTATACTCCTTCAATAATTTCTTCAAACCCTAATCTTTTGGATTTCTGATTATGCTCCTACTACTTCTACCACTATGGGATTCGAATCGACAACTGCATCTCTGTGATAATGTGGTATGGCAACTCGAACTGATGTACGTACGTACGAAGTTCTACGTTGTGACTGACTGATTGACTGACTGACCATCACTATACATGCTGGCCTGCTAGTTTTCACATATCTCTTCGAATTCAGTTTATATGCTTGTAAATAAGTGATCTATGCTATTCCATAATGAACTGTAGTCAACGTTTTATAATTTAATCTGAATTCTACACACCACTGGAATGAGAATGATTGATATGCTAAGCAAAGTCACAGAAATGATCTTGAAGATAATCCATCAGAGATATACCCATTTCAATTGAAGGTTCATTCGACCAACTGCCTAAAATGTAACAGATTACACCTATGAAACGTGTTTAATGAATTCATCACCCCTTCCTTACCCCAGCCATCTACAATTATTAAGAACATTAGCTCAAATTACTGTAAACTATTATTTTCAACTTACTCTTAATTATCGTTTACCACTGGATATCAATAAACAGTCAGAAGCAAGAAAACATTTTGGTTGCAATGAAATTCCAGGAATTCAGTTAGATAAGAACCATCTCAGTCATAGAATTATGGGTGTAAGTTGTTTTTTTTTTAAATTTTTGAAATACACATTGACTTCATTACTCTATTATTTATTAATACTGACATAAACCAGTAAAACATTTAAGAAGTGAAATATCATCATTTATGAATTCATTTATGATCTTCAAAAACTAGGTGATTTCAGTTTCTATCTTTTAGAACAATATTGTTACATTTTATAGATTTAAATAAGATAGTTCAGTGGTAACGTCTGTGACTGTGAAGCTGTAAGACACGGGATCGAATCCGTCAGGGAGCATCAGTTCCCTCAAGATTACAGGTACAGGTTGTTGACGAATGCTGAGGAGCACGAAATCCGGGTCCAGGGTTTCCTGTTTATCAACAGGAAACCCATCATATTATTTAACCTTTAACTCGAAAAACATTTTATAGAAAATAAATTAACTGTTTATCAAGGTCAAGATGGTCCTACTGTACGAAGTTGAGACGTGTAGAACTATTAAATCCATCGTCAAGAAGGGTAACAGTGCGTCGACCAACATTCTTCATTCAAACCTGTCTTGGGCAATCCTTTCCAGTTCTTTACAGTTGTTATTCATCTTTTTCATATCTGCTTTTACTTCCCGGCGTAATGTGTTCTTTGACCTTCCTCCTTTTTTCAGGTTAGCGTTTTTTTAAGAGAGTTATTTTTTCTACGAAATGAGGTCGCTAACCCCATGCCCTCCTCCTTTATCTGGGCATGTGACCGGCAGCAACTCAATAAGATCTACAGGCGTAGTTCCTTAAAAGTAACTTGAATCATAAACTAAAATCAGTTCTACAAATATAGTAAACCATGAAGACTTCAACAGCTGTTCAGTCTTAATAAATGATTTTTTTATCAGTGGGCACCAACGACTACTAATTGACAAGTCCTGCTGTTAGGATAGAATTATTCAGTTTAGTATTTGCAACTTCAGTCAACCTTTATCATAATAACAAATACTTCACATAGTATTTTCTATGAATCTCTCTTTTCAATAAAGATGATTATATTTTTAATAGAAATCTGACATTTAAAAATTTGGGCTATTTTTATATTTTCAAATATTGACATTCAAAAGTGAATTCAATCAATCTATGATCCCATATAGAATCACTGACTGAATACAAATGGTAATATCATCTGAACATTTCATTATTCATCTTAATTTGATAGTATGATGAATAAAGTATCAATATTTGGGCTGTATATAACGAACTCAAGTATCCGTACAAACATTAACATTTAGCTGACTTACATAATTACTTAGGCTTGTTAATCCCAATGCAAAACAGGCCAGTGACCAGCATTCTGCAAACCATAATCTCGGGGCCTTTCTTTCTAGTTCTATTCAATTTTGTTCATTCTTTTCATGTCTGTCTCCATTTATTGGTGTAGTGTATTCTTTCGTCTTCTTCTCCCCGCCTTCAGGATTCCATGTGAGGGCTTGTCTTTTGACCCAGTTGAATGATTTCCTTAATGTATGTCATATCCACTTCGAATACTTCTTTTTGATTTCTTCCTCCACTAGATGGAATCTGGTTTGTTCTCTCCTACAGTAAGTTGTTGCTGATAGTGTCTGATCAACGGATTCGAAGTATTTTGCATAGACAATTGTTAATAAACACCTGTATCTTCTGGATGATGGCTTTCGTAGTTCTCGACGTTTCCGCTCCACACAGTAGATCAGTATTGACATTTGTATTGAAAATTCTCACTTTACTGTTGGGTGACAATTATTTTGAGTTCCAAATGTTCTTCAATTGTAAATATGTTGATCTTGCTTTGCCGATCCGCGTCGTATCTATCTGCATCGTATCTATCGTGTTCATCAATTATGCTGTCAAGATATGTAAAGGTTTTCACATCCTCAGAAGCTTCTCCGTCCAATGTGATTCGATTGCTTCATGTTGTGTTGTATAGGAGAATCTTACTTTTCCCTTTGTGTTTATTGAGACCTACCACTGCTGAGACTGCTGCTACACTGGTCGTCTTCCCCTGCATTTTTTGTTTCATGTGTGATAGAAGAACCAGATCATCTGCAGATCATCTGCATCCTAGCGTTATCTTGTGCTTCTCTTCAGATGTTGACGTCTTCATGATCCAGTCGATCACAAGGAGAAAGAGAAAGGGTGAGAGTAAGGAACCTTGCCTAACACCGATCTTTACCTCGAATAAGTCAGTGAGTTATCCTCCATGAACGATTTGGCAGTTTATTCCATTTAACTGACTAATCGGAGAAATATAATAAGAAAATATATTTCCTGTCTACATTCATTCCCCTTTTTTTCAAAAAGAAGGGGATTCTTATAAAGAATAAACTCTAATTGTCAGTAATTAATTGTTACTATCGTCACATTATCCTCATTAACATTGTTCATATTTATTTCTTTCAATAAAGAATAGAACACCCTTTTTTTTCTTTTTTTTTCCTTTTCTTTTTCCTTTTTCTTTTCTTTTCTTCTTTCTTTCTTTTCTTTTTCAAGTGCGTAGTTTTTTTATTTATTTAAATATTTTGTTATTCTAATTAACATTTGAATTAAATTGTCTACATTTAAATGATCATGTTTATCATTCAATTATGTAATTAGTTAATGTCAGTCAATTTTACAAAATGAAAAAAAAGTAAATATTTTTGAAACAGACATTTGTTATAAAAGTTAAGATCATGAATCAATTGAAGCTAGACCACCATTGAAAACTAAGAAGTATTGGACGACCGTTTAGTACTATTGTGGGACTTCTCAGCAGTGCGTATCTATGATCTCGTATCGTGAGATTCGAACCAAGAACCTATCATTGTAAGTAACGATGGATGGTGGCTAGCAGTGGAATCCAGTTTGACGAGCGTTTAGTCCTATTTGAGACTCCTCAGCTGGATGCACCTGCATCTCAGAGTTGATATTCACTCTGGGACTTGAACCCAATAACTTTCGCTTCAAACGCCATCGCGTTATTCACTCAGCTACTGAGTCTTGATAGCCACTTGCTTGTGCAATGGGGTGAAGTTTAGATTCACTTGGTATTGTTTGTTTGAATTTTCCCATTGATGTTTCAAGACTGTAACTGGTCAGTCTCTAATTGGCATATGTGAATACTGTGTGTATTGCCTTGATAAAGCTTAAATTCACAAGCGTTGTAAGCAACGATGGATAGTGGCTGGCAATGGAATCCAGTTTGACTCGCGTTTCGTCCTATTTGGGCTTCGTCAGTCCTAAACATTAATGGGAAAATTCAAACAAACAATAATAAGCGAACCAGAACCTATCAGTTTCACGCGCAAACACTTAACTTGTAGACCATTGAGCTGGCTGGCATCCAACGGTGTTAATGTCTAACTTCAACCGATTTCAACTGAAAAATAAACGATAGTTAAGCAATTTAACTGCTTAGCAACAAAAGTAGGATTTCAATGAAAAATAGAAATCAATTCTTGATTTTTCATTCAAATGTTAATGTATCCTATTGACAATAGATACATTTCAATTATTCAGTTGTCATTTTAACATTTTAACATTATCATGTCTCATGGAATGTATTCAATCAGTAGATTGTTTCTTATTTGTTTAAATGTTGTCAAACATTCAACTATTCAAATCTTTGAAATAACCTATCTCTAATGTCATTTATATTTGATTTAATACAATAACAGAACTTGACAACTGTTTCTATCCTTGTATTTATGGTTAAATGCTTTATTTAACTGTCATCAATACATTGTTTTTTTTGTAATGTTAGAGGTAAATAAGTTCTCATAGTGATAATGATTAAAACGGTATAAAGGATTTTGTCAATTATTGATCTGAAACCCCTTGATTTGATCTAAGATTTATCTGGAAATGGAATTCATTTTTAGAACGTTATTAATGTCTACAATTAGAAATTGTGCCCCCAAATGCCCTGGTACGGTCGAGAGGGAGGAGGGGGCACCATCCCTCTAGAAATGCTCTCATATGGCCACGCGTATATTGCCTCTGTCAGGGAAGTCCTGCTCACTGCATAATCGTGGCATTACTGTTGTTTACGAAATTGAGAGGATAAAAGGCGAATGTCCGGCACTTTAACCGGGTTGGTGGACATGGATAGTTCACCTGGTGGAGTTGGAAAACCCTGATTCCAAACCAATGGTGCACATGGGCTCCAGCATCCTGAAGGTAGAAATGGCGTATGAACCAATTGTTGGTCACCAACTACCATGGGACTGCATCTCCTTACGATGCTCCACTGCCTTGTGGGTTAGACCTTTAGGTTAAAGGCTTCGGGTGTGCCCCCCTAAGAAAACCATCTGCTTCATCTGGGCAGTATCACAGCCCTCACGCAAATCGAATGAGATTTGTGTGGCGCGTATGTATTTAATGCCTCCTTGTACCAATATTTATGTGTTTCAATCAATAAACAATCAAAAATTTTAAATTGTAGGTAATGCAAATAACCGTTGGATGCCGATTCAGTTGGTCTAGTGGTTAAGCACTTGCTGGCAAGAGTGATAGGTCGTGTGTTCGAATCTTGTGAGGCCGGATCGTGGATGCGCACTACTGAGGAGTCCCATAATAGGACTAAACGGCTGTCCAGTGTTTCCAGGTTTTCCATGGTGATCTAGCTTCAATTGACTCATGATTTCAACTATATAAAATGCGAATAACTAGTAAAACAAAAGAACATCATGGGTAATGTTAACAAAGGTCATACATAAAGTGTCGACAAAATTCTATACTTTAATTAAAGTATAATAAACTAACCTCCAAATATAGTCAACCTGATACCGAGTCCCTTAAACTAGTCACCTAAGTATAACGTGGTCTAAAGGATACAGCAATCATTAATGTCTAAGCACTCACAACATTAATGATTGATTAATGATCAATTATAGTGAAACATCTTCGTTCTATCCAATCTCCTATTCAAGATCATGTGAACAACTTCAGTATTTTCAGTTGTAAAATCATATTTCATTCGCTTCAATAGCTAGTCAACTTTTCATGTAACTCTCCAATCTTCACTATTGTAAATGTTAGCAATTCATTAATTATAAAAATGAGAAGCAATGTGATGAGATACAGACATTTAGTAATGAAATTCCAGCTGAAATTATATTAAGAATATTTGAAACTGAAGTATTCTTTTATTCAGAAGGGGTTCTGTGAAGATTTCAGTATTTTCATAGTTGAAATCATGAGTCAATTGAAACTAGATCACTATGAAAAACTTGAAAGTACTGGACGGCCGTTTAGTTCTATTATGGGACTTCTCAGCAGTGCGCATCGACGATTCCGCCTCGTGAGATTCGAACCCAGAACCTACCAGTCTCGCATCAGAGCACTTAACCGATAGACCACTGAGCCGGAATCCGATGGTGTTTATGTCTAACTCCAACCATTCCACGAAGTTGAGCAACCGTTCACCAATTGTCTTCAGTGATTTGTTATCTCACAACAGAAGTGGATTAACTTCACTGGTCACTGCTTCCCATTAGAACTCTATTACATGTATCTTGAAGTCAGTCACTAGTGAGCATATGATTATAATCAGAAGGGGTTTTGTGGAGATTTCAGTATTTTCACTGAATTCGATACCTTTCTTTCATCTTCATGTATTTGTTAACTAGTTAATACTCACTTAATTATTAAGGATACCAGATGAAGAAATTGCCCACTCCAAAATGATGGTAACAAGTTATAACTAAAAATGTCAATGAGCAAGCATGGATAGTGGCTAGTAATGAAATCCAGGACTCGCGTTTCGCCACAAATGTCAACAGGAGACTGATCAATTGTAGTCCTAAATAACAATAGGAAGATACAAGTAAACAACACTTCGCTTCTCGGCTCTCTGAGCTAAGATCATATGTAGTATCATGTGTATTGCTAAGTGGTTAAAAAAACTCAGGAAATCTAGTAACATTTAAATTTGAAAATTAATTTACATTGTTTTCATGAAATTAAATTAAAATTTCATTAACCTAGAGTAAAGTCATGCAAGGTTGCTTACTCTCACCCCTTCTCACCCACCTGGTCATCGACTGGATCATGAAGACGTCAATATCTGAAGGGGAGCACGGAATTCAATGGACAGATATGATGCAGATGGGAGAATCAGACTTCACAGATGATCTCGTTCTTCTATTACACATAAAACAACAAATGTAGGAGAAGACAACCAGTGTAGCAGTTACGTCAGCAGTAGTAGGTCTCAATATCAACAAAATGAAAACAAGATTCTCAGATACAATACAACATGCACCAATCGAATCACACTGGACGGAGAAGCTTTTGAGAATGCAAAATCCTTTACATATCTGGAGAGCATCAATGATGAACACGGTTGATCTGATGCAGGTGTCAAGACGCAGATCGGCAAAGCAAGAGCAGTATATCTACAACTGAAGAACATCTGGAACTAAAAAAAATTGTCAACCAACAGTAAAGTGAGAATTTTCAATACAAATGTCAAGACAGTTCTACTGGATAGGGCGGAGACGTGGAGATCTACGAAAGTCATCATCCAGAAGATACAGGTGTTTATTAACAATTGTCTATGCAAAATACTTCAAATCCGTTGATCAGACACTATCAGCAACAACCTACTGTAGGAGAAAGCAAACCAGATTCCATCTAGCCGAGGAAGAAATGAGGAAGAAGTGCCGGAAGTGGATAGGACACACATTGAGGAAATCACTTAACTGCGTCAACAAGACAAACCCTCACATGGAATCCTCAAAGCCAAAGGAAAAGAGGAAGATCAAAGAACACATTACTGGGAGAAATAGAGACAGACATGAAAAGAAGGAACAAAAGTTGGATAGAACTAGAAAGGAAGGCCAAGGACAGAGTGAGTTGGAGTATGCTGGCGCGACGGCTTATGCTCCATTAGGAATAAAAGGCATAAGTAAGTAAGTATGTAACCATTAATAAACAGAAACAACAGATAGTAAATATAAATGTTTTTACATATAAAGTGTGACAAATAGGAAAGAAAACTTGGATTTTTTTATAATTTGCCGTTACACTGAATATACATGTCATAATAGTGTTTCCTAATTAGATATCAATGGAATTTCATAGTCTATTAATTCTTTTGAAAAGGTTTCCATGTATATGGACCTAATTTCAAAGGTAGCCATATGAATAAAACACAATGTATATATATATATATATATATATATACTCAATTCATTCATTTGTAGAATACGCTTGAATAGGTCTTTTTGAATAAAGATGAACACGTTTATAATAAGATTGTATCTTTCTAATGAATCATGAATATAAGATGGTTATTTTACAGACTGATTGTTCTCTATTTCTGTTATTCTTTATTGAGAAGAGTTGTTTTTGCGGAAGAATGAACTGCTCAATGCTTTCTTCTTTGTTAGTTTGAAAAGAAACGTGTAAAACGGATAGTCCTTTTTCGGTTCAGAAGTTAATGCATAAGAAGATTTCTTTTATACTGATAAAGAATTTTGGTCTTTTTAAAATAAATAAATTCACATCGAAAGCATTGATGGATAGTGGCTATCAGTAGAATCCAGTTTGAAACGCGTATTTTCCTATTTGGGATTCGTCAATTGGATGTATCTGCATCTCAGAGTTGATGTTTACTCTGGGACTCGAACCCAGTAACTTTCGCTTCAAACGCCATCGCGTTATCCAATCTGCAACTGAGTCTTGATAGTCAATTGCTTGTGCGATAGGGTTGTTCAAATAAACAATACTAAATGAATTAAAATTTTCATTGAGTTTCAAATTTATGTGTCCAGATTAAAGGGACTAGTTAGGTTCTAGTTAAATGAACTCATATGTCAGTCAAAAATTCATACAGGTGGATTTGAGGTTCGCTTTTCATATTTGGACTAAGGATACTACTTGTTTGCTTAAATCAAACGAGTTGGAGTAGTATTCAAACATGTAACTTTGTAGGTGGAAGGCGAACGCATTTAGTTATAGCGCACTATCTCACAAACTTGTTGATCGGATGTGTACCAGTAGTTTAAATGTGATGTAGACAGTCAATACACCTCAAGAGTATAAATATGAGATTTCATGTAAACTAAACCAGTCGACACTTGTAATTTTTGAAATGGTATGAATTTAATTAGATTGTTATAAGTTTTCAGATTATCAATCAGAATGTGTACGAGCGACGGTGAATGGAAGAAATAATATAATCATTATGTCAGATATCTGATGAGAGATTAATGAATGTATGAGTTTACATGAATTAGCAGTTGCTGCCGAATAAGGTTTTCCGTATATGAGAATGAGTTCTCAGTAGGTAAGGTAAGTTTAAGTTGTGAAAATGGCCGAGGAAAGGTGAGATTTACAATCGTGTTATTTCGATATCTTGTGTTGTTATTTAACTGAGCTGAAGTCAGTTAGGAGAATGGTGTGGGATGAATCTGTTGCTTACGAATTTGGTATTTCTATTTCTTTTTAGTTTGGACAGATTCGGCTTCTGACGTTTAAGTGCTACACAGTCCGACTGAATCTCTCAAATGAATCTTACAACGATAAAGTATTTGAAGTAAATAATTAATGTATTTGAATAGCTTTTAAAGTAGATTAGATATGATCAACGCGTTTATAGCTTCATCGAAACAGTTGGTAAGGGATTCTGATAAGTCGTAAACAGAATCGAGAATTGGACTGTTAGAATGCTTTTTCAAATACACCCCAAAGATTTCAGATGATTTTAGGACACATGAATCAGATTTCCAAGTTTTGGATTGTTATGATTGAGGTGTTTTGTGTGATGGGATGATGGTGAACGGTGTTTAAGGTGAACATATATCACTTGATTACTGAATACTTAATAATCTTTGGTAACATTTCCTCAAGCATTCATCGCAACAACGATGTGATCTTAATATGGTAGCTTTATGAATAACCAAGATTTTAGATTTGAATCAGGTATCCATCTTGAACCGTTCTCCGTTAACTAGAAGTTTGCTAATCAGTTAGTATTATCATCCAATCAATGAGCATATGCTATCATATTGCATAAAATAATTTCATGTCACTGTTAGATCTCATACAGAATGTACACTGTTTCATTGAATACCACATTTTGATTGTGGTATGTAAGTTGAAACATCATATCTTCAATTGTCAATTGAATAGATCATTAACCTTTGACTGTTGGCGTTTAGTATTACTGAAGATTAACAATGGTGACATGTAATCGATAAATTTAGTGGACTGATATAAGTGACGCTGCTATTGAAATACTTTACAAATCATAAACAATTTTGAATTTTAACACATTCATATAAATCAGAAGGGGTTTTGTGGAGATTTCAGTATTTTCATAGTTGAAATCATGAGTCAATTGAAGCTAGACCACCAAGGGAAACCTGGAAGCACTGGACGGCCGTTTCGTCCTATTATGGGACTCCTCAGTAGTGCGCATCCACGATCCCGTACTCACAAGATTCGAACCCAGGACCTACCAGTCCCACATTCATATAACTCTAGAAGTAACCATTGTATTTACTTGAAAAAAGAATTCATTTTACGCTTCACTCACTTGGTGATACCTAAATATTTGGTCTAGTGTTGGTCGAAAAATCAGCTTTGTTTATAAATGCTAACATGCCAGTTGTTTAATTATTAGTGTTATAAAAATAATTTATGTAAACATATTCACTATAAATGCTTCGGTTCTCTTATGGTAATGGATACTGTGGGAGAGAAAAAACCAGATTTCAGTAGAGGAAGAAATGATGAACAAGCTATGGAAGTTGATTGGACACATATTAGGGAAAAAAGCCAATTGAGTCACAATGCGATCCCTCACATGGAATCCTGAAGGTTAAAGGAGAAGAGGAAGACCAAAGAACACAACACGCCGAGAAATGTAGACAGACATCAGAAGAATGAGAAAAAGTTAGATAGAACTAGAAAAGAAGGCCTTGGATGGGATGGGTTGAAGAGAATGCTTGTCAGCGGCCTATGCCACATTGGGAGTAACAGGCGTAAGTAAGTAAGTAAGTAAGTAAGTCTATTTTGATGGATTGAGTAGTATATAACATTAAATTCTATCGAAACCGATCTCCATACTACTTTCCATTTAATACTTAATTGGATGGAAATTTATCTACTTGTATTGTGGTGTTTCGATCAACCCTTACAAGAACTTTTTGGATCATAGTTAGCCTAATTAAAATAAGGAATGAGCATTTTTTATCGTGTATACAATATATTACGTGACGACATATAGAATGTATCACTGTTTTGGATAACATCATGATATCAAGATTCATCTAGGTGGATATTGTGCATATTAAATCATTCGACTACACAAATCACCGTCTATATTTCATGATGATTGATGAAGTAGGATTAAATAAGGTCAAGTATCATGGATGAGATTGATTTACATACAAGTAATGCTACTGATTGTTAACCAACCGGTCTTAATGGAAAAAATAAAACAATTTCCTTAACAACCATTTAATGTTATTTGATTCAGAAGGGGTTTTGTGAAGAGCCCCACAATAGGACAAAACGGTCATCCAGTGATTCAAAGTTTTCCATAGTGATCTAGCTTCAATTATCTTATGATTTCAGATATTTGATTTTTATTTGCACTTAAATCGATACCAGTCTATGGTAAGTTGTATTTTCAAATGAAACTAATTTTTACAAAATGTCTAACTGACTATTTGTCTTATATATATTTGATAAAGTAAAATTCAACTTTAATACTTTATTAGACCTTTTTAAGTAGTACTAAAATTACAGTCTTGACTTTATTCTGCTAAAATATGAAGAGGCAGCATAGAGAGGACTCGTCTTCTCGCAGCAAGAAGGCCTGTGCCCTTAGTATATCGGACGAGGAAGGTACTAACGGGTGCATCAACTCTCCGAAGAAGTACAAAAGTACACCTCGAAAGGCTTTGTTGAGACGTCCTTCACGTGAAGACAGATCAGTTAATAAATATGACAACCATGGTTAGAGACAAACATTCTTACTTCGACCTAATCCCTCAGCAAAGTTTGTCAATAGCAACAATTCCAGCCGCTCATTTAACCCCCACAGTGAATACTCAAGTTCAAAGAAATCCTATGTGCCATCAAGTGACCGTCTATCTAGTCATTCGTCAAAGTCCTTGGTTAATTCTTCCGGTCGAGTTAATCCTATGTTGGCAGCAATTACCAAACCTTTCAATTCCTATTGAGTCCAAACGGGGTTCATCTGTAACGGTTGCGGCCGTAGCCGCAGCTGCGATAAACGCAGCTGCAATGGCTGCAGCATTATGTTCTGGAGTTGTATTATCAAGCAAACAAATGTCACACATAAACAAAGCACTAGCATCTTCTACTCGGACTGGCCGTGATTGTCACACAGACCTCCCTGGAGTTCCAGCGAGAGGTATACAGGTGAATACTTTCAAAAGTAAAATCCTTTAAATGAAGCTATTTTTATTTCGTTTATAAAAACTTTATCTGATTTCTTATGTTGTTTTAATGAGGTCAAACGCTCGCGCGCAAGACTGATAGGTCCTGATTTTGAATCTCACGGGGCGGGATCGTGAATAAGTACTGCTAAGGAGTCTTACAATGGGCCCAGGTTTTCCATGGTGGTCTACCTTCAATTGACTTCAATGATTTCAACTATAAAATTTTTATATATATTGAAGTAAACACACGTCAAGACAGTCCTACTGTACGGAGTTGAAAAGGATGAATGTTAACTGGAAAGAACTGGAGAGGAAGGCTCAGGACAGAGTTGTATGGAGAATGCCTTTGAGCGGCCTATGCTCTTCCACGAGGGATAACAGGCATAAGTAAGTAAGTAAGTAAAAAGTAAACATAAAACGCCTACAAACAAACAAATAATACAGACGTGTGATTGGTTAGTTAATTTTTTTTTGTGTTTTTTTTGTAACCCTTCAACACATTATTAATACATGTAAACACATACAAAAAAAAAGTAATCACTTGTTACTATCGAAAAAAGAAAAAACAAGAATAAAAGAAACCCTGTTTTGATTGGGTATATATTTAGTTCATTGAATTGATATACATCTTATAGAATAATTTACACTTGTATTTATTATACTCTAAATTGAAAATGAATTTACCATTTGTGTATACATCACATAACCAAGCATAGATAGATAGGATAGGATAGATACATAGATACATAGATGGATATACAGTAACCAAGCAAGTAAGTATAAATACAGTTTTCTGGTATGTTTTTTTTTTCAATTTTAGATTATTAACTGTATAGTGATATATACTTCAGGAAGATTGAAAGTTGGAATAAAGATTTTGGAAGGTTTATATGATGATGATGTATCTTCCATATGTTTGATACAAGTTTCTAATGTTATAACATTACTATTACTATTACTACTACTATTATTATTATTATTGTAATCCAAATTACATAACATGGTTAGTTACATAATAAAAAGACACATCTGGTTATATTGTTCAATTATAATTATATTAAATCTCGTATTAAACTAGTTTAATTTTGTCGCCTAACTAAATCATCATCATCATCAGCAGCAGCAGCAGCATCAGCATAAGCATCTACATCATCATCATTTGTTTCAATCTTATTGTATAAACATCTGTATTTAACTTATAGAAAAAAACATTCAGTGAAACAAGTTGGTTCCCTTTTCTCTCTCTCTCTCTCTCTCTCCCTCTGTCTCTCCGTCAAGAAAAGAAAACAAAGCGGATCAGTTTATTTCATCATAATTTACATCTTCTATTCAAATATACCAAAAAAATAACATGTACACCATACCCCACCCTCCCCCCCCAGAAAAAACAAACAAACAAAAAACTTGGCTACACATTTGATTCAATCAAGAGAAATTCATTCCATGTTATTAACTCTGTTTTCATATTTATATAGACAATAATAGTTTTCTTGTTTTTTGTATTTTTGTTGTTGCTAAGGCATACATATATATATATAGCTATAACTACAAAGACTCATTATACATTCATGAGTAGAGGATAGTAATGGGAAAAAATTGTTTAAATTAATCAAATTATTTATTCACAAATGATATTCCATTACATGATACATTCTATTCTAATCTATATTGGATTAAATTTAATATACCCATTTAGTATTAAAATTTCAATATGTAGTATGAATTCAGGAAATTGGTAAGTTGTAATCAATTGTTTTGTTTAAAGTCATATTGTTTAGTTGAATCTTCTCATTGATATTTAAGACTTCAATTGATCAGTATCTCAAAGGTATATGTTCATCTTGAGCATATTGTCTCGATATAGCCTTAATTCACAAGCATTGTAAGCAAAGACGGATGGTGGCTAGCAGTGGAATTCAGTTTGACGTGCATTTCGTCCTATTTAGGACTCGTCATCTGAATGTACCTGAATCTCAGAGTTGATTTTCACTCTAAGACTAGAACACAGTTCCGTTTGCTTTACATGCTATCACATCCTATCACTATTTTGGGATCCCATAATGCTTGTACCATTGGAGACTCCTTAATAAACACATTATCAAAAGTCAAATATCTTGGTGTTACTTTTTCCTTTGATATTTCTTGGTCTTCTCATGTTTTACTGTTATCGAAAAAAGTTTACCATTTTACTTATTACATAAAGAGGCTGCATGCTTTTGGGATTACTCCCCATTCACTCTTACAATTTGTAAATTCCTGCATATTACTTATTATTCTATATTGTTCTCCATTATTCTTTCCTGGGCTTTTGAGAAAAGACTTTGCTATTTTGCGTAGAATGCTGAAGGCAGTTTGCAAGGTATGTGGTAAATCTTTTGAAGTCATTGTTAATATGCTTGTGGATAGACATCTTAAGGCTTGCAAACTCTTGGCAGGTGTTATCTTATCAGATACTAACCATCCGCTTCA
Organism: Schistosoma rodhaini; assembly: GCA_944470415.2. NCBI lineage: Eukaryota > Metazoa > Platyhelminthes > Trematoda > Strigeidida > Schistosomatidae > Schistosoma > Schistosoma rodhaini. Next base: position 4,144,078 of record OX104039.1, read on the forward strand.
TTCATATCTTTCTCCTTGTATATCTTCTGGTAGAACGAGATGTAAATACATTAAAATCCATGCACGCAAGCAAATCTATAAAAGTTCTGTAATACCTTACTTAGCAAATTTACTTTGTGACGAACAGGCTGTTAGAGCTGACCTAGTAAATAACCTGTACTTTTAGGCATGTCTCAAATTCGACAATTTGTATAAACTCAGTTTTTTTCTTAAAACTTTTTTATTCGTTTTCTGTTGTTTGTTTTGTTTTTGGTAAAAAAAAATTGTTGAACTAACTCATGTTGAGTATTCTATATTGTACCAGATTATTATAATTGAATAAAGCCATTAACAATAATAATAAACAATTGAAGGTAGACCACCATGGAAAACCTGAAAGCGCTGGACAGCCGTTTCGTCCTAGTATAGAACTTCTCAACATTCCGCATCCACAATCCCGCCTCGTGAGATTCGAACCAGGATTTATATATGTTAGACTTCCAAGAAGAAAGGATTTTTTTAAAAAAAATACTTCGATTTCTATGTTAATTAAAATTTGAATATTAATAAAAAATGAAAATAACCATTAGTATAACATTTCTATAGGTACTACTAATTCAATCCATTCTTGAATCTTTAGTTCTTATTAGGATTCAATAAGTGTTGATTTATATGTAGCTTTCTAAAATTTATCCCATAAGTATCAACAATATTTCTTACTTTGTGTTTCTATTGAAATAACCAAATATTAAATTCACTTAGTATTGTTTGTTTAAATCTTCCCATTAATGTTTACAACTGACCAGTTGCAATCCTAAACATCAATGGGAAGATTCAAGTAAACAATACCAAGTGAATTTAAACTTCACCCCATTGCACAAGTAAGTGGATATCAGGACTCAATAGCTGAAAAGATAACGCGATGGCGTTTGAAACGAAAGGCACTGGGTTAAAGTCTCAGAGTGAACATCAACTCTGAGATGCTGGCAAATCCAGCTGATGAGTCCCAAATAGGACGAAACGTGCGTCAAACTGGATTTCACTTCTAACCACTATCCATCTTTGCTATCCAAATATTAGTTCAGTTTTTTGTTGTTGAATATTTTACAATTCCAACGAACCGATGAAAAGAGCAAGAATAAACATTCTAAGAGAAAGGCATGAATACATTAAATTTCGTTTGCTCCTTATCATCTACTTACAGTCTGTGATATTTCAAAATCATTATTACAAAATGTGTTTAAATTACTTTCATAAAAGATTCAAGTTGGAAGTTATGTTAACGTATATTGTGGAGAGAGTGTTAATAAATTTAATAAAGGCAAAATCCAACTCACACATCCTCGCCTTGCCTTCTGGATCATGGCAACCATCCCACGTACTAAAGTGAGCAGTAATGAAGGTGGTGGAGGTCGGTCTAATCAACCACTCTACCAATACCCGCAAACAATTACGAATACTATAAAGAGTCATTGCATAACTATTGAGGGTTCAAAAGAGTGGTTAGAAAAGAGTCTGCCCCCCCCGAAAGGGTTGTGAGTGTTATGTAATGGTTCTGCGTAAGCAATGCAGAAATAGTTATCCCTCTCCGGTAGTTATGCCGTGCTTTGGTGTAGTACTCTTCTGCAGAAGGGCCTACTAGGCTTCACCATTCTTATAGCTGGAAGGGGCAACAGACTGAATGTTGTAAATATATCCACCTTATGTAAAAGAAAACTCTATAATATTGATTGTGACAACAATTCGAACGGCTAAAAACAAGTGAATACATAATTAGTAAACGTTGATAGGAATAAAACGAATAAAGCTCAGTTAATAAAATAAGATTATTATAATTATGAGAAGGGGTTTTGTGGAGATTTAGTATTTTCATAGTTGAAAGCGTATCGGTTCAGCGGTCTATCGGTTAAGTGCTCTGACGCGAGACTGGTAGGTCCTGGGTTTGAATCTCGCGAGTGCGGGATCGTGGATTCACACTGTTGAGGAGTCTCACAATAGGACGAAACGGCCACACAGTGCTTCCAGGTTTCCCATGGTGGTCTAGCTTCAATTGAATCACGCTTTCAACTATGAAAATAATATTAACAACCTGGGAGACAGTCAAAATAAAAGCTCGATGATGTAGTAATTCGTTTTTATATATCCACTGAAATACACTATTCTTTATAACCAATATAAATTCTAACATGCTCAATCACCTGAAAATGGGATTCTTCGAAATTTTCTATCAAGATTTTTTCAGCCATTATTCTCATCAGAAGAGGGTTTTTATGGAGATTTCAGTAATTTTAATAGTCGATTGAAGTTAAACTACCATGAGAAATCTGGGAGCGCTGGATAACCGTTTTGTCCTAGTGTGAGACTCCTCAACAGTACGCATCCACTTTCCTCCGCCTCACGACAGATCGGTCTCGCGCGCGAACGCCTAACGTCTAGACAACTGAGCCGTCATCTAATGGTGTTAGTGTCTAACTTCGACCAATTCACAAAATTGCACCAACGCCCACGATTGTCTTTTTTGTTGTTTATTTCTAATTTCACTGAAACTAACACCTCATTATTCTATAACATAACAACTATCTAGTCATCTAATATGTCCTATGAATAAGGAATTTCAGTATTTTAAAATAATTTTCATTATAAATTTCGTGTGTAAATAAGAGACCTATAGGCCCTGGATTCGAAATCTTCGGGGTAGGATCGTGGATATGCACTGTTGAGGAGTCCCATACTAGAACGAAACGGCCGTCTACTACTTCCAGGTTTGTCATGATCCTCTAGCTTCAGTTGACTTAACAACTCCATTAAATAAAAGAATTTTTATTAAGTTTTGTTCATTTGTATATTCCATATTAGCTAATGGTTTGTTTCATGATACGCTTGCCGTTATATAAAAATTGGATAACACAACGTGACAGTAACTTGCTATTACATTTAGATAACATTTAGAATTCTTATTGTCATTGATTTTTGAGTATGGTTTATGGATAACATTCACATTTCCCTATTCTTGGTTGAATGTTTGAAGTGACTACATTATGCAATAGTGTTCTAATATGCCACAGCTATTTAAATTATGTATCTGAAGTATATGAGAAATAGTTCATTTATACTTAATAGTAGAAAAACTTATTTTACAATTAATTTTTGTTTCATCGGTTTAACGTAAAGTGGCTCATTAAACATAGAACATTAATCACAATTGATTGATCACTGGGTGGTGATCAATGTCATGTGTGACAAGTCCTTCTTAGTGCTGGTCGAATGCTATCGATCAAGTTGCAATGTGGCCACTAGTCTAGGTGACTCGACACTGCGTGCACTACGTTGAGATAAGATGGTGTTTGGAGGTGGTCAACAAGAAAATTGTGGACCCGTGTTTCGTGCTACTTGGCACTCATGAGCAAGGTGTACCAGGACTAAGAAGGACTTGACACGTATGACATCGATCACCGCACAGTGATCAATCAATTATGTTTGCATCTCAGTCCTACAGAAGGTCGGTCGCAGCCCGAGTAGCTCAGTGGTAACGTCTTTGATTGTGAAGATAAGTGACACAGGGTCGAATCCGTCAGCGAGCACCAGTTCCCTCAAAATTATAGGTACACCTTGCTGACGAGTGCCAAGTAGCACGAAACCCAGGACCAAGGTTTCCTGTTGACCACCTCCAACCACCATCTTATCTCAACATAGAACCTTGATTTGGTTTTATTATTCGTAAAAATTATCAGCCTTATCATAGCATCTGTTGTATATCCAATCATGGTATGATGTCTTCGTAAATCCTTCAAAGTTAGTGTCGTTTTGAAGAGACTGTAATGGATTTAGACAGAAATATTTCATTAGTGAGTTTTTATACATATTCAAGGTTTAATTCTCAGTATATTAATTTACCCTTCAGGTACCTGGGATCTCATACACCAATAGTGTTTAGAAAAAAACAATTTAGAACTCTTAGCATTGCACATCCACGATAAGGTAAACGATTAAGACTACACCCTCTAGGTCTTGTTTCAATAGCTTTTCTTCTTAATGTTGACTTGGGATTCTATGAAACATATTTCCTGCTTTGGTCATTTTGAAGCTTCACATGCTCGTCATTTATGGATAACAATCGTATAATATTTTGAGTAGCAACAATTGGTTACTCAGTACCAGTTGGCTGAGAAAAAATTCCTATAGTTCTAATGAGAACCTGTGACCAATAGAGTTTAACCAAATGAAGAGTGAAACCGTTAACACCATCGATATTTTGTGACTGTTGTCCAACACTTCGAAAAAAAGTAGTTGTTTATCTGAACCTCTTAAAAAATTCTAAAGCATATGTGTAACTCTTGGGTAGCTAAAAACAATGAATATAGCTTTTAATATTTTAACTATTTTAGTAACTTATATTGCATAGAACAAAGACTGTTTATTGGCAATATGTTTGATTTTACTTATTTTCTATTCAACTATTCAGTGATATAAAGCTAAGTAAGTGTTTAGCTATTTAATCTGACTTCGAATACTTGACAACCATTATGATGAAAACAAACAGACACTTCATGATGTATAAAGGTTTGTGTTATGTTTGAATTTCCTTGAAGGCATCAACAACTCCTAAGATGTAAAGTAGTTTGAAATAAGAATAAGTGTATAATCTGGATTCTACTTATAGAAACTTGAAAATACAATCAAAATCAAAAAGTTTTTTTTTTCTATATAGTCAAGATTATGAGTCAATTGAAGCTAGGCCACCATCGAAAATCTGAAAGCACTGGACGACCGTTTCGTCCTATTATGGGAATCCTCAGCAGTGCGTATCCTTTTTTTTCTAAATACTTTAATACAATTCTATTTCCTAACCTACGTATTAGGATAAGATACAATATGGTCTGATAGAAAACACAATATTAAATGTCTAATAATAAAACTGAGGGAAATAACCATTCAAATATGGTATATACATTAGTTAACATAGACTTCATGAAAAAATGGACTTTTCCATCTGAGCAGGCAATCAATTATAAACAAGCCATCAAAATGAACTGATTTAAAGCTTATAAAATGACTAAAAGTTCAATTCTCTATAAAGTAGGTTATAATGATATCTAAAGCAGAAGGGGTTTTGTTAAGATTTCAGTATTTTCATAGTTGATATCATGAGTCATTTGAACCTAGACCACCATGGAAAATATGAAAGCACTGGTCTATCGGTTAAGTGCTCTGACGCGAGACTGCTAGCTATTGGGTTCGATCTCGCGAGTGCCAGATCGTGGATGCGCACTGTTGAGGAGTCCCATAATAGGATGAGTTGGCCTTCCAGTGCTTCCAGGTTTTCCATGGTGGTCTAGCTTCAATTGACTCACGCTTTCAACTATGAAAATACTAAATCTCCACAAAAACCCTTTCTGAAAATAACTAAAAGCTTATTTCTACATAAAGTTAGTCATGATGATATATAAAGCAATTAGTCCCTTTTGATAAATTTCGATAGTGTAGTAATAAGAAGATGAAAAATATCAGAACTGTGTGATCTGCTAGCGCAATATATTTCGAACAATCTGATCACACATAATATACTTGTTAAGAATATTTATATATAGAAAAATAGAAGGTCAATTAGACTGGAAATGAGGGGGTAAGAAGAGACAAGGATAATAAAAATAATATTGTGATGTGATCTACTTATATCCATATAAGTAGTATATGGTGTGGGTCAGACATAGAATGTATTTTCGCAGAAGACCGATGACGAAAGAACTGAAACGAAGCGCAATCGGTAGGAAAATGCACAAACAATGGAATTAGAGAAGAAACAGTGAAGATCGAGACTATTGGTTGTTAATTTGCAAATTGACTGTACATTGTATGGTTTTCAGAATTTACTGAGATAGTCTATAATCTTTGCTTAAATACATTCGATTGTACCCAACTAGTGTTCTGTTAACTACAATATGAAAACAATTTGAAACCTAATCACTCTGGATAATAAGCTAATGCTACCAGGGTAGGTTTAAGGTGGTGATATCATTGAAAATGACAATGAAAGCATTCTAATTATGATGGACCACTCTCTCTTCATCTAAACAAACACAGACTCTTTTAGATGGAGTTATGTTCTTTGAATTATATCACTTCCATATTCCAGTTTAGCACAATGGTTGGCAAAAGTTTAAAAATCATTTTGTATTAAAAATAACTTTCTTGATGGAAGAAAAACGATTACTTTCAGTCGTATTACATCATGATCAACATACTATATAATAATATTGAATGTAAAAAAGTTCCCATTTAATTATAAAACTAATCCAAACCACTTTTTCTACTATATCAAATACAATCAATATAGTTAGTGTCAGTGCTGTTAGAGGTATGACGACAGTTATCACTTCCTCGTCGCCCATACCGTGAAAGGGTTCTTCCAGAGGTACCTGAAAAGAAATTGGATTAGAAGTGATCTTAGTGACTTGAGAGCGTGACTACACTGTCCAAGGGACAACTGACTGAGGTCGGTCATACACAAGCTTTTTGTGAGTAATTTTTGTGTTAGCTCCGTACTTGTTGGGACCTTATCGTCATAGACGGATATCTGTGGGACAAGGCCAGGTGTATATATTTAGGATCAACCTTTTCCAACCCCACCCTCCCTTGTAGGAGGGCAGCATCGCTGTTACGCCGGTTGTCTGCCGTCACACCTCTGTACAGTCAGCAGTACGACTTCGCCTTCAGACCTTAGGTTTGCTGCTTTTAGTCTTACCGCTCTTCAACCGACCAGTCTGCCATTGTAGGACCTTCAGAAACGATTGTTTCAGCCAGTATAGCTCGATCGGTTCATCATGATAGGCAAGCTCGACCACCACGTTAAGATAGCAGCAACCTTCATGATATAATTAGACTACCAAAGATAGTTAAAAATGAAAAAAAAAACAAAAGAAGATCAGTTCAATTCGGTTTTTTTAAACATTTTTACTACTTTTACTTTTTACAATTTATTTAGTTAAGAAATTTTTTTTTCATTTACAGCAGGGGATCTTGATTGTAACTTCTTTGACTTACTTATTTACTTACGCCTGTTACTCCCAATGGAGCATAGGCCGCCATACTTCTATTATACATATATATATCAAACCGTAATAATTGACTCTTTTCACCGAACTAAAAAAGATTATAATTTCTTTGTTTTCTTTTTTTTTTTCAAACAATTTACAGACCACACATCAATCTAATTAAACTGTCAAAACTAATGTGAACTAGGTTGTTCACTGTTGTTGTTTTTAGTTCTAATAATACTACTTAATTTGATTCAAAGATCAAGGTATGAAATCATAAAGAAGTTTTACTGTCGTTACTGTAGCCATCTCATCGAAGCTTCTTTTTTCTCTCTTTTTTTCTCTTTTTTTTTTCTTGATTTCTATCCAAATAGTTTCCATTGAATCATTTCATCAGAGCTTCTTTTCTCTTTCTTTTTTCTTCTTTATTACTAATCTGGGCATCTATTTACTTTGTATCTATTCAAATAGTTTATTTTTAATTAAAAAAAAACCCAAAAACGATGGCACATTCCTCTATCATTTCTAGTGGTCTACTTCATACCTATCTATCTATCTATCTATCTATCTATCTATCTATCTATCTATCTATCTATCTATCTATCTATCTATCTATCTATCTATCTATCTATCTATCTATCTATCTATCTATCTATCTATCTATCCATTTAACCTATTACAGTTTATTGTCTTCACTACAAAAGGCATAGTAAGATTAAAATTTTATTTTTCAAATGAATAACTATGTTTATTCAATCATTGTCTCATTTATAAAAAAAATTTTTTATTTTTTTAAACAAGAAAATTAAAAAAACAAACAACTTTATCAACTATAACAGTTGCAGAGAGAAAAGAAAAAAGGAAAAAAAGTTTTGAGGGGAAAGGGAAAAACTGTAAAGATGAAATAAGTTAAATAAGTATGGTTACTATCCAGTTTTTTTTTTTAATTTTTTAAATAAAATATATAATAAGTTTTACAGAACGATGATAAGAAACATTTTAAGATGAGATGATTGAAGCTAAACCATCATAGAAACCTTAGAAGCACTGGATGGCTATTTTGTTCCAGCGTGGGAATCCTCAGTAGTGTACATCAACGAACCGATTCAGGGTATTCGAATCCAGGACCTATTGGTCTAGCAAGTGTGAAATTTTAACCTCTAGACCACTAAGCTGGTCGACATCTAACGATGTTAATATCTAACTTCAACCAATCTAGCTTTAATTGACTTGTGATTTCAACTATTAAAATTACTAAAATCTCCACAAAATCCCCTTCTGAAAAAAATGTAGTTTTATATGAAGTATGCATAACTAAATGTATAGTTTAAAAAAATTTCTAAAAAAAATTACCATTAATTGGACAATGAATATTTGCAAATTAACAAACAGTATCATAGACATTCACTTAATATTGTTTGTTCGAATCTTCCCATCAATGCTTTGGTTTGAAACTGGTCTGTCTCTTATTGCATATGTGCATACTGTGCGTATTGCCTCAATATAGCCTTAATTCACAAGCATTATATACAAAGATGGATAGTGTCTAAAACTGAAATTCAGTTTGAAACACGCATTTCGTCCCATTTGGGACTCATCATCTGGATGTACCTATTTTTTATAGACAGATATTGTATGCTGGATCCGATTACATTATTGAGAGTAATAATCAAACTAAATAAGACTAGACTACTATATAACATTCAATCAAACCGAACTAATGCCTGGAAAGAGTTTTTTAATTCAGTTGAAAACACCTTGATATATGATTATTTTCTAACTTCTATTTATTAATTGTTCCTTCTTGCTTACATCCTTTAAGAATATTTCTTATGCTCTTTATCACTATCTATTTTTATCATAGTAACACGATATTGTATGGTAAAATGTATTATTGTAGTGCAGCGATTCGTTAATCGTTTACTTTGATAACCGTTATAATTCTAAACTTAACGGTGCGTAAAATCAGAAGACAAAGGATAGCAGCAACTACAGTTTATTGTCGAATAACTTAGGTTCGGAAGCTAACAACACCTGAGCGAATATGAACGAGCGAGTGAACAGGCGAACAAGCGAAGGAAACGAACGAGGAGCAAGCGAGCAAATAGCAAGCAATTACATAGGCAATTTATAGTCAAATTTAATAAGGGCACAGTAAACCAAAACAAAGGCTGATAATAATATTTGCGTGCGTACATATATGGGGAGGAGTATGAGTCATCGAATGATATTTAAGCAGTCAACATTTCGGCTAGAGTGTCATGTGCTCTAGTGGTATAGCAGTGCAAAGAATATGCAAATTGTTACTATCCAAATGACGATGTCTGTTAAGTAAGTTATAAAAAACGGCTTAACCAAAATTGGCTATAATCGAAATTGATTGTAGGATGGTTGCTATATTATTACCAAAGTCAATGTAAGTAGGAGTTATAATTGATACTATCATCTTAAACAGTTAGACACATTAGTTAAGGTTTCCAATGTTTTTGAAAATTGATGAATATTCTATTTTTCTTGAATTGTATCAATTTTTGATCTAAAAGTCAGTAAATCAAAATAGCCCTTGATAAATTTGCCGCAAAATTTCAACTTATTTACTTAACTACGCCTGTTATCCCTCATCGAGGAACCTAAGCCGCCCACCAGTATCCTCCATCCAACCCTGTACTGAGCAATCCTTCCCAGTTCTTTTCAGTTGCTATTCATCCTTTTCATATCTGTTTCTATTTTTCGAAGTCATGTGTTCTCTGGCCATACACTTTTCTGCTTCCCTTCAGGATTCCAGGTTAGGACTTGATTTGTGATGCAGTTTGGTGATTTTCTCAGTGCATGTCCGATCCACTTCCAACGTCTTTTCCTAATTTCCTCTTCAGCTGGAAGCTGATTTGTCCTCTCCCATAAAACGTTGATGCTGATAGTATCCAGTCAGTGAATGTTGAGTATTTTGCATAAACAACTGTTTATAAACACTTGTACCTTCATGTCAATGGATTTAGTAGTTCTCCACGTTTCATCTCCGTACAGTAGAACTGCCTGTCTTGACGTTTGTATTGAAGATTCTCACTTTGAAGTTTGTTGACAGTTGTTTTGAGTTCCATATGTTCTTCAGTCGTAGAAAGGCTGCCCTTGCTTTGCCAATCCTCGCCTTTACATATGCATCCGATCCTCCTTGTTTATCAATGATGCTTCCCAGGTACATGAATGTTTCCACCTCTTCCAGAGTTTCGCCATCAAGTGTGATTGCATATATATACTGTAGTGATAAAAATCTGTTCTTTATGATCATGAGCTTATAAGTGCCGCCTGATGCTTAATTTTAGTGATTTATATTCGATGTTTTACCTCATAGAAAGTGATCAAGAAACGTAGCCAAAGAGACGTCTTTATCACATCTTACTGTATATGAATGACTTTATAGAGTGAGAAAACTTAAGCACTCCTTAGCTGGGTGTAGTTAACTCCAATAAAACATGAGGATCATAATAGGACATTCAGAATCTCCAGTTAATAATTTACGATTCATAATAAGTTTTGTATATGATGATGATTAGTTAAGAAGTCATTCATAACATTTCCAAGATGTTGTTGCTATACAAAACCCGAAAACAACTGATCATATTAAATTCAATCAGTATTATTTGTTTGAATTTTCCCATTGATGCTTAGAATTGTAACTGGTTAGTCTCTAATTGGCATACAATACTAATTGAATTTAAACTTCACCCGATTTCACAAGTAAGTGGCTATCAGGACTCAGTAACTGAGTGGATAACGCGATGGCATTTGAAGCGAAAGGTACTGGGTTCGAGTCACAGAGTGAATATCAACTCTGAGATTCAGGTATATCCAGCTGACGATTCCTAAATAGGACGAAAAGTGCGTCAAACTGGATTCCACTTCTAGACACTATCCATCTTTGCTTACAACTGATCATATTGTATAATATTAAATAATTATTGAATTCTAACGTTCGTTTGAATCATATCAATAAGAATTTACAAAACTTGTTATTCCTTGGATAGGTATGAGCTCTATGTGATAATGATGTAGCAAGCATAATTTTAAAATTCCAGTTTTCTAAAAGTTAATTACTTCATTTTAGTCACAATATCTGTATAATGGCGAATATAATAGTGAAGTAAACAAAACACGAGTTGGGGATAATCGAATATAGTTAAGCACAAATTACAGACTATCCCACTAAATTCTGATAATCATACAGTCAACAGTTAATTTGCAAAATAACCATTAATTGTCTCAATCTTCACTGTTCCTTCTGCAAATATAAATCCGTCTTCTCTGATTTCAATGTTCATACATTTTCATATCGATTGCACTTTATTCCTGTTCTTTCATTATCAAACTTGTGCCAAAATACTGACTATCATCATATACTACTTATATGTATGTAAGTAGCCCACACCACAGTAGCTTTTTGTCAGTAATGCACATTCACAACTTTTAAGAAATCAAAATTAAAGTCTTCAGTCTTTACAGTGAATTCGTTACATGGAAATTATTGAATTAACATTTTACTAATTCATATTCTTAACATAAGTTAATTCACAGTTATTGTCTTTCAAGATTAATGCTTAGTGGTATCATGAATAAGGATTGAGGAAAAGTTTTAAACTAGAACAAGAAGACTGTCTTATACCTCCTGAATTTCAATATTGCCCTTTATTTCTGTCCATCATTACTACTACTTACGCCTGTTACTCCTAATGGAACATAGGCCGCCGACTACCATTCTCCAACCCACTCTGTAATGGGCCTTCTTTTCTAGATCTATTCAACTTTTGTCCATTCTTCTCATGTCTGTCTCCATTTCTCAGAGTAATGTGTTTTTTGATCTTCCTCTTTTCCTTCGGTCTTCAGGATTCCATGTGAGAACTTGCCTTGTGAACCAGTTTAGTGTTTTCCTCAGTGTATGTCCTATCCATTTCCTGCGCTTTTTCCTGATTCCTTCCTCCGCTGGAATCTGGTTTGTTGTCTCCCACATTAACTTGTTGCTGATAGTGTCTGACCAACGGATCCGAAGTATCTTGCGCAGACAACTCTTAATAAACACTTGTATCTTTTGGATGATGGCTTTCGTAGTTCTTTACATCTCCACCCCATACAGTAGAACTGTGTTCACATTTGTATTGAAAATTCTGATCTTTGTGTTGGTTGAAAATTGTTTTGAGTTCCAGATGTTCTTCAGTTGTAAATATGCTGCTCTTGCTTTTCCAATCTACGCCTTCATATTTACATCATTTCCAACCTGTTCATCAATGATGCTGTCTAGATGTGTAAAGGTTTGCACATCCTGCAAAGCTTCTCCGTCAAGTGTAATTTGATTGGTGCATGCTGTATTGTATCAGAGAGTTTTACTTTTGAATATATTGATACCTACTGCTGCTGAGGCTACTGTTCTGTCCATCATGTAATCTAAATATTCTTCATAAAACATATTTAATTATCTATACCACAGTTATGTTATATTCATGAGTCAATTGAAGCTAGATGATAATGGAAAACTTGCGAGCATTGGACGATCGTTTCGTCCTAGTAAAGGACCCCTGATTACTGTGCATCCACGGTCCCGCTTCGCGAGACTCGAACCCAGAACCTATTAGTTTCTCGCGCACGAACACTTAACCTCTACATCACTCAGCTGACCGGCATCCAACGGTGTAATATGTAACATTCTTGTTATTCATTGATACGTTTTAGACTGAATAAATTTTTCAATTTCATATACATTTCCACAAGTTTTCCATCTATATGCATATATCCATCCTATTTGTATATTCACTAGATTAAACTACTTTATATAAGGCTACTTAGGCTTTTATTTATTCTTCTTTTTTCTTTATATGATGTAACTTTACAAACTCCCTGCAGTGAATATTGAAACTATATAGTTTGCTTTTTTCTTATATTTGACCTGTTGATAAATGATATTGACTGACATATAAATTAGAATCCTTTTTTCTATGATAAAGTATATACCTATCTCTCTATATATGTATACTGGTCTTATATAGATATACAATCATCTATATATATATATATAGGCTTGGCTAATAGGATTAACTAATTTCGTAATCTCACTCTCTCTATGTACGTATATATCATTCGAAGTGAAGGGAAGAGTGTTAAGCTGTTACAAGTATTACCATATCCAGTATGAATATTGTCAGAATTAGTTTTGCTAAAAAAAAATAATAAAGTTTGATAGACAATAGTCAATAGATCATTTTGGAAATGTATAATGTTATCATGAAATCAGTATGTCTAATTTAATCATAAGTAGATTGAAAGTAGTTTCACATGATTACTTGATTATTATTATTAGTAGTAGTATTGAGTATGATGTATTGAATTCATCAGTTGTTTAGAGTTAGACTACTATGGAAAACTTGGAAGCGGTAGATGGCTGTTTTCTCCTATCACAGAATACTCTAGCAGTGCGTACCCACTACCTCGTACCTAGGATTCGAATTCAGGACCTTCGATTTCATGCACAAATGCTTAAACTCTATACCAGTAAGCCGGCATTCAACAGTGTTAATGATTAACTTCAACCACTTTACAAAATTGTACAGTCGTTCACCATTGCCTTTACTGAGTTACTGTCTTACAAAAGACATGGTTGATATCTACTGGTCACAGATTCTCACTGGAACTTCAAGAAGTACCTCTTGAAGCTAGTCAATAGTGAACACATAATGATTATTATCAGAAAAAGGGTTTTGTGGAGATGGCAGTAATTTCATAGTTGAATTCATCAGTCGATTAAAGTTAGACCACTATCTATTAATGATTAAGAAGAATTAATTTTTGCCAAATATTATTATTATTGTTAGCTTTATCCAATAGAGAATTCTCAGCACTAAGTATTTCTAACAGTTACATTTCCTTTATTTCTTGATCGATACTGATGATAAATATTAAGTGATCACCAGTTAGAAGTTAGCAGTAAGGTCAATCGACATGTAAATAATGTAAATTCTTTTCGCTTCATAGTCCCAGCAACCACACTATCTCTGATTGGACCTTTTCTAACTTCTGCAACGAAAGGTTGTACACTTTTAAGAAACGCACCTCAATAGGTTATGCGATTGGTAACCATAATTATATATCATGACTGAATACATACATCTAATGTATTTGTATACCTTACAAAAATTGTAGATGCACTCTATGGGAAAAATAAACGCCTAATTATATTAGCATAGGGGATTTGTGGAATTTACACAGTCTAACTCATGAACTGATTTTAACTATACTACTATTAAGAACCTGAAAGCAGAGGACGGTTGTATCGTTCTAAATTGGGATTTTACAACAGTTCTCATTCGCGAATCCTCGTTCGGGAGTCGAACAAAAAACTTTTGGTTTTTTTGTACACAAATGTTTAACCACTAGATCACTTTAACTGCTCTCCAGTAGTGAAAATCAAATCTTTTTCACATGACCATTGCATGAATCAAAGTATTACCAGTAATATTGGTTGTAAGATAATTCATTTGCTGTATTTGATTTTCATAGTGTTTTAGAAACAGGTGCAAAATAATACGTGATAGCTTTGACAGTTCCTATTCCATGTATAGGGATTATATTCCCTTACTGTGCAGTGACAGACTTTATCAGTTTGTGATTAGGTTTCATACACAGAAGTAAAATACTTTCTGTATTTTCACACATATGTTTAATAATGTGGGATTTGAATTATTTCGGGATCTTATCAGAGTAGCGTAGTGAGAATGAGTTTGGAGAGTTGAGTCAGTGTACATCTGTGTCAGGCTCTACGTTGATAATGGCTAACTAATTGTATTAAGGTAGTTTTGACAGATGATGGAGTGACAGATGGGACTACTCAACTTATACCGAAAACCACAGATATCTCTGCCAATATAGTCATTCTGTGGTGTATTCGCTACGTTAGATCGCCTATATAAAGTCAAAAGTGCAATATATAAGTAAATGAAGTATTGTTTTATTCTTCTGAAGCATAAGATAAACCCAATGAATCAATGACTTTTGATAACACTTTTACCGTTTTTGCTTTCTAAGAGTTTCCTGTATCAAATGGCACCACTCTATATGTAGTATAGAGTTCAGGTGAGGTAGTTAAAATTTATTCGATCATCTGGATTCGTCATCTGGATTTGCTTGTATTCTAGAGTTGATTTTTTTACTTTGAGGTTTGAGTTCACTACTGTTCTCTTCAAGCGCTGATGTATTATCCACTTAACTACTGAGTCCAGATATTGTGTGCAGATTATCTCGCTACAGCAATTATAACACATGTTTACAAAGAATAGATTAAATGTGGTTAGAAGTAGGATACAGGATGCGCGTGTCATCTCATTTGTTATTGATCAGATGGATTTACCTTCATCATTTTATTTAGGAATCATCATACTGGCTATATTGAGATAATCCTCACATGAAGAACATATAGAAATTAAGAATGATCAAATTTTAGTAAAGGAATAGTTTGAATCAGTAGTCAGCAGTACGACTTCACCTTCGAACCTTGAGTTTGTTGCTTTTAGTCTTACCGCTCTTCAACCAACCTGCCTGACATGGTAGGACCTTAAGGAATGATTGTTCCAGTCAGTATAGCTCGATTAGTTCATCATGATAGGCAAGTTCGACCACCACATCAACGTAGCAGCAACGGTCAAAAGTTCAAATCCAAACTGTGAAATATCATTATTCTTATTATGTTGCATTTTATTCTTTGTTTTAATTCTACATATAAACTTGTTAACTTCACTGAATCATTTTGAATTTTTTCTACTGATGAAACGTCATAATTTAAAGGTTGTCAATTTATTGTTTTCATTGTATTCTTAATGGCATAGCAACAAATATTTTTTTTTGTTTTTTTTTCGAACTCATTTCATAGAATTATCATTTTGGATTATCTATCTATCTATAAATATATTCTGATTCCTATGGAGTAACTATATTTGATGTAAATATCACTCTATGTATATTATATATGTATCGTTATAAAATTGGTGGTGGTGGGGTGAATGGAGGGGGGGGGATAATGTTTTGATTACAAAATAAGATTGATTTAATCTTTATTTATAAAATAAAGTTTGTTTTTTTCTAACCTTCATTTTGTATATTTATTCAATATACAATGGTGTTATTTTCTTTTCTGTAATTGTATTTAAACTATATATATCTAATTATATTAACTCTCTAGTGGGATAGAATAAGTATTTTAATTAATGCTTTAAGTGATATACTGGTTAGCGTTTGTTTTTTTTTGAACAAGATTGTTTTCTACGGGATAATGTTATCGACCCCCCCCCCGCTTTCATTCTTTACTGGGGCTTGGGAGTGGCAGTAACCATAGAAGAGCTATAGGTGGATTGGATGGAGAATGCCAATGAGTGGCTTATGCTCCTCCATGAGGGGTAAGTGGTGTAAGTAAGTAAGTAAGTAAGTAAGTAAGTAAGTAAGTAAGTAAGTAAGTAAGTAAGTAAGTAAGTAAGTAAGTAAGTAAGTAAGTAAGTAAGTAAGTAAGTAAGTAAGTAAGTAAGTAAGTAAGTAAGTAAGTAAGTAAGTAAGTAAGTAAGTAAGTAAGTAAGTAAGTAAGTAAGTAAGTAAGTAAGTAAGTAAGTAAGTAAGTAAGTAAGTAAGTAAGTAAGTAAGTAAGTAAGTAAGTAAGTAAGTAAGTAAGTAAGTAAGTAAGTAAGTAATTTTAATTGATATACAATCAGATATTGAATTACGTGTTCGTAATAAAATCTCTATGATTAAGTGTTAAATCAAGTCCTTACTAATCTTTCTAGATTTATATCTTATAATTCACAAAGAGTATGTAAATTTACTAAATGTTACTGTTGTATCCGGTGATGAATTATGAATGGTAACTTCGAGGACTATCTATGGACCTCGGCTCAGTCCTTGATGAGATCATGGTGGTGAACTTATAATGAGTCTCATCCAAAACAGCAATCATTTAATGCTATCAGATCAGGGTTTTGTGGATATTATAGTAATTTTAATAGTTGAATCAAATGAAATTAGACCACAATGGAAAACCTGGAAGCACTGGAAGACCATTTTGTCCTTGCGAGATTCGAACCCAGGACTTATCAGTATCGCACGCAAGCATTTAACAGATAGACCACTGGGCCTGTCGGAATCCAACATGGTTAATGTTTAACTTTAACCAATCCACGAAATTGAGCAACCATTCACCAATGTCACCAGTGAGTTCTTATCTCTCAACAGACCTGGTTGAACTCCACTGGTTACTGCTTCTCACTAGAACTCCAAGAAATAACTCATGGAGCCAGTCAAGAGTGATCATATGTTTTTAAATATATATTTTTTCATATATCATCTTTATCATATGAGATATACGTCATTTCATCATCATCATCATCATCATCATCATCATCATCATCATCATCATCATCATCATCATCATCATCATCATCATCATCATCATCATCATCATCATCATCATCATCATCATCATCATCATCATCATCATCATCATCATCATCATCATCATCATCATCATCATCATCATCATCATCATCATCATCATCATCATCATCATCATCACACGCTCGAGATTGATAGGTCCTGGGTTCGAATCTCGCGAGGCGGGATCGTGAATGCGCACTGTTGAGAAGCCGCACGATAGAACGAAATGGCCATCAAGTGCTTCCAAGTTTTCCATGGTTGTCTATCTTCACTTGACTCAAGATCTCAACTATTGAAATTATTATAATATCCACCTAAACCCCTTCTGATATTAACTTAATATTTCTTTATGTCTATTTTAAACTTTTTTACAGGGTCTTTGATTTATTAATGTTAAGTCATTTGAAAAAGTTGGATTCACCTTTATATATGCCTGTTAAACCTAATAATCATATAACCAATCCTTTTGAACATCATTATTTAATGAATCCTTCAAATGTTCTCAATTCATCTGGACGTAAACTGACTCGAGCTAGTAGTAGTACTGAAAGTCAAGATCATCTTCTATCCAATCAAAATGAATTAAATCAATTCGATAATCATCTTCAACTTCCTATTCAATCATTTCCTTCAAATGATATAGATTTATCTAATCATGAAATAAGTATATGTCATACATTATCTGGTTTAACTAATCGTCAAAGATATATATGTTTACAACATAATGGATTAATATGGGCAATGCTTGAAGGTACACATTTAGGTATGCATGAATGTGTACATCAATTTAAACATGAACAATGGAATTGTTCAGCTGTTAATTTATTATATCGTACTCATATTAAATCATCTAGTTTATCATTAACACATGGATTAGAGGGGATTTTACAACGTGGTAAGTATGAATTTGATAATCATTTAAAAAAATCGTAATCTGGTTAGCGTTTTTTTAGCGAGTTGGTTTCCTACGGGATGGGGTCGCTAACCCCATTCTCAACCCTCCTCTTTTACCAGGGCTTGAGACCGGCAGGAGCCTCCGGAGGAGTTACAGGCGGAGTTTCAGGAACTCACCCAATTACATCACAAGATGAGCCCTCACATGGAATCATGAATGCCAAAGAAGGAGAGAAAAACCAAAGAACACATTATGCCGAGAAATAGAGACAGACATGAGAAGAATGAATAAAAATTGGATTGAACTAGAAAAGAAGGCCCAGGACAGAGTGGGCTCGAGAGTGCTGGTCGGCGGTGTTTGGTCCATTGAAAGTAGCAGGCGAAAGTAACTGAACATATGGGTGGAGAATCTTTGGAGGATGTGAAAACCTTTACATAACTGGTCAGCATCATTGATGAACACGGTGGATGTGATGCAGATGTGAAGGCGAGGATCGGCAAAGCAAGAGCAGCATATTTACAATTGAAAAACATCTGGAACTCATAACATTTGTCAACTAACACCATGATCAGAATTTTCAATATAAATGTCAAGACAGTTCTACTGTATGGGGTGGAGACGTGGAGAACTACGAAAGTCATCATCCAGAATGAACAATCGTTTATTAACAGTTGTCTACGCAAAATACTGCAGATTCATTGACCAGACACTATCAGCAACATTCTGCTGTGGGAGAGAATAAACCAGATTTTAGTGGAGGAAGGAATCAGGAAAAAGCGCAGGAAATGGATAGGACATACACTGAGGAAAACACTAAACTGGTTCACAAGGCAAGTCCTCACATGGAATCCTGAAGGCCAGAGGAGAAAAGGAAGAACGAAGAACACATTACTAGGAGAAATGGAGACAGACATGAGAAGAATGGACAAAAGTTGAATAGATATAAAAAAGAAGGCCCATTACAGAGTGGGTTGGAGAATGGTAGTCGGCGGCCTATGTTCCATTAGGAGTAACAGGCGTAAGTACTTGAACATATCCGTATTTTGTTAAATGAGTGCACAATGAAAAAAAAGATAGTGGTTCATTTCCATAAAATATCTCATTCCTCTAGAACAAACCAATTTGATACAAACAACAAGTAATCATCGTCATATATTCATGTAAATTCAACAAATTAATTATGTAATTGTTTATGAGTTATACGGTGGTGTGTGCTACTGATGTCGACAGATATAAGTAGTATGTGTCATTAATCAGAAGGGAAATACCTGGAGGCAGAAAGTTTAGAAAATCGAAGAGAAGAGAAAAAGAACAGAGAAAGATTTGTGTGGAAAAGAAGGATTAGTCAAGTCTGAGACAATTGATTGACATTTTGCAAATGAAGAATTAACTGTATGAATCTTAGATTTTTCTGTAATTGTGTTCTCGTTCACTGCAATACAATGTTACTTCTGATATTGATCAGTTACTACGCTGGATATTTGTTTTTATTTATCCTACTATTTCTGAATTTTATGAATCACATGAACAATAAGTTGGTTCTGCATATCCTCTTTCTCTTGTAAACTACTTCAAGTACATAGTAGCATAAACGGCGAGACTATAATTTATGGACCAGTCAATCAGAAGCGTTTGAGAGATTTCAAGGTCACTACGTCAATTTCAGTATCTGATGCTCATGTACGATCGGTTCACAGAGAATTGTAGAGAAGACTTGACAATTAAGCGGTTACAACAAATGAAACTACTGAGAAATTCCTTTATTTGTGGCTGTGGTAATCAAGTGACTTGAAGACATTGTGAAGACTACCTTGATGTTGTCCTTTGATATAATATATGTTGAAGGAAGAGGTTTGCTAGAATGGAAACCTTTATCGCTCGATCCAGATTGAGACTAAGGCATATCATAATAATTGTCGAGAACTGCATAATAAAAGCACCAGTAACATTGGCCGAAATATTCGCATATGTTACTGAAGCTTTGGCTGTTCAGTGGTATTAATATTTTAGGGACATATCCATAATAAAAATGATAAACTTACACAACTGGCGTACACAAACAATAATGAAGCTATGTGGTCGAGGCTGAGATTTTTTTTTAACCTTATCGTGGCTCCAGAGACCAACTATTATGGAGCCAAATGGATGAGTTCCTCTATTTTATGCATTACAATTTTGGAACCTTTGAACCTTTTTCTAACATTGACAAGTTCTTGGACCATATGAATCCTGTGAGGATTACCTTGCTACTGTCATGAATGGCATTTGTTATCCATAGGATAAACGAGAAGACTTAAACAACCAATGTGAATGAATAAAGATTCACCCAGTTTCATAATAGAGTTCCCTCTCAGGATTTAAAGAGAACGGTACTAGATTCGATTCACAGCACAACCAGTGACATCAGGTAAATCCGCTCTGAATATAGGGGGACGCGAGTCTAATAGTTCACCCCTAGCTGCTATTCAACTCTGCTTATAAAATGGTTGACATTTATGAGTTGAAATTTGTTCTTATAATTCAATAAATTCAAAACTCTAGTTATTTTCATATTCCAATGAACTTACAACCTTGAAGAAGGTTTTTATTGTCAAAATAAAATACAACCATAACATTCTATTTATGCAAAATTACTTCAAGGCATCTGAAATATTTTTGTTAAAATATATACTACTACTGAGTAGGCAAATTTTGTAAGATAAAATTTGGGGACTCTGTTATTGGTATATGTCAAGTTCATGATTATAATGTTCTCAACTAATACAGACATAAGTGAAACTGATCTGATGAATGAAACTGTAAACTGATTTGAGATTTAGAAAGAGGAAAATCAATTTGAAATCAAATCTTTGGCTTAAATAACTTATGTTGCTTGGAGATTATGAGTGTAGAAATATTCTATACAGATAATTTGACTATAGGTTGAAACTATGGTAAAATATATCATTTTATATTTTTAATGGAGTAGTTACTATACTAACACTCATTTAAGCCGATGGATCATTGAAATCAGTCCATATCTTCTCTTTTTAATAGGAATTAGGTTTAAGGAAGTAACCTTTCTACTATAATCTGAAGAGTAACAATTACCTCCCAATATTTTTGAAATTGACAGTTCTTTACCACACAATTTACGACAATGTAATCAAATTTATTTCTTGTTTGAGGTTGTGGAGATTGTTGAATTTGATTGAATTTGTCAGATGACCAATGTTAAACCCTCATTAGAAGCACGGGACGGCCCTTTTGTCCCTCTTGAACTGTGCGGATCCACGACCCTGCACACGGGATTGGAAACAAAGAACTTTGATCCCTCGCGCGAACGCTCAGCCTCTTAACCACTAATCCAGCGCGTCCATCTTCAATTGTCTCTAATAGGTAACTGCCTCACAATCAACACGGTTGAACACCACTGGTCACAGCTTCTCACTAGGATTCCGAGAATCTCCTCTCGTAGCTTGTCACTA
This sequence comes from Schistosoma rodhaini, assembly GCA_944470415.2. Taxonomy (NCBI): domain Eukaryota; kingdom Metazoa; phylum Platyhelminthes; class Trematoda; order Strigeidida; family Schistosomatidae; genus Schistosoma; species Schistosoma rodhaini. The sequence continues at coordinate 4,165,905 of OX104039.1, forward strand.
GTAAACACATGATAGTTTCGAATAAATAAGCAAACGCAACGTTGCATAAATAAATACTCAATGTATTTATATTAATTTATTTATATTAATTTTGAAAGTCAAAATGTGTAAATGTTATGATATTGAATATGGTAACTCAGTTCACTTACATGGATATCAGATTATGAGACTTTCTGAAAAAAGAATCATACTGCCTTTTCGACCTATTTCCGGTTTGGCTTTTGAGTACCTGATGATTACATATTTGTATTTATTCGACATGAATATTCGGTGAGTTTTGAATTTTCAAGCATTTACTCACTACTTAATTACGGTATACTTTTTAACATTTAGGATCTAGAGAAACTGCGTTTCTATCATCCTCATGGTCAGCTGGTGTTGTACAAGCAATAACACGAGCCTGTAGTCGAGGTCAGATGGGAACATGCGATTGTGATCCACATCGACGTGAAGGTCAAGGTAGAGATGCTGAAGGAATTTTCACTTGGGGTGGATGTAGTGATCCTATACGATTCGGTATGCGTTTAGCACGTTTATTTTTGGATGCAAATGATGAAGAACATCGTAATGCTGCAGTGCAAAGGGAACAGGAACTTCATGAACAAAGAATTCAACTATTATCATCAATGAGATTGAGTAGTCAAAATAAACGAAATCCAAGAGAATCACAAAGAATGTATAGGTTTCCCCGTTCATCTAATAACAGTACATCTGATCAAAATCTCAAACCAAATGGTATAGAAAATGTTAAAAATATAGTAAAACCAGTGAATAAAACTAAACCTATCCTTTCAGCCAGAGAACTACAAAGGGAGACATTACAAATTATTCAAACCAAAGCTAGAACATTAATGAATTTACACAATAAGAAAGCTGGAAGACGAGTAAGTTCAACTGATTGTATGATGTTATATTCAAACTATTTGAATTTTTTGTGATGGTAGAGAAAATTTGTAGCTCAGGTGGATGATTTTGATGGATTTTTGTTCTCTAAGCTGGATGGTTTGGTCGTAGAGCTTTCATCTTCATTCTTCTGAACGATATCATCAGCATAAACTACGGGTAGAAGTGAAGTGTTTGAATTTCTTCACATGGGATTCACAGCTTGTCCTGTGCACCTTGATGTTGATTGGTTCTTATTGACCTTAAATCTTCACTTCTACCCGAAGTTTGTGTTGAATTCTTTGTTCCTGATTATCTTTTTAGGAAGAAATTCTCCATTACATGCTCCCACTTATGAGATGTGTCACGAATACACTAAAGGTATGAAATGACTTTTAACACAACCAGTTCCAACATGTTGAAATAACTTTTATCACGTACTGACTTCAAATACAGAATTATGAAATACTGGAGTAGCTAGACAAGTTCTTCGTTTTAGTTTGTGATTCCTATGAATCGTAGTACCGGATAGTTACTCGCTTCCAACAGTTATCTATCTGAGGTTAGTTCACAAATCTAATTCAAGTTTAATTTGTCTTCACAACTAACCATGAGGCTTTCAACATTATAATATTAGTAAACAGGATGAATGATTGAACTTGAATTAAGGTTTCATATTTCACTAGGAGCTCGAACAGTGACTATTGAATTATCTATGACTTAAAAAATTATGTACCTAACTTCCAACCCATTATTACAGCCTAACCAGTGATTACTAAATAAGTGGAAGAAAGGGTGAAATTTAGAGTGAATATATTATAATTAAAACTGGTTCCATTTCACTACCATATAAAAAGATATATTTCATACAGGTGTATGACCTTTTGTAAACCCCTCAGGAATGTAGAAACAGTCTGAATTTTGTCCTATGAAGATCAAGCAAAGAACACACATGGAAGCCGAGCTTCCATTGACAACATACGCAGTGAACAGTATAGAGTCTCTGAATGGAGAACAAAAGGATCTGAAAAGTTGTCATAAGAATATTTAATTATCTTTTTTTTCAAATTTAGTTTCTAATCAATAATCTACTCTAATCTATTTTAGTTGATATGGAAAAATCGTATTACAAAATGTAAATGTCATGGTGTTAGTGGTGCTTGTTCAATGAGAACATGTTGGCAACGTGTTAATGAATTTCGTCTTATTGGCATGATGTTAAAAGCAGCATATGATTCAGCTATACATGTAACTTATGAACCAAGAATAGATCAACTGAAACGAATCAGTAACAGAATCAATTCGAATCAAAATAACAACTATATGACTAGGAGGAATCTTCCTGTGGTATCATCAAATCGTAATCAAGATTCAAGGAATTGGTTAGTATTAATTAAAAGTCATAGTAATAATAGTTCTCAACATGATTGGAATGATTATTCAAATAATGGACGTCTACAGAGAAGATGGCCTCGGACGGCGATGACTAAATCAAAAGAGATACCAAAGAATCAATTAGTTTATTTAGAGGAATCACCGAATTATTGTTTTTTTGATGAAACTATAGGTTAGTAACAATATAGATTATCATTTATTAATGAACAGTATTGATTTATTATTATTTGAATATTTAAATATGAAACATCCTTAATGTAATGATTATTTCATTGATTTCCTTCACCCCCGCGTTCTAGATGTTTCTGGCATCACAGACTCTCTTTCTCTAGACAATTACCCAAAACTTACGAGTACTAGATAGTTTTGTCTTGATATGCAGGTTTTCAACAATGTGCACCTACGACCTCACGAGGACCAGCGCCAGTAAATTTGGAGCCTGTTGTCTTCAGGATACTGAGTTAGTATTAGACAGTTCACATTCCTAACTTATACGAATACCGTCCATTATCATTAGTTAAATCTGCTTGACTTCCAGGATGAATGAATTCCACATGTCAGGGATTCTGACTAGGACTTAAGGAATACTTTTCAAAGTTGCATGTACTGATTATTTAGTTGATTTCTTTCACCCCCACGTTCTAGATGTTACTGGCAAAACTTCTATTGAATTCTGATTGGATTAGATGTGTTCTCAGCGTTCTCAGAGCCCTTTTTTGACTTTTTTTTCAAGTTTTCTGAATTTCTCCAACCATTGACTTCTTATTATTCCACTCTACTTTTTAATTTTTTTTATGCAGTGAAGGTAACTAAACAATATGGATGACATGTTTTTTTAAGTTGATTTAGTCAGTTTATTTCAACTCTTCATTCAGTTAAAAGGTGTAAGCTTCTACGAGGATAGGTAGGACTTCACATGGATTGTTTAAAATTTATTATATAGACACTGATTTAATGATAAGCCTCAGCACAGATTAGGCTCATTTAGGGTTTTATTAAAATTTGAAGGAACTGCCTGAGCTTTGATGTCTTTAATTATACTGAACTTTAAAAGTAATGGTGGAGAAGATTTGTAGCTCAGGTAGATAATTTTGATGATGTTTTATTCTCTGAGCTGGATGGTTTGATCGTGGAGCTTTCATCGTTCTTCTGAACGAAGTAGAAGTAAAAGTTCGTGCTGATGATGTCGTTTAGAAGAACGGTAAAAGCTTCACGATCAAATCATCCAGCTCAGAGGACAAAACTTTAAAAATAATGTTATATCAGATTTATATTATTCAAGTATTAGTAATACTGTGTTAGCATTAGAATACTGTGGATAAAATTTCACGATATTACATAACTAGTGTGGAATTTTATTAGTAAAGGTTGGTTGTCATTCCGGATTTCATGAACTACAGATGTCATTTCTTTACATTAATATACAGCCAAATTTACCGCGTATGAAACAAGGAACTAATGAATACATTCATTTATATTACTCTCAAAGATCCAGTATAAGGATAGTTTTCATAGGTAAGATCATGAGTCAATTGAAGCAAGACCATCATGAAAAACGTGAAAGCACTGGACAGCCATTTCGTCCTATTATAGGACTCATGGATGCGCATTGCTGAGGAGTTCCACAATAGAACGAGTTGGCCGTCCAGTGCTTCAGGTTTTCCTTGGTCGTCTTATTTATTATTATTTATTTAAACACATAAATATTGGTACAAAAAGCACCAGATAAATATGCGCCTCACAAATCTCATTCGATTTGTATGAGGGCTGTGATACTGTCCGGGTGCCCAAACCGAAACAAGTGGTTTTCTTAGGAAGGCACACCCTGAGCCCTTGGCCTTAAGATCTGATACACAAGGCAGTGGAGCATTGTGAGGAGATGCAGTCCCATGGTAGCCAGTGACCAACAATAGGTCCATACGCCATTCGTTCCATCAGGATCCTGGAGCCGATGTTCACCATTGTTTTGGAATCAGGGTTTTCCAACTCCTCTAGGTGGACTTTCTTTGTCCAGCAACCCGGTTAAAGCACCGGATATTCGCTTTTCGTCCTCTCACTTTCGTAAACACCCCCGCCACGAGAAGGAAGTGAGTAGGACTTCCCTGGCAGAGGTTATGTATATTCACGTGACCATGAGAGCATTTCGAGAGGGATAGCGGACTCTCTTCACTCTTGTCCGTACCAGGGCATTTTGGGGGCCATTGGTGGTCTAGTTTCAATTGACTCATAATTTCAACTATGAAAAATACTGAAATCTTCAGAAAACCCCTTCTGATTATGAGGATAGTTCTTTATCATAAAACGATATCTATACAAAATTCAATAAAACTATTAGATATTGAGTTGAGTTCCTCATAAAGTTAAACTTTTGTGCAGCTATCCAATACTTTCTGATTCTTTATTCATTATAAACCTCATAAACTATTCTGTACTCATTTCCCCAAAAATTCTCTCCTAAATCACTTACATATAAATTAGTATTAAAGGTTTTAAATTACTTTAAAGAATTCATCGGTAATGAGTCATTTATCCTGTGAAGTGATTATTGAACTGAAATGTTAATCTCATGTAATTTCCCCCATCCCCATATCTGTAATAACATTTTTTTTTCAAAAATTTAGGTCAATCTAATATTTATGATGAGTGCTGGTGGGCGGCCTATACTCCTCTGCGAAGGGGGGTAACAGGCGTAAGTAATATCTATGGTACTATACAAAAAAAACACACACACACAACCTATCATTAATCATGCCATTATTTATAGTTTGTATTTAACCTTATTAGATTGTAAATAAACAGAATAGAATAATCCCCCTCCCCTTGTAACCCTTATTAGTTATTTATATCCTAACAAATTATAATGTGACAGAATGTTCCCTATTGATTAGTTTTTATAATCATAATGTTTAGCACGACGGTTGATAAACATATAAAATGTCAAATTATCCCTTTTTTGGGGTTTTTTGAGGTTGATTACCCGTATACTAATTAGAATACTTAAATGAAGTAATTACTTATGAAGGTTAAATGTGAATGGAAACTAATATGAAATTCAGTAACTTTAATTATTTTAGTCAATTATAAGTTTCCAGCGCAAGATTGTTAGGTCCTGGATTCAAAACTCGCAGGTGCAGGATCGTGGATACGCACTGCTGAAGAGTCCCACAATAGGATGAAAAAGCCGTCCACTGCTTCCAAGTTTTCTATGGTGGTCTAGCTTCAATTGACTAACACTTCCAACTATGAAAATACTAAATCTCTTCAAAGAAATCCCTTCTGTTAACTAAATGTATTAGAAAGATATTCTTATGGGTTTGAGTAAACTAATTTGATATGATTGTTTGATTTCAACTATATGATGATAGACGATTGTATATAATTTCAAAACACTTTATAGAAATTCACTTGATGTTGTTTACTTGTAACTTCAGTCAATATTTGAAGCAATCCACACAAGATTTACACATGCCAACAATAGACTGATCAATTGCAGTCTTAAATAACAATGGGAAGATATAAATAAACAACAAAAAGTGAATTTAAAACTTCACCTCATTTCACAAGCAAGTGGCTATCAAGACTCAGTAGCTAAATGGATAATAAGACGGTGTTTCAAGTGAACGGTACCATGTTCGAGTTCCAGAGTGAACATCAACTCTAAGAGGACAAAACGCGTGTCCTGGATTCCACTGCTAGTCACTATCCATATTTGCTTATAAAGCCTGTGACTTAAGGCAATATCGAGGCGATCCGTACAGGATGCATATATGTCAAATAGAGACTGATCAATTGAAGTGCTAAACAACAATAGGAAAATACAAGCAAATAACACTAAGCCAGTAGAACATCATAATTGATCTATCAATTGTGATTCCACCTCAGTCATACAGGAGGTCGGTCACGGCTCGAATAGCTCAGTGGTAACGTGACTGTGAAGCTGGGTGACACGGAATCGAATCCATCAGGAAGCATCAGTTCCCTCAAGATTACATGTACACCTTGCTGACGAGTGCCATATAGCACAAAACCCGGGTCCAGGATTTCCTGTTGACCACCTCTAACCACCATCTGATCTCAACATAGTGCACGCAGTGTAGAGTCACCTAGACTAGTAGCCACATTACAACTTGATCGATAGCATTCGAATAGCACTAAGAAGGACTTGATACACACATGATATTGATCACCACCCAGTAATCAATCGATTGTGATTACATTAATATTTAAGTATATTATGGATAATTGAAGGAAATTTATTGAAATATGAATTAGTTAGAGAATCCTGATCAGATACCTATACTCCATAATGAGTAAGTGGAGTAAGTAAGTAAGTAAGAATACAAATTTGTCAAGTAAATAATGTTCATACTCTTCATCATTGTTACAAGTAAAATGTAAGTGATGTTAAAAACGAATGATATATACTTATTCACTGAGTGTTGTTTACTTGTAGCTTCCTATTGTTATTTAGGATTGCAATTGATCAGTTTGTTGTTGGCATATATGCATCCTGTGCAGACTGCCTAGAAATTGTGTGAAGTCATAAGCATTTTAAGCAAATATTGATAGTGACTAGCAGTGGAATACAATACTTGTGTTTCGTCCTATGTGGGACTCGTCAGCTGGATGTATCTGCATCTCAGATTTCATGTTTTAAGTTGATGATATACACTTATTTTCACAAGGGTCTTTTGTGGAGATTTCACTAATTTTATAGTTGAAATCATGAGTTAGTTGAAGCTAGACAACCATGGAAAACTTGGAAGAACTAGACGGCCGTTGAGTCCTATTGTGGAACTTCTCAACAGTTCGCATCCACGATCCCGCCTCGCGAGCTTCGAAACCAGAACACATCAGTCTCCCGTGCGAGTGCTTAACATCTAGACCATTGAGCCGGCATCCAGCGATGTTAATGTCTAATTTTAAATAATCCACAAAACCGAGCGACAATTCACTATTGTATTCAGAGAGTCACTATCTCACAACGGACTTGGTTGAACTTCACTAGTCAATGCTTTTCACTAGAACTCCAAGAAATACCTCTTGAAGTCAGTCACCAGTGAGCATATGATTACTGTTAGAAGGGGTTTTATGTGGAAATCATTAGTCGATTGAGGCTAAACTACTATAGAAAACCTGGAAGCACTGGACGGCCGTTGAGTTCTATTGTGAAACTCTTCAACAGTGCACATCCACGATCTAGCCTCGCAAGAATAGAACCCAGGACCTATCAGTCTCGCGCGCGAGAAGTCTCACCATAGAATGAAATGGCCGTCTAGTGTTTCCAGATTTTCAATAGTGGTCTAGCTTCAATTGATTCATGATTTCAACTCTATAAAATATACTTGTTTTATAATTCTTAAGTAATCTTTCTCTACCAGTTATATGAATGATGAAAGCAATGTAAAGAGAATGAAATGGTTAAGTCACCATTGAAACTCTTTATCCGTTAGTCATCAAACAGTATCTAACCATAAAGCATTTACATATTACAAAGGATAAATAATTTTGACATGATTAATTATCCTTTTCATATGAACTATTTCTTATAATGGATGGATAAAAAAAATGTTAATACTGAGAGCTAGTTTTACGGTTTACATTGACAAATTAGTATCATTTATAAGGTGAGATTGTTTTGTAGTCATATAGATGAAGTAATCTAGATAAAATATCCATGGTGTACTAGTATGGTATGGGCTACTTATATCCATACAAGTAGTATATAACGATGGTCTGGCATTGAATGTATTTCAGTAGAAGATCAATAAGGAGAGAACAGAAGTAAAACACAATTGGTATGAAAATGCATGAGCAAGATTTAGGACTGATATTTGAACAGTCAAGATTGACACAATTGATAGTAGCAAATTAACTGTTTACTATATAGTTGACATATTTTAGTGAGATATTCTGTAATTATGTACTCAAATACATTCGATGAAGATAGTTCAGTGGGTAACTCTGATTTTTTCACTGATTCAATAAAAAAGGCTTCCAAAACAACTTTCACCTTGTTTTTATACCTTATCGTTACTGTTCCTCAAGTAAAAGAAGAGCAAACATTGAAGCAATGTCTATAAGTCTGCCACAAAATATTAGCCTATTAGATACAAGGAAAATGCTTATCGGACCTCCAAAACCATATTGTACCTCTCTATACTCAAACACTTCAAAACACTAGATATGATAAAAATCAGAAAAAAGAGAAATGGGATGCAGCTAAGAATGCTTGATCATAAAAGTTCATACAGTGGTTGAAGGAACTTCAAATTTTATAGTTTAACTGTCTCTACTGATAAGATGGTGGTTGGAGCTGGTCAACAGGAAACTCTGAACACGGGTTTCGTGCTACTTGACACTCATCAGCAAGGTGTACATGTAATCTTGAGGGAACTGATGCTCCCTGACGGATTCGATTCCGTGTCACTCAGCTTCATAGTCACGTTACCACTGAGCTATTCGAGCCGTGACCGACCTCCTGTATGACTGAGGTGTAATCACAATTAATTGATTACTGGGTGGTGATCAATATCATGTGTGTCAAGTCCTTCTTAGTGTTGATCGAATGCTATTGATCAAGTTGTAATGTGGCCACTAGTCTAGGTGGCTCGACACATTATTTTTTAAATATTTTCATTTCTTATTGATGATATAGAATGATTCATTAGAGAGGGGGGAAAAATTTTACCCCCCCCCCACGAAAAATCTTTTTTTCTTTTTATAAATTTTTGGACATTTTTCATGCTTAAATTTTTTTTTAGTCTGTCACTAAACACCTTTTTTTATAAAAAAATTGACAATAATAACAACGACAATAACAGAAAAACATGACTGAATACATTTTAATCTACCCCCCCCATCCTTAGTTTTTGTAACCATCTATTCTCTCTGACCATTATTATAATTACTATTATTATATCCATATGCATAAGTTCACATAGTGAGAAAAACTTTTTTTTTGGGATAAATGTGACTCAGCTTTTTTTTAAAAATAAACTTTTAACATTATCTTTAATAAAGATCATCCATGATGACAATGATGATGACAACGATGTTGATAATCGATGATGATGTTGATGATTATCTTTGTACTCAAACTTACTTATCATCACCTTTATTACTCATTTCAAGAATGTTTATTATGATTACTACTAGTAATATATAAATACTACTCATAACAATTATAGCAATGAATGGTACCTTTTGAGAACTATTTATGAAGCAATATGATATGTATATTTCTTATTGTATCATTGCTAAGTAACTAAACTATTCATATTCATGTTTTTTATTTATTATGAGCTTTATTTTGACCCATCATTATTATTATAATACCATTTACTATTATTGAGTTATCCCTAGTCTATTGATTACTGTTCCCCCTATTCACAGCCACATTTGACCAAATCTTGTACAAATATTATTTTCTATTATATTGGTACGATGTGGTCAGTTTGTTTGGTATATAAACTCAGTATATTTGAGAATAATGATTCATATTGCAGAGGCTATTATTGGTGTCATCCATGATGACAATGATGACAACAACGATGTTGATAATCATGATGATGATGATGATGATGATGATGATGATGATGATGATGATGATGATGATGATGATGATGATGATAATGATGACGATTATCTCGGTACTTAAACTTACTAATCACCACCTTTATTACTCATTTCAAGAACGTTTATTATAATTACTATTAGTAATATACAAATACTACTCATAGCAATGATTCAACTTACTTTACTTACTTAGTGTTTTTTTAGCTAGTTGGTTTTCTACGGGATGGGGTCATTAACCCCATGCCCAACCCTCCTCCTTTACCCAGGCTTGTGACCGGAGTCCGCCCCGGTGGAGCTACAGGTGGAGTTAGCAATGATTCATGTTATCTATTAATTCGGTTAAATACCAAAAATAGATATGTTTATTGATTAAACGAAGATACTTAGATAAGTTACTATTCAATATTTATCTCTCTCTCTCTCACACACACACACACTCTCTCTGATATTAGTTCCGGATATGTACTATCATCAGTGTTATACTACTTATTCTCATCATTACAATTCACGTGAACATATGTTCTACCTTATGTTATTGGTGTTTATTATAATCTCCATTTAGTACCCATCGGAAATGAAATGATTAAAATTTTAAATGGGTATATATATATACAACAGATGGGATTGTATATTTAATACATAAACAATTATTGTAAACAATTTAGGACAATCCCTTCCCCCCCCTCTTTTTAAAAAAAAAACAAACAACATACATACATACATACATACATACGGTCTTATCATTCAACCAAACAACTAGAAATAAATCAGAAGGGGTTTTGTGAAGATTCCAGTATTTCCATAGTTGAAATCATGAGACCATTAAAGCTAGCTTCCAGGATTTCCATGGTAGTCTAGCTTCAATTGACTTAGTATTTCAATTATGGCAACTAGAAATAAGTTAATTATTGGGATAATTGTGAAAGGTTAATGTATTCTTAACAAATTGTTGCCTATTATTGTAAACAATTTAAAAATACCAGGAAAATCCCTTTCCCCCTTTTTTTATAAAAACAAAAAAACAAACGGTCTAATCATTCAACTGATTTCATTACCAAACAACTAGTGCAAGATCATGGATGCGCACTGCTGAGGAGTCGCCTAAATAAGATGAAACGGCCGTCCAGTTCTTCCAGGTTTTCAATGGTGATCTAGCTTCAATTGACTCATGATTTCAACTCTATAAAATTATTAAAATCTTCACCCAATCCCTTTCTGATAACTAGAAATAAGTTTAATTATTAGGATAATTGTGAAAGGTTAATGTATCCATGACAAATTGTTGCCTATTATATAGAAATTGGAAAACATTTTTGACCCAGACTTAATTAATCTTATTAGTTTATATATATAATTATTAGATAGGTCATAGATACAATGAAATAATATAACCGGAAATGTTGATTTTGTGAATAATCAATGATAATTGCTTGTGGTATACTTTATGAGTCAGATCTTATAGATTAGCATAACTTGCTATACATTATCATGTTGTATTGTTATTAACTAAATAGGTTCAGAAGAGATTTTCTTCTGGAGATTTTAGTCATTTTATGGTTGAAAGTATGAATCTATTGAAGCTAGATCATCATGGAAAACCTGGAAACACTGGAGGGCCAACTCGTCCTATTGTGGAACTTCTCATAAGTTCTCATCTACGATCCCGCTCCGCAAGATTCGAATCCATGACTTAGCGGTTTCGCACGCGAGCGCTTAACCTTAAGACCACTGAGCCGTCACCCGACAGTGTTGATGTCTAACTATAGACAACTTACGAAATTGAGCAATCGTCCAATATTGTCTCCAGTGAGTCATTATCTCACAACAGACTTGGTTGAACTTCAATGGTTACTGCTTCTCACTAGAACTGCAGGAAATACCTCTTGATGCCAGTCACTACTGAGCATATGATTACTATTAGAAGGGGTTTTATGTGGAGATTTTAGTAATTTTAAAGTTGAAATCATGAGTCATTTGAAGTTAGACCACCATGAAATGGCCGTCCAGTGCTTCTAGGTTTTTCATGGTGGTCTAGCTTCAATTGACTGATGATTTCAACTATAAATGGGTTCAGTTAAACACAGTTGATGATAGCATGTTCTGAAAATTTTCGTAGGTTCTCATGTCAAGCTGTGACTAATAGATTTTAATCATATAAGGTGTACGTCATCTAACATCGGTGTGAGTGAAAGTTAAATTTGCAATATTGTTAACTAGAAATTGAACTACTGGATACAAAATTAGAGACTTGAAGGTTAAGAGCTCACTAAGAAAAAGATAAAGATCCTGGGCTCACTCTTGGCAGGATCACTGTGGTGAACTTCTAATAAGTCTCATCCAAAATAGCAATCATTTGATGCTATCTAGTTCTCAGTATTTAGCCTTTTAATGTTTAGCTGATGTGCATACAAGTAAGAAAACGTCTGCTAATAATTGGTTGGATGTACACAATAGAAAGACCTAATTGACCTAGGTTTTAATCTGTGTGCCACTCATTAGCAAGGAGTATCTGTAACCTGTAGAACCTGATGCACTCTAATGAATTTGAGCGTGTTCACTCGGAATTTAGTTGTATTATGATGCCGTTATTAATGTTTGTCAAATTTTATTGTGTTCAGAACACAAGAGGGTTATCAGATCCCTCACGATAATAAGCTGAGTTTATTGTGATATCAAATCATTAATTCTAGTAGGTAAATCGCAAATTGGTTAGTTAATTTCCATCAGCACCAAAGAAATGATAATGTGACAGTAATCACCACTCTCTGACTAATTACTTACTTACTTACTAAGGCCTGTGACTCTTAATGGAGCATAGGCCGCCGATCAACATTCTCCAACCCACTCTGTCTAAGGCATTCCTTTCTAGTTCTATCCAGTTCTTGTTCATTCTCCTCATGTCTGTCTTCATTTCTCTTAGTAATGTGCTCTTTGATCTTCATCTTCTTCTTTGGCCTTCAGGATTCCATGTAAGGGCTTGTCTTGTGACGCAGTTGGTTGCTTTCCTCAATGTGTGTCCTATCCACTTACAACAGAGTTCCCCTGACAAATTAAAGTAGATAATTATCTGAAAACATTTGCATAACTCTTGAACAAACCTATTTAGCTTGCATTCTAAAACAAACAACTCGTGATAAAATTTTTTTAACATTCACCCTGTTACATCTCGTGGTGATTTATGAATGGTACCTTTTGAGAACTATTTATGGACCAATATGATATGTATATTTCCTATTGTATGATTGCTAAGTAACTAAACTATGAATATTCGTGTTCCTCTTATTATAAGCTTTATTTTGACCCATAGACTATTATTATACGATTTACCATTATTGAATTATCCCTAGTCCATTAATTGCTGTTCCCCCTATTCACAGCCACATTTGACCAAATCTTGTACAAATGTTATTTTCTATTTTGTGGTACGATGTGGTCAGTTTGTTCGGTACATAAATCCAGGATGTTTGAGAATAATGATTCATATTGCAGAGGCTATTATTGGTGTCTTGGACTTAACTTGGTGGGTTAGGCAGAAAGCAGGACTGATAAGTGCTCAAGACCGCTCATACGGCTTTTGTGTGTCATTGGATCTGATTGATAAATCGCTGCCCTCTGATAGGCGGTCACATCACTTTATAAATCAAACAGGTCACATACGCATGCAATTGATATAACACACCCAGTTAATATTTAGCTATTAGTTACGATTCATAAACCATCCCTTACTTATTCCATTGTAAGTAGCTAATTGGTACAACTTCTTACGCTTCATTTCCTGGTCTTGTTATGGGAATCCATGAGAATGATAAATAATTAGAGTTTCCTGTTTTTAATTAAATTAAATTTTCTAAACACTTGATTGATTATAAATGTTAATTATTGGGCGCCAGAATGTAATGAGTATTTTCAATGAAGTATCTAATATAGTGTGAGGAAAATGTTTGATGAAGGTTATAATGAACTAGTAATTATTGATTATTGATTGGAAAATGAAGGTCATATCCACAAGGTCATTCATTATGTATTTGAATTAAATCTTATTCATAAAATAAAACTGACATTCAAAACTAGTAAAGGAATGTCGAATGTTTATATTATGTTAGTTTGTGATTACATAACCATCAATAAACTGATAACTTAATGTCTAGTGATACATACTATCTATTAGTCAGTCAGTCCCAACGTAGAACTTCGTACGTACGTACATCAGTTCGAGTTGACATACCACATTAGCACAGAGATGCAATTGTTGATTTAAATCCCATAGTGGTAGAAGTAGTAAGAGTATAAGCATTATAATGAAAGATTAGGGTTTGAAGATGTTATTGATGGTGTATCATTCAGTGAAATAAATTTGAAAAAAGAAAAAAGAAATGGACATGAAGAACTCAGAAGATTAGAATTTGGGAGAACACAAAGAGTGGATGCATCTTCGCCATTGCAAACGATTTTGAGCCGTGTCATTCAAGGTCTCTAGACATCGATTTTTATCATTTCGCGGATCTCAACCATGTGTTTATCAACAGTTGTCTACGCAAGATACTTCGGATACAATGGCCAGACACTATCAGCAACATTCTACTGTGGGAGACAACAAACGAGATTCCAATGGAGGAAGAGATCAGAAAGAAGCGACGGAAGTGCATAGGGCACACTTTGAGGAAATCACCCAATTGCCTCACAAGGCAAGTCCTCACATGGAATCCTGAAGGTCAAAGGAGAAGACGAAGACCAAAGAACAAATTACGCTGAGAAATGCAGACAGACATGAGAAGAATGAACAAGAACTGGATAAAACTAGAAAGGAAGGCCCAGGACAGAGTGGGTTAGAGAATGCTGGTCGGCGGCCTATGTTCCATTGGGAGTAACAGGCGTAAGTAAATCAGTGTATCTAAATGAAGAATATAATGTTTTTTTTTAAAAAAAATGTAGTTAAAGCAAATTCAACAACTAGGTACATCATAGTTTTAAGTCACTGACTGATTTTAGATTGTTCACTACTGAAAACAAAGAAAAAAAAGCATAATACAACTATTTAGTCCTCATATATGGGAAGTCTTAACAGTGCATATCGATGATTTCAATGAACATTAAACGTAAGACTTCTCGTTTTTCAATCAATGAATTGAAATCTAATTTTTAACTTTAATCAATCCATCATATTGTGTACAACTATCGTAGTTGATATTCTTATTCATTATTCCTATTTATTATTATTATTATTATTCTATTTAGGTCATTTAGGTATTGCTGGAAGACAATGTAATGCTACATCAAAAGATGCTATTAATTCATGTTCACGTTTATGTTGTGATCGTGGTTATGATACATTAGAATTGGAACGTGAACAAAAATGTGAATGTAAATTTTTTTGGTAAGTAAATTATTAAAAAACACTTTGGTATTTTCCAACGTATTTTGTATCTATGGCTGTTTTATTTTGTCTTTTTTTTTTCGTTTTTGATCGAATTTTACGAAACGAAATGTGACATCCTCAATTATTATTATTATTAGGGGATTTTCAGTGGAGATTTTTAGTCAAACCTGAAAGCACTGAACGGTCGTTTCATCCTATTGTGGGACTCCTCAGCAGTGGTCTATCGGTCAAGTGCACTGGCGCGAGACTGGTAGGTCCTGGGTTAGAATCTCGCGGGTGCGGAATCGTGGATGCGCACTGCTGAGGAGTCTCACAATAGGATGAAACGGCCGTCCAGTGCTTCCAGGCTTTCCATGGTTGCCTAGCTTTAATTGACTCATCAGTTCAACTATATATTATTATTAGCTTTATTCAATATTTTATTTTTGGTACAATATAGAATTCTCAACACAATGTACTTCAAATGGTTTCCGTTTCTTACTTCTTCGTCGATCTTGATGATAAATATTGAGTGATCGCCTGTTAAAAGTTAGCAGTCCAGTCAATCTACATGTAAATAATGTAAATTCTTTTCGGTGCATATTCCCAGCAACCACGATATCTCTGATTAAGCCTTTTGTAACTTATACAACGAAAGGTTGCACACTTCAGAAACGCACCTGAATAGGTTAGTCGAATAAAAGCCATAATGATGTATTAAAACAAACAAAATTAGTTAACTTGTTGAAATATATAGATGACAGGAACAGGTAGCCCAGATGCTTGAGTGGGCTGACAGTTAACTTAGAACTATGTTAATCTACTTATCAAATTTCAGTAAAAAAATGAATTCATTTATGAATCCAATATGCATTTTATGGTTTGATGTGGTATGTTTGGTTGGTAAATAAACCAAGTATGTCTGAAATATATGATTCGTATAGTGGGATCTTTTATTCATGTTCTGTACTCAACTGGAAGGGCTAAGAAGAAACAGAAGCAATAAGGACGCTAGGCTATTCATACCGGTTGATACGTCATTGGTTTCGCACGGTGCTAAGATTATATAAGTCGTATTCCGATTGGCAATTAAGTCATGTGATAATTAGCTGGACTAAAAGTTACAACACAACCTACACTTCCAACATCTTGTGTTCTAGTAATCCTTACTTAATAATTCAGTGCTTATGAAAACACATTACGAATCAATTTGAAAGTAGTATCTTAAAACCAGACATTTGATAGCAATCCTTATTATGGATTAATATCAACTGGAATAATATTGAATTTAAGCGATCTCCAAGACAATCTCATTAAAATGATCATGTGATCGCTGTAACTCAGCTTTCAGATTGATTCTCAAAGCTCTAGTTAGGTAAGATGACGGTTGAGGTTCTGTCAAGTAGTATATGAAGTAGTTCCTAAGAGATGACAATGAATGCTTTTTCTACTGTATCGCAGCATGACTAAGAGTGAAAATATAAATCATATGATTCCACCTTAATGACCTAAAGGAACTTAATTATCACGAGATCTGAATGTCATGGATTTGATCCTATGCTTAGTCCAGAGTTTTAATTAATAAGGGTTCTCTTTTTATTCGTACTAGATGTTCAAGGCATCTCAATTATCCAGTTCATATGAGTCTTTATAATAAGCATACATCCTTATATAATTGCACATCACAAACATCCTTAAATCAACAATAAAACTGTATCCGAAAGATAATTTAGAAGAAACACTATGACTAGTTTAATGATAATGTAGTGAACAAGTACACAAATAAGGATAATCGAATGTATTTGAATACAAAATTACAGAATATTTTAATAAAATCTGAGAACCATACAGTAAATACTTCATTTGTAAAATATCAATCAATCGTCTCAGACTTCATTACTCTTTCGTTCATTGTTCTTATTCTCTTATCATCAATCTTCTCAACATTCTGCTTTCAGATATTTCATTTTCAATTGATGATACATACTATTTATAACTGTCGACATCAGTAGTATACACCACAATACAGCCACAAAAAATATTATTAAAAAAAAACAACAACAACACTGAAGTCCAACTGTTTAATTCAGACGTAATTTTTATATGTAAAATAATGTAAATATTCAAATATGCATGAATCTAGACAAAAACTACACACACATCAAACAACCATTTAAGGAATCATTAGTTGTTGTTGTGTGTGTGTGTGTGTGCGTTTTGTTTTAAAGTTTTGATGTAAGACAACGTTTTTCTGGACAACTTTGTTTATCCTAGAAACATGATTTTTTTTTCTTATCATTAGACCATAGAAACTAACAACTAGGGAACTTACTAAAAGTTTATTTCAAAATGTTTGATTGTACTTATTATTCTTATTACTATTGTGACTTTAAACCCGGTTAGTTATTATGTGATTTATTCAACAATCAGAATATGACTTATATAATCTTAGCATTGTGTCATACCAATGATGTTCGACCAATATGAACAACTTAACATCCTTATTGGTCTTTTGTTCACCTAACCCATCCCGTTTGAGTTCAGAACATTAATAACACCTTTCATTATACGAATCATTTATTTCAAACAAATTTGATTTATATACAAGTCAAACAAACCATATCAAACCATAAAATAGGAAAATAACATTTGTATAAGATCAAATCAAAAAGTGGTTGTATTGTGGGAGATTGTAATTGATAAACTGAATATAATGTGGTTTTCTGTAGAGATTTTAAGTAATTTTTATATATAGTTGAAGTCGTTAGTCAATTGAAGCTAGACCACCATGGAAAACCTGGATACACTAGATGGCCGTTTCTTCATATTGTGGGACTTCTCAACAATGCGTATCCACGATGTCACCTCGCGAGATTCGAACTCAGGACCTAACAGTCTCATGCGCGAGCACCTGACCGATAGACCACTTAGCCGGCATCCAACGGTGTTAATGTCTAACTACAAGCAATCCACGCAGTTGAGCAACCATTTCACCAAAGTCTTCAGGGAGTTGATATCTCTCAAGAGACCTGGTTGAGACTGGTAGGTCCTGTATAACATGAATTGACTCGGTGTTATCGTAATGATCTAGATATAAACCTTTGGTGTGTGCTACTGATGTCGATAGTTATAATTAGTATGTATCATTAATAGAAAATGAAGTACTTAGACAAAGAAAGTTGGGAAGATAGAAAAAAAGAGTAAGAGAACATGTAATTATAGCTGTGGAAATGAAAGAACAATGAAGTCTGAGACGATTGATTAACATTTAGCAAATGAAGTATTTACTGTATGGTTCTCAGATTTTACTAAGACGTTCTGTAATTTAGTGTCTAACTACATTTGATTGTTCCCACTTATATACTCGTTCACTACAAAAATAATGTTCCAGCTACTAAAAGGTTCTGAGCTGACAGGAAATGTTTTTCAAATGGTTTTCATTTAATTTTCAATCACCTTTTTAACTCATGTTAATTAATAATGAACATGGTTACATTTGTAAGCTGAATTAATTACTAGTAAAATTACCATTCATCATGAAAACAAATATATATAGATTCAAGTTTCAATGGAGTAAACATTTAGTCGGTGAGGTAGGTATGTTTTGGTAATTGAGTATCAAAGATACCAAATGAAGTTTAGATAATAAGCAAAGATGGATAGTGGCTAGCAGTGGAATATAGGACGCGCGTAACGTCCTATTTGGGGGCTCTTCAGGTGGATGTACCTGCATCTCACAGTTGATGTTCACTCTGGGACTGCAACGCAGTACCTCTTGACTGAGTGGATAACGTGATGGCGTTTGAAACGAACGGTACTGTGTTCGAGTCCCAGAGTGAACATCAACTCAGATACAGGTACATCTAGCTGACGGGTCTCATATAGGACGAGGTGCGCTTCCTGAATTCCACAGCCAGTCACTATCCATCTTCGCTTACAATGACTGTCAATTAAGGCTTTACCGAGGCAACACGCACAGTATGCACATATGCCAATAAAAGACTGGTCAATTGCAGTCCTGAACGTCAATGTGAAGATTCAGCCAAACAATACTAAATGATTTTGTTGTTTAGATTGGTTTTATCCTAATAAAGTAACAAGTAGTTAAAGATATGCTTTTCTTTACACCCTTAGCGTTTTTTAATGCGTTTAACAGTAATAAGAGATTTCTTCTGTTTTGGTCACTCAGTTTACAGATTTTAGAAAGTCAATGCAACCTTATTTTCAGGCAGTTCTATTAAGATTGAATACAATATATTATAAACAACGAAATATAAGGGTTCATTATTATTTCAGAATTATTCTTGTTGCAATGGAGATCATGGATGGATCAGAGTTAGATCAAGATTGAAAACCTGGAAGCACTAAACGACCGCTTCGTCCTCGTTTTGGGCTTCTCAGAAGTGAGCATCCATGATCCGTCTTGCATGCGAATGCATAAACTCTTGACCATTGAACCCGAATGTAACAGTGAAAATGTCTAACTTCGACCAATCCACGACATTGCCCGACCATCCATTATTGTCTTCAATGATTAACTACCTCACAGCAGACACGGTTGAACTCCATTGATCACGGCTTCTTGCTAGAACTCCAAGAAATCCATTTTGAAGCTAGTCATTTGTGAGAATATGATAATTATCAGTATAGAGTTGTGGAAATTGTTTAGTTTTAATTGATATCGTGAATGGATCAATGTTACACCACCATTGAGAACCTGGAAGAACTCATTCTAGCATGGGACCCCTCACGATTTATTATCTACTCAAGGTTTTTATATCTTTATCTATTGTTCTGTTTTCTTGCTTTAGGTGCTGTGAAGTTCGATGTAATATATGCCGTGACAAAACAACTCTACATCATTGTAAACACTAAAAGAAGAACAAGAATAAGAATATGAAGAAGACGACGACGAAGAAGAACAAGGCAAATGGAATTTATTCATATTTGAAGATCTAATAATCTCAAATTACACAATTATTCATTCATTAATTATCTTCATCTATATCTAAATTGAATATGTTTATAGAATGTTTATAGTTATGATCTTATCCATGGTGATTATAATCATAAATTTGAGAAAGAGTAAAGTATCCAAGTGATTGTAAACATGACTTTTTTTTTCTCTTTTTTTTTGTTTCCTTTATTTTTTCTTCCATAATTACCATAACATTAATGAATAGGGATACTTTTGATTAGTTGTTTTGTTGTCATATCAAAATGAGTATACCATTGATATGATTGAAGAATTTGAATAGTATTCAAAGTTCCATTGTTGTCTTCTTTAATAAGGGTACATTCTTTTGATAGTAATTTAATTTCGATAATGCAATCAGGAGACGAAGGTTAGCAGATTTATGTGATGATATATTACATCATATATATTACATTTCGAAAAATCTGATGACACATTTAGTTGCTAAGACATTTATATATAAAAACTAAAAGGTCAGTTAGACAGGTTAAAGATAAGCCATAACAAAAAAATATAAAGTAGGGGTTTTGTGGAGATTTAGTATTTACTATAGTTGAAAGCGTGAGTCCATTGAAGCTAGACCACCATGGAAAACCTGGAAACACTGGACGGCCGTTTCGTCCTATCATGGGACTCCTCAGCAGTGCGCATCCACGAACCCACTCTCGCGGGCGAGATTCGAACACAGGACCTAGAAGTATATCGAGAAGTATATCTAGGAGCTCTAGTGAGAAGCAGTTGTAGCGAACAAAACACTGGTTGGGGACAATCGAATGTATTTAAGCAAACATTACAGACTATCTCGGTAAATTCTGATAACCAAACAATGAACAGTCAATTTGCAAATTAATAACCAATTGTTTCAATCTTCACTGTTTCTTCTCTAATTCCATTGCTCATGCATTTTCCAAACGATTGCGCTTCATTTCAGTTCTTTCCTCATCGGTCTTCTGCCAAAATACATTCTATGTCTGACCCACGCCATATACTACTTATATGGATATAAGTAGACAACACCACACAGTGACCAGTGGAGTTCAAAACCACGTCTGTTGTGAGATAGGAACTCACTGAAAACAATTGGTGAATGGTTGCTCAATTTCGTGGATCAGTTGAAGTTAGACATTAACACTGTTGGATGCCAGCTCAGTGGTCTATCGGTTAAGGGCTTCGGCTCGAGACTGGTAGGTCCTGTGTTCGAATCTCGCTCGCGAGAGTGGGTTCGTGGATGCGCACTGCTGAGGAGTCCCATGATAGGACGAAACGGCCGTCCAGTGTTTCCAGGTTTTCCATGGTGGTCTAGCTTCAATGGACTCACGCTTTCAACTATAGTAAATACTAAATCTCCACAAAAACAATATGATAACCAAATTCACTTACTATTGTTTGGTTGAATATTCCCATTGATGTTTTGGATTGCAATTGATCAATCTCTTATTGGCTATATGTGCATACTATGTGTATTGCATCATATACATCAACAAATGCAGGTCATGACGCACAATTTAACAATAGTCTCTGTATCAGTAGACTTCAACATACACAAGGGAAAAAGCACAATCCTCAAATGCAACACAGAGAACACTATTCCAACCATATCTGATGGAGAAACTCTAGAAGAGGTGGAATATTCCATGTGTCTGAGTAGCATCATCGATGAACAAGGGGGATCTGATACAGACGTAAAGGCGAGAATTGGTAAAGACAACATTCCTACAGTTGAACAACATATACAACTCAAAACTAACATCAACAAATTTCAAAGTTACAATCTTCAATACGAACGTCGAAACACTTCTACTGTATGTACATCAATGTTGGCTTCTTGTTCAAAATATCACTATCGGAAAACCATATTAGAGAACAATATATATCAAAATGACTCATTACAAGTAACTTCTTCATAATGAATAATCAGACAAGTATTATAAGCAAAGATGAATAGTGGCTAGCAGTGGTATCCATCTTTGCTTATAATACTTGTGAATTAAGGCTATATCGAGGCAATACACACAGTATGCACATATGGCCAATAAGAAACTGATCAATTGCAGTCATAAACATCAATGGGAAGATTCCAACAAGTAATACTTAGTGAATTTAAACTTCACCCCATTGCAAAAGCAAGTGGCTATCAGGACTCAGTAGCTAAGTGGATAATGCGATGGCGTTTGAAGAGAACGGTACTGGGTTGGAGTCCCAGAATGAACATCAACTCTGAGATACAGGTACATCCAGGTGACGACTCCCAAATAGGACGAAACGCGCGTCCTGGATTCCATCGCGAGCCATTATCCATCTTTGCTTATAATGTGATAACCACTCTTGATAATAAATCAGTATTACCAGGGTAGGTTAAGTGTAAGAACAATTTGTTTTTGAACACATAAAGTAGCGTTTCAATGTTTGTATAACCAAGGCTTCAATAAACCTTAGTATACGTCCTTGAAAGCTCTAGTACAACACTACAAATGTTTACTTGATATCAACCTTATGACCAGTTTTAGCTAAATATTTTGCAATGAAGGAAGATGAAAATCTATCCTGTGATCTTATTTGACCATTAAAATTTATTTATTTCTGAAGCCATTTGGGTATGTGTTCCGCCATCCTTAATTGCAGGTCACGATTTTAATAGATTCCTTATCATTGAAAATTCACTTCTAAGCAATTTTCTTGTGTATAAATAATAAACATGTTCTTTTTCATAGTGCATGAAATTTAGATAAACTAATTATTTGCTAGATCACCATTGAAAACCTGGAAGCAATAGATAGTCATTTCTTCATAATATGGGATTCCTCATCAAGACGAAACGGTTATCCAGCGATTCCACATTTTTAATGGCAGTCCAGTTTAGATGGACTCGTGAATTCAACTGTGGAAATGATACAATCTCCACAAATCCCCATACGTGTTTTAATATATCATAGGTAAAAGTTATAATTATCCAGCAATATTCCTAGGAATTTAATTGAACTGATTCTTTAAACTAAAGAGATCATTTACCCGTACTAAAATTTCGGAAGGTGTAATTTAGCACATAGCTAATGAAAAAATTACTTAAATTTAGAAGAAGAATAAACTTATCAGTAAGCTGACTGTTCATAAATGACTCAAAAGTAGCAAACAGTTAAATTTGAAACCAAAAGTAATAGCGGGCGAAGAGACTATAAACTATTTGAATTATAGTGTGACCGATGGTAGTAGATCCATCTGGTTGGGGTCTGCGTGAAACCATGATCAGTGATTAGGGACGCTGAATATACATACACTTGCACTCAGTCCTTTCAAACCAGATTCTCGATTTTTAGTTTTTTCCCCTTACTATTGCTACCACATCAATTTGATTCCGTTAATATTCATCTTTTTAAGCTCATCTTGTTATACTAATGTGGTATGTCAACTTGGGTCGACACACTCAGATCCTAGGCTATACGTTCATTTCACTGCATTTCGGGATAAAAAAAATACAACTATCAAATATTCTCTGGTCTGTTTAATGGCCGAGCCTGCTATCAACAGTTCAATCTTAAGAAATAAACTAGTTTCCTATTATTGTTATAACTTCACAGCTTTAATAAGATCAAAAGCGTATCAAGAAATTGTGTAGATTCATGCAACAAATCTATAGTCAAGTTTCTGGATTTTTGTACGAGTTAACTCAAACCGTTTGATCTCTTTGTTATGGGTATAATCAATGAAATTTAGTTAAATTAATGTCTCATCCCGGATAATAATCATTGAAATTCATTCTCACTTGAATAAGTGGTCATAAGGTTACTTGGGAAATGTATATGGTTTTCAGTATGGGGCTGTGGACATTATTATGATTTTGATTGAGATCATGAAAAGAGTAGTGTTAAACCACCACTGAAAACCTGGAGGCACTCGATGGCTGTTTCATCCTAGTGTTGGGCTTCTCAGTAGTCCGCATCCATAATCCCGCACATGGGATTCGAACCCATGACCTTTGGCCTCGCGCGCGAGCACTTAAACTCTAGACTACTGAGCTGGAATCCAACGGTGACAATACCTAACTTCAACCAATCCACGATATGACGCAACCCCCTTTCATTGTCTTCGGTGGGTAACTGTTGGGTATGAGGCAGTGATCTAGAGGTTATGCGTTCGCACACGAGATCAAAGGTCATCAGTTTTAGTCCGCCGAGCGGGTTCGTGGTTGTAGACTGCTGAGAAGTTCCATACTAGGTTGGAACAGTTATCCAGTGCTTTTAGATTTTCCATGGTGGTCTAGTTTTAATTGACTCATGGCTAGCAGTGGAATCCAGTTTGTCGCGCATTCCCATTCGTCAGCTAGATGTACCTGCATCTCAGAGTTGATGTTCACCCTGAAACTTGAACCTACTGTCTTTCGCTTCTAACGCCATTCGCATTGTCCACTCAGCTACTGAGTCATGATAGCCACTTGTCTGTTCAACGGGGTGAAGTTTGAATTCATTCATTCATTGTTTAACCTGTTTTTCTTGTTGTCAATGTGTATTCATTCTAAACTTTACAGTTTATCTTTTGACAGAAATAGTTTTTTTCTTGTTTGTTTTACATTCCTATCTGGATTTTTTTGTTTTCCTGAGAATAAACAGCAGCAGTTTTTGACAATTTTTCCATTTTTTGACATTCGTCACTGTATAGTATTTCTCGACTACCATAGTGAAGGTAACTTTTTGAATGAGAAGTCGATGAACAGTGTGAGAATAATAATGACAAACAAAAGTGGTTGTTCACCTTTTTTTTTTTAAATTTTTTTTTTAAAAGAACAATGACCAATGTTCAGTCAAATAAGTTAAGTTTGTTATCCTGTAACTTATGATTCATTTATCCTTCCGGAGGTTTAGATTTTTATGAATGTTCTCAATAAGTATAATTGTCATTAGTGAGCATGGTTGTATTCGTTGGAAACGAATCATTATTTATTATCTCTATAGTATGTAAATGAATAAGATACATAGAACAAAGTAAACGGTAACGTAAGCATTGATATAGTTTATATAGCTTATAGAGACCTACATTTGATTATTGTTGTAAAGTATGTTTGACAGTTTGATATTCATACTTACTTAGAGAATAGCTTGAGTGTCAAATGTTTAATGATTAATGCTAAATGTTTATGATGTGGGAGGGGGCATAATTTGACTCCATATGAGAAGGCTAAGTGTTTGTATCATGTCGGGTTGACCGTTTTTGTTAAGAAATGGTCCATGTTCTAAATGCAGCTCACCATTTTTATGGTGAGTTAGCATCTGACTTCAATTAGATCTTATGAATGGTTGATTGTAAAAAAAAAACATATACATCTTGTCTATCCTCGTATGTGATGAAATGACTTAATCCGCGTTGATGAATAACGGAGTTACAACGGATTTAGAATACATATATTTTGTACACTCATTGAGCTGGACAAGAAATCAGAGTGATGAAGCGAATAGAAAAGAGCGAATCGAAAATGATACGCATTGAAGATGGAGGTTAAGCCAAGCATTAATCAATATTTATAATCAGACAAGAATAAGTTACAGGCATGTGATGAATAGGATAAGAAGTGTACACAAATGTACGCACATATAAAAAGCAGTCAAGGTTGATAAGTGAATAATTAACAAGGTCAAAATGTGAGTCAAGATGGATAGGTAAATTGACTTGTCCAGAAGCTAAAATAAGGTATATGGGCTTAACATATCAACCGACACTACAATGATATTGTCATGAAGAAAGCAGGTCAGTTATAAAATCGAAATTATTTTCTTTAGATTTAAACATTAAAACTTGAGAATACTGTCCCATAAAATCTCAAACTTTCTATCGCCTAATTTATAATGTGATCAAAATACATTCTTCATGATCTGAATGATATTGAAAATCAAAGCGATTTCATATTTCTTGTTTAAAACATCATTTGAAATATATAGGTGACGAGTCATTTAGAACTAAGTACAGTCGTTGTAATTGAAGATGGATAGTGGCTAACAGTGAAATCCAGGACGCGAGATTTGTCCTATTTGGGACCCGTCAGCTGAATGTACCTGCATCTCAGAGTTGATGTTCACTCTGTGGCTCGAACACAGTACCATTCTCTTCAAACGCCATCGCTCTATCCATTCAACTACAATATCAAGTGAATTTAAACTTCACCCCATTGCACAAAAAAGCGGCTATCAGGACTCAGTGGCCGAGTGGATAACGCGATGGCGTTTGAAACGAAAGGTACTGGGTTAGAGTCTCAGAGTGAACATCAACTCTGAGATGCAGGTGCATCCAGCTGACGAGTCCCAAATAGGATGAAACGCGCGTCAAACTGGATTCCACTGTTAGCCACTGTTAGCCACTGTTCACGTTTGCTAATAATGCTTGTGAATTAAGGCTATATCGAGGCAATACGCACAGTATGCACATATGCCAATAAAAAACTAATTAATTACAGTTCTAAACATCAATGGGAAGATTTAAACAAACAATGCAGTCATGTATCAAGTTTCAACATGTAGTCGAATCAACTAACTTGTTAAAATTTCCTTTTCTATCATGTTAAAAATTCATTAGGCAGCAAATGCAAAAATTAATACAAATAAATCATGTAACACACATTGAGGAAATCACCCGACTCCGTCAGGAGACAAGCCCTCATATGGAGTCCTGAAGGCCAAATGAAAAGAGGAAGATCAAAGAACACAGTACCTAGAAAAACGGAGACAGACATGAGAAGAATGAACAAGAATTGGATAGAACTAAAAAGGAATGCTCAGGACAAAGTGAGCTGGAGAATGCTGGTCGGCGGCCTATGCTCCATTGGGAGTAACAGGCGTAAGTAAGTAAAGTATGTAAGTCATGTAACAATACTGGGACTCAATTCCTATGCAAAATCTTGTGAATGTTTTTTCAATCAAAAAAAAACTAAAAAAGAATTGTTTTGAAACAATCCAGACAGGAGAAAGCAGAAAATAACTCAATTACATAAAAATTTGACCTACATTACATAAAAATACATTTTTATAAAATTTGCATGTTGATAAGAAAAAAATGATGATGATTTGGATGATTTGGATGATGATGATGATGATGACGATAAAGAATGACAATGAACGTTGTTATGAATTACAAGTACATAAAGCAAGGAACAAACACAACGTTTCTACTATTTCGGTCCGATTCAGTACCGTTCATAAATGTTTTCCAAACAAGTGCTAATGTGTGGCGGTACAATCGACTAAGCATTGATAAGGTCAGACTTAAGGTACTAAATAAGAATATATAATCGGTTATTCGCATAATGGATCTTCGTCAACTGTGAAGTCATAGGCATATATTACAAGTCCTTGAATAGAGCTTACTCTGATACTGGTGTAGGAAAAGGCTTGGAGAAAACCAACGAAAGTCTAAGCAAAACTTAGTAACAGATAACAAGGTATTTAACCTCTAATATTTCCCTTGCCGGTAGGACATAGAATGGTAATCATTCAGAAAAATTAGTCTCAGAAATGTGAATAAAGCTAATCTTTGTGTTCTCTCAAATTCTGAATATCAATATTCCGTACACTTTGCTTCTTTTATTCAATTCTTTTTTTAAAACCATAGCCTATTTGTTGAATTTCTCTACTGTTTTAGGGAAAATCAATTTTCAGCCTCAGTATTCTTTTCAAAATTCTGAGACAGCTAATATTGAATTGTTTTTGACGTGTCTTGTAATACTCAATCAATCAACAGTCTTCTCTGATATGGATATCAGAAGCAACCTACTGTGGCAAAAAGCAAATCAACTTCCAGCTGAAGAGAATATTAGGAAAGCTCGTTGAATGTGAAAATAATATTACTTACTTATTTACGGATGTTACTCACAATGGAGCATAGGCCGCCGACCAGCATTCACCAACGCGCTTTGTTCTGAGCATTCCTTTCTAGTTCTATCCAATTCTTGTTCATTCTTCTCATGTCTGTCTCTATTTCTCGGCGTAATGTGTTCTTTGGTCTTCCTCTTCTCCTTTGGCCTTTAGGATTTCATATGAGGGCTTGTCTTGTAACGCAGTTGGGTGACTTCCTCAATGTGTGTCCGGATATGACATACATTGCGGTATTCATCAGATTTCATCACAAAACAAGTCCTAACTGGGAATTCTCAAGATGAAATGAAAGAGGCAGATCGTTTACAAGCATTGTTTCTCAGTTACAAAAGTGAATAAATACATGAGTTGTACGCAAGAAATCTTGTACTTAAATATCATTGACGAGGGATAACAAAGATTTGCTCACGAGACCGAAGGTCCTAAATTCGAGTTCCGCATGCAGGATTATAGATGCGCACTGCTGAAGAGTTGCATACTAGGACGAAACGGCCGTCCATTGCTCCTAGGTTCTCAATGGTGATCTAGCTTACATCGACTCATGAATTCAACTAATAAACTTACAACAAACTCCAAAAAAACCCATTCTGATAAAAATTCGTTAATGCAATGAGAAGACTAAAGTTATCACAATTATGTAATATTTACACGTAATACATTTCGACTAGTTTGATCACATATATAGAATTCTTATTATAGGTATTGCTGGCGATCATACCATTTTGAAAGCATCGGTTCTTGTCCGGTTATGGGGGGGGCAGGGATTATTTACATTATGAAACAATTTAAAACAACCACCAATAAAAACAGTCATCAAAACTGACATTGAATCCATTGAGATAATGAATATAAGGTCAATCAACTTAAGGGATAAACAATTTTGGTGATGAGTATTGATCTAATCAAAAGAAAAACAAAAAAAATTGGGGAAATTTAATTTTGTTTTTTTCCTGAATTCTCTTGAGGGATTATAATAACCAGACTAAGTTATTAGACAATTGAATGATTTATGATGTTTTCCCCCTTTTGTCTTCTTATCTTCCTTCTGATATTACTGTTGTTTAAGCATTACTTCATTCACTGTCTCTTTCTTTCTCTCTCTTTTGTTTATATATGTCCCTAAAGGCATTTGATTCCAAAAAAATTCTGTACAGTAATTATAAATGACATATTTCTTTAACATTTCTCTTTGTTAAATGTAATAGAGAATGGCTTTTTCATTGGAATGAGTTCAATGATAAAGCTTCCAGTTGAAGAGGAAATGAGGAAAAGACGTTGAAAGTGAATCGGTTATACATTTAGGAAATCATCAAACTGTATCACGAGGTAAGCCCTAACTTTGAATCCAAAAAAGAAGCGGAAAAGTGGAAGGACAAAAAACACAGTACTCCCGGGAAATAGAAACAGATATGAGAAGGATCAATAACAAATGGAAAGAACTGGAAAGGATTGACCGGGACAGGGTTGGATAGACAATGTTCGTGGTAGTTGAAATACATATTAATCATATTGTAATACTTCATCAAGTTGTAATTAAAATAAAAACATTCTTTTTTTGTAAACAATGATAAATGGTGGCTAGCAGTGGAATCCATTGAACGCGTTTCGTCTTATTTGGGACTCGTCAGTTGAGTTTGCCTACATTCCAGAGTTGATGTCACTTTGGGACTCGAACGCAATACCGTTTTTATGAATAGCTATCATATTATCCATAACTTAATAATCATCATAAAAAATTGTTAAACGATAAAATTAAATGATTACGGTTTAAAATTACAGAAAAATTAGAGAGGTTGGACGTATCGTTTTCTCACTCAAAGTTTGGACTTAAATTGATCGATTGCTGGTGCGTCAGTGGTGCATAAGTTTTCAATTCGACCCCCTCTTCAATCCAGTTTCTTATATTGTATATATTAGTTTAAAGGAAGACTCCTTTGGAGCGACGTGTGAAGAAATCATTAGATGCCCCATATTGAAATGGTAACTATTGAGGTCTCGAATCACTTTATAATGCAATCTTTTATATCTTTCTATAAACATCTATGAATATGTGAGTACGGCTTAAGTAAAGGATTTCGTCGAAAAGTGTTTAGTTTTTGTTTATTCGAAAACCTTTTTTCGATACTTTATGGAAAAAATGTTTAGTTAAAATTATCTTACCGAAAGATGAATGAACTGTGAGGGGTCTCGAGTGAACGCTTAACCTCTAGACCACCGAACCAGGATTCAACGATGTTATTTGTCTGACTTCAATCAATCCAAGATTTATGTTATAACGATCTGAATTTTGCATAATGTATTATAATTAACGAGATTAAAAAGGAACATTCTTTTTGTCTTCAAAATTGAATGACGGACTACACTGCAAAGTCATGCATAGAGGACAGCTGACAGACACATTACAAGTGAGGGCCAGAGTCAAAAAGAGTGTTTATTCTCTCACTTCCTCTTACTTCTGGTGGTTGACTGAATTATGATGACATTCATATCTGTTGATAAACATGTAATATAATGTAATATAATGTATAGATTTGATGCAAATAGACGATTTGAACTTTATAGTTGAGCTATGTCTTCTATCCCATACACATCAACAAATGCAAGTCATGACAAACAATTTCGCAACAGTCTCTGTATCAGTAGGCTTCGACATACACAAGGAAAAAAGCAAAATCCTCCAATGCAACACAGACAACACCATCTCAACCACACATTGATGGAGAAACTCTGGAAGAGGTGGAATATTCCATGTGTCTCAGTAACATCATCGAAGAACAAGAAGGATCTGATACAGACGTAAAGGCGAGAATTGGGTAAAGTAAAGACAACATTCCTACAGTTTAATAACATATACAACTTAAAACTAACAAATTCCAAAGTTACAATCTTCAATACGAACGTCGAAACACTTCTACTGTATGTACATCAATGTTAGCTTCTTGTTCAATATATCACAATCGGAAAAACCATATT
This sequence comes from Schistosoma rodhaini, assembly GCA_944470415.2. Taxonomy (NCBI): domain Eukaryota; kingdom Metazoa; phylum Platyhelminthes; class Trematoda; order Strigeidida; family Schistosomatidae; genus Schistosoma; species Schistosoma rodhaini. Next base: position 4,196,917 of record OX104039.1, read on the forward strand.
AGAGAACAATATATATCAAATGACTCATTACAAATAACTTCTTTATAATGAATAACCAGATATGGTAAGCAGAGATAGATAGTGGCTAGCAGTGGAATCCAGGACGCGCGTTTCGTCCTATTTGGGACTCGTCAGCTGGATGTACCTGCATCTCAGAGTTGATGTTCACTCTGGGACTCGAACCCAGTACCCTCGCTTCAAACGCCATCGCGTTATCCACTCGGCCACTGAGTCCTGATAGCCACTTGCTTGTGCGATGGGGTGAAGTTAGGGAACATTAACTCTGAGATGCAGGTACATTCAGCTGACGAGTCCCAAATAGGACGAAACGCGCGTCAAACTGGATTCCACTGCTAGCCACTATCCATCTCTGCTTACCATGCTTGTGAATTAAGGTATATCGAGGCAATACGCACAGTATGCACATATGCCAATTAGAGACTGACCAGTTGCAGTCCGAAACACATCGATGGGAAGATCCAAACAAACAATACCAAGTGAATTCAATAATCAGATAGTTTATATATTCATATAGAGAGTTCAAATTGTTTATATCAATGTTTATTTAGTTGATTCATAGATACATACATAGAGGAGAAATATTGGTTACCAGCTATGATAGTCTTTTTTTTCTCTCTTTTTTTCTTTTTTTTGGTGTTAAGATCAAACCGATTGAAGAACTATGTATATATATTAACGGATACTGTATCATCATTTGAATTCAGATCTATATATACTACTGATTAGTGTATATGTCGGAATACAAACAAAAAAAGAGAAAAAAAATTCTTAAATTTATTTAGGTAAATGTCAAATTGGATACAGATGGTCAAATATTATTAATCCTAATCTTTTCACAGTATGATTTCTTAATAATACAAAGCTTGTTAATCAAGGCAGTATCGAAGTAGTTTGTACAGGATATACATAAATGACAATAAGTAACTAATTCATTATAATCTTAATACAATAATGAGAAGATTATAAGCAAACTATAATAAATGAAGTATTATGTACTATATTCGAAGATTTACTAAAATCTACAGGATTATTTTTGTTTACGATTGTCTAAATTTCATGATGTTGACTTAGAACTTAAAAAAAAAGAAAAGAAAAGAAAAAAAAGGAAAGATTATAGGCAAAGATGGATAGTGGCTAGCAGTGAAATCCAGGAATCCATGCGTTTTGTTCTATTTAGGACTCATCAGCTGAATATACCTGCATCTCACACTAGGACTCGAACCCAGTACTGTTTGTTTTAAACGTCATCATGTTATCCTGATAATCCTTTTCTTATCCAATGGGATGAAGTTTAAATTCAATTACTATTGTTTGTTTGAATCTTCCCATTGATGTTTAGAACTGCAATTGATCAGTCTCTTATTGACATATTTGCGTACTGCCTCAGTATAGCCATAATTCACAAGCATCTAAGCAAAAATAAACATCAACTCCCAGATGTAATAACATCCATATGATGAGTCCAGACTAGGAAGAAACGCGCGTTCTGGATTCCACTGTTAGCAACTATTCATCTTTGTTTAAATAACTCTGGGTGGTTTTCATATATGTGATTTTATTCTAATTAATAAGCATAAATGTATGTATAAAAAATGTATAAATGAGTGTATTTTCAACTAGGATTGTCGTCGTATTTTTGGGATTAAGAAATCTTCTCTCGTACCAGTCTTGGTTTTTTTGGAGGCGTTCTTTTATTCAAGTAAAAGTGTTAAGTAAAGTGGAGATAACAGAATGAGGTGAATGATTTAGGCATATTGTAGAAATAGTTTTAATTATTAAGAACTATCATAGTTGAGATCATGAGTCAATTTAATCTAGACATCCATCGAAAACCTGTAAGCAATGTACGACCATTCCGTCCCATTATAGGACTCCTCAGTAGTGCTCATCCATGATCCCACCTTGTGAGATTCGAACCCAGGACCTATCAGTTTCGCGCGCGAACACTGTACTTCTAGACTACTGAGCCGTCATCCAACAGTGTTAATGTCTAACTTCAACCGATCCACGAAAATGGGCGACACATCCAACATTGTCTTCAGTGAGTTAATTTCTCACAATATTATACACTTGGTCTTTTATTTAAAAAAGTTAACTTCAGTATAAGGTTTCAAACTTAAATTTATCAATAACCATTATCCGACATCTTTTTCACACGTTTTAGTGGATGACTTGAACAAATAAGGTCAGATCTAATTTTATGTATTGATGGAGTTTTATTCTCTCAACTGGATAGTTTGATCGTAGAGCTTTCATCGTTCTTCTGAACGATATCCTTAGCACAGACTCCAGGTAGAAGTGCTGATGATGTTATTCAGAAGAAAGATAAAAGCTCTACGACCAAATCATCACAAAACAAAACTTGATCAAAATCATTCACCTGAGCTACAAATCTCCACCATCTCATTATTTTATGTATCCATACTTCTTCAGCCATAAAGTGTATAAAATCCTATGGTTATTCAATATAAAAGTTGAAATAATATTCTCTAAGAGGATGAACATAATGATATGTTTGAGGACTAGTGATCAATATCTGTAAATTGTTGTTAACTAGAATTATTGACTTTGTCTTTTTTTATATCCCGAAGAGATTTATGAATGGTAACTTTGAGAACTATTTATGGAGCAATATGATATGTATATTTCCTATTGTATAATTGTTAAGTAACTCAACTATTCATATTCATGTTCCTTTTGTTATGAGCTGTATTTTGACCCATCGACTATAATTATGCCATTTACCATTCTTGAGTTATCCCTAGTCTATTGATTACTGTTCCCCCTATTCACAGCCACATTTGGTCAAATCTTGTACAAATGTTATTTTCTATTTTATGGTACGATGTGGTCAGTTTGTTTGATATATAAACCCAGTATGTTTGAGAATAATGATTCATATTGCAGAGACTGTTATTGGTGTTCTGGACTTAACTTGGTGGGCTAGGCAGAAAGCAGAATTGATAAGTACTCAAAACTGCTCATACGACTTTTGTGTATCATTGCTCTGATCGATAATTTACTCCTCTCTCATTGGCGGGAATCAGCACGTTCACATATTAAGCAGGGCACGTACGCACGCATACGTTATTACTTCTTTCTATCAAAATCATACTACTTATAAGTAGTCCTAATAAATGTTCAAAAATGTGACATACTTAGCTATTTTTCTGATCAATACAAGATAAATATATTTTCACAAGGGGTTTTGTGGATAATATAGTAATTTTATTAATTGAGATCATGAATCACTTGAAATTAGGCCATCATGGAAAAACTGAAAGCACTGGACGGCCGTTTCGTCTTATTGTGGGACTCCTCAGCAGTGCGCCTCGGGAGATTTATATATATATATATGTTAATAAAAGAATGGATTGATCACTGAAAACGTACACTTAAAGCACTTTTGACTTATGAGACTAACGACTCAGTAATAAATATGCAGTTTTAATTAAAGGTTGATCATGAGGCAAAACTATCACCTCATTCTATTCTAGTCTTCACAAATATCTCAGTTTTCCAAACACTTTTTATGATTATGAAAAGAAAAAGAAGCAGTTTTAATACAAGATTCATTCAATAAAAAGGGGTTAAGGAAAAAAAGTGAACTAGTATTTATAATGAGATTAAATGTGCATAATAACAGCGATGAGATTGGTTTATTCCTAAAAACATGATAAAAATAGTCTTTTATGTATTATTTTCAATAGTTGAATTCATGAGTTGATTAAAGCTAGACCACTATGAAAAGCCCTGAAGCTTTGGACGGCCGTTTCATTCTAGTATGCGACTTCCCAGCAGTGAACATCTACGATCCTGCATGTGGGACTCGGACCCGGAACCTATCGGTCTGGAGCGTAAACGCCTATCTTCTCGAACACTGAGCCGGCACAGAATGCTATTTCAAATATTTAGTTATCGCCAGGCAAAACATTTAAATATCTTCGACTATGTAGATTTGACAAAAAGCTTGAATGTTCCACGTTCAATCTCTGACTATATGTGAATACAGACTGATGAGAATTCTAGAAAATTCACCATTCATCGATAAGAACACTAGAATAGCTTAATTTAAAGTTTATGGAATAATTAAATATCATTTAGTGGACCGACCAGAAAGCTGGTCGGCGGCCTATGCTCCATCGGGAGTAACAGGCGAAAGTAAGTAAGTAAGTAAGTGGACCGTTGATTTGACTTCAATTTGGATGAACGTAATTAATAAGCTATGAACATAAATCTTTCATTCATCTCTTTATGTTACTGAAATTAACTCCATTTGTGTGACGGTGGTAATACGAAATCAAATACTGGTTGTGTTTGAGGGATGTACTTCAAGCACTCATTTATCCAAACAGACAATCAGAGAAACGAAGCGGAGAAGGCGAGCGAGCCAACTCGACTTGATCTAGCATGACTTAATATTTATAACCAAACAAAAACCTACAGACATTTGATAAATAGGGTAATCAATACACACATATATGTTCATATGAAAGTAATCAAGATTAATAAGCGACTTATTAACAAGGTCAAAATGTGACACAAGAAGAATAAATAAATCAGTTGGTCCGGAAGCTAAAATAACCCATTTGGGCTTGAATGGTACTAGATTTTACAATCTTACTTCTCTAAATTAGCCCTGATAATATTGTTTGAACTGACATGAAAAACTTTAAAATCAATCTAACGAGCGTAGAAAGAAGACCAAAAAAACATTTAACTAAGTTAGAAACAAAAAGAGTTTTGTGGAGATTTCAGTATTTTTCATTATTGAAATCATGAGTCAATTGAAGCTAGACCACCATGAAAAACTTAGAAGCACTGAACGGCCAACTCGTCCTATTGTGGGACTCCTCAGCAGTGTGCATCCACGATCCCGCACTTGCAAGATCCGAACCCAGGATCAACCAGTCTCGCACCAGAGCACTTAACCGATAAACCACTGAACTGGCCGACATCCAACTGTGTTAATGTCCAACTTCAACCAATCCACGAGGTTTGAGCAACCATTCCCCAATTGTCTTCAGTGAGCTGTTATCTCACAACAGACGTGGTTGAACTCCACTTGTTACTGCTTCCCACTAGAACTCTAGAACACGCATATTGAAGTCAGTCACTAATAGATAGGTCCTAGGTTCGAATCTTGTGAGGCGTGATCGTGGATGCGCACTGCAGGGGAGTCCCATAATAGAACGAAACGGCTGTCCAGTGCTACGGGTTTTCCATGGTGGTCTAGTTTCAATTGACTCATAATTTCAATAATGAAAAATAATTTAGAAACCTTCTTCGTCATATAAGTAAATACAATTCATTCTTCTTCATTTAAATAACGCAACAAGAGTTTATTGTGGTCTTTTTCTATTTATTCATTGTATTCTTTATTGGTCTTGTTATAATTTTTTCTTATTATGACCGAGATATTCCTAATGCTTAGTATTCTTGGACATTAATACACTCGACATGTCCCCAAATCAGAACACAATTGAATAGGAAAGAAATTATATTCCGAATAACAAGGGGTAGATGAATTAAGAAGCATAATAAGAAATATGTTAGTATATTTATAGTTTTTACATGAGAATATTCTAGAATCTTATCCAAGTATTGACTAGCGCTGATTGGATAATAATTAGTCAATCAGGTTGCGCCATCACAATCGTGCATGCAACATACTTTTATGTAATCTATGTCCCGCTAACCGGTCTTCATAACGTCTTCATCTCATTTATGCTTAATTAATCAAAAGAATAATAACAAATGATGTGTGTCACAAAAAAGAAAAGAAAAGAAAACTAGGGATTAGGGATAGTAATATAAGTCTCTAACTCCACCTGTAGCCCCTCCGGATGCTACTGTCGGTCCTAAACCTAGATAAAGGAGGAGGGTTGAGCATGGGGTTAGCGACCCAAACCTGTGGAAAATTAACTAGCTAAAAAAATACTAGCCAGAAAATAATAGTAATCTCTATTTGTCTTTCTCAATTATTTCATAATAGGAAATATCTTTTATGTATTTATTCATGTATGGTTAATTAACAATGAATAACTCAATTTCTGTTATTAAACACAATTAGAAATAATAAAAAAACTATTTTGAAATAGATGATCTTGGGTTTGAGTTTCGGACTTTCCAGTGCTTCCAGGTTTTCAATGACAGTCTAATATTGATCGATTCATGATATCAATCGAAACTTTTTAACAATTTCCATAACTGTTGAGATAAGATGGTGATTGGAGGTGGTCAACAGCACTGGTCGAAAGCATTTAATCAGCACTAAAAAGGACTTGACACGCATGACATTGATCACCACCCAGTGATCAATCAATTGTGATTACATCTCAGTCCTACAGGAGGTCAGTCGCAGCCCGAATAGCTCAGTGTTAACGTCTCTGACTGTGAAGTTGGGTGACACGAGATCGAATCCGTCAGGGAGCACCAATTCCTTCAAGATTACAAGTACACCTTGCTGACGAGTGCCAAGTAGCACAAAACCTAGGTCCAGGGTTTCATGTTAACCACCTACAACCATCATCTTATCTGAACATAGTGCACGCAGTGTCGAGCCACCTAGACTAGTGGCCACATTGCAACTTGATCGATAGCATTCGACCAACACTAAGAAGGACTTGTCACACATGACATTGATCACCACCCAGTAATCAATCAATTGTGATTCCATAACTGTATACTGATAAATTATAAAATAGATGTAATAATCAAGTTAGAAAATTTTGATACAATTGTATGTAATAATAAATGTATAAGTTTATTGAATAAATTAAATTAACAAAAATAAATTAACATTTTAGACAAATTGTTGATGATCAGTAAGGGGTTGTGGAGATTATTATGTTTTTGATTGAGATCATGAACTAATTGATGTTAGACCACCATTGAAAAGCTGAAAGTATTGGACGGAAAACTCTTCCTATTATGGGACTCCTCAACAATGCGCATCCACGATCTCACTTGTAGGAATCGAGTCAGAGACCCTCTATCTCGCACATGAACACTCAACCTCTATATTATTGAGCCAGAATCCAATGGTGTTAATATCTATCTTCAATCGATTTATGATCTTGCTCAACTCTTCATCCATTGTCTGAGGTGAATAACTGTATCACACACGACACGTATTGAACTCCACTGATCACAACTTCTAATTAAAACTCTAGGAAATCCATCTTGACGCTAGTCACTAGTGAGCACATGATTTTTATAAAAATGAGGATTCGTGAAAATTATATTGCAAGATCGTGAATGAGCACTAGTACGAAACAGTCGTCAAATGATTCCAGGTTTACAATGATGGTCTAGCTTAGATCGGTTCATAAATTCAACTTTTTAAAAATATCAAACATGTTTACATATGTCGAATATTTTGTGCATTTGTGATGGATGAACCAACAGAAAAGATTTATCTCACCTCGATATAGCCTTAATTCAAAAGCATTTTAGGCAAAGATGGATAATGGTTAGCATTGGAATCCAAATAAGACGAGACGCGTGTCCTGGATTCCACTGCTAGCCACTATTAATCTTTACTTGCATATTTTGTTATGTAAACGTTCCGTTATTTTTCTCTATTGATTTTATAAAATAATGAAAAGCTGCTAAACAAAAAAAGTAAATGAAATTCAATACCAGAAAAAGTACAAAAATTAGACAGTAAATGTAAATTTTTGTTGCATTGTAGGTGAAACGTAGTTGAAAGTGGTCGATTTAATGGTTGAATTCATTAGTCGATCTTAGCTAGACAACCATTAAAAGCCTGGAAACATTGAATGGACAACTCTTCCTAACATAGTACTCCGCAGTTGTGCACATCCACAATCGTGTATGCAGCACCCGAACTCAGTACCTTCGGTCTCGTGGGTAGACGCTTAAGCTCCAGACTACCAAGCTAAAATTCAACGGCGTTAATGTCTAACTTCAAACGATCTACGGAACTGTGCAACTGTCCATCATTGCCTTCAAGATATGGTTCTTGGAGCTTTAGTAAATAGACATGGTCAGTGAGGTCCAACTGTGTTTGTTGTTAGGCGATTACTCACTGAAGATAATGGTGGACGGTCACACAATGTCATGGAATGGTTGAAGTTAGATATTAACACTGTTAAATACTGGCTACATGATCAAGAGTTTAGAAGTTCTCACGTGCAACCGAAGGTCTTGGGTTCTAGTCGAAAGTGCATGATCGTGGGTGCTCACTGCTGAGGATTTTCATACTAGAACGAAACGGCTTTCCACATTTTTCAGAGATAAATTTGGTGTAAATTATGATAAATATTTAGTTTCCTGATAAATTCTTATAACTCATTATATCAGTTTAGAAGACTGGTTTGTAAGACTATTTGTGTGTATATATCAATGTATGTTTGAGTCTATTCTATACAATATATAAACTGCTAATTTTAATGTCTAAGACATACATAAACATGAAAGCAGTGAGTATAGAGAAGTCTTAGCAGTTTTAATTTTCCAGTATTCTATATGTTACTCATACGTGCACATCCACGATACCGCGTCGTGAGATTCGAACCTAGAACTTATCGGTCTCACGCGAGAACGCTTAATCTCTAGATCACTTAGCCGGCATCCATGGTTGTATAGCTTCAATTAATTCATGATTTCAATTATAAGTGGATTCAAATTACCAATCTATACGAGTCATATCAACATTAACAATTTTATTCTATTTAGTTTGACAATCTTAAATTCATATGCTTTAGCCTTTAAACGATTTACTTTACCTTTAAACTGACCATTTTTCAGATCATTAATTTGGATCTATAAATATTCTTCGTTCAATATATATTAATCTTTTACCATAATGATAATGATCTTTAAACGATTATGATCTGATCTGATCTGAAATGGGTTTTTTTTTCTTCAAAAACAGATCAAAAAACTAAATGTTACAGAAAAAAAAAACTAGTACATGACATTTAGTACTACCATTTGCATGCTGTAGTATACTGCAATAGATGAAACCATATGTGTCTTTCATATTTAGTGTCCTTATGTAAATGTTAAAATGCCATAACAACAACAACAACAACCAAATGGTAATCCTATCCGATATTAGATTGATAAATGAGGTTTTATATACTGTAACGTTATTATTATTAACTTAAGGTGATTACTAGTAGTTCATTAAATTTCGAGACTAAATTATTATGACTCATTTATATAGAAGTGTCACTAAAAAAAATAGAAATAGTAGATAAGATAAAAGGTTTTCAAAGGATCTACACAACAAGCAAAGATGAATAGTGGTTGGCAGTGGAATCCAGTTTGGAGTGCGTTTCGTCCTATTTGTGACTTGTCATCTGGATGCACCTACATCTCAGAGTTTATGTTCATTCTATGACTCGAACCCAGTACCAGTCACTTCAAACGCCATTGCGTTATCCACTTAGCTACTGAGTCCTGATAGTCATTTGCTTGTGCAATGGGGTGAAGTTTAAATTCACATGGTATTGTTTGGTTGAATCTTCCCATTGATGTTTAGGACTGCAACTCGTCAGTCTCCAATTGGCATATGTGCATGGGCGTATACTGCGTCTTCCATCCGGTTAAAAACTTTTTCTGGTACTGATAACAAACTGATGTCTCTGTAATTCTCACTTTTGCTCAGACCTCCTTTCTTTGGTATATTGATGAGGTATCCTTCTTTCCGGTCCGTTGGCACTTGTTCCTCTTCTCAAATCTTTTTGAATAGAAGGTGAAGCATGTTTGCATTTGCTTCAATGTCTGACTTCAGTGCTTCGGCTGGTATATTGTCAGGATTGTATGATTTACCGTTCTGGAATTATGCCCTGTCTATCATTTACTATCTCTATTATTCACAGACACATTTGGCTAAATATTGTGCAAATGTTGTTTCCTATTTTATGGTGCGATGTGGTCTGTCCGTTTGATATATAAACCCAATATGTTTGAAATAAATGATTTATATCGCCGAGGCTGAGATTGCTGTTCTCGACTTAACTGACTGGGCTAGGCGTGAATCAGGACCAACAAGTATTCTAGACTGCTATTACGGGTTTCGTGTGTCATTGTTCCGATAGATAAATCTCCGCTCTCTAATCGGCAGCATTATCATGTTCTACATTAACTGGGCATCCAGTCAGCACAAGTCATAACATTAGTATTTGTGCTGCACAATTTTCAGCTTCATTTCAATCTGTAAAACTACAAGTTCAACCAAAGTTTCTGGTATGCATCTAGAAATGTCGAACTAAACATTTAGTTATATGTTTAGCTATTACTAAAAACGTTTTGTGGATGATTGAAATAGTAACATAAGTAAATACTTATTGTCCTCAACTTCTACAGTAATGTAGCTTTCAATGCTAACTACTTATTCCATAGTATTGGATCGAGGTTTTTTTTAAGAGAGATAACGGTAGTATTTATATTGATCAATAAAATGGAACAGACAAGAAGGTCCAAAAATCTTTCTTGAATAAATCATTAAGTAATTGAAAAGGATGAAGATTTCGTTGTTGCTATGACAGTTTCAATGTTACTAAATGATCTGATATGTTTCGCATAGCATAATAAATAATCTGACGTAAAGTGTCAGATGTCACATTGTGTATATCAATAACTGTATCATTATTTATTCATTTAGGCTCGGTTTGAAAAGTTTACCAGTCTAATACTTTTAAAATCATTCTATCATCCAATTCATACATAATAAGAAGGGAGTTTTTGTGGAGATTTCAGTATTTTCATGGTTGAAATTATGAGTCAATTAAAGATAGACCATCATGGAAAACCTGGAAGCACTGGATTGCCAACTCGTCCTATTATGGGAGTCCTCAGCAGTGCGCATCCACGATCCCGCCTAGCAAGATTCGAACCCAAGACCTATATACATAATTTTGCCAAATTTTGCTCATTGTGATTATAAAAATAATTCCTGTAAAGGAAAATCACAAAAGTATATAGTTAGAATACTTATGAATGTCAACATTTAAATGAAATATATTCTCACAGAAATGTTCTTGGATGCGTTTCGTGTCACTAACTGCGGCATATTGTACGCTACTTTGGGTGACGAAAAGTGAACTTTGTGTTGGAACATTAGAAGATAAAAAATGAACTTCCTTTCTACTGACAAAATAGATGAAGAACTACTTCAACTTCGATATACTCTCATTCGAGAATGGTTATCCAACTAGATTCATCGATAGTAACTTAACACCTAAATATCATCCAGAAAAAGCACCAACAGTACAAAAGAAAACTCTTTTTATGAATATGGAATTTAAAGAAGATACGGCTGTTGAAATGTTTAATAAACGAATTTCAAAATCGTTGAATAAAATGTGCTATTCAGCTATGCTTTCAATAGTTCTTTTAGGCCGACCTACCATACACGGATGTGTAAAGCATAAACTTCCGCTTTGGGCCATATCAATGTACATCCATAAATTTACTTGCTCATGTAAGGTAGGTTACATTGGTCACACAAAGTGACCACTTTCCAAACGCATCTTAGAACATTCACCTGATATGACTTTCAAAAGACGAATGCAAAACAATTACTTGTTCAATACAGGAGCATTTAATCAACTTTGAACAAATCGCTCCAAAGGAGTCTTCTTTTAAAATGACCTACATAGTCAAAGGAATTGGATCGAAGGGAAGTCGAATTAAAATCTTAGCAATCCACTAACTCAAGCCTGAACTTTACGTGCAATAACAATACATCCAAACTCTCATCCTTCTTTGGCCTTAATTTTATACTGTAATCGACCATTACTATTATCCTTAAAATCTTTATCTTTCGGATACTATTCTAAGATAGAATAAATATAACGGAAATGACTATTTCTATATACCTTTAATCCAGTTCATTTTTTAAAAGCATAATAGGGTGTTACAGAATTTTAACTAAGCTTTTCTCAAATCCCATCTTGAAATACTGACTGACCCATTAAACTTATTGATTACGAGAGCTCAAACACCGTAGTGGAAATTTCAGTAGGCACATTCATCAATTGGATCCCATTCAGCACAATCTGATTTTTAATCGATCACCATCAGTCATTTAGTTTAATTTCATATAGTAGCGTTTAAGTTTTTTAAGAGTATATACCTAAAAGATACAAAGTTGTAGTAACCAAACTGTGGGAAATTGATTACAAGTCACTATTAGGTTGTATGATTTACATGTAAGCCTGGAACAAATGATTTTATAACTCTGCTTAACTTTGTATTTAAAAGACGGTAGAGAAACAATAATTTAGATAATTGATTTCATGAGTTGAAAACCTAAAAGCACTGGAAAACCGTTTCGTCCTAGTGCAGTAATCCTCAGCAGTTTGCACTCACTTTCCCGTATTCATGACTTGATCCCAGGATCATCTGTCGCGCTATTACTACAACCTCCACAAACGCCCATTCTGAAAATAACTTTGATGTAATCTCAGAAGAATAATTATTTCATCAACAATATACAAAAAGATTCCAGATTGGACTATGGAAAATGTTTTGAAAAACACAAAATACTAAATAACTTTAACTATATACTAAAACCATTGACTTATATTTCGTAAAATATTATACACAGTAAAAAGAAAATGGTCTTCAGTGATAATATTCAACTTTCAGAAAATCTTAAAGTTCATTTCATGAGTCCATTGAAGCTAGAAAACTATGGATAACCTGAACAGCCAGCTCATCCTATTATGAGACTCCACGACACTGTGCATCCACAATCCCTCCCCATGAGATTCGGACGCAAGACCTATCAGTCTCCCGAGTGAACACTTAAACTCTAAGCCGCTGAGCCGGAATCCGACGGTGTTCATTTCTAACTTCAACCAACTTACGAAATTGACTAATCGTCATTAATGAGTATATGATTATCGTAGATGATCACTACTGAGGAGTTCCATACTATGACGAGTCATTCATCCAATACTTTCAGTTTTTCCATAGTTATCTAGTTTCAATTGACTCATGATCTCAAATATAAAATCACTTAATTCTCCACAAAACTCCTCGACATTTTAAAGAACAAAATCTTTCAGTCAAATTTATAAATTATAGAAGGGGTTTTGTGGAGATTTAGTATTTATCATTGTTGAAAGCGTGAGTCAATTGAAGCTAGACCACCATGGAAAACCTGAAAACACTGGATGGCCGTTTCGTCCTATTATGGGACTCCTCAACAGTGCGCATCCACGAACCTACTCTTGCGAGCGAGATTCGAACCCAGGACCTACCAGTCTCGAGCCGAAGCCCTTAAGCGATAGACCACTGCGCACTGTTGAGGAGTCCCATAATAGGACGAAACGGCCGTCCAGTGTTTCCAGGTTTTCCATGGTGGTCTAGCTTCAATTGACTCACGCTTTCAACAAATTTATAAATCACATTTTTTTTAAATATTATTCAAATACATATGATGAAACTATCAATCAATATGATTCATATTGCTTAACATGTATTCACAAGTTTACATATAACTATAATCTCAGTTATGCATAGAATGTATAATTTAGTCATTTTATAAATATGAGTAACAATGTAAACAAATAAGTAATTGGCTTAACGACATATGATAAATCACAAGAGGGTTAGACAAAGCATTTGAATGAATGAATGAATCTATACATGAAGTATGCATATACATCTGATTAGTTCTTTTTGGTCTTAGTTACACATAGAATGAGTCTAATAGCTTTGATAATTATCCGTTACTAATATAATTTAAATGATATATAGATTCATTAATATGCATGGTATAGGTAAAGTTATGGTACTTGTATTGAACTAAGCAATGAAATTTCTATTATCCATTATAGATACTATTTGTAATTAATCATATGCAAAAATTAGAGTGTCCTTAAAATTTTCTTTTCCAAAATTTAGAATACTATATACTGAAGTGTCTAAATGTATATCATGAGGAGTTATTCCATTCGTTGTAGTGATGGAGGGAAAATTTTTTATTTAAATGGGTGAATATCGCTATTTATATACATCCATTCGGTTGTAAAAGGAATGAAATTGTACTAAAATCATCTGATATTCTGATTGGGGTTTTGTTCTCTGAACTGGATGGTTTGGTAGTGGAGCTAACGATAACATCACCAGTAAGAACTTCGTGTAGAAATGAAATGTTCAAATTTCTCCACATGTGGTTAACAACTTATTCCGTATGACTCGACGTTCACAGGACAAGCTGTGAACCAAATGTGAGGAAATTCTAACACTTCAATTCTATCCGAAGTTCGTGCTGGTGATGATGTTGTCGTTCAGAAGAACGATGAAAGCTCCACTACCAGACCATCCTGCTCAGAGAACAAAACTTTATCAAAATCATTCACCTGACCTGCTAATCTTCTTTACCATCTCATCTGATGTTCAAAAGTTTAACAAATAACAATATATGTAAATTTCAGTCATACATATTTCCTCTCTGGCATTCTATTTATATTAAAATATGATATACAAGTGTGTTATTTCACTGAGTAACAATGATGCTTTTTACTGCCTCATGGTGTTCACTCTTGACAGTAAAACATACATGAGAATTTGTCAATAATTTCAGTACTTGATGAATCGTCACCTTGATACATATAATATTAATTTAGATAAATGATTGCATCACTACAAACACTACAATCCTCCTCTATAAAATATAATCGTTGTTAGTCATGTCAGCTTGATATCATGCCAGTTATAATGAATGACTGAATAATTGGATTGTAAACATCCATAATAGGACGAAATGGCTGTCCAGTGCTTTCAGGTTTTCCATGATGGTCTAACTTCAATTGACTTATGATTTCAACTATGAAAATACTGAAATCTCCACAAAACCCCTTCTGATCCATAATTTTGTCTGATAAAAGTCTCGTTTGACCATCAGTCTTGTTTTGATGTAATCGTTTTTTAAAAAGTGTTAACTGTATTACAAAACATTCTTTTTAATTGTAAGCAAAGATGAATAGTGGCTAGCAGTGGAAACCAGGATGCGAGTTTCGTCCAATTTGGTACTCGTCAGTTGGATGTACCTGTATCTCAGAGTTGATATTCACTCTTTGTATTTTCTCATAATAAAACAGTCGATCTCAATTAGGAATTATTCACTTCGATGACAATAATACAAACACTATGAAACAAAAATTATCCTTTAATTTTTTTATGATCACTTCACGACGAATACAAAGTTCATAACTGCTCTCGTAATGGTTATTGAACATTAATAATGAACATTATTTGAAATAGATTAATCAAGCATTTTCATTGTACAATTTAGCCTCCCAAAACATTGTGCGAATAAGGGGCCATAATATATTTACAATTATAAATTCTATCTGCTTTAAAAATTATACACAATTCACTAATTATAAATGTATTGCCTAAACTTACTTAATTACTCCTGTTAGCCATCGTGGAGTAGCCTACGTTGCCTATCAGGATTCTCCATCGAAATCTATGCAGGACAATTATTTACAGTCGATTATTTAACACGAAAGAGTAGATGCACAATATTAGTTGATTTGAGTAGTAATAAGCAGCAATCTCCATCTACATTTACATGAAAAGCTAAAGATAAGATTAAATTCACTTAGTATTGTTTGTTTGAATCGTTCATTGATGTTTAGGACTTCAACTGGTCAGTCTCTAATTGGCATATGTGCATACTGTGCGTATTGCCTCGATATAGCCTTAATTCACAAGCATTGAAAGCAAAAATGGATAGTGGCTAACAGTAGAATCCAGGATGCGAGTTTCGTCCAATTTGGGACTCATCAGCTGAATGTACCTGTATCTCAGAGTTGATGTTCACTCTGGGACTCGAACCCAGTACCTTTCGCTTCAAACGCCATCGCGTTATCCACTTCGCTACTGAGTCTCAATGCAGGTACATCCACGTGACGAGTCACAAATGGGACGAAACGCTCGTCAAACTGGATTACACTGCTAGCCAATATCCATTTTTGCCTATAAAAAATAAAATTGTTCTTTGAAAACTAAATTCCAAAGCTAAGTATCAACATTTGAATTGTATTCTGTATTCAAATGGCTTTTTATAGTATTAACTGAAATTCCTTATAACCTTATATTCGTACAATGATGACTGAGGTTTTGAAATTAATAAATTATCTTTTATAGTTTCATGCACACAATTTCAAGCGATCTCAGTAGACCTTTTTATTTGCACAATAATCCTATAAATCTTCATACAAATAAAAGGGTGAGACTATAATTTATGGACAAACCAATTCAAAATTAGGATAACAGATCAAAGTTACTTTAGAGTTGCTCAAAATTCGTCCATAAACTTGAATCTCATAATTAAAAGGTATTGTACTACTAACATTATACTACTATATTAACAACTTAATGAGAAGTAATTTACTCAAAGTTTTAAAAGTTGAATGCATACAAAAATCAAGAGTAGAAGTAGAGGATCTCATTACTATCCTAGGATTTTTGTTTTCATTATTTGACTAGTTAATAAATTACTCGTGTAATGACATTGATAACTCTTTGGTTAACATTCCAATTTTCAGAGTGTTTAATCTGAATCGCGAACCTAAACTTACTTACGCCTGTTACTCGCAGTGGAGCATAGGCATCAGACCACCATTACCAAACCCACTCTGTCCTGGGACTTCTTTTCTAGTTCTATCCAATTCTTGTTCATTCGTCTCATGTCTATCTCGATTTCCCGGCATAATGTGTTCTATGGTCTTCCTCTTGTCTTTTGGCCTTCAGAATTCCATATGAGGACATGCGTTGTGACTCAGTTGGCTGCTTTCCTCAATGTTTATCCTATCCACTTTGAGCACTTCTTCCTGATTTCCTCCTCCACTGAAATCGGGCTTGTTCTCTTCCACAATCGGTTTTTGCTGATAGTGTCTGGTCAACGGATCCGAAGTATTTTATGAGGACACCTATGAATAAACACCTGTGTCTTCTGAATGATAATTTTCGTATTTCCACCCAATACAGTAGAACTCTATTGATATTTGTATTGAAAATTTTGACTTTGGTGTTGTTTGATAGTTGTTCTAAATTGCAGATGTTCTTCAATTGTAGATCTACTGTTCTTGATTTGTGCAATCATTTGTGCCCTCATATCTGCATCAGATCCACCGTGTTCATCAATGATTCTGCTCAGAAATGTAATGGTTTTCACATTCTCCAAATCTTCTCCGTCAAGTGTAATTCGATTGGTCACGGACCTAAAAATTGTTTTTATTCATGAATAATTATGTTTAACATAAATTTTTTAGAAGGGGATTTGTGGAGATTTCAGTATTTTCCAAAGTTGAAATCATGAGTCAATTGAAGCTAAACCACCATGGAAAACCTGGAAGCACTGGACGGCCGTTTCGTCCTACTGTGGGACTCCTCAGCAGTGCGCATCCACGAACCCACTCTCGCGGGATTCGAATCCAGGACGTACCAGTGCTTCCAGGTTTTCGATGGTGGTCTAGCTTCAATTGACTCATGATTTCAACTTTGATAAACTTTTTAGTCGATTTTTCTATTAGTGTACCGTTATTATGACTGTTTATGAATATATATATAGCAACTATTACGTTCATACAGTAACATACGTCATGTTTTTTTCTAAAACTCTGTCACATAAATTAATTATCGTCAGAATAGATACAATTGTATCAATCTTCTTGTCGTGTTCAGAATTCCAAAAACACAATTTTAATTCAATAATTTACTGGTTTAATTCATGAGCCAAATGAAGCTAAACCATAATAGAAAACCTGGAGGTATTGGGCGGCCAACCCATCCTAGTATAAGACTCCTCAGCAGTGCTCATCCACAATCCCGCCTCGCGAGATTCGAACCCAAAACCTATTGGTCTCGCACACAAACGCTTAGCTTCTAGACCACTTAGCCGTCATCCAACAGTATTGATGTCTAACTACGACGAATCTACGAAATTGAGCAACCAACCACTACTGTTTTCAGTGAGTTAATATATCATAACAGACCGCGTTAAGTCACTAGACTGATAAAGTCTGGGCTCGGATCTCATGGGGCGGGATCGTGAATGTTCATTACTAAGGAGTCCCATGCTAGGATGAGTCGGCTGTCCAATGCTTTCGAGTTTTCCACGGTGCTCTAGCTTCGATTAACTCATGAATTCAACTATAAAATTACTAAGATCCCCACGAAAACCCCCATAAGTAAATTACATTTTAGGTAAGTTCATTCTCTGATAATTATGAACAAAATATATGAAGTAGATTAACTAAATTTATTGTCAGAAGTACATGAAAAAGATAATATAAGAATAAAAACACAGAAAATTCTTTCTATACCTAATCATTCAGATTCCATCAATCATAATATCGAATTAACCTTTATGTGACTTAATTAAGTATGGCAATAACTGAAAAAAATCAGCACCCAGTTTTATTTATTTATTTTTATTTAAACACATAAATATTGTTACAAAGGGGCACCAGATATATACGCACCACACAAATCCCATTTAATTTGTGTGAGGGATGTGATACTGCCCAGATGTCCGAACCGAAGCAGGTGGTTTTCTTAGGGGGTCACACCTTGAGAATTTGACCTAAAGGACTGATCCACAAGGTAGTGATACATCGTGATGAGATGCAGTCTTATGTCAGCCGATGACCAACAATTGGTTCATACGCCATTTGTTTTTTCAGGATACTGGAGCCCATGTAAACCATTGGTTTGAAATGAGGGTTTTCAAACTCCCCTAAGTGAACTTTCTGTGTCCACCAACCCGGTTAAACCGCCGGACATTCGCTTTTCGTCCTCTCATTTTCGTAAACAAAACCCCCGTCACGAGAAAGCAGTGAGTAGGACTTCGCTGGCAGAGGCTATATATGCGTGAAATATTGAAATATACATTGAAATATACATTCCCGTTACCGACGTATATAATCATCGACCACGTCAGTGATTAACGGAATAAGTCAAATACGAGAATGGATTCTGAATGAAAGCATTTCGTACAATCCTTGATCCAGACAGACGATGGAAGAAACGAAGCAAAGAAAGCTGAAAGAAGTCAGAGAAGCGAAACGGATCGGAGAAGGCATGTATGCCAGCTTGATATAATCTATCGTGATTCGATATCTATAGTCACACAAAGACATATTGCAGACACATGATGAATACAGTAAGTAATTAACACACATACGATCAAGGTTAATAAACAAATAAGTGACAAAGTTAAAATGTGGCTTCAGAAGAATAGACAGACTGGTCTGTCTAAAGATTAAAATAAGCTTCTAGTCTGAGCCATGTTGGCAGATACAGACTACCTGGTTGGGGTCCGCGTGACTATCGTAACCAGTGGTTGGAGACTCTAGGTGACATGGCTCAGAATCGATCACAATGTCGTAGGTGTATACACTCTTTATCTTCCTTTAAACCTTGAGACTAAAATTGTTTCATATCTCTCTTCCTTCCTGTACTATATCCTTATATACAACCTATAATTTATATACTACTACCACCAGTAAATTAATTACTTCTATGAATCCGGTGTTCATCTTGTTGTGCTAACGAGGTATGGCAACTTGGACCGATGCATAAATGTGCCTGGTCCTACGTTGTAGCTGACTGACTGACTGAAGCTAGGTGGGCTTGACATAGGATTAGCCCCTACAATATATATATAAATGTAATCACGTTTACCTTTGATTAACTACTTGTTTGTTTTACATGCACTTATCATGTACCAATTGATAATAGTACTGGGAAGCGTCAGAATAGCTAGCCTATTGGTCTTTGGTCACAGAGTCTTGCTGATCTCAGATTACATAACACTAGACGATATGTGTTTATATTTCCCCGTATACAAATGTTACAGTATGTGAGATATAACTCAGTCTTCCAGCTTTGATGTGACAGGAATCACACAAATACTACACTTTATTGATTATATATTTCCGTATGTGTTTACTCATCTTCAACGTACCTATACATGTATATACAAAATGGAATTCAGAAATGTTTTGCATAGGTATTATAGAATAGTTTTCGAATTTGTAGAGTTACGTCTGATAACTGTAAATCTCAATTTCTGAAAGCTGTCTATGCTTTCTGCATACCATTATATTAGATCCTAACATATCAGATATGCTAAAGTTGTTTGAACGTACTTGAAAGGTTCAGATTATACTTCCCATAATTAGGATTGTGCTGAATAATTTTTCTTGTAGTTCACGAAAATTGAATCTATAGAATGATAGTATAAAAGAAGATATACACAACAATGAAGATCATTTGTAGCCGGAAATCTAAATAACTAATCAGACCATATTACAATATTGTTGAAATGGTTGGATCAACAATAAAGAATTGAAGCTTCAACAGTGCTTTTCTTAATATATTTTAGTCTTTGCTTAGGTGACTAACACTCGGGAAATAGATGCATTAGATATTAAATTAAAACTACCTGATGACTTTGTGATTTTACAATGGATTTCAATCTACATTAAAAATGACAATCCATAAAGTATTTTCCAGGATAAGTTTGGTAACATTCGTGTCTAAGAACAATGCTGAGGAGTTCCATAATAGGATGAGTTGGCCATCCAGTGCTTTCAGGTTTTCCATGGTAGTCTAGCTTCAATTGACTTATGATTCCAACTATGAAAATATTAAAATTTCCACAAAACCCCTTCTGATCCATAATGAATGAGTTGAGATCAACTGGGAAAAAAACATTAATTTAAGAAACCAATAAGGTCACTTTGAAAAGTTGGAATTCAATTTTTAGGCTTCTTGAATCTTCATTAAAACGCTTACTATCAAAATAATGGTTTGTTAATTACTCATTTTATAATTTTACAATTAACTGGATGGATGACAATTCATTTGAGAATCAAATCCAGGAGTTCTAGTGAGAAGCAGTGACCAGTGGAGTTCAAACCACCTCTGTTGTGAGATATCAACTCACTGAAGAAAATTGGTGAACGGTTGCTCAACTTCGTGGATCAGTTGAAGTTAGACATTGACAACGTTGGATGCCAGTTCAGTGGTCTATCGGTTAATTGCTCTGGCGCGAGACTGGCAGTTCCTGGGTTCGAATCTCACGATTTCACGATCATGGATGCACACTACTGAGGAGTCCCATCATAGGACGGAACGGCCGTCTAGTGCTTCCAGCTTTTCCATGGTTATCTAGCTTCAATTGACTCACGCTTTCAATTATGAAAATTCTTATTCAAAAACTTTAATAGGTCGATTATTAGACAAAACATTAGTTCCCTTTAATGTATGTTATTTGACTTGAAGCCCAATTCAAGTATACATTTCACATACTATTTATTCAAACATTTACAAGGTATTCTAAATTGATGAGCTCAGTGGTCTATCGGTTAAGGGCTACGGCTCGAAACTGGTAGGTCCTGGGTTCGAATCCCGCGAGAGTGGGTTCCTTACAACTGATGGAAGCCCGTCGGTCTACTCCGGGTGACCGTGAGTTTGACCACAAACGAAGGCTGTTACGTAATGAAATTGGACAAAGCTTGCGTAAGGACCGAGAAGCCTGGTGGTCGGAGCGTGCTAATGAGATGGAAGCAGCAGCTGCATCTGGTAACTGCCGGAAGCTCTTCCAACTCATCCGAGCCACTGGCAGCAAGAAGTCTGGTGTGAGTGAAACAATCTACGAGGATGATGGGATGCCAATCACTAATATCTCTCGACGTCTTGGACGATGGGCGGAATTTTTCGAAGGGCAGTTCAACTGGCCTGCTGCTCCCGCAACATCAACCAGCTTGTCCTGCCCCCCATGGCCGGTGACGACTAATCCACCAAACGAGGCGGAAGTCCGCAAGGAACTCCAACTCTTGAAACGTTACAAATCACCGGGCCCAGATGACTTACTTCCGGCTCTTTTTAAAGATGGTGGTGACCTTCTGACTAAGGAATTGACTGTGTTGTTTAGAAAGGTTTGGGAAGAAGAAAGTGTTCCAACATCATGGAATGAGTCAATAGTCGTCCCTATCTTTAAAAAGGGTTCACGTTGTTCCTGCAATAACTATCGGGGGATAAGTTTACTTTCGATTGCTTCCAAACTATTGGCTTCTGTCATTCTTCGTAGGTTGTTTAAAACCTGAGAACGATTGACTCGCGAGGAGCAGGCTGGTTTTCGTTCTGGTCGAGGATGCATTGATCACATCTTCACCCTCCGCCAAATGTTAGAACACCGTCATACTTATCGCAGACCAACAATCGTAATGTTTCTTGATATCAGGGCGGCCTTCGATTCGTTGGACAGGACTGTTCTCTGGGATTGTCTATTGAAGAAGGGTGTGCCTGAGAAGTTCATTAACATCTTCAAGGCCCTGTATACGAACACCTCAGGCAGAGTGAGGGCATACAACCACCTTTCTCCCTTGTTTCATTCCAGCAATAGGGTTAGGCAGGGTTGCCCGATCTCACCATTCCTCTTCAACTTTGCAATCGACGACATCCTGGAAACAGCTCTGATGGATGTAAGTAATGGCGGTGTGGATATGTTGCCTGGAGAACGACTTCTAGACCTCGAGTATGCGGATGATATTGTCTTACTGTGCGATAATGCTCAAGCCATGCAATCCACAATTAATCAGTTGGCAATCAGTGTCCGCAGGTACGGCATGTGCTTCGCACCCTCCAAGTGCAAAGTACTCCTACAAGACTGGCAGGATTCTCATCCTGTACTCACCCTGGATGGTGAGGAGATCGAAGTAGTTGAGAAGTTCGTGTATCTAGGTAGCTATATAAGTGCTGGTGGTGGCGTGAGTGATGAGATTGATGCACGTATAATGAAAGCCAGATCGGCTTTTGCCAATCTGGGCCATCTTTGGCGCCTTCGTGATGTTAGTCTGGCTGTAAAAGGTCGGATCTACAACGCGTCGGTGAGAGCAGTTTTGCTCTATGCTTGTGAAACCTGGTCTCTCCGAGTTGAGGATGTTAGACGTCTCTCTGTGTTCGATCATCGTTGTCTCCGAAGGATTGCTGACATTCAGTGGCAACACCATGTTAGTAATGCAGAGGTTCGGCATCGTGTGTTGGGGCGCAGAGACGATAATTCAATTGGTGTCACCATCTTGAAACACCGACTTCGGTGACTTGGACATGTTTTACGAATGTCCCAGAGACTTCCACGTCGTGAATTATTTGCCGACCCTGGGACTGGTTGGAAAAAGCGGAGAGGAGGTCAGTGTATGACATGGTGTCATGGCATGAAAGAAAGCTGCAAAGGGCTAGCTTCTGTTGGTCCTTCACGACTCCCTGGTTGGGGTCGGAGAGATGGTGCTACACAGTGGCTAGAGACGTTATCAGATATGGCTCAGAATAGAAGCCAGTGGCGATCCTGCTGCAACCTTCTTTTACTTTCTACATAAAGAATGGTTCTAACTTTCTTAACTGAAAGAGTCTTCTGGTTTTACATTTCAGTCCGCCTTATCTTTTCATCCTTTCTCTTCCTACTTTCATTATTTTGTGTGGCGCATATGTATCTGGTGCCCTTTTGTATCAACATATATGTGTTTAAATAAATAAATAAATTGATGAACTACATTATTATTCGAAATTCATTCACCTGAAAAATAAGGTTCACCCGTAGATTACTAAATTCAATATAGATTGTACGACACTAGAGGAATTTATTGAAGGGAATGTTCTTCATCCATATATAGTAGCTCCTTAACTTAAGTCAAGGAATTTTTCGAGATATCTAGCTTATTTCATAGTTTACATTACAGATTGATCATAAACAATCCATGAAAATCAGAAAGCACTAGACAGTTATCTCATCCTAGAATGGAACTTCTCATCAATACATATCAATGACCTCACTAACAGTCGAACTCGGAACCATCAGATCTCGTGATTAGCTCTTAGCATTTACACATTCAATGATTTACATGTTTAAGTACAATAGTTTCTTGGTTTTATGTTACCATTATTTAAGATTTAAAAGTCTTCCCATTGTTATTTAGGACAGCCATTGATCAATCTCTTATTGGCATATGTTCATCCTGTACAAACTTCTTCGATATCGCTTGAAGTCACAAGCTTTATAAGTAAAGATGAATAGTGACTAAAAATCATTGAAAAGAAATCTGACATTATTCACAATGATATTCATTTATAATCTGAAATATGTCCTTGTATAACAAAAGTACTCATATAGACCTTTATATGACCTCATTAAGAAGACAAATATAACATAACTGACGCCATATGCTATAAATGAAATGTAAATAGTTATGCAAAAAAAAGTATTTAATTGGAACTTTGTCTTTTATGTATGTGATGTGAACAGCGAAACAAGAAGTCTTAACAAACTATGGAAGCTGTTTTTGGGAGGCGTTATTTCATTGAATTCAAAACTTGTATAATAGTAACATTTACTTTTGCCCCTAATCTATTCTACAAACCATAAACTTTCATTTGATGTATGATTCACTGCCATATCCTTCTTCTGTTCCAAAGCTATTGTAATTAAGACGTAACCTTTTGTAATCTATTTTCTACTCTAATCCCCCAGTTTTGGACATAATTATATTTATAGAAGGAATTTTGTGGAGATTTAGTATTTATTATAGTTGAAAGCGTGAGTCAATTGAAGCTAGACCACCATGGAAAACTTGGAAACACTGGACGGCCGTTTCGTCCTATTATGGGACTCTCCTTTTGTAAGCATAAATGGGATAGTGGCTAGCATTGGAATCCAGGATGCGCACTTCGTCCTATTTGGGACTCGTTAGCTGGATGTACCTGAATCACGGACTTGTTGATGTTCACTCTGGCGGCTATCAGGACTCACTAGATAAGTAGATATAAAACTGAATAAGCTATTCAGTAATTCAACCTGTTCATTTTTATAAACTAATGATACAATTTTATTGAGTGTTTAAAGTTAAAACAACGACGAGACTATAATTTATGGAAGACCTTTGAACGAATCTTAAGTGATCTTGAGATGTGTTAGCCAATCAGTAAACAGTCAGCATAGAGTAAAAATATCTAAATATACAAAATCAAAGAATTAGAGCGGATACGCTTCTTTTATACGGTCCAAAAACTTGTCAAGGTTAGAAAAAGATCCAAAGGTTTTAAAATCGTAATGCATAAGGTAGAGGAACTCATCCATACCGCTCCATAATAGTTGGTCTCTGGAGCCATAATAAGGTCACAAAAATTCTCTCATCCTCGACCACATAGCTTCATTATTGTTTGTGTGTACTCCGGTTTTATAAGTTTATCATTTCTACTATGGATATATCCTTACAATACTCATAACACTGAACAGACGAAGCTTCAGTGACATCTACGATTATTGCAGCCAATGGTACTGGTGCTTTTATTATACAGTTTGCGGCAATCATTATAATATGCTTAGTCTAAATCTGGATCGAGCGATAAAGGTTCCTATATTAGCCAACGTCTTCCTTCAACATATATTACATCGATGGACAACATCACAGTAGTCTGCACAAGGTCTACAACTCATCTAATTACCGCAATTACAAATACAGGAACTTTTTAGTAGTCTCATTTGTTGTAGCCACTTAATTGTCAAGTCTTCTCTAAAATCCTCTGTGAGCCGAATGTGCATGAGCGTCAGGAACTGAAATTGGCGCAATAAACTTGAAATCTCTCAAACGCTTCTGGTTTGCTCGTCCATAAATTAAAATCTTGCCGAGGCAACTTATCTGTTTCTATAAAGTATTTAAATAATAATTAAATGGAGTAATTTTAGTTAATAAAAATAGCATTCATCTTTTATTAACAAATATAGGATAGTGGCTAGCACTGAAATCCAGGATACGCATTTCGTTCCACTAGGGACTCGTGAACTGGGGGTACCTGTATCTCAAACTTGTTGATGTTCACTCTAGTGGCTATCAGGACTCAGTAGCTAAGTGGATAACGCGGTGACGTTTGAAGCAAACAGTACTAGGTTCGAGTCCCAGTGTTTCTATTTTTTGTCACATTTCCGTTTCATCATAAAAAGGAAACTAATTTACAATCATTTATTTATTATGCTCTAATGATTCTCTTCATATAAAACTGATTTTATCACACCACCTTAATATTCCTCATCCTTTAAACTATACAATAGAATTAATTAGTCGTATCCCTTTTTGAGTTTACCTTTATTTTCTCATATCTAATCTCCTTTTTGTTTCTGTATCCATCAACTGGTTATCCTTTAAAGTGTTCGTTCTATTCATAATGATGAAAGGAAAAAAAAATTTTTGTTTTGTATTGTAGTACGAAGAACCACGGTTTTTTGGTGTGTGTGTGTGTATGTGTATGTGTACTGAATTCGATGCATGATAAGTAGTAGTGAAATGAAACTTTTACCCGTCTGTCAATACTACTATTATCACGCACTCACTCATACGATATAACAAATAGTGTCCATCTGTCTTTATGATTTATTATAATAATGTGTAATCTAATAATAATTCTCTCTTTCTCATATGAATAATTATATCATTCAATAGATGTACTCAAGTCCATATCAAAGGATATGATTCGTCTGTGTAATGTTGAGCATTGTACAATACACACGAAATGCGGTAGTAAAAAATGTGTCAGTAGATTATATTCATCAGAGATTGGTCTTAGTTTAGGTACCATTGGGGATTCAGGGAGTATTGGATGGCTGTTTTATAATAGAATAAAATACCTTCAAGGGAATGTTCACTTAACATTTTGCTAGGTATTGAACTCAGGATCTTCAAGTTCATATATATATATATATATATTCATTGAATGGCATATGTGAATATGGTGTGTATTGCCTCGATATTGCCTTAATTCATAAGCACTATAAACAAAGATGGATGGTGGTTATCAGTGGTATACAGGACACGTGTTTCGCCCAATTTGGGACTCGTCAACTGGATGTACCTGTATCTCAGACTTCTTGATGTTCACTCTGGGACTCGAATCCAGTACCGTTCACTTCAAACGCCATCACATTATTCACTTAGTTACTGAGTCCTTTTTTTGATTATTAATTTCTAAGTAATCAAAGGTGATAAATTATAGAAATTATTATAGGCTGAAGTTATTAAAACATAATGATTTTTAAGACAACATTGTTGGTACTTCTAGCTCAAAACTAAATACAATGTAACCTTCCCAAAAGACTTTATGATCAATCAAATAGATAATGGTTAAGAATCGAATGGACTGAATTTAAAAGTGTGAATGCTTAACCTCTAGATCACTCAGCTATAATCCAACGGTATTATTGTTTAATTTGAACCAATACACGGTATTGTATGACCATCTTCCATTGTCTGTGGTAGATACTTGTCTCCATTTGACTTGGATTAGCTCCACAACCCTATACTGATAAAATCCATCTTAAAGCTGATGTTCATTCTGGGACTGGAACCCAGTACCATTCGCTTTAAATGCCATCACGTTATCCACTTAGCTAGAGAGTCCTTTTTTTCGCTTAATAATTTCTAAGTAATAAAAGATGTAGCCCTCTGAAAAGACTATGATCAATAAAGTAGATAATGGTTAAGAATCGAATGGACTGAATTGAAAAGTGTGAATAACTAGAATTTAATTCAATGATTTAATATTACTAATCTTGTAGGAAGATTGGAAGGTGACGAATATGATTTCTTGTGGAATTATGGAAGTATTCTTTTGAAAAGTTTTAAACAAAGATATATATTTTAGACTAAGTTCTAATTGATTTCATAATCCAATTGACTATGACTTAAGATGATATAAACTACCACAGTGAGTAGTTAGAATGAGACATAACCAACTAAAATTCCCATCTTATTCAATAAGTTTAAAGTTATTTCAGTGCAGATTTATAAAAAAAATAGTACATAATATCAAGGGGCTTTTAAACCATCAACGTAGATGATCTATGTCGAATGATTGGAGGCCTACTCGAGTAAGATGGGATCGTTGATGCTGACTGCTGAGGAGTCCCACAATATAATGTGTTGGCAGTCCAGCGCTTCCAAGTTTTCCATGGTGGTCCAGGTTCAATTCACTCATGATATAAACCAATGAAATTACCATAATATTCACAAAAATCCCTTCTGATAATAATCGTATGCTCACTAGTTACTGACTTCAAGAGATATTTCTTGGAGTTCTAGTGAGAAGCAATGACCAGTGGAGTTCAACCACGTCTTTTGTGAAATATCAACTCTCTGAAGACAATGGTGAACGACTGCTCATTTTCGTGGATTGGTTGAAGTTATACAGTAACACTGTTGGATGACGGTCAAGTAGTCTAGAAGTTAAATGTTCGGACGAGAGACCGGTAGGTTCTGCATTCGAATGTCGCGGAGCGGGATCGTTGATGCTCACTTCTGAGGAGTCCCACGAGTTGGCCGTCCAATGTTTCCAGGTTTTCCATGGTTGTCTAGCTTCAAATGAGTTATGATCTCAACTATTAAAATCTGTTTCATTCAGAATGTATCATTAATGAGCACAAGATCATAAAAAAAGGAAATAGTCTATTCTGATAACATTTAAAATCAATTAGAATCCATTAAATCCTATGACATTTAGTATTATTTTATATATTAACATTGTTTGCTTAACATGATTGTTTTAGTTTTTCTCTGACCTAATTCATTCCAATGGAGGAAGAAATCGGGAAGAAGTGCTGGAAGTAGATAGCACACACATTGAGGAAAGCAATTGATTCGGTCACAAGATAAGCCCTCACATGGAATCCTGAAGGCCAAAGGAGAAGAGGAAGACCAAAGTACACATTACGCCGAGAAAGAGAGACAGATATGAGAAGAGTGAACAAGAATTAGATGGAACTAGAGAGGAAGGCATATGACAGAGTGGGTTCGAGAATACTTTTTGGCGGTCTATGTTCCATTGAGAGTAACAGGCGTAAATATGTAAGTATAATCTAATTCGATAAAGAGTTGTAGAACGATCAACTTTCATGAGGTTGTAATCATTTTTTATCTTCAACCCTTTATTCCATACTTTATATTAGATTTATAGTAAATTTAGATGAAACATGCACTCGCCATTATTGCTCGTTTCTGTAGTTATTGATACCCTTTCTTATCCTAAATTCATTAGAAATCATTAAAATAGTTACTAAAGATCTATAACAATTTGTACGCCTACAAACCATATGATTATGCATGCAATGAATGAAGAGGATATTTTAGCAAACGAACTGAGTTTTGTTGAAATTTATTGCTCATAGTGTAATATTAATAAATACATTTTATCAGTATAGGGTTGTGGAGCAAATCGAAGTCAGGTAGAGACACGTAACTACCATAGACAATGGAAAATGATCGCACAATTTCATGAAATTAGACATTACCACTATTGGATCCTAGTTCAGTGATCTAGAGGTTAAGCATTCGTGTGCGAGTCCGGAATTCATCAGTTCGAATCCCGCGTGTTGGATCGTGGATGGGCACTACTGAGGAGTCTCATATTAGGACGAATTGGCCATCTAATGCTTTCAGGTTTTAAGTGATGGTCTAACATCGACTGATTCATGGTCCATCATAAAAAAAAGAGTCATTGTGAACTGGAATGAATTTGTCATTCACTAGAGCTGTTTTTAAATTAGTTAAAATGAACAATTCCCATTCAAAAATATATGTAGACAAGCTTTTTATAATTTATTATGGTTGAGATTTAACTAATCTAAAAAACAAAACATTTTATAGTTGATTATAGTAGACTACAATAAAGCATATAGGTAGTTGGCTTAAAACAGAAAGCCTTCGGTTTAATAACTAAAAACTGTATGACCACATATCTGCACTTTTGTTAGGTCGAACCAGCTGTCTAAAACTCACTTGTTTTATACTTCATTCGATGAAGATAATATTGAATGCATGGTAATGTAGTGAACACAGTGAAGACAATCTATGTATTACAAAAATAAACACAGAACAACAATAAAATCTGAGAAGCAATTTTCACCCCATTGTGCAATCAAGTCGCTATCAGGACTCAGTAGGTAAGTGGATAACACGATGCAGGTAAATCCATCTGATGAGTCCCAAATAGGACAAAACGCGCTTCCATGATTCCACTGTAAGCCACTATTCATCTTTGCTTATAACGTTTGTAAATTAAGGCTATATCGAGGCGATTTGAAACAGTATGCACGTATGCCAACAAGAAACTTATCAATTCCAATCGTAAACATCAATGAGAAGATTCAAACAAACAATACCATGTGAATTCAAACAGTAAATACTTAATTTGCAGAATATTAATCAAATTTAACTGATCCTTTGCAAATGTCAGTCAGTCATCTGAGAATTCATCTGTGCAATTGATTCCTGTTTCTACTCTTTCCTTTTGAGTCTTCTCAATCTTTTATTACGAGATATCCTACGCCTGAATCACGATTTATATTACTTATGTCGATATAAGTAGCACATACTACTGTACCTTTTGAATTATATGGCGATTGTAGCAGAATCACTGAATAAATAATTGGTGCTAAGTTTTTTTGACCATTTAACAATAGGTATTTTCATAATGTCGTTTTATTAAGTTATTAACACACTTTTTCTTTGTTACTTATGTTCGAGTGTAAACGCTTATTTTATGTCTGACAACTAAACTCAGTTTATAAATTCACCTGGTGTTGTATAATTGCATCTTCCCATTGTCATTTCGAACCGAAATTGATCAGTCACTTATTGACATATGTGCATCTTATCCAGCCTGCCCTAATATTGCCTGAAGTCACAAGCTTTATAAGCAATGATGGATAGTGGTTAGCAGTGGAATCCAGTTTGACGCGCATCTCATCCTATTCGGGACTCGTTAGTTGGACGTACCTACATCTCGTTGTTGATGTTCACACTGGTACTTGAGTCCAGTACATTTTGCTTTAAACGCCATCACATTATCCACTTATCTACTGATTCCTGATAGTCACTTGCTTGTGCAATCGGGTGAAGTTTAAATTCACTTGGTGTTGTTTACTTATATCTTCCCGTTGTTACTTAGCACTGCAACTGATCAATCTCTTGTCGGTATATGTACATCCTGTACAGACTGCCTCAATATTACCTCAGTAATATAAAGTTTTCCATTATCCAATGATAAGTTGTTATGTCTAATAAGTATAAACTTCAATCTAGATAATTCTATCCTATCATAGATAATACAAAATATATACAAAATAAACATTAAATTGTTGATGTCCAAATATTTGGATTGACTATAGAACTATGTATAGATAAACAAATGAATAAAATGAAATTGAAGTGCAATAATCAATTATAGTAGAATATTTTATATAGATAATAAATTTAGTAATGATATATCAATATAGGATATAGAATAATGAACCGATCTTAGTTAGATAATCAAGATGCACTTACCTACTTACTTACTTACTTACTTACTTACTTACTTACTTACTTACTTACTTACTTACTTACTTACTTACGCCAATTACTCTTCGTCGAGGAGCATAGCCCTAACACCGGCATTCACCATCCAACCGTGTCCTCAACTATCCTTTCCAGTTCTTTTCAATTAACGTTCATCCTTTTCATATATACTTCCATTTCCCGACGTAATGTATTATTTGGCTTTCCTCTTTTCCACTTCCCTTCCGGATTCTAAGTTAACGCTTGTCTCTTGATACAGTTTGGTGATTTCCTCAATGTATGTCTGATCCATAGCAATCCATGGCTTTTTAATAAAGTTTGTTAATGGCTTCCAAAAGATTTTTACAGTTGTCATGGTTTCAATGGACTAACTACATGGTACTATGAATGAACAAAAAACAAACTTTTTCATTGATGAAACTTTAGGCTATGAAGTATACACTATTAGGCATATACCCTAAAAATTAGTTAAGTTTTATGTATAGGCTAACTTCAGGAGAGTAGAACTAGACCAAACTCCATGTTACTCTTTAGTATCGTAAAAAAAACTAAGTGATTTGACATCTTTCTGACACAGAATTCATGACGTCTTTGTAAATAAAATCGCATTGAATTGAGTTTACGCTGGTTGACTTATCTATAATCGCCGAGAAAATGATGATCTCAAAATGACTCAAACCTTTATTAATTGATTTTATATTCGCAAACAATATCAGTAGCTACATTATGAGTCAGCCTTTATTGCCTTATCAATACCAAAAACTAAAAGACATTAAATCTGTGATTAACAGGCAAAGTAAATATCTCGATCTTACAAGGCATAAGTCAAAGACTAAGTATTTCAAATCTAGTGTATCTTATCTCATTTCGAATTTCGCAGAATACATCTGTTCTCTAAGAATTGCTGGAAAGCCCCGTAGATGAGTGTCAGTCAGCTGATAATTTAGATATAAGTTCTCATACTGAGCTGTTCTCCACGTTTCAGCTCAAGACAGTCTTACTGTATGGAGCTGAAACGTGGAGAACTACTACGGCCATCATCAGGAAGGTACAAGTATTTATAAACAGTTGTCTACGCAAAATACTCAACATCCATTGGCCGGATACTATCAGCAACAGCGTTTTATGGGAGAGGACAAACCAGCTTCCAGCTGAAGAGGAAATAAGGAAAAGACGTTGGAAGTGGATCGGACATACATTAAGGAAATCACCAATGTGCATCACGACTCAATCCCTAACTTGGAATCCGGAAGGGAAGCGGAAAAGAGGAAGGCCAAAGAACACACTACGCCGGGAAATAGAAGCCGATATGAAAAGGCTGAATAGCAACTGGAAAGAACTGGAAAGGAAGGCTCAGGACAGAGTTGGATGAAGAATGCTGGTGAGCGGCCTATGCTCCTCGACGAGGGGTAACAGGCGTAAGTAAGTAAGTAAGTAAGTCTCATACTGATTACTTTCAACTTTCTAACATTTTCAATTATATTAAGTAATATGTCATTGTTCAATACGTTTGCATTATCAGATAACCAGTATAATGGGATAATTAAGCGAGAAAATCCCACCCTTATATCTCAGATAACATTTAAAAATTATTATCGAGTCCCAGAGTGAACATCAACTCTGAGATGCAGGTACATCCAGCTGACGAGTCCCAAATAGAACGAAACGCGCGTCAAACTGGATTCCACTGCTAGCCACTATACATCTCTGATTTAAAAATTATGTTGTAAAATAATATTCCTCGTACTATGAAATAACTAAGCGCGCGAGACTGAATTTTCTAAGCATTTATTTATTTGAACACATAATTATGGGTTCAAAGGGGCATCAAATACATACTAATCTTATTTGATTTGTGTGAATGCTGTGATACTGCCAAAGTGTCCAAACCGAAGCAGATGGTTTTCTTAAGGGCCACACTCGGAGCCTTTGATCGAAAGATCTGATCCACAAGGCAGTGGAGCATCATGGGGAAATGCAGTCCGGTCATCAAAAATTGGTTCATACAACATTTTTTCCCATTTCGTCCTTTCAATTTCGTAAATAACATCCCAGCAACGAGAAGGCAGTGAGTAGGACTTTCCTTTCAGTAGCTATATGCGAGCATTTCGAGAGGGAGAGCGGACTCTCCCCCACTTTTGGCCGTACCAGAGCATTTAGTGGCAATTTGTACTACTCTCGAACCACGAGTAGTCAATACTTACTAGTAAAGAGTTTCATACGTAGACAAAACAGTTGTCAAGTTCTTTCAGAGTTCAATAGTTGTCTAGCTTAGATCAATTTGTAATCCTAATTACATTCAACAATCTGCCCGAAATCTATACTATAAACTATAATCCATATAAATTGTTCCCATTTTAAAGTGTTTGTAAAAATATACTTTTGACCTTTGTATTACGGTTATAGAAAAGACACTATTGATTTCATATCTCCGGTCATAAATTCTAATTGAACAAAAAAAAAAAAATTTTTTTTTTCTTTTAGCTTCAAATGTAAATACTCTAGTTTCATTGAGTGTGACTTTACCCCTTTCCCACCCTTTATTTAAGTCATAAACAATAAATTTATATAACAAAGATAAATAAGTGAATAGTTTTTAGTGAAACAAATTGAATTCATTCTTTGTGTTTTCCACAAATAAACAATGATAAACAACCGGTTTTTGTATAGGATAGTATAAGTCTACTTGTTTATCATGGGCATGTTTGAAGAAACTAATGGGAGTAACCGAAAATAAGAGATAAGAATAAAACTTTGAAAAAAAAAAAAAAAGATGATAGCATCAATCTATATTAAATAAATGGTTTGTAAAGAGATCAATTACAATAATGATTACCATAAATTTTGGTTATTTGATCAAAAACCTAACGAAATTCGAGTTTATAAAGAGTTTAAAAGATTGTTGAATTTTAATCCAACTAATGTTAAATACATAATTGAAAACTGAGAAGCATTGGACATTTCTTCGTCTTAGTATGGAACTCATTGAACTTAATATAAACTAGCTAACTAAAAAGAATTAAACTGTCAGTGGTCTTGAGTTCTGTTAGAAGCCTTAGAGCAGTTATCACTTCCTGGTTGATCACAACGTGGAAGGGTTCGTCTAGGGGTATCTGAAAAGGAAATTGGGTTATAAATGGTCTTAATGACCTGAGAGCGTGACCGCAGTGCCCAAGGGACAACTGCTTGAGGTCGGTCACACTCGACCTGTTTGTAGGTAATTTTTGTATCGCCTCAGTACTTGTTGGAACCTTACCTCCACGAACGGATATCGGTGGGATAAAGCGAGGTGTGCATTTTTAAGATTGACCTTTTCTAATTCCACCTCTCCTTGTGGAAAGGCAGCATCATTGTTATGCTGGTTGTCTGAAGGAAACACCTTACTGCCATCACACCTCTGTACAATCAGCCGGACGACTTCATCTTCGAACCTTGGGTTTTCTGCTTTTAGTCTTACCGCTCTTCAACCGACGTGTCTAGCATGGTATAGCTCGACGGGTTCATCACGATAGGCAGGCTCGACCACGACGTCAAGGTAGCAGCAACGGTCGGAGAACTAAACAGTGGTTATGTATTACTTTTATGACTACAAGACAGGCTATACTAATGAGGTTAGAAATCATGTTGTTTACATTTGCACTTCTTCTTAATATGTGATATGGGATAATACTTAGTTCAGTATCATAGGATAACTAGTTTCTCACCTATATTTATATCAATATCCTTAAAAATTAATGATAATGAGATCACTACCCCAGTCATATGGTGTACATGAACTGTTAAAGTACTCTAAACTATTACGAAGAGTTATTCAGTTCTACCTAGTCTTCTATAGCTTTTCAGATTATGTTAGCTCATTATGAAGGTAGTTCTAATGAGCCAAGTCATTTAATAATCTTTTATGGGTATTTGTCATGGATTGATTTCAGTTTTGATAACAAGTAAGAACAAGCCTCATTGAAAAGCAGTTTTATTTCAGTATATAATTGCTTTACAATATGTACTCACGAAAGTACTCAGTCGAACCCGAAACCCTAAAGTCTGAAGGTAAGAATGTAACCCTTAGATGAGCAAAATTACACACTCACAACTAATCACTTTGAGATAATGATGGGTGATGATCAATCAATCAAACAGATTCTGACCGTTGAACTACTACTTATTCTTAAAGAAACTGCAAATTCTTTTCGATTTCATTTTCATTGTTGAACTAATCAATATTGTAATTAAACTCTCCTCAATAGGTAGGAACAGTTACATAGTTTGATAAGCAAAGACGAATAGTGGCTAGCGATGGAATCCAAGACGCACGTTTCGTCCTATTTGGAACTAGTCAACCGGATATACCTGCATCTCAGAGTTGATGTTCACTCTGGAACTCGAACGCAGTACCTTTCGCTTCAAAAACACCATCGCTTTATCCATCTTTGCTTACAATCCTTGTGAATTTAGGCTATATCGAGTCAATACACACAGTATACACATATGCCAATTATGGACTGACCCGTTGCAGTCCTAAAACATCAAACAAACAATACTAAATCAGTTGCATAGTTTGTTTCTAGATCTATCAATTAAATAGCTAATCATTATTTAATA
Organism: Schistosoma rodhaini; assembly: GCA_944470415.2. Classification (NCBI taxonomy): domain Eukaryota; kingdom Metazoa; phylum Platyhelminthes; class Trematoda; order Strigeidida; family Schistosomatidae; genus Schistosoma; species Schistosoma rodhaini. The sequence continues at coordinate 4,232,922 of OX104039.1, forward strand.
GAACGGAATGTGATAACAAAAACTACACTGATCTCTACTATTTTTTTTTACTTTTTGGCCACCACATATCTAATTTTACACAGTCATACTCGAAATGTATACACATGTGTGAAACACAAGTACACACACACACATTAAGACTTGAAAATACACTTGATGAATCAAAATCAAACCACAACATCAATTTTCAATGTCCAAAAAAAACCGGATTCCACCAAATGTATGTCTATCAAATTACCGTTTAATAATAAACAGTAGTAAAGAATAGTCCTGCTGTGTATTCAGACCATGAACTAACATGAATTATTGGCCATTTTTTTTCTAATATTGAGCTTTTCAGACTTACTAGCCAAGAATCATAAAGAATTCAATTGATCTTAGAGACTATGTTTACGGTAATCACTCTTGAGGCATAACGAAAAGTAGCTTATTTACCTGCTATTATGTGTCTTAAAGTGTATATTGAATAATAAGCTTTCATGCTTTATCAATTTCTTAATCATATTGAAAAAGTTGTTCTGTTACATTACCTTTTCAAGCACTAAAAACCATTGAAGCTAGGGTACTGTGTTCGAGTCCCAGAGTGAACATCAACTCTGAGATGCAGGTACATCCAGCTGACGAGTCCCAAATAGGACGAAACGCGCGTCAAACTGGATTCCACTGCTAGCCACTATCCATCTCTGCTTACCATGCTTGTGAATTAAGGTATATCGAAGCAATATGCACAGTATGCACATATGCCAATTAGAGACTGACCAGTTGCAGTCCTAAACACATCGATGGGAAGATCCAAACAAACAATACTAAGTGAATTCATAAAGAAGATTGTTACTTGTGTATGGATTAACTTAACCTTATTTAATCGACTACCCTGTTATTAAAAACTCCGCGTGTAGATTCTCCGAGGGCTACTGCCAGTCTCAAGCCCAGTTAAAAAAGGAGGATTGAGCATCAGGTTAACGACCCTATCCCGTAGGAAATCAACTCGCTTTAAAAAAAAAAAACGCTAACCAGAAAAAAATTATTCAAATCATTTAAACTATGCCCTCAGAGTTGAAGGAATAATTATGACGCCTTGTATATTTAAAACACTAGAAGTTCTTCATATCTGGTTATATCTTAAAGGATTTAACACTTAAAGTAAATATCATTTTTCATATTCCAAAGTCTCAAAGTTTTTAGTTTCATAACAAACAACATAATTCATTCACCATAATTTTGGACATGACTTGAAAGAGTCATACTAAAGTAAATTGATACAAATAACAGTTCCACATTACCTCAATTGTAAAATATAATACATCTGGTTGACTTGCATGAAGGTTTTTTAAGTGACTTAATTTATCAAACGGTGCATTTAGCTGGATCATGAAGACGTCAACATCTGGAGGAAAGCACGGGATACAGTGGACAGTTAGGATACAGCTGAATGCTCTAGACTTCTCAGATGATCTGGCGCTGGTGAAGACGACCAGTATAGCAGAAGACTGAGCAGCAGTGGGTCTCAATATACACAAAGGGAAAAGCGAAATTCTTCGATACAATACAGCAGGCACTAATCGAATTACACTTGACGGGGAAAATTTGGAGGATGCAAAAACCCTTACATATCTGGGCAGCATCATCGATGAACACGGTGGATCTGGTGCAAATGTGAAGGTGTAGATCTGTAAAGGAAGAGCATCATATTTACAACAGAAGATCATCAGGAACTCAAAACAACTATTAAACAACATCAAAGTCAGAATTTTCAATACAGTTGTCAAGACAGTTTCACTCTATGGGGTGGAAAATTGAAGAACTACGAAAGCCAGCATCCAAAAGATACAGGTGTTTATTAACAGTTGTCTATGCAAGATACTTCCGATCCGTTGGCCAGACACTATCAGCAACAAACTACTGTAGGAGAGAACAAACCAAATTTCAGTGGATAAAGAATTCATTAGGAAGCTCTGGAAGTGGATAGGAAACACATTGAGGAAAGTAGTCAACTGTATCACAAAAGCAAACCCAAACATGGAATTCTGAAATCCGAAGGAGAAGAGAAAGACCAAAGAACACATTACTCTGAGAAATTGAGACAGAGTTGAGAAGATTGAACCAAAAAGCTGGACAACCATGGGAAACCTGGAATCATTGGATGACCAACTCATCCTAGCATGGGACTCCTTAGCAGTGCGCATCCACAATCCCGCCCCACAAGATTCGAACCCAGGATAAATATGTCTCCTGTGCGAACGCTTAACTTCTAGACCACTGAACCGTCATCCAAATGTGTTAATGTCTAACTTCAACCGATCCACGAAATTCAACGACGCATTCATCATTGTCTTCAGCATGTTACTATCTCACAACAGATCCAGTTTAAATCCACTGGTCACTGCTTCTCACTAGAACTACAGGAAATATCTCTTGAAGCTAGTCATTAATGAGCATATTATTATCAGAAGGGTGAATTTTGTGGGGATTTTTCTCTGCGCATTTATTTTTCTTTCACTAGCATGCCTAAAAATTTCAATTCTTCACGTTACAAACTTAATTAACAGTGATTCTATACAATAAAGAATTATAGGACAAAAGTTTTTTCAGGTCATTTACCACTTATTACATTCTAATCTTCTTTATAGGTTCTAACTTTTTCGAACATATTCTTGGAGACTAGCAAATGAGAACTACATATATTGTCCTCAATTTACTATTCCCTAAGAACTTATTCACTGTTCTGTAAAGAATTATTATGAAATAACTAGCTGTTAGATTTGCTATTCATTACTCTTTTCTATTACGCCGTTAGTCAACTAAACATTTTGTCAGATTAAAAACCATCGAAAGAAACCTAAATTCATTTTACTGCTTAGAAATTATTTTAGCTATTTTTGTTACAAGATGTAGATGAGTATTGTGTGTATTCAAAGCTTTAGATTTTTCTTTTAGTACAGATGTTGTCTTACCGTAAACATCTAATGTATCATGTAATGAATAGTGAGTTACCATCACAGCTAATTTCCATTAGTTAAAATTTAACAATAGATCATGTTACCTTTTTACATTATCGTCAACTACTTCAAATATTTAACAATAAACTTCATTTTATATAATTGAAATCATGAGTCGATTGAAGCTAGACCACCACGGAAAACGTGGAAGCACTGAACGACTGTTTCGTCTCACTGTGAGACTCCTCAGCAGTGTACGAAACTGGTAGGTCCTGAGTTCGACTCACGAGAGGCGGAATCATGAATGCTCACTGCTGAGAAGTCCCAAAATGAGACCAAACGGTCGTCCAGTGCTTCCAAGTTTTCCATGGTGATCAAGCTCCATAAAACCCCCCTCTAATAAATTTAATTATTAAAATCCATATGTTTTTAAGGAAAAAGTAAATTCAAGAAGGTTCGACCATGAAACAGTACTTGAAAGCAAGTACATTCAATTGGTCAATTACAACTTTCCCAATAATTTCGACGTATTTTACGAATGCTTTCTAGGAATCTTTCGAATTTATATGTATTCACTGATTTTTTCGTGACTTTATACATTCACACTCATTACTAATAATAATAATAATAATTAGGACTATTGCTACTGAACACTATTGTCATTCTATTACATTTTAGATAACCAGAAAACAACATGGCAACAATCTATGTAGACTGATTTTTGAAGAAAAATGTTACTTTTAAATATTAAATTATTATTTATTTATAAGCAAAGATAGATAATGCCTAACAAAGGAATTCAAGACGCCAGTTTCATCCTATTTGGGACTCGTCAGAAGGATGTGCCTGCATCGCGTTATCCACTAAGCTACTCAGTCCTGATAGCCACTTGTTTGTGCATTGGGATGAAGATTAGTTCTCAAATTTTGCTAAGTTGTTCTGTAATTATTTTTGTAATACATTCAATTGTCCTCACTGTGTTCACTACATTATCATCCATTCATTATTATCTTTATCGAAAGAAGTATAAAACAACTGAGTTTTAAACAGCTAGTTCGTTATAACGGATAGTGACTAGCAGTAGAATCCAAGACACGCGTTTCGTCCAATTTGGGACTCATCAGCTGGAAGATACAAGTAAACAATAACATGTATTAAATTCATTTGGTATTGTTTATTTGAATATTTCCATTAATGTTTAGGATTTCAACTGGTCAGTCTCTAATTGGCATATGTTCATACTGTGCGTATTGCCCCGATATAGCCTTAATTCACAAGCATGGTAAGCAGAGATGGATAGTGGCTAACGGTGGAATCCAGTTTGACGCGCATTTTGTCCTATTTGGGACTTGTCAGCTGGATGTACCTGCATCTCAGAGTTGATGTTCATTCTGGGACTCGAACCCAGTACCCCCGCTTCAAGAGACTGACCAGTTGCAGTCCTAACAAATCGATGAGAAGATTCAAACAAACAATACTGAATGAATTTAAACTTCACCCCATCGCACAAGCAGGTGGCTATCAGGACTCAGTGGACGAGTGGATAACGCGATGGCGTTTGAAGCAAGGGTGCTGGATTCGAGTCCCAAAGTGAACATCAATTCTGAGGTGCAAGTACATCCACATGACGAGTCTCAAACAGGATAAAACGCGCGTCCTTGATTTTACTGCTAGCCATTATCCATCTCTGCTTACAATAACATGTATTATCTATTTCTGTCTTCCTTATTTTAAGCCTTGTTCTTCCATTCATAAATATTGTTATTCTTTCATTTTATTGAAGATGATTCATGAATTCGTTTAAAGTAAATGTGACACAATTTCACATAAGCTTTGTTTGTTTTTGTTCTTTTGTATTAACCTTTTATTTACTTATTTATCAACTTTAACCTAGTTCTGAACAATTATAAATCGAAAATGACTACGCCTTATTCATAGGAAAATATGAATATATTAGTTGAGTTCATAAGTCAATTAAAGCTAGACTATCATGGAAAACTAGGAAGCACTGAATGACCAAATTGTCTTAGCATGGGACTCCTAAGTAATGCCCACTCATGATCCTATACGCGAGCCTCGAACCTAAAACCTTCGCTCTTTCGCGAGAATGGTCAACCTATAGACAATTGAGCAGTCATTCAACAGTATTAGTGTTCAAATAATACTAATTCACAAAATTACGCAATCGTTGTCTTCACTGAGTTACTGCCTCCCAACAGACACGACTGAAGTCCACTGGTCACTGCTTCTTACTAGAACTCCGGAAAATACCTCTTGAAACCAGTTACCAGTGTGCATATGATAATTATCAATATAGAGTTATGGAGTTTGTTGAGTTTTGATTGATTTTATTCGTGGATCAATGTGAACGGTCGTGCAATATCGTGGATTAGCCGAAGTTAGACAATAACACCGTTGGATGCCCGGTTCAATGGTTTAGAGTTCGAGAGCAAGACCGAGGATCCTGGGTTTGAGTCCCATACCAGGACGAAAGGGTCGCCGAGCACTTCCAGGTTTCCAATGATGGTTTACAATTGATCCAATTATGATATCAATCTAAACTCAAAAATCTTCACAACCCTAAACTCAAGCAGTTTTATGTTTTGTCTCGCATAAAGGAATCTTGATGTGAAGACTTTTAACAGCAGGCTAATACAAATAAACGTTCAAGTTTATTTTGAACACCGGAATTTCTTTTTAGATAACCATTAGCTTGAATCGCGTTTTTCTATAGTTAGGGGTAATTAGTTTAAATGAACAAAAGACTTCACAGTTTTGATGGAGTGTTCGAAAACATTTTAACACATAAGTCTTTTAGTTTAATTAAGTCATAACCTGGATATTCTTTGAATTTGATAGTCATCAGTCCTAGATAGCTGAAAATGAGAGTCCGAAAAGAAGAGAAGCATATAAAACAATGTTTCATCCTAATGTAGAGTAGGATTATTCAATCAGTCAGTCACCTACAATGTAGGACAAGGCATATGTATGCATCGGTCTAAGTTGCCATACCTCATTAGCACAACAAGATAAACACTGAATTCATGGAAGTAGTTAATGGTGATAATATATAAAAGAAAGATTGTGCATAAGGATGTAATACAGGAAGAAAGACAGATATAAACCAATTTTAATATCACGGTTTAAGGGAAGACAAAGAGTGTATACACATACGTCATTGTGATAGATTCTTAGCCATGTCACACAGAGTTTCCAAGCATTGGTTACTATAGTCATGCGGACCGCAATCAAGTAGTATGTTTATTATTTTAGGTTAAAACTTATTATCAGTGCAGATGACTAGTTAACTTACTAACTTTAATAAAGTTATATATTAGTGGTAGGGGTACCTGAAAACCACACTATACGTACTAGATTTAAGCAGCTTAAGAACTTTGTTAACACTTGCACACATATACTAAAAAGGTCTTTAAAGCTGAATATATGAACATATAATTTGTGTTGTATTATGCTACTATTCATTCTAAAAACACTGTAGAATATTCTTTATTTACAAATTCTATTTGTGATCAACTCACTATGGTCAATAGAGTCCAGTTGATTCAAAACGTTTGTTTTATATAGTTGAGATCATTAGTCAATTGAAGTTAAACAATCATGGAAAACCTGGAAGTAATGGACGACCATTTTCGTCCTATTGTGGAACTCCTCAGTGCACAGTGCGCATCAACGATCCCACTTCTCGAGATTCAAACACAGGACCTACCAGTCTCGCGCCATAACACTTAACCGATAGACCACTCAGCTGGCATCCAATGGTGTGAATGTCTAACTTCAACTACTTCGTTATTTGAATAATCCTTACAAAATTACTGCATACTTTTATTAACCACTAATGTTATTAACTAAATAATTATTCTGAAACTAAGTTAATTCAAAGGATGACTCCGCTTATAAAAAATGTTTCTACATGAAAACTGACTAATTTTTTTGACAGTTCTGTGCCAAAAAAAAAATGAGACTGACTCAGAATGAAACTTTTGTATTTGTCTAATATAGGTCAATTGTTAGAACAAATTAGTTACACGTGTCGTGTACATACTTCAAAAGGTCACTTACAATTGTTTGTAGTTATGTTTGACCTTAAAATAATAAAGATACAATATATGTCCTTATTGGTGATTGACATACTGCTCATTCCTTTTCCTTTTGTTTTCACTTTTCATTGAATAGGATAAGGTTAGTTGCCTATAGTGGTTAAAACACTGATACATTTGAAAGGTCTTTTATCTTAATTGTTTTGTATTGAAGCAAAAGTAAATTTCTTTTCAAGTTGAAGAATACTATAAAACAAAAGTCTTAGAAAGGGAGTTTTGTGGAGATTTTTAGTAATTTTATATAGTTGAGATCATGTTAGACATTAACAGTGTTGGATGCCGGTTCAGTAGTCTAAAGGTTAAGTGTTCTGGCGCAAGACCAATAGGTCGTGGGTTGGAATCTCGCGAGGTGGGATCGTGGATGCGTACTACTGTGGAGTCTCACTATAGGACGAGTTGGCCGTCCAGTGCTTTCAGATTTTCCATGGCGGTCTATTTTATTTAATTTGCAACAAAATCTCCCTAGTATAGTGTTCTCGAATACATTTCTGACTAGTTTCCAATATATAACTACCAAGTACATTATGAAATTATATAAAAGTATAACTACAATGAACTCATTTATTCAAGGTTGAATTTGATAGTATTGTATTCGACCATTCAATTCAAATGAAGCAATACTGAATTTTTTTTGATGGAGTTTTGTTCTCTGAGCTGGATGGTTTGGTCGTGGAGATTTCATCATTCTTCTGAACGACATCATCAGCACAAACTTTGAGTGAAAGTGAAGTGTTTGAATTTCTTCACATGAGGTTAACAGCTTCTCCTGTATAACTCAATGTTGATTGGTTCTTGTTGATCTTAAATCTGTCATTGTTTATTACTTTATTTTGGTTGCATCTCGGACTACTTTGATTTTTGTTCGTATGTTTTTGCATAACTTACCAAAATCATCCACCTGAGCTGCGAATCTTTTCCACCAACTCAGAAGCAATACTGTGGTGTGGGTTACGTATGTCCACATAAGTAGTATATGAAGATGGTCCCCCATAGAATGTATTCCAGTAGAAGATCGATTACGAAATAACGGAAACGAAAGGCAACTGGTATGAAAATGCACGAATAATAAAATAAAAGACAGTGGACTGATATTTGCAGAAGGAACAGTCAAGATTGAGATAATTGATTGATAGTTTACGAATTAACTATTTTCTATATTTTTATATAGTTCAGATCATGAGTCATTTGAAGCTGGACCGCTATGGGAATTGTGAAAGCACTGAACGGCCGTTTCGTCTTATTGTGGGACTCCTCATCAGTACGCATCCACCATCGCGCCTCACGAGATTTGAACCCAGGATCAATCAGCCTCGCACTCGAACACTTAACCGATAGACCACTGAACCGGCATCCAACGGTGTTATTATCTAACTTCAACCACTCCACCATATGGTTGTCATATTTTGAAGAGATATTCTATAATTGTGTGCTCAAAATCTTCGATTGTCCCCACTCGTATTCTTGTTCACTACAATACTAACATATAGTTAGATTAGCTAGATCTTCTATAGTTCATAAATTCTAATAATATGAACGGAATACTAAACCCATTTGATTTTGAAAATTGGTATTTGATTTCACTTGACCTACTTTTTCAATGATATTTTATAAAAGAGACCCTATGATTAATAATTTTCTATGACCTTGATCCATTAATCTGAATTCCAGTTGAACTTAAAATCAATTATTGATGATTAGGGAAAAAACGTTCTTATTCTATCGAAATCAGAAATTGAATTCAGCGTAGAACTGTTCCCATAAGATCGTATTTCAAATACTCATTTCAGATTTATAGAAAGAAGAAAGATACTGTTGAAGACAGTCATATTGGTAGGAACTGACTTTTCAGTACGAAGATATTTCATATGCCTATAAAGTTAATAATAATTTATGATGAACAGAGTTATATTACTTCCCAAATTTTCAATAATCACTTCAATGTATATATTGTGTATATATAAGCCAGTAGTTTAACATCTATCACATAAAAACCTCCTATGAAATCTAATTGATTAACTTCTTTCTTGTCCGGAAGTTATGGGTTCGATTCTGACATGCGAGGTTGGAGGGTGAAAACTACTGAAGAGTCTCATATTGTAACGAACCAACCATCAAATGTTTCCATACTTTAGTTGTGATCTAAATTAGATTGGTTGAGGATTTCAATGAAAATCAACAATCCCAACAATCTATCATTACAAGTATAATCATTCATAATTTTTGATTCATCTCATTCATTGAAATGTCTTCTTTCAAATAATTACTTAAAAATTCCAATAAAAAAAACTACAAAACCATACCCTATAAATATTTCTCTTACATTGGCTATCAGAACTCAGTAGCTGAGTCGATAACGCTATGGCGTTTGAAACGAAAAGTACTGGGTTCGAGTCCCAGAATGAACATCAAATCTGAGATGCAGGCACTTCTAACTGATGAGTCCCAAACACGACGAAATGCGCATCAAACTGGATTCCACTGCTAGCCACTATCCATCTTTTCTTAGAATGCTTGTGAATTAAGGCTATATTGAGGCAATACGCACAGTATGCACATATATGCCAATTAGAGACTAACCATTTGCAGTCCTAAACATCGATGGAAAGATTCAAACAAACAAACAATCCCAAATATTGGTAACCAGACAAATATGAGTGTTCGGGTGTATTTATTCACTGTTGTACATAACAGTTAACTTCGAAATTTTCAATCTAAATATTGTTACTCCATTGTTATTGTCATTATGGTTGTTATCACCTCTATCATTATCTTTACTGCTTGCCATTTATAACATGACAGTAATTTCCCTTAAAAAACGTAAAGTAAGTTTGTAGTTAATTATCATTGTACATCTAGTTGTTCCATTTTATTCCATTACTTTCTTTTGCATTTCTCCCTATAATGTACTTGTATCAAGACTTATTTTATATAATTCTGATAATCAATCATTAGTATTGAGATGTTTAATGAAGAGTTACTTTTATTACATAAGGCTTCCGAAGGTTAATACCGACACTCCATCTTCTTATACTCCAACGCAACTGATTGCTTGAGTAAAATAATAGAAAGAAAGGAAATTTAATGACTAGATGGAATCAACATGTATGTACTCATATATATATATCTATATATACGTTCCTTTGGGAAATTAGGCCACCAATGCTGTATGTCTTATCCTTTAGAAACAGGAGTCATTTCTTTGTTAATCACGTACACTTATCATTTATGCGACATTGATTAGTTTAATGTATCAGTTATATTTATCAGTTGTTCAGTATATTATAGGTTTACCAACATATAATAAATCGTATCACTTTTCTTCAAATTCTCCAAATGGACTGGTTTTAAAACTGATTTCTTGAAATTCCATTGTAAAATTGTAACCTGTTGAATTAAACAATTTCTGAATGAGTCAGTCAGTAATCCACTGATAATACTTTGTAAGCAGATAGCGCGAACTTTCCTAAAGGAACTTTAGTAGTATATATAATAACTACTGAATTCATTGATATACACAAAATATGCTCCAAATGATATTTGAAGAACTTGAATTTACTTCAATGTTTCAGTCTTTCCTACAAACATTAAAGCATTGAAAAAAAAACTAGAATAAACCAGTTGTTTTGATGTTCATCAATAATGGTTAGTGAGACTACTGAAGCGACACTTATTATTGTGACATGAATTGATAACAAATTGTGATAATTGAAGCTTTCCTTTTCTATATTCTACCGATGAAAACAGTTTAATCAGTTAGAAACTATACAACCTTTTTTTATTTTCTATACTCACAATACTATACTCACTAGGGAAAACTTGGAAACACCGAGAGGCCGTTTCGTCCTATTGCGGGACTCCTCAGCAATGCGCATCCACAATCTCTCCTCTCGATATTCGAACCCAGAGCCTACCAGTCTCTCACCGGAGCACTTAACCGATGGTGCTTATGTCTATCTTGAATTGACTCACGCTCTCAATTATGAAAATACTAAATCTCCACAAATATACCCCCTTCTGATAATATATACTATTAAGTAACAGTGTAACATTAATTTTTTCTTATCTCTTTGATTAAAAAATCACTGAAGTATGACAGCAAATCTTCTTTTGTTGTTGATGTTTTTAATCAAAATATATCAACCAAAAAAAAAAAGGGGGAAGGTGATGATAATTCATCACTTAGTGATTGTCTAACTTCAATTGACTCATGCTTTCAACTATTCAAATACAAAAATCTACACCAAAAAGAAAACCCCTTCTGATGATTTTCTGTTGAAACAATAAAAACAACAACGACAACAACTAAAAAAAATCACAATATAGTAACTACATGATAACATAGTAACAAAGATGATTCTTTTTTATTAAAATAGGAAAACACATATACAATGAATTAACTCATTATTTAGTGTTGACTAGATTACAGTAATTTAGAAGATGGATCATTTGAGTAATTCAAAAGATTACTTTGATGTTATTAAGTATATAAATGACGTGGATGGGGAAGGGTGAAAGAAATTAGGTATATCTTTTTTCCATAGATTAAAGGTGTTGTGTTGTGTAGTATGATTAGTGTTAATTATAGTTAAATGACAACTACAAAAAACAAAAAAAGAAATTAATTGTTAAGATTATATAATAAACGGTGTTTTGAAGATAAATTTATTTGAAGTATGGGTTGTAGAAGTTGACATCTTTAAATTTGTTACTAGGACTAATTATTGTTTAAATAGAAGACTGTTAAAATCTTGTGAACTCATTAACTGTATAAACTATCATAAACAAACATTATAGGCAAAGATAGATAGTGGCCAACAGTGGAATCCAGGATAAGGATTGTTCTATTTGGGACTCGTTAGCTGAATGTACCTGCATCACAGAGTTGATATTCACTCTGGGACTCGAACAAAATACCGTTCGCTTCATATGCCATCGCATTATCTACTAAGCTACTGTATCCTGATAGCTAGTTGCTAGTGCAATGTGGTGAAGTTTAAATTCACTTAGTATTGTTTGTTTGTATCTTTCCATTGATGTTTAAGATTGAAGTTGATCAGTTTTTTGTTAGCATATGTGCATCCTGTTCGGATCGCCTCGATATAACCTTTATTAACAAGAGACTGATTAAAAGCAGTCTTAAACATCAATGGGAAGATTCAAACAAACAATACCAAGTGAATTTATTGTAAAGAATTTTTATTCAAAACAAGGCATGTGGATGACATCAGATCAGAAATTTATCATAGATGAAAATGTGAGCCATCAGATTCTAGATTACAGAGATGTCATGTCATTATGGCCATTATTAGATCTGAAGCGGTTAAGTTCAGTTCCCTAGGGCTGTACTTCTGAAGAAACTCAAAGTAAGATGAAACATTAGGCTCATGTTCATTAGTTTTGTAGTCAATGATAATTGTTAAAGAAAATAATTGAGAAATGGAGGAAAGCTTTAAAAAAATCTAAACTCTTAAGTTCATTATTATGATAACACTGTGATTATATGAAATAATAGGACGACGTTTATGTCAGATTAACTTTGAGTATCTAAGACGTCTTCAGTTTGGTTTTAATCATCATATCGGCTTACTACAAAGGAAAGAAAGCAGAATATTCTGCATATACTGATCAAAGTATGTACTTGATGTCAAACTGAAGCACATTCAGAATATAAAAATAAAAGAAATGTAACTGTAGAAACGAACTATACATCTGCCAACAATCATTAGTAAAGGAGTATCTGTAAATGTGATTAACATATGGTAGTCTCAAGGTTAGGAATGCGCTCTGATCATATAATGTTTACGAAAATATCAAAAAGTATTTCACATAGAAACAAAACCTAAACCTTTCTTGTTACGTTGACAACATTCTGATTCACTGCAACTGGTCAGTCTCTAATTGACATATGTGCATACTGTGTGTATTGCTTCGATATAGCCTTAATTCACAAGCATTGTAAGCAAAAATGGATAATGACTAGCAGTGGAATCTAAGACTCGTGTTTCGTCCTATTTCGGAATTGTCAGTTGGATATACCTGCATCTCAGATTTGATGTTCACTCTGGAACTTGAAACCAGTACCTGAGACTGACCAGTTACAGTTCTAAACATCAATGGAAAGATTCGAACAAATATTACTAATTGAATATAATTTTTACCCCATTAAACAAGAAATTGGCTATCACGACTCAGTAGCTAAGTGGATAATGCGATGGTGTTTGAAGAGAACGGTACTGGGTTCGAGTCCCAGAGTGAATATCAACTTTGAGATCCAGGTACATTCAGATGACCAGTCCGATATAGGATGAAACGCACGTCAAACTGGATTACACTGCTGATTACTATCCATCTTTGCTTAATACTTATACGTTTGGCATACTTTATATCTTTTCATTACTATTATCTAACTGTATTGCAATATTCATACTTTCTTATCATTCAAACTATTTATTTTAATTTTATGATAATATTTATTGATTAGGTAGGAGATTAGTTTATTGAAACTTCATCTGAATATTTCCTTTGACAATCACATTGTGTTGTATTATCTAATTTAACCATATTTTATTGATCAATAAGGAGTTTCTCATAGTCTGTTTAGTACATTGATTATTGTCAACTGTCATCATAAAACTGACATGTGGGTGAATTAGAATCAAATGAATGATAGCATAATTCCATGAAAGACAATGTTATATAGTGCGTACATTTTCTCAATTGGAAGTTTTATGGACGGCCTGCTTAAACATCTAGGCTACCTGTTCTTTTCATCTATATATTTCAACAAGTTATCTAATATTGTTTGTTTTAATACATCATTATGGCTATTAAGCACACAACCTATTCCGGTGCGTTTCTGAAAACTGTACAAGCTTACGCTGTAAAAGTTACAAAAGGCCTTATCAGAGATGTCGTGTTTGCTGGGAATATGCAGCAAAAAGAATATACATTATTCATATGTTGATTAACTGAACTGTTGACATCTAACTAGTGATTACTGAATATTTATCGTCAGGAGCAAACATGTTGAAATACTTTATGCTAAGAATTCGATTTTGTACCAAATAATATAATATTGAATAAAGCTAATAATAGTAATTATTATTTATTTTCCCTGAAAGGGCACGTTTTAAATAAGTCGTGGAAATGATTTAGGAAAATGAAAATAAAGATTTATATCAGCTTGAAATTATTTTATTATGTAATCCAGAAACTCTAATAAGTCATCACTTAGACTTCATAGACTTATTATTATTATTATTATTATTATTATTATTATTATTATTAGTAGTAGTAGTAGTAGTAGTAGTAGTAGTAGTAGTAGTAGTTTAATTGAACTTAAACTTCATCCCATTGTACAAGCAAGTTACTATGAAGAATCAGTAGCTAAGGGGATAATAAGATGATGTTTCAAGCGAATGGTACTATGTTCAAGTCCCAAAGTGAACATCCGATTGATATGTCCTAAATAGGACGAGATGCTCGTCATAGATTCCAATTTTAGTTACTATCCATTTATGAGATAAATCAATAACTAAATAACATACAGATGAAATAGAATTCCAATCATTGAACAGTGTAATAATTCATTGAATAATTATATGTTACTCAAAGGAATACTTACTTACTTACTTACTTTCGCCTGTTACTCACAATGGAGCATAGGCCGCCGACCAGCATTCTCCAACCCACTCTGTCATAGTCCTTCCTTTATAGTTCTATTCAATTGTTGTTCATTCTTCTCATGTCTGTCTCCATTTATCCCAGTAATGTGTTCTCCGGTCTTCAGGACTCCACGTGAGGGCTTGTCTTGTGACGCAGTTGGGTGATTTCTTCAAAGTGTGCCCAATCCACTTCCAGCACTTATTCCTGATTTCTTCCTCTGCTGGAATCTGATTTGTTCTCTCCCACAGTAACTTGTTGCTGATAGTGTCTGGCCATCGGATCTGAAGTATCTTGCGTAGACAACTGTTAATAAACACTTGTATCTTCTGGATGGTGGCTTTCGTAGTTCTCCACGTCTCCGCCCCATACAGTAGGACTGTCTTGACAAAAGGAATAGGAAATAAATTTAAATTATAATAAATGTTTTTACTGAAGTTATATTCAATTTTTTTTACTTGGATTTAGATCAGCAATTTACAGACTAATTAACTAATAAGTCAAACTAAACTTTGAAATTGTTCACTTTTTAAATGTAACAATATTAACTTATAAATCAAATTTAATTTTTAAAAAAAATATATACCCAGAACAATATAAAAGTGAAATTGCACAATTTATTGATTTTCAAAGAAAAAAAAATTGTATTTTCACATTTTTTATAATCAATCAATTATTGATTTTTTTTTTAAAAAAAAAAAGTCTTAATTATATAGAAACTTTGATGTTGGTTTGTTCTCTGAGCTGGGTGGTTTGGTCGTGGAGCTTTCATCGTCCTTCTGAACGACATCATCAGCACAAACTTCGGGTAGAAACTTATCTGATTAAATTATCTATAAAACATTTTATGATATTAATTATTTACTTACTTACATCTGTTACCCTTTATGGAGGAGTATAGGCTAATCATCAACATTCTATATCTAACTGTGTACTAAACAATCCTTTCCAGTTATTTCCAGTTGTGAATCATCCATTTCATGTCTAATTATAATTTTTAAGGTATTGTGTTCTTCTTCCTTCCTTCCTTCCTTTTTTTCTGTTTCATGTTAATGCTTACCTCGTCATACACTCTGATGATTTCTGTAATGTGTGTTTCTATGATATTGGATTTTATATAATCATATGCTACAGTTCTTTTGGCAACATAATGTTTTATTAAACCACACAGTTGGATGATTTTGATAAATTTTTGTTCTTTGAGGTTGATGATTTAATCGTTTTTCTGAATGACATCATCAACACAGAGTTCTGATAGAAGTGAAGTATTCGAATTTCTCCACATGTGGTTTATAGCTTGTCCCGTAAACACTTTTACCCGAACTTTGTGCGGATGATGTCGTTCAGAAAATCGATGAAAGATCCACGATTAAATCATCAACCTCAGAGAACAAAAGTTCATCAAAATCATCCACCTGAGCTATAAATCTCCACCATATCAAAACAGTATATTTTATTTACTTACTTACACCTGTTACCCACAATGTAGCATAGGCAGCTGACCAGTATTCTCCAACCCACTATGTCATGGGCCTTCCTTTCTAGTTCTATCTAATCATTGTTCATTCTTATCATGCCTGTCTCCATTTCGCGGGGTCATGTGTCCTTTGGTCTTCATCTTTTTCTTTGGCTGTAAGGACTTGCCTTGTGACGCAGTTGAATGATTTCCTCAATGTGTTTCCTATCCACTTCCATCACTTCTTCATGATTTCTTCCTCCACTGGATGAAATCTGGTTTGTTCTCTTCCACAGTAGAATATTGCTAATAGTGTCCGGCCATATATTATTTAACATTCTATTATTTCTAACAAATTTACAAAGATATATAATTTAAACAATTGGAATGTAAACAAAATTTTGGTTATCAACAATCTGGCATTATTAAACAGAAATCGATTAAAAATTCATATTTATTAAGTGAAAGAATTTATTATAGATGATAAACAATGAATTACTATGTTGACCAGACAGTAATAGTTAGTTATTGTGATAGCATATTATCCAGAAGATACAAGTGTTTTTTAAAAGTTGTCTACGCAAGATACTTCAGATCCGATGGCCAGACACTATCAGCAACAAGTTACTGTGGGAGACAATAAACCAGATTCCATTTAGTGGAGGAAGAAATCAGGAAGAAGTGCTGGAAGTGGATTGGGCACACTTTGAAGAAATCACCCAACTGCGTCACAAGACAAGCACTCACGTGGAGTCCTGAAGACCAGAGAACACATTACTGGGATAAATGGAGACAGACATGAGAAGAATGAACAACAATTGGATAGAACTATAAAGGAAGGACTATGACAGAGTGGGTTGGAGAATGCTGGTCGGCGGCCTATGCTCCATTGTGAGTAACAGGCGTAAGTAAGTAAGTAAGTGATAGCATATTATGTAAATTTATACAATTAAGTACTAGTTGAATTCATAAGTCGAATAAAGCTTAACCGCTATGCAAAACCTGGAAATATTGGATGGCCAACTTGTCCTAGTATAAGACATCTCAATAGTGCACATTCAAGATCTCACATACGGCATTCGAAACCACGATCTTCGGTTTCACGTGTGAGTGCTTAACTTCTAGACCACTGAACCATCATCCAACGATTTTATTGTCTACCTTACACCAATTCATGAAATTGCGCTACTGTCTACCATTATCTTCAATGAGTAACTACCTTTCAACAGATAAGATTGAACTTCACTGGTCATGACTTCTTGTCAGAAGTCCAGGGAATCCATCTTGAAACCAGTCACTAGTAAGCACATGATAAATAACTAAAAATTCATCATAAATATAGAAGTTATAACTTATCTTAATTGATTTGTTTATTGTGTATCTTTTTTCAAATCATTGCAAAAACAGAATGAATATCATTGACTAGTAGACAATGTACAATGATGTTATTTTTAACCTGCAAAAACAGATATGCATAGTTTCAATCCCAATATGTTTATTCAATACACAATACTCAGCATGTCGTCTTTATATGATCTTTCATATAAATAATGTCAGTGATTTTACAATTTAGATATAATATTCAATAATGTATATAATATAAGCAAAGATGGATAGTGGCTAGCAGTGGAATCCAGTTTGACGCGCGTTTCGTCCTATTTGGGACTCGTCGTGTGGATGTACCTGCATCTCAGACTTGATGTTCACTCTGGGACTCGTATCCAGTACCTTTTTCTTCAAAGGTCATCGCGTTATCCACTCATTTACTGAGTCCCCATAGCCACTTGTTTGTGCAATGAGGTGAAGTTTAAATACACTTAGCATTGTTTGTTTGAATCTTCATATTGATGTTTGGGACTGAAACTGGTCAACCACAAACCAATATGATAATGATCATGCACACAACTGAAGTCTTTACACTGTTTACAATTGTATGATTTACGTCTCAATCCCATGGTAAACTCAACTTTCATAACGAATGTAAACTTAACTTGCTTACGATTGCGACTTATGGTGAAACTATGTTTGTAGTTACTTACCAGTTATCTTCAACTGTATCACACCAAGCAAATGTAGTTTCCACATAAAGCAGCATAACTTAATAGATACATTAGAACATGATCGATAGAATGTGATCAGGATTTCAGATTAAACAAAATAACATTATCTGTTGCTCAATGGCAAACTAAAATGCAATGATTGTTAACTTATCCGTGTACCCACTGAAACAAACTATGCAAGTGTTATTCTTCTCATGGTTATTGCTTCATTTTAAACGAATAGTATAATCAAAGACGGATAGTGGCTAGCAGTGGAATTCAGTTTGACGCGCGTTTCGTCCTATTTAGGACTCGTGGGTTAGGAGTGCTTGCATCTCAGAGTTGATGTTCACTCTGGGACTCCTATCCAGTACCTTTCTCTTCAAACGCCATCACGTTATCCACTCAGTTACTGAGTCCTCATAGTTACTTGCTTGTACAACGGGGTGAAATTTTAAATTCACTTAGTATTACTTGTTTGAGTATAATATAATAATAGTATAATCCTCCCATTGTTAATTTAATCCCTATAACTGTCTCCTATTAAATATCTCAAAGTTGTTTCTATTTTTTTTTACAGAATTGACTTTCAATTTCGTATACTTGAAGGACACCAGAAAACAGGTCTTATGGCTTTTTAGGCATTACATACTACGTTGTGTCCACATCGTTCCAGTACCGCTCCATATTATCTTTTTCAATTTTAAGTATATAACAAAACTACAGTTTGATATGTCTTATAAGTAAAAATGGTGTTAATCAAATCATGGTCAAAAACTAATGTATAATCACTGTTAAACATAAAAGAGCCTGGTTATCATTATTCAATCATCGATTAAGTTAATAATAGTTTGGTCACAGCTGATGTACATGATCCATCTACTCAAAATGTATAGAATCACACTAAGATCCAAGGAGAATGAACTTTGAACATTTAGGACATTATTTATGATTCAGGTAAACTCTAAAATGAAAGATTTCACTTTTCAAGTGAACGAATATTCAATAATTGATAAACTAGGTTAATATAACAATTAACGAGTCAAAGATTTAGGTTCATTTGTTATTGATTACTTTTATCTTACCATTGTTGTTTAGAACTGCAATTGATCAATCTCTTGTTGGCATATATACATTCTGTGCGGACTGTCTGGATATTGCTTCAAGTAACAAGCATTATAATTAGGACGAAACACACGTCCTGTATCCCATTGCTAGCCACCATTCATCTTGGCTTCTAACAATGATTCTTTTGAAAATATATGTACTATACACTTTGTTTATAGTCAATAACATGCTGGTTTATGAAAAAAAGAGTATAGACTATAATCTGATATGGTATTGATAACTTCTGATGTTGTTAAAGAAAAAAAAAACTATTCATGTTAAACTTTGTTATTTCATCAGCATAAAATGCTTAACTGATGTCCGCTTAAATTCCCTTGGTATTTCTGGGTTGAATCTACCCATTGAAGTTTAGGACTTCAATTGACTAGTCTTTTATTGACATAGGTGCATACTGTGCGTATTGCATTGATGTAGCCTTAATTCACAAGCATTATGATCAAAGATGGATAATGACTAGCACTGGAAACCAGGACGCTCGTTTTATCCCAGAGTGAACATCAACTTTGAGATGCAGATAAATCCAGCTGAGGAGTCCCAAATAGGACGAAATGTGCATCCTGGATTCCACTGCTGGACACTATCTATCTTTACTTATGATATCTGCTTAGTTGATTTCATAATATTTTTTGATTGAGATCATGAATCGATTAATGTTAGACTATTATTCAAAACCTGATCTAACATCAATCGATTCATGATCTGGATGAAAAACTTAACAATGTTTATAACCTCACACTGATAATTTCTTAATAATTTCACACTAAGTGAAGAATTAAACTTAATGCCGTCCAGTGATTCCAGGTTTTCTATGGTGGTCTAGCTTAAACTGAATCATGATCTCAACTCTATAAAATTACTAAAATCTTCACAAAACCCCTTCTGATAATGATCATGTGCCTACTAGTGACTGGCTCCATGAGATTTTTCTTGGAGTTCTAGTGAGAAGTAGTAACCAGTGCAGTTCAACCACTTCTGTTGTGAGATAGTAACTCACTGAAGACAATGGTGGATGAGTAGCTCAATTTCGTGGATTTGTTGAAGTTAGACATTAACACCGATGGATGACGGCTCAGTGGTCTGTCGGTGTGCTCTAGCGCAAGACTGATAGGTCCTAGTTTCCTAGTGAGACAAGATCGTGAATGCGCACTTTGGAGGAATCACATAATAGGATGCAACGGCTGTTCAGTGCTTCTAGGTTTTCTATACTGCTCTAGCTTCAATTGACTGATGATTTCAGCTCTATAAAATTATTAAAATCTCCACAAAACTCCCTTCCGATAAATTTTTTTTAACATTTTCAGTTTTAATTACCCAGAATTATGTTTTTATTAATTAGAAAATCATTAAAATTACATAATTAAGATTCAGAAAAATGTAATCCCCATTATAAATTGTACTTTAACTACAAGAAAAAAGAAAAAAAAAGAAAAAAAAAACACCACCAACAAACATTCCCAGTTACAAAGTTATGGAAACACAGAAGAGGGATTTTTAGACATTAAAAATGGAAACATTAACCTGTTATAGAACGGAAATTGTGTTTTATGGTTTTATAATAAAAAAAGTGATCAATCTTTTTTTTTAACTATTGAATAACAACTTGTTAAAGGAACATGTTAATGTTAATAAAACACTTCAGTAAACGATGTAAACATGTTAGAATATTGAATTCATATATGTTATGCCCTGATAAGGATAATGAATAGTAACTGTTTGAGATTGATTTATGAACCAATAGTAGGCATATACTTTTCATCCTATAATTGTTAAATAACCAAACTATTCATAATCATATCCCTCTTATTATAAGCTTTATTTTGACCTATAGATTATTATCAGAAGGGGATTTGTGGAGATTTCAGTATATTTCAAAGTTGAAATCATGAGTCAATTGAAGCTAGACCACCATCGAAAACCTGGAAGCACTGAACGGCCGTTTCGTCCTATTATGGGACTCCTCAGCAGTGCGTATCCACGGTTTTCGATGGTGGTCTAGCTTCAATTGACTCATGATTTCAACTTTGAACTATAGATTATTATTATATGATTTACCATTCTTGAGTGATCTCTAGTCTACCAATTACTGTTCCCCCTATTTGCAACCACATTTGAACGAATTTTGTACAATAGTTATTTTCTATTTTATTGTACGATGTGGTCAGTTCGATTGGTATATAAACTCAGTATGTACGTGGTTTCGTGTGTCACTGTTCCAAACGATAAATCGCTTCTCTTTGATTGGCTATCTTATCACGTCATACGTTAACAAGACATCCAGTTGATCACAAGTTATAACAATAAGAAAGAATATAAAACTGAATAGATTATAAACGATACATGATAAGTAAAAATGATTTATAATTTATAACTAATTAACTCTGCGTATTACTTTGTATCATAAAACAATGAAGTACATATCATCATTTTCAAAAGCATGAACCTTTAAAAGTTTTTATCATTTATTTATTTTAATACATAAACATTGGTACAGAGGGGAGACACCAGATATATATGCGCCACATAATAGTATTTCGTGAAGTAATTGTCATCTAATTAGACTTGTGTAAACGCTGTGATACTTCTCGTGTGCCTAAACCAAAGTAGGTGGTTATCTTAGGCGGCCACACCTAGAGCATTCGACCTAAAGATCTGGTTTACAAGGAAGTGGAGCATCGCCAAGAGATGTAGTCTTATGGTAGCCGGTGACCAATAATTAGTTCATATGTTATTTGTCCCTTCAGGATTCTGGAGCCCATGTACATCACTGGTTTGAAATGAATGTTTTCCAAATCCCATTGGTGGACTTTTCGTATCCACCGACCCGCTTTACATCCTCTCAATTTCGTAAACAACATCCCCAACATAAGAAAGCAGTGAGTAGGACTTCCATAGCTGAGGCTGTTTAAGCGTTTCCATGTGAGGGCATTTCGAGAGGGAGGTTGACCCCTAACATATCAATATGTGTAAACTTAATTGATTTATATTCAAAAATTGATAATATCTAATATAACTAGATAATAAATAGACTTCAAAATGACCGATTAATCAAAATCATTTATGTACTTTACTCATTTATTACTCACTGTTTTTTCTTTTTTTTATCTGATAAAATGTAATTCATATTGTAGAAAACTAAAATCTTCACGTATAAATAAATGACTACCATGATTCATACTACTTATATTGAAGGAATGAAATACAAGAATTTTGATATTTTACAGCTCTATACTGAATTGTATTTCATCTTAAAAAAGAAAACAAAAGTTTTTTTTTAGTTTTTGTATCTGAATAAAAGTCTTTTTTACGGGGGGGGGCATGATTAATACAGATATGCTTATTTCAGTAGTCAACTTTCACCCCACCCCACCCCAAAAAACAGATAAATATAAATCAAGTAATGGTAATCTTTATTAAGATACACGTATGAATATCTTGCTTATTGTTAAGCATACGTCTTAGAAATATTCCTAATATCTGCTGGGATCACCGGATAAGCAATATTGAGGATGGACGCAGGGAATGATGGTAAATAATTTGGTTCGATTGTGAATCTTAATGGACTGAGATGGTTGGGCTACGTGTTACGTATGCCTGGCCACTGATTACCACGACGTGCAATGCTGACTAGTATTGGAGATGGTTAAAAGACAGTTAGAGGCGGCGGCCAAACTAAAGCATGGCATCACTGTTTGAGTTCACTAATTTCTAGTTTGTGCCATGTTGGTAGATGCAGACTACCCCCGCTACGAGAAGGTAGTTAGTAGGACTTCCCTGGCAGAAGCTGTATACACGTGGTTGTGTAATAGCATTTCCAGAGGGAGGGTGCCCCCCTCTACTCTCGGTTGTACCAGGACATTTGTGGCACGAGTGGTAATAGGCATTTTTTTCACATTACTACTATGATTCATACTACAACTCTACATTACAACTCTATATTACTACTATATATATATATATATATATATATTACTTTCAAAGGTAGTTTATTATTTACATTTAATCTTAAAGAAGAAAAAAAGAAAAAAAGTTTTTTTTAGATTTTGTATCTGAATAAAAACCGTTTTTTTTGGGGGGGGAGCACGATAAATACAGATATGTTTATTTCAGTAGTCAATTTCCACACCACCCCCACCCCCTAAAAAAAGATAAATATAAATCAAGTAATGGTAATCTTTATTAAGA
Organism: Schistosoma rodhaini; assembly: GCA_944470415.2. Taxonomy (NCBI): domain Eukaryota; kingdom Metazoa; phylum Platyhelminthes; class Trematoda; order Strigeidida; family Schistosomatidae; genus Schistosoma; species Schistosoma rodhaini. The sequence continues at coordinate 4,256,446 of OX104039.1, forward strand.
TATACGTATGGTTACTTATTATTAAGCCCATAAATTAACTATGTTAAGTAAATTTCTTATTCTGATGGAATGTAAACCTTATTATTGTTATGATTTATAGGCCATTTTCTTTTTGGTGTCGGTCTAAAAAAAATGGTGTACACTGTATATCATGAAATCTGTTTTTTTGTATTTGATTTATACATGGATAGTGATATGCTTGATGCTTATTCGATTTTTCCCGGTAAACGAATGAAAGTCAATGACATAGTGACATGATAGGCTAATCTAATCCGTTGTCCTAGGCCCCGCTAACTAGAGGAATAAGTCTAAGTTGGAAGCGGAGAAATATATTCCGTAGCAGCCAGAAGCACAGCAATCATAATTTGAGAAAACTCAAACGTATATATACAGTAATAAATTGTATTTGGGCATCATTACAAAATAGAACACTAAAAGATACAATGGACCAATTGGGTTTACGATATTTTACAAGTGTGAACTATGACTCGAAGGTGAAAAAAGAGCGCTTTTGGCGCGAAAACAAGGAAATTCAAAATTTCAAAATAAAATTACAAAATTAGGCTATTTACTAAGTAAGTTCTGGGGATTTAACATCCCCAACAGATAGTTAGTCCTTTTGAATTTTAAATATTACTCTAAGAAATATGATTCGGAAATTTTCATGGAATTTTGTTTTGGAAAGCCGATCATTTGGATTGAGCTTCTGATGGATTTCAATCAAACCTACACTTAGAAACATTTACATCCATGGAAACGTAGAACTGTACATGTTAACTTGGCTTCCAATTTTGTAATACCATCATAGAACGAACTGTTTTATTCTTCCGTAACACCACTAAAAAAGGTATCAAATAAGATACGAGTACACTGTGCAGCAGTTCGCTCTGTTATACTTTATGGCTTTGAAACGTTGACATTAAGAGTTGAAGATACTTGTAAGCTACTAGTAATTGATCAGAGATGTCTTAGAAATATTGCTGACATCTACTGGGATCACCGGGTAAGTAATAGTGAGGTTAGACGCAGGGTATTAGGGAATGATAGAAACTCAGTTTATTAGATTGTGAATCTTCATCGACTGAGATGGTTAAGCCACATACGTATTCCTGAAGACCGATTACCACGACCCGCAATGCTGACTAGTATTGGGAGTGGTTGGAAGAGAGTTTTAGGGAGGCCAAACCAAAACGTGGCATCAGTGCTTGAAGTCACTAACTGCTGGTTGGAGGCATGTTGATAGATGCAGACTAATTGGTTGGTGTCCGCGTGACTATCATAGCCAATTGTTGGAGACTCTAGGTGACATGGCTTAGAATCGATTACAATGGTGTAGGTGTATACAATCTTTGTCTTCTCTTAAATCACAAGCTTCAATTACCGAATAATTACTAATCTATGATATTCCTCTAATAATCTAATCGATCTCGCCTATGAATGAAACTATTTTTCAAATACCACTATTATTCTAATTCAAGTCTATCTAATAAATATTCCTTAAATTCATCTTGTATTTCGACTTTGATGGATAAACATAACGCATCGAACTATAATACTAACATGTTTTAACTAGTAGTCAAGTTAATAAATTCCACGAAATTGTAATGCTAACCTTTTAACTAGAGAGTCTATTAAAAGGTAGGGTAGCACCAAAGGATGATACCTAATATGGCTAGGGCTGTACCGTAAAATGGAAATGTGCATTATTTGTTGATTACTGAGTAGCTGATCAATTAATCACACTAGATGCATAAGTAATCGAACCAATCTCTTATTATATTATAGGTGTGCAATTCTTATCAGATGAATCAGGTGCATGATGTCTCGTGGTATTTAGTGATCCTTCATACTGATTCTTGATAAATGACACTACCAAATATCAGGATATCTATAACGTTTACCTACGATACAAATCATGATTAGTTTCAATTAACGTGTATCTCCACTCGTCATTTAACTGATGAAAAAACTGATCTTTTGACAATGCGTTAGTAGCTAAATAAACGAATCGATCTCGCTTTAAGGAAACGGTACCTATTTCAAGTCTTAGAGTATATAATAACTCTTGGATATTGGTTAATCCATTTCACTAATCTCAAATAGGACTATACATGCGTCCTTCATTCTACCGTTAGCCAACATCTAACTCTATTTAAGATACTTTGAAAGTTAGACATAGAACAGTTTCGAACTTAATATTGTTAAAACAAATATCTCAAAACTATTGCATATCAGATATCTAATATTTGTTGCCATATTTTTTTGCTGCAACTTGTTGGTTTCTAGAAATCTACGAATCAATATGACGAACAATATGACCAATTCGACCAATACGAGAAACAATTATCCATCAGATTAGCTAAATCTACAAAATTCAGTATTACATGGATGGAGACAGTGAACAGGAAGCCGTGGACCTAGATTTTACTCTACTTTGCACTCATTTAGAAAGAAATATCGACAATCAAGTTGGAACCAATCTTCGTAGCAGGATTCAGTCTTTTGTCATTCAACATCATATTTCGATATATTATTACTTTACAAGTTTCCAATTCTTACTTCTTGATTGATCCTGACTACGAATATTGAGTGATCACTAGTTAGAAGTTAGCAGTCCAGTCAATCGACATCTAAATAATGTACATTCTTTTCGCTGTATATTCACAGTAACCACGATATTTCTGATTGGGCCCTTCGTAACTTGCATAACGAAAGGTTGTACACTTTTCGGAAACGCACATGAATAGTTTGTGTGATTAATAGCTCAAATGTTGTATTAAAACAAACAAAATTAGATAATTTGTTGAAATATCTAGATGACAGGAACAAGTAGCTCAGACGTTTAAGCAGGCCGCCTTTAAGAAGATAGCCAATAAACAGACAAGCATAGGTAATGTAAAAAGGGACACAATATTATTACATTCATTTAACATATCAGAAAAATAGATCATATCTGTTATCTTAAAGCCGACAGTAATATTGAATAATAATGTCATTAAATAGTGTTATGTAATACCCCTGAAGCTGCTAATTATTTATTAGAAACTTCATCATCTATGATATTGATGTTGATTTTATTTTTGTGAATACTTCAGTGAAATAATCTACCGCCATTAGATTTTGTTGCTGAGTTAAACAATAAAAATTTATTAGTAACACTTTTTCTATGATTGATTAAATAAAATTGAAAGAATTTAGAAATCATGAGTCGATTGAAGCTAGACCACCATGAGAAACCTGGAAGCAATGAATGGCCGTCCTATTGCAGGATTCCTCAGCAGTGCGCGCCCACGACCACGCCCCGCGATATTCGAACCAAGGACCTATCAATCTCGTGTCAGAACACTTAACCGATAGACTACTGAGCCGGCATCCAATGGTGTTAATGTCTAACCTTACTTATTTACCCACAATGGAGCATAGGCAGCCGACAAGCATTCTCAAACCCACAAAGTCCTGGGGATTCCTTCATAGTTCTTTTGTTCATTCTTCTTATGTCTATCTCCATTTCTAGGTGTGATATGTTCTTTAGTTTTTCTCTCCATTTTGAGCTTCAGGATTCCATGTCAGGGCTTATCTTGTGACGCAGTTGGGTGATTTCCTCAATGTGTGTCCAATCCACTTACAGAACTTTTTAGTGGTTTCTTAGTGGTCTTAATGACCTGAGAGCGTGACCGCAGTGCCCAAGGGAAAACTGTTTGAGGTCGGTCACACACGACCTTTATGTGGGTAATTTTTGTGTTAGCTCCGTACTTGTTGGGACCTCACCGCCAGGGACGGATATCCGTGGGATAAGGCGAGGTGTGCATTTTAATGGTCGACATTTTCTAACCCTACCCTTCCTTGTGTGAAAGCTAGTTGTCTGAAGGAAACACCTTACTGCTGTCTTACCTCTGTACAGTTAGCAGTACGACTTCGTTTTCGGAACTCGGGTTTGCTGCTTTCAGTCTCACCGCTCTTCAACCGACCTGTCTGGCATAGTAGGACCTTGAGGAACGATTGTTCCACCTAGTATAGCTCGACTGGTTCATCACAATAAGCAAGCCTGACAACCACGTCAAAGTAGCAGCAACGGTCAGGGAAATATAAGATTATGTATAGACTAAACAAGCACAGCATGTAATTTTTCACTTAATCCATGAACTATAAAAAACTAATAATCAGTTGTAATATCCTAGGGCTGTTTAAAATTTATAAATCGATTAATATGACAGTAAAGTCATGGTGTTGAAGCTTCTTATAATAGTTCAATAATTCTTTCTAATAGAAGATTTATGTAAATGGCATAAATCTATATTATATCAAGATTCTTTTTGAAGTATGAAAACGAACTGCCTTAGGCATTGTTCTTTATTAAATACAGACAGAAACTCTTGTCTTGTATACGCTGTCTTTAATTTTGTTTCTAACTACATTCAATATAACACCTTTCATAATTATTCAAAGTTGTCCCTTAACTTCTCTTCATATTCGAATGAGTAAAGTTGATGATTATTTGGAAACATCGAAACCAAAAAAATTGTTTACAATTAATTATAAAGATCTATATTATCCCCTTCAACTAATGAATTAATTAATGACGGTAGATTTGATAATAATGCAATTAATAAACATCTTCACTGTTATCACTTAATGGTAAACTTATTTGTAGATATATGAGACTAGTCAGCATATATATTTGTGATGATCATCGGATAGTACTTCGTGAAATGAAAACGTTTCTATTTCTAGAAAAGAGATAAAAATTAAAAGTTGAGTTCATCAGTCAATCTAAGCTAGACCACCATGGAAAACCTTAAAAGCAATGGATGGCTGAATGGTTGTGCCAGATCATGAATCGATTGAAGTTAAACATCAACACCATTGGATGACGACTTAATGGTTTAATGGTCAAGCGTTCATGCATGTGACCGAAGGTCATGGTTTCAAGTCCCAAATATGGGATCGTAGATGCATACTACTGAGGAGTCCCATATTAGAACGAGTTGACAGTTCAGTACTTCTGGGTCTTTAGTGGTGGTCTAGCTTTTATCTGCTAATGAATTCAAGTATTGAAATTACTATAATCTACACAAACCTCCATTCCACAGAAAAAAATTACTTGACCTTTTCAAAATCAAAATAATTAGGTCTGTCTTTTCATTTCATCCATATTATAAAGTAAATTAATATGAATTAGAACAAGTAATTTCGTTTTAATTTTAATGAAAAAAGATTCCATATGAACAAAAAATGTTCAATCCTAATAAGAACTTCAAAAGAAATTCACTTTTCCTTGTTTGCCTAAATCTTCACATTGTTGTTTAGGACTTCAATTCATTAGTCTTTTGTTGGCATATATGCATACTGTGCGGACTGCCTCGATATTGCCTCAAGTCATGAGCATTATAAGCAATGTTAGATAGTGGCTAGCAGTCGAATCCAGGATACGCGTTCTGTCCTATTTGTGACTCGTCAAATAGATGTACCTGAGTCTCAGAGTTAATGTTTACTCTCTGACTTGAAACCAGTACTGTTCGCTTGAAACGCCATGGCACTATCCCAGAGTTGAAAGTACATCTAGCTGACGAGTCTCACATCGGACGAAACGAGCATCTTGGATTCCACTATTAACCACTATCCATCTCTGCTTTCACCACAGAAATTATTTAATTATATTCGATAAAACTGTTCAATTTATAAATAGAATAGAAATTATGTGTTTTTATTCATGCTTCATTTAACATTCAGACATCTTTTAGCATAACAAACTTGTTTGTATTGTTATTCTTCATCAATTTAAAGAAAAAATCTGATTGGTTAATAAGTTTTTATTAAAGTATATAATAGCTCAAATCTGATTGGTCAATTCTTTCGAACCAAGTTATCCGCCTAATTTTAATCTATCATATGATTGGTCAATTAAAGTTGTTTATAATCACCTATACATAGTTTATTAATATAATATTGATAAGATAAATACTTACGGAAGTGAAGATTATGTTACTCAGAAAACTTGAATAAAACCTCCTTTCTAAGAACCTTTTAATAAACAAAAATGGAAGTTATTCATAACTGATCATAATTACCATACTATCAAACTAAATGAGTTGGAAATTTTATTGAATTAAACGTTTTCACATGGATCTTTTCATCATATATTGAATAAGAATGTCTTTAAAGAATTCATTATTTAAAAGAGGAAGAAGGAGATCCATTGAATAAGTTCAATACATAGGTAAGTTATAGTTTGTAATATGTTTTTATTACATTATTCAATTGTGTCTAAAAGATATTACGTAATAGAAATTGGATGCGCACTGTTGAGGAGTCCCATAATAGGACGAAACGGCCATCCAGTGCTTCCAGGTTTTCTATGGTGATCTAGCTTCAATTGACTCATGATTTCAACTATGAAAAATACTAAATTCTACACAAAACCCCCTTCTGATCTATAATAGAAATTGATCAAAATGATACATTTTATGGTTGGATTATGAAACAGTATTGAATTGTTACATATTTTTTCCATGTAACAAAGATAACTGTTTAAGTTCCGATAAAATTAGGATCATTTTTACACAATTATATCTTGAGTAATACTCGTACTGAAGGAAGTGTCAACCACACAATTCTGTATTTTAACAAGTCGGTTGATCGTGGAGAGTATTTTTTTAAATAAAATTAATTATGCTATGATAACGTGATCATCATTTTAATCAACTCGACTCATGCTCTGTATAGACGTATATAATTCATTTAGTATTGCTTGTTTGAATCTTCCCATTGATATGTTAGGACTGCAACTGGTCAGTCTCTTATTGGCATATGTGCATACTGTGGGTATTGCAGGTTCATCCAGCTGATGAGTCTCAAATAGGACGAAACGTACATCCTGGATTCCATTGCTAGCCACTATCCATCTTTGCTTACCAGACGTATATAATGTTTACTAGTTCAATAGGGGAATTAAGGTACTTGGATAATTAACATCGAAACCAATTCACATGATATACACAATAATTATAAGCTCATAGCTAAAAAAAATGAACATTTAACGTGCTTAACATATCACACTTCACAGCTTAAATGTATTGGTTTGAGCTGTCATACAGTCAAATAATGGGAAAACACTTAACACCATCTGTTTGTCTGAGTGGGTTACTTCTGTGACTTTCCTTAATGGTAAACTAAGTAAATAAAACATGTGGTTTGACATTGAAAATGGCATAAAATCTAATGCAAGTTAATAGTAAGTACTTGTAAACAGTTTAGTATCGTATTATCCACGTTCCTGCATTTAGTCAATCCACGATATAAGGCGTTGACAATTCAATTCTATCGATGATATTTGTATCTTTTCTGACGTAGGAAACGTATTTATCCAGACATTCCTGGTTTTCTATTGTTTCTTCATATTAGACTTAATCTTTATTAATACTTACTATCCATAATAGGCTGATGATGATCTTAACATAGTGTACACAGTTTCAAGCCACCTAGACTAGTGGCCACATAGCAACTTGATCGATAGTATTCGATCAGCACTAAGAAGAAGGACTTGACACGCATGACATTGATCACCACCCAGTGATCAATCAATTGTGATCTAAAAAATTTATTTCACTTAAGTAATTTCTGTTTACTCATTTACCAGATACAAATTTATGTATTTAACTAAGGATCATACTAAAAGTCCAAAGGCTGTAAATGGTACAGAAGGAATAGTCAAGAGTGAGAAAATTGATTGATACTTTACAAATTAACTGTTTACTACTGTATGTTTGTCACATCGGAGTGAGATATTCTATACATAACTAAGAATTATACTAAAAGTCCAAAGGGTAATGATATTAACCGAAAAGATGTAAATGGTTCTTAGGTTGAAATAGCAACTTAGTAAGTAGCTTTGATTGAAACGAATTAATCATTAAACTAAAAAATACATCAAATCCACATTCTTTATCTTATTAATTTAACAAGTTTAATCAACACCACTTGTTATTGCATCATCGTTTCTAGAAAAATGTACTTATTTACTTACTTACGCCTGTTACTCCCAATGGAGCATAGGCCGCCGACCACCTTTCTCCAACCCACTCTGTCCTGAGCCTTCTTTTCTAGTTCTATCCACTTCTTGTTGTAAGAAGGTGCGTCGACCTCATGACTTCCGAAGGAACTCGGCTTTCATCATGAGACGTCATAATTATTCCTTCTACTGCCAGGGCAGAGTTTAAATGGTTTGGATTATTTTTTCTGGTTAGCGTTTTTTTAGCGAGTTGATTTTCTACGGGATAGGGTCGCTAACCCCATGCCCAACCCTCCTCCTTTATCCGGGCTTGGGACCGGCAGTAACACCCAGAGGAGCTACAGGCGAAGTTATTAGAAAAATGTACATAATAAAATCCTGGAATACAAAAAATCAAACATGTGGCAAATACAAATAAACAATATATATTTGTAATGTTGTGTGGATTGCTTACATCCATATAAGTAGTATATGACGATGGTCAGGCATTGAATATATTTCAGTAGAAGATCGATAAGGAAAGAACGGAAACGAAACGCATTTGGTATGAAAATGCATAAACAATAATAATAATAATCGAACTACACTGATCACAGCTTCTCATTAGAACTCCAATAAATCCATCTTAAATTTAGTCATTTCTTTATTCAGTATTTCCGAAAATCAATAAGCCAATACAGTGTATTTCAATTATAGATCAGAATGGGGTTTTGTGGAAAATTTGGTATTTTCATAGTTGAAATCATGAGTCAATTGAAGTTAGAACACCAAGAAAAACCTGGAAGCACTGGACGAAAGTTTCGTCCTATTATGCGACTCCTTAGTAATGCACGTCCACGATCTCGTATTTGTGAGATTCGAACCTAGAACCTACCAGTCTTTGTATGGTTTATTTCGTATAAAATGTTATCATAAATTATGATATATCGTGATTAGACAACTAAAAATCATATAAATATTATTAATCACTAAACTGAATTGAATATATTGTACTTTACACTTATAGATAACCGAATAATCAAAATAAACTTAGATACCTAGTCAGTCAATCAATCACAACGTAGAACTTTGTATGCACGTACATCAGTTCGAGTTACCATACCACATTAACACAGAGATGGAAAACTAACTTTGTCATGTTTTTACTGTTCCGTCAAATAAAACAAAAGAAAAGTTACTTCTTAATTATTAGGTACATAAATCAAGAGATTGACATAGTTAGAATAAAAAATACAATTAAATTGTTAATAGTTGAAATCATGAGTTAATCTAAGTTAGACCAACAATGAAAACTTGAAAGTAGTGAATGGTTGTTTCATCCATGATCCCTCATGCGGGATTCAAACCAAGGAGAGCCAGTTACTCACTAAAGATAATGATGAACGGTTATTCAACATCGTTTACTGGTTGAATTTAAACATTAACACCGTTGTATAAACTATACAACGGTGTTAATGTTTGAATGTTGAAAGACCAAAGGTTTTGTTTTTGAGTTTCACATATAAGATCGTGGATGAACACTACCAAGAAGTCTCATATTACAATGAAACAATCATTCAGTACTTCCATGTTTTTCATATTGATCTAATTTAAATCGACTCATAAATTCAATTATTCAAAATCATGAAAATATCCATTAAAACTTCATTCTGATAATCATAAAATTTACTTACTAGTTTTAATTAATTGTTTAATTTCTTCTCTAAATTACTCTAATCCCATATATACATAGATGTATAGAAAGTGTATAAAAAGGACCAATTACTTCTATTATCTAAATGGAAACTCATTTAACTTTACTCTTTTTTATCAAATAATCTTCCATTTAACAAAAAAAAAAAACGTTTCTTTTTGTTGTTGTTGTTGGTGGTGGTGGTGGTTATGGTGATGGTGGTGGTTGTTGTTGTTGTTGTTGTTGTTGTTGTTGTGGAGACTACTAAACTTTGTTTTAATGTGTGACTGTAAATTTGTCTGAAAAGGCGTCAAAATTTTACTAGATAAACAAAACATGATTTCATTATTATTATTATTATTATTCTAATTTTTTTGACTCCAATATTTTTTCATTATTAGTTCCCACTTAACAAAAATAAAATGTAAAAAATGGTATGATACCCAATATGTATCTTATTCAAATATGAGTCATGGAATAAAATAAGCGAAACAACTGACTTCACTTAAGTATGTACACATATCCATATCTATATCTATATCCTAAGCTTAATTGAAATGTACTAAATAACTGAAACTGTATAGGTGTCTCGTGAGATATATATATTGTTTCCAATGTATACATATACCTATATGTTCTTTCTATATTTAACCATTGTTTCATTGTAATCTATTAGACATCGTGTAAGTATTCCAATGCTTCTTCTATTGTAGAATGTATAACTAACTAGTAGTACAAACTACTATGTTAGTGATAAAAGCTTATTAGAAACACTTGTTGTCTAATGATTTGTATATGTATCATTAGTAATACGTTTGATAAATTTCATTAACGTAGACTATATTCATGTATTCTTAATAAATATTGTTCTTACCTTAAATCTACCCTGGTAAGATTAGCTTATTAGCCAGAGTGATTAAGTTTCAAATTGTTTTGATGTTATTTTAATAATTATTATTATCCTTGTCTACTCTTACCCCCCCCCCGTCATTTCCAGTCTAGTTTACCTTTTAGTTTAATGTATAAATGTTCTTAAAAAGTATATTAGGTGTGATCAGATTGTTCGAAATGTAATACGTTCGTATATCATCACATAGTTCTGATATGGATTAGTTGAAGTTAGACAATAATACTATTAGATGCCGGCTCGGTGGTGTAGTGGTTAAGCGCTTGCACGACAGACTGATAGGTCATGGGTTAGAAGCTTGTGAGGTGGGATCATGGATGAGCACTTTTGAGGAGTCTCATACTGGGACGAAACTGCCGTTCAGTTCTTCTAGGTTATCAATAATGGTCCAGTTAATATTGACTAAAAAAATTCGAATTCTCATACTAATAATTTTATACTCAATCAAATAATTGGTTCATTAGTAGTAATGGCTTTAAGAAAAATAAGTTTATTATCATGAACACAGATAGAAAAGAACATTGATCAGATGTTACCTTTGAAGTTGGAAGCTCTCAGCAATACCCTCTCATTTTTATGGTTAAGAAAAACAATTTTAACTTTAAAAGTTAACATTACCTATAAACAAAGTCAAAATAAAATCTAATGAACTCATGTACAATAAACTTTTGCACAATATTGTCTTATTCATTAAAAGTTAATTAAATAACCTATGCAACTAATTGACGAAGTACCGAATCTAATTAATGCAGTTTCTCAGTGATCAAATTGCTCAAATTTAACAGTAAATAATAATAGGTAATATGCAGGAATTTACAAATTGTAGGGGTAAATGGCGTGTAATCCAATAGTCATGCATCTTGTTTATATAGTAAGTCAAACGGTAAACGTTTTTTTTTGATAACAGTATAACATGAGAAGATCAAAAGACATCAAAGAAAAAAGTAACACCAAGATAATTGACTTTCGACACTGTGTTTATCAAGGAGTCTCCAATGGCACAAATATTATGTGATCCTAAAATAGTGTATAGATGGTGTCCATATCTCAAGCTAAAGTGAACAGTTTGACATTTAGATAGAATAAGTAAACCACCATTATCAAAAGACCACTATTCAATACGAGACAAAAAATTATTCATTTCTATGGGATGTAAAGAGATAGAAATTGATATACGTACAATGAGATCGTTCGCATATTTCACAAAATTCTTTTCTGTGGAAGGTGCTAGATTATGCAGAAAAAAAAGAGAAAAGGAGAGGTGAAAGGAAAGTTCCTTGTGGCACACCTTCATTAGACAATAGAGACATTGAACACTTTCCTCCAAACTTAGTATACTGTTCTCTTCTAGAAAGGTTATTAGTATAGCCAGTTAGTTATCCAACTGTCGACATTGACTCTAACCAACTTGTTAAGTAAGAGATAACCAGAAAAAACACTTTTTTCCAAGCCAAACACTATATTGTAATTCAGAACAGCAACATCATAGTACAATGCTCAATGTTGGACATTTACTTATAAATTAGATCCTTCATCACTATTCTATTATCTTAAAGAATTTCTTCAAACTAAATTCATACAATTTCATTTAGTATTGTTTTTTTTTCAATCTTCTCATCGATGTGTTAGGACTGTAACTGTTCAGTCTCTGATTGGCATATGTTCATACTGTGCGTATTGCAGGTACGAAACGCGCGTCCTGGATTCCACTGCTAGCCACTATCCATCTTTGTTTATAAATTCATACAAGTTATATAACGAAAATGTTTTTTTTTCTTTTTTGGTTTTTTGTTTTTTGAATATTCTCAATATTAGTTAATCTTAAGGATTTATGCCATAATTTATCATCTAAATGAAATGATGCATTACTTTGTTGTTAAGGTTGTTTGCTTGTTTGTTTTTTTCCACGTTTTTTTTCTTTTTCTTTTTGACGACAAAAATATGAGAGAAATAAGTAAAAAAAAATTTTTTTTTAGATTTTACTTTCTCATTTTGTTGCTATAAAATTTAATCTCTATAAATGATTATCAAGTTTTTTTTATGGAAGGGGGTGGAGGGGGATAATCTGTGTGTATTCACACATATTAAGATTATTACTAAATAATGTGAATGTAAACTATTATTGATAAATGGTTGTTTTTCGGGAAATGAATCTTGAATAGATAAAATAGAACAATCGCCCCCCCCTGGTTTAACATCATATTAACCTATAGAAATGGATTAGGATGAACAAGGAATTAGATTGATTGTTCATTTAATATTATTTTTTTTTTAATAGAATGTCAATTATGCTTAGTATGACATTTTTTTGATGATTAAACCGTAATGAAGAATGAAGTTAATTATGAATTTTAGAGATTTTTATAAGCAAAGATTGATAGTGGCTAAAAGTGGAATCTAGAACGAGCGTTTCATCCTAATTGAAAAGCGTCAGTTAGATTTACCTGAATCTTAGAGTTGATGTTCACTCTGAAACTTGAAAACAGTACCGTTTGTTTCAAACGCCATGGCGTTATTTACTTATTTATTGAGTCCTACTAGCCACTATCCATCTTAGATTATAATGCTTGTAAATTAAGTCTATATCGAGGCAAAATGCATAGTAGGCACATATGCCAACAAGTGACTGATCAGTTGCAGTCGTAAACATCAATGACAAGATTTAAACAAACAATATTAAATGAATTTCAACTTTACCCCATTGCATAAGCGAATGGCCATCAGGACTAAGTAGCTAAGTGGATAATGTGATGGCGTTTGAAACGAACGGTACTGGGTTCGAGTCCCAGAGTGAACATCAACTCTGAGATGCAGGTACATCCAGCTGACGAGTCCCAAATAGGACGAAACGCGCGTCCTGAATTCTACTGCTAGACACTATCCATCTCTGCCAACTTGTTTTTAATTTGGATTTTTTTGTCGGGAGGGGGGAGGCAAATATTTTTATTGTTTTATATTTAACAGAATTAAATTTTTTCAAAATCGTCACTTAAAGTGTCTTCTTGATTATTCGTTTTTTTTGTTTGTTTTTTTTTAATCAATCAAACACATTCAATCATAGATACATATGGATATATGGATATATATATTATGTTTATTTGTCTATCTAATTTTTGTATCCCCTTTATGTTTTAAATCTCTTCTGTTGTCATCTGTTTAGATCAGAACATTGAAGATAATCATTTCTTTCCTATAAAACCATACAGTTACTTTCAAAGTTGAAATCATGAGTCAATTGAAGCTAGACCACCATCGAAAACCTGGAAGCACTGGTCATACAGTTACTGTTTATGTTTTTGTATTTGTCCATTATATGTATGCTTGTATATTTGATCTAAATTATATAATAAAGACTGTATATAAGTGTTTTATCTCGATTTTGAACATTAACACTTACATAGAATAATGAAGATTTATTTAATAAAATGACAGATTTAAATAATTTCATAGTTGAAATTATTAGTCAATTGAAGTTAGACCACCATGGAAAACCTGGGAGCACTGGACGGCCAACTCGACCTATTATGGGACACCTCAGCAATGTGCATCCACAATCCCGCCGGCTTGAATTCAATTGATATTGTTTATTTGAATCATCCCATTGATGTTTAGGACTGTAATTGATCAATCTCTTATATACATAAGAACTCAGTGGCTAGGTGGACAACTCAACGACATTTAAAGTGAACGGTAATAGGTTCGAGTCCCAGAGTGAACACCAACTCTGTGGTGCTGGTGCATCCAGCTGACGAGTTCCAAATAGGACGAAATGCGAGTCATGGATTCCACTGCTAGCCACTATACAACACTGATTATAATTAGAGACTTAATTCATAAGAACATAGTTTCTTTACAAACAATTGATGTATATAGAAGAAAGAATTAAATAATAATGAGAGTAAATAAACATTACCTTTGATTTCTTTTTTTAATGTTTACAAACCAAATAGACACCATTGAATAACCTTAATAAATGAATTTCAATTTAGTTACTATATAATATTAAGCTTTATGTAAAGATGTAGACCTTTAATAAAAATTCTCTAATCAAATGGTTAATAAATGATAAACCTTAATGAAGACTATTTAGGCTGTGAATTTTTTTCCTTACGCCTGTTACCCCACTTATAGGAGCATAGGTCGCTCACCAGCATTCTCCATCCAACTTTGTCCTGAGTCTTCCTTTCCAGTTCTTTCCAGTTAACATTCATCCTTTTCATATCCGCTTCTATTTCCCAAAGTAATGTATTGTTTGGCCTTCCTCTTTTTTATGGTTGCCTTCCGGATTCCAAGTTAGGGATTGCCTAGTAATACACATTAGTGATTTCCTTAATGTATGTCAGATCCACTTCCAACGTCTTTTCCTAATTTCCTTCCTGGTTTATCCTCTCCCATAAAACGCTGTTGCTGATAGTATCCGGCCAATCGATGTTGAGTATTTTTCGTAGACAACTGTTTATAAATACTTGTACTTTCCTGATGATGATCGTAGTAGTTCTCCACATTCCAGCTCCATACAGTAGGACTTTCTTGACGTTCGCGTTGAAGATTCTGTCTTTGGAATTAGTTGACAGTTGTTTTGAGTTCCATAAAGCTGTGAATTCTTAACTGTAATAACCTATCACATAATGAATAAAGTTAACTATAATTACTGTTAGTAGGTATTATTATTATTATTATTATTAGCTTTATTCAATATTATATTTTTGGTACAATATAGAATTCTCAGCACAAAGTACTTCAACAAGTTTCCGTTTCTTACCTCTTCGTCCTTTCTGACGACAAATATTGGGTGATTGCCTGTTAGAAGTTAGCAGCCCAGTCAATCGACATCTGGATAATGTACATTCTTCTCGCTGCATATTGCCAGAAACCACGATATCTCTGAATAAGCCTTCTGTAACCTTTACAGCGAAAGGTCTTACACTTTTCAGAAACGCACTTGAATAGGTTGTGCGATTAATAGGCATAATGATGTATTAAAACAAACGAAATTAGATAACTTGTTGAAATATCTAGATGACAGGAACAGGTAGCCCAGATGTTTAAACAGGCCGCCAAGCATCGAGCATCAATGTGAGTATTTGATTATTCAGTTTAACTTCTTGATCTATAAATGGGACTATTACGTAAAGATGAACCAATCAAATTTAAGACAGAGAATCCTGGATTCTGAAATTTTGTGCTTATAGCTGATATCGGTTCATTGTAAAAACCCTTAATCTTAATACCTAACCCTAAATTTTAACCCTAAATTCTTATTTTGATTTCTCACATTAATTAACAACCCTATATAAACCATAGTAAGTTGATGAATATTATCAAAGTCATCTTAACATCACTCAAAGTTTGTCTATAAATTATTACTTACTTACTCCTATAACCCACAATGGAACATAGGCAGCCGATCAACATTCTCAAACTCACTCTGCTCTGGGTCTTCTTTTCTAGTTCTATCCAATTTTGTTCATTCTTCTCATGCCTGTCTCCATTTCTCGGTGTATTGAGGTATTTGATCTTCAACTTCTCCTTTGAACATCAGGATGCCATATGAGGACTTACCTTCTGATACAGTTGGGTGCTTTCTTCAATGTGTGTCCTATCCATTTCCTTAACTTCTTACTGTTTTCTTCCTTCACTGAAATCTGGTTTGTTCTCTAACACAGTAGCTTGTTGATTGTGTTTGGTCAACGGATCCGAAGTATTTTGGGTAGACAACTGCTAATAAACACTTGTATGTTCTGGATGATGGCTTTGGTAGTTCTCCAAGTTTCGGCTGCATATATTAGAACTGTCTTGACATTTATATTGAACATTTTGACTTTGGTGTTGTTTGACATTTGTTTTCCGCTCCAACTGCTATTTAATTATAAACATGCCGCTCTTGCTTTGCCGAGCCGTATAAATTATAGTCTTACAAATTTATCTTTATACAAATTAGTTGATATTGTAAGATATTTTTAGTTATATTTTACTCAAGATAATAAACTGAGTGCTTTATTTCGATAGGCTTGTATTTCGATAGGGTTTGTATTCATCAACTTGATCTAGTTCATTGTGTTACATCAAATCAAAGTTATAGAGAACATACAAATACTTTTTTTCTGTCATAACCAAATATATATAGGGGATTTTGTGGAGATTTTAGTAATTTTATAGAGTTGATATCATTAGTCAATTAAAGCTAGACCAACATGGTAAACTTGGAAGCAATGGACGACTAACTCGTCCTATTGTGTCACTGCTTAGCAGTGTGCATCCACGATCCCGTCTCGCAAGATTCGAACCCAGGACCTATAGCTATCGCGCGCGAGCACTTAACCACCAGACCACTGAGAGGACCGGCATCCAACGGATGTTAATATCTAACTTCAAATAATCCACAAAATTGAGCAACCATTCACTAATGTCTTCAATGAGTTACTATCTCACAATAGACATATACATATATTTTGAAAACTGTGTTATATATATACCCTAATCAAATGAACTTTATTACTTTATTTCCTTCGTGAGTCATACATTCTATTAAAGAGTTAATATGACGAAAGAAATGTAACTAAAGTCATAAATTATACTGAATTACATAGTGACTAATTAATTAATTTTATATATCAGTATAAATGACAATTACTAACATAATTTGCATTTTTTTGTTGTTGTTGTTGGTTGTTTTACAATGGTTATAGGGGTATTTGAAGTCATGTATGTTCATTGTTCTTTCCATTTACTTAGTATTGTTTGTTTGGATCTTCTCATTGATGTTTAAGGACTTCAACTTGTCAGCCTTTAAAAACATCAATGGCAAGATTCAAACAAACAATACTAAGTAAATTTCAACTTCACCCCATTGCACAAGCATGTGCATATTAGGACTCAGTGGCCGAGTGGATAACGCGATGACGTTTGAAGCGAAAGTTACTGGGTTCGAGTCCTAAAGTGAACGTCAACTCTGAGATGTAGGTACATGCAGCTGATGAGTCCCAAATCGAAAGAAACGCGCGTCAAACTGGATCTCACTGCTAGCCAGTATCCGTCTTTGTTTACCATTGTTCTTTCCATATTTTTAAGGTAGTTAGATTCCGTTTGAGAAAACATTGGAAACTAATTTGAAGTTATTCAATTATCTCAAATAATACTAAGTTTTTCTGAAGTCTACTGGGGGTTTTAAAACCCTTTTTTTATATGATACAAGTAACATGTAGTCAATCTGAAACATGGATAACATGGATATTGCTTGATAACAATTAGGCTATATCTGAATTGACCGAAGTTAGGGATACAAAATAATGAACACTAACATTCTAGTCTAAATACTAATCGTCCATAAAGATACTCGAATTGCTAGTTAAGTGATGGCCGAATAGCTCAGTGGTAACGTCTCTGATTGTGAAGCTGAGTGACATGAGATCGAATCCGTCAGGGAGAATCAGTTCATTCAAGATCACAGGTACACCTTGCTGATGAGTGCCAAGTAGCAAGAAACCCGGGTCCAGGGTTTCCTGTTGACCGCCTCCAACCACCATCTTATCTCAACATAATGCACACAAAGTCAAGCCACCTAAACTGGTGGCCACATTGCAACTTGATCGATAGCATTCGATCAGCACTAAGAAGAAGGACTTGACAGGCATGACGTTGATCACTACCCAGTGATCAATCAATTGCGATTACATCTCAGTCCTACAGGAGGTCGGTAGCGGCCCGAGTAGCTCAGTGGTGACGTCTCTAACTGTGAAGCTGGGTGACACAGGATCGAATCCATCAGGGAGAACCGGCTCCCTCAGGATTACAGGTACACCTTTCTGACAAGTGCCAAGTAGCAGGAAACCCATGTCCAGGGTTTCCTTTTGACCACCTCAAACAACCATCTTATATAAACAATACCGATGTGCGCTATACCGAAATGAAGTAGGTATCTGGAGACTGTCAAATATTAGTAATTGTTTTAATACAGTCATTTCGTTCATTAAAATCATGAACCGATCTTAGTTAAACCATCACTGAAAACCAGAAAACTCTAGTACGGGACTGCTCATCTACGACTACACACAGAATAATCGAATCTGGGACTTTCGGTCTCAATAAGTAAGATTTTACGATCATTTTGATACTGGTATCTATAAACACTTTCTTTTACTTGGCTTCAAGGCGTGAAATTTGATCTTTTTAAAAAAATATACAAACTAAACTCAGTACTGTTTGTTTGGATCTTTCCATCAATGTTTTTAGGACTGCAACTGGTCAGTCTCTTGTTGGCATATGTGCATACTGTGCGTATTGCCACGATATAGCTTTAATTCACAAGCATTGTAAGCAAAGATGGATAGTGGTTAGCAGTGGAATCCAGGACTCGCGTTTTGTCCTATTTAGGACTACTTAAACTAAAGTGAACTAAAGTTTGAAACTATAATCTCAATACTGAATACCCAACTATTAAAATAAGTACTGATCCATTCCTTTGAAAAAGATTATTTAGTTACTATGGTAAAAACATTTTTTGCAACTTTCGATCGATGAAAACTCTCCGGTTTACATTCCCCCTTTTCAAAACTTCTATGAAAGGAATCTGTAAAGTGACAAAACAAATTTTATCAGATAAAAAATAATCAATCAATTTTTATTCACATTTTGCTTGTTCTTCTTTTTTTTTTCTTTTTCCTTTTCTTCTTCTTTTATTCTTTCTATTCTTTAGTTTTACCACACGTTATGTTGACATCTAATTTAAACTTTGTTTATTTATTAATTATACTACTTAAATTTTATTCTTATTTTAGGGAAACGATTGCTAGGTCACATTTGTTTGTATATAGTTTATATGAATGAATTCCGGAATAGTGGTTTGTTATTAAGATATAGTAGTGTGGAAAGATATTTAAGTTTATTGATTGATCAGTGTTTTTTATGTTGTGTTAGTCAGTCAGTCAGTCAGTCAGGCACAACGTAGAACTTCGTACGTACGTACATCAGTTCCAGTTGCCATACCATATTAGCACAGATTCAGTTGTCGATTAAAATCCCATTATGGTAGAGGTAGTAAGTGTATAAACAGTAATCGGAAAGATTAGAGTTTGAAGATGCTATTTAAGAAGTATAATACAGTGAAATAAATTTGGAAAAAGAAAAAGGATAGCGAAATGAAGAATTCGGAAGATTATAATTTGGCTAAACACAAAGAGTAGATGCACCTTCGCTATTGCAAACGATTTTGAGCCATGTCATTCAAGGTCCAACCAGGTAGTCTACCCTTACCGGCATGGCTCAGTCCAATTGTCAGTGACTTCATGGATTTGTGCCACGTTTTGGTCTGGCCGCCCCTAGCTTTCTTCTAATGGATTAACACTTGATGTTAAAATACCTTCCTTGATAATCATACGTCAATGTCCTCACATATACACGATGTGATATACCATCTTGATCATTTCTAAAGTGGTAACGATTGAATAAAACTTCAGACGTTTGTGGTGATGATGTCGTTCAGTAGAAAGATGAAAGCTCCACTAACAAACCATCGATCTCAGAGAACAGAACTCCATTGAAATAAAACACCAGCAAAGAGAATACCTTTAGGCTCATATAAAATGAGTGACTTGATATAAAGATATCATATGAACCTTAAGATAATGTCAAAAAAAAACACTTAACGTAGTAATTTTACTTTATTTAAACACATAAATATTGGTACAAAGGGGCTCCAGATATATGCGCCGAACAAATCTCATTTGATTTGTGTGAGGGCTGTGATACTGACTAGGTGCCCAAATTGAAGCATGTGGTTTTCTTAGGGGACCACACCTCGAGCCATGGACCTAAGGGTCCAATCCACTTGGCATCGTAAGGAGATGCAGTCCCATGGTAGCCGATGACCAACCATTGATTCATACGCCATTTGTTCCCTTTAGGATACCGGAGCCCATGTGCACTATTAGTTTGGAATCAGGGTTTTACAACCCCCTAGGTGGACCCTCCGTATACACCACCCCGGTTACATCGACGAACATTCTCTTTTCATTATTAAACGGTTTAGATTATCGAACTTCATAAAATTAATTTCTTAATTTCAACTAATACTTATATTATACAAGTTACCTTTTTGAATAGTTGAACTCATGAGTCAATTGAAGCTAGATCACCATGAAAATCCTGAAAGTACTGGAAAGCTGTTTCGTCCTATCGTAAGACTCCTCAACAATGCACATCCAGGATTTTCATAGTGTTCTAGTTGACTGATGATTTCAACTAAAAAGAGAACTACTGAAATCTCAACAATAAACCCTGTTCTGATATACAAGTTATTGACTATCAACAAATAAGATATATATTTCCTCTTCCGGAAAGAAAATTATCAATCTAAAGTAACCTTTCGGTTACTTACTGATAAAGGTCATAAAATAAAATTCAATAAATATATAGGTGTGGTTTGTTATGAATCAATATTGTATTATCAAGCCCTATTGATATATCTATATACGTGCAATTACATATATATGGATATGAACAATTTTATGTTCTCCTGACTTTGTATTGATCAGAAACTAATCAGCAAATTCAACTGATTTCTTCTTGTTCAATGTTGAACTATAAATGAATATACTTTACTGATTCGACAGAATAAAACGTTATCAGAAAGGTGTTTTTGTGGATATTATAGTATTTGTAATAGTTGAGATGATGAATCAATCAAAGCTAGACAACCATGGAAAACATGGAAGCACTAGACGGCGGTTTCGTTCTATTATGACACTGCTGAGGAGTCCCATATTAGGACGAAACGGCCGTCCATTGCTTCCAGGTTGCCTATGGTGGTCTAGCTTCAGTTGATACATGATTTCAACTATTTGAAAAAACATTGTTGTAAACTTTAGTTCACAATCAAATTGTCAACATGTCAATTTTACATCCTAGCAACAGCCATTACTATTGACAAAGCTTTTAGCATTCATGAATGCAGGGAACTATTTTATGGACATTTGTTAATACCGCTTCCGGATGTAGGTAAACGTTATCAGATCATGTATCACAATGTACAAACGTGTTCGAGTTATGGAATTAATTTCATGTCTAGTAGTGAATTTCTTAACGGTTCGATTGTAAATATTCAGTCATGCGATAGCGTGATTATACGCTTAAGGATTTAGTTCGCTTAGTTCATGTCAGCTACTCAAACTTCCTATCCAAACAGAACAAACATTCAAAGGAGTTTCTCATAACCAAAAACTTTTTTGAACCATTAGATTCGTTATGTGAAATTCGCTCTGATTTATAATCATATGCTCACTATTGACTGACTTCAAGAGATATTTCCTTGAGTTCTTGTGGGAAGCAGTGGCCAGTGGAATTCTTACAAGTCTGTTGTGAGATAGCAACTCACTGAAGACAATTAGTAAATGGTTGCTCAAACATCCTTAATTGGTTGAAGTTGGAGATTAACACAGTTGGCTACAAGCCAGCTCATCGGTCTATCGTTTAAGAGCTCTGGTGAGAGACTGGTAGGTCTTTGGTTCGAATCTCGCGAGTGCGTGATCGTGGATGCACACTGCTGAGGAGTCCCATATTATGACAAAACGGCCGTCCATTGCTTCCAGGTTTTCCATTTTGGTCTAGCTTCAATTGACTCATGATTTCAACTGTGAAAATACTAAATTCTCCAAAAAACCTCCTCTGATTGATAAATTTTTCTCAACTTGTAACCACAGAGAAACCGTTAAGGTAAACTTATCGTTTCATATTAGATGTTAAATGATCCTAATTTATATCATTTTTAGCTTGAAATCATTTTCAATCATATGATGATATCAACCAGAACTGAATCAATAATCAGAGAGAGTCATAAAACTATTTGTATACATTTTCTATGATTACAAACTAGTTTAGAATCGTATAAAAACGTTTATGACTTACATTGTAAATCGTATATACATTGTTATTTTATTACAATAATGGTACTAATAAGGGGCTTGAACTAGGTAATGTATTGCGATATATGGGTAATCCAGAAAATCAATCAAACTATTCATGTAAGTGTCTAAGTAACAAACAAATCACTTATTATAGTTCATAATATCAATTTAATTCTATCATCTATATTAAAGCCTCATTCACACTACAGACTAAATAAAACAAACAGTGATAAGTCTAAGAGATCACAATCTTACAGAGTATCAGTCGTAGTAAGCTCATTAAGTGTGACTCAGGATATTATTGTTTACAGTCAAATATAAAGTAATGGCTATTCGAACAATCCTAATATGTTTGGATTATAGAACCTAATCAAATTAATCCTTTTAAATAATGAATATTAAAGTTTGATTCATTTTAATGGATATTAAGAAAAGTAGTTTGCTTACAAACATCTTACAATCAACTTCGCATATGATCTGTCTCTTCTATCATACACACACAACAACAAATGAAGAAGAAAACAAACAGTGAAGCAGTAGCCTCAAAAGCAGTAGGTTTCAATATAAACAATGGGAAAAGCAAGATTCTCCAATACAATACAGCAGGCACCAATCAACATCACACTTGATGAAGAAGCTTTGGAAGATGTAAATACATTCACATATCTGGGCAGAATCATTGATGAAAACGATGAATCTGATGTAAATTTGAAGACATGGATCAGAAAAGCAACAGCAGCATGTTTACAACTTAAGAACATCTGAAAATCAAAACAACACTCAACCAACACCGAAATCACAATATTCAATACAAATGTCAAGACAGTTCTATTGCATGAGGTGAAAAGTTGGAGAACTACGAAAGCCATCATCCAGAAGATACAAATGTTTATTAACAGTTGTCTACGCAAAATACTTCGGATCCGTTGACCAGACAATATCAGTAACAACGTACTGTGTGAGAGAACAAACTAGATTCCATCCAGTGGAGGAAGAAATCAGTAATAAGTGGTGGAAGTTGATAGGACACACATTGAGAAAATCACTCAAGTGCGTCACAAGACAATTCCTCACATAGAATCCTGAAGGTAAAAGAAGTGGAATATCAAGTAACACATTACAACGAGAAATGGAGAGAGATACGAGAAGAATGAGCAAAATTGGATAGAACTAGAAAGGAATGCCTAGAGCAGAGTTTGTTTGAGAATGCTGGTCGGCTGCCTATGCTCTATTGTCGGTAACAGGAGTAAATAAGTAAGGAAGACATAGACAAGGGAAAGTGGTATGTTCTTTGACAACATACAAGTATATATGATTAGAAATAATCAACATTCATAATGAATCATAGTGAGGCATCTACAATAAAGGTTATATTCAATGACATAACTTTACAAGAATATATAAACCCACGTTTTCACACTTATCACTTCCCTACTGGATTATATTACATAAATAACTTTCACGCATATCATGGCAACTAAAGTGAGTATGATTCATATTATATGAGAACATATGGGTATCAAAGATAATCTAAAAAGAAAATTGTAATGAGTAAAGATTATTTAAATAAACTTTACAAATGACACTGTCAAATGTTTACACTCTTTTAACAAGATATAAATTACAATACATTCACAATTGATTGATCATTCGGTGGTGATCAATGTAATGTGTGTCAAGTCCTTCTAAGTGCTAATCGAATGCTATCGATCAAGTTGCAATGTGGTCACTAGACTTGTGGTTAAGTGATGGCCTAAATAGCTCAGTGGTAACGTCTCTGACTGTGAAGCTGTGTGACACAGGATCGAATCCATCAGAGACTGCCAGTTTCCTCAAGATTACAGGTACACCTTACTGACGAGTGCCAAGTAGCATGAAATACGGGTCCAGGGTTTCCTGTTGACCACCTCTAACCACCATCTTATCACAATATATTATTTCTTAGTTATTTCAATTGTATTTATACATATATTGGCTACATTTAGTCGCTTTGATTTCGTACAATTAAGTTTTATATATGATTTAAATGAGCTTCATAATGAAACTAACTATAATCAGTGTACAGATAGTAACTTCTTTACTGCTTTAAAAAATACTGTTCATATAAGTTTTTAAGAAAAAATTTAATTAACATGATATTATCAGTTTAAGGTTGTGGAGATTGTTGAGTTTTGATTAACATCGTGAATGGATCTATGTTAGACAACCATTGAAAACCTGGAAGCACTGGATGACGTTTCATCCTAATATAGAACTTCTCAGTAGTGCGCATCCACGATTCTGCACACGAGAAACCTTGACCAGTGGAGTCAAAACGTGTCTGATGTGAGACAGTTACCCACTAAAGACAATGATGGACGGTCGCGCAATACTGTCGATTGGTTAAAATTAGACATTAACATCGTTGTATGCTGGCTGAAGCGTTAGCCAGCGAAACCGATAAATCCTGGTTTCGAGTCCTACATGAAGGATAGTGGATTCTTACCGGTAAAAAGTCCTATACTAGGACGAGTTAGCCGTCTAATGCTTCCATGTTTTCAATATATTGTTTTAATCCACTATGGTGGTGACTACTATTATATCAGCTCTTCAAATAAAATGAATAAATTATAACGAATACATTTGATAAAAAAGTAAAATTTTCTTTTTCCGGTCATATTTATCAAAATGATGAAAGAACATAAAATAGACAAACAAAAAAGGATTTTAGACATGAACATGAATATAATTTGCATACTTAATTGATAAAGTTTGGCGCCAACTAACTAAATCACTTACTGATTATCATAACTATACTTAAGTATTACATATGAATTGAGGTTCATACCCCCCAAAAAAGAAAATAATGTAAATCAAACAGAGTTGTTTTCCGTTCTTTTCTTAACTCTACAAGGAAGTAGATTTATTGAAGTATTCGACAATGTCAATTGTTTTAAGTCTACACAAGAAAAAATTTGTTTACAAGGAAAAATGAATAAAGACTAGATATACTATGGGTAAAACTCTATGTTTAAAGACAAATTTTTTTTTTCTAAGAACTTAATATATCATTATAGATGATAGTAAATCACTGTAAAAAAAGATTAACTTCCTTATATGATGATTAGATAGTTAGCAATACGTTTCTTGATTTGTAAGAAAACTTACATACTTATGCCTGTTAATCTTAATGGAGCATACGGCGACAACAAGCATTTTCAAACCCACTCTGTTCTGGGCCTTCTTTTCTAGTTCTATCCAATTGTTGTTCATTGTTCTCATATCTGTCTACATTTCTCAGCATAATGTATTATTTGGCCTTCCTCTCCTCCTTTGACCTACAACATTCCATGTGGGAACTTGCCTTGTGATGCAGTTGGTTGAGTTTCTAAAAGTGTGTCCTATCCACTTTCAGTACTTCTTCTTGATTTCTTCCTCCACTGGATGGAATCTAGTTTGTTCTCTCACACAGTACGTTGTTACTGATATTGTCTGGTCAACGGATCCGAAGTATTTTGCGTAGACAACTGTTAATAAACATTTGTATCTTCTGGATGATGGCTTTCGTAGTTCTCCAACTTTTCACCTCATGCAATAGAATTGTCTTGACATTTGTATTGAATATTGTGATTTCGGTGTTGGTTGAGTGTTGTTTTGATTTTCAGATGTTCTTAAGTTGTAAACATGCTGCTGTTGCTTTTCTGATCCATGTCTTCAAATTTACATCAGATTCATCGTTTTCATCAATGATTCTGCCCAGATATGTGAATGTATTTACATCTTCCAAAGCTTCTTCATCAAGTGTGATGTTGATTGGTGCCTGCTGTATTGTATTGGAGAATCTTGCTTTTCCCATTGTTTATATTGAAACCTACTGCTTTTGAGGCTACTGCTTCACTGTTTGTTTTCTTCTTCATTTATTGTTACGTGTGTGTCTATGTCTTGGATTACGTTAAAAACATAGGAATTCATATTCATTTTGAAAATGTCATAAATTAACAAAAAAATGTTTTTTTTATAGAATTGAGATCATGAGTCAATTGAAGCTAGACTACCATGGAAAACCTGGAAGCATAATAGGACGAAACGGCCGTCCAGTGCTTCCAGGTTTTCCATGGTAGTCTAGCTTCAATTGACTCATGATCTCAACTCTATAAAAATACTAAAATTTCCACAAAACCCCTTCTGATAAAAAAATGTTTATTAAACTGTCACTCATTCAACTCTTACAAATTCAGTATATCTATTTTATTGTGAAACTATGATGGTGGAGAAGATAATACAAACAAATATTTCAGCCAACATTCAATATACTGTAGTTACTGAGAAATGTCTAATCTGTTGTTTAAGTTCACTATTAAACAATAAAACAAATCATTTACAAGCTAACAAATTATCCCCTTTAGATGCTTCATAATAATCTGAAGGTTATTCTGGTCAGAGTTTGTAAACATTCAATATATGTGGTGAACTCATATTTTGTAAAATATTATGTTATTCTAAGCAAACATGGATAGTGGCTAATAGTAGAATCCAAGACTCGTGTTTCGTCCTATTTCCATTACTAATCACTATCTATCTTTGCTTATAATTCTTATGAATTAAGCCTATACGTTCAATAAGAGACTGATCAATTGCAGTCCTAAACATCAATATGAAGATTCAAACAAACAATACCAAATAAAATTAAGTTAATTCATTTAGTATTGTTTGTTTGAATGTTCCAATTGATATTTTGGACTGCAATTGATCAGTCTCTTATTGGCATATGTGCATAAAATGCGTATTGCCTAATATATAGCCTAAATTCACAAGTATGGTAAGCAAAGATCGATAGTGGTTAGCAGTCAATGGAAAGATTCAAACAAACAATATTAAGTGAATTTTAATTTCACCCGATTACATAAGCAAATGGTTATCAGAACTCAGTGGCCGAGTGGATAACGCAATGACGTTTAAAGTTCAAGCTACTGAGTTTGATTTCGAAAGTGAACATCAACTGTAAGATGCAGGTACATTCAGCTGATGAATTCAAAATGGAACGAAATGCGCTTCCTGGATTAAATTAATGTTTACTTAAAACTATTGAACTGATAGTTTACTAGTATTCAAAAGAATTGAAAATCTTTCATGATTCAGTATATCACCATTCTTTCTTATTTTCAGTATAACTTACTCATTGCAAATCTATCTCTTCAATTTATAATGAAAATAACAAATTTGTCTCATTGAAAGCATATAGTGATATTTCCATAAATTTTTTCTTTTTTACTTTAAGTTGCCAAGGTTTCATATTTTTTTTCACTTCAATGATATGCTGAATAGAATAGAAGAGAGAAAACTTCAATTGTTTTTTCTAAACATTTATGCATAATTAATGAGGTT
This sequence comes from Schistosoma rodhaini, assembly GCA_944470415.2. Lineage (NCBI taxonomy): Eukaryota > Metazoa > Platyhelminthes > Trematoda > Strigeidida > Schistosomatidae > Schistosoma > Schistosoma rodhaini. The sequence goes on from OX104039.1 coordinate 4,284,297, forward strand.
GTAGATTTAGTTAGTTGTATTACTTGTCGTATAGATGATTGTTTTCTCTATGTACTTATCAGTTAAAAGAATATAGATAGATGCTTAGGTGAATTACATTCATATATTTGTATACATTCAATGTATCTTTGAAACATATGGATATATGCTAAAGTAAGTAAATATCAATAGATTAATGTATGTAATGAGTTTTGTATAAACGTTTAGAAGGACAATTTTGTCAAATGTAAAGCTAATAGGTTACTATCTTTGTCTTGGAAAGATAATTTAACAATCTCACTATTCATAGAGTTGAGATCATGAGTCAATTTGAAGCTAGACCACCATGGAAAACCTGGAAGCACTGGATGGCCGTTTCGTTCTATTATGGGACTCCTCAGCAGTGCGCATGCACTAACCCACTCTCGCGGGATTCGAACCAAGGACCTACCAGTTTCGAGCCGAAGCCCTTAACCGATAGACCACTGAGTTGGCTGGCATCTAACGGTGTTAATGTCTAACTTCAACTGATCACACTATTCATTTTCATTAATATTCAGTTTTTTTTCTTCTTTTGTATGTTTGTTAATGACCTTAATATTATGAAAAGTTTATGCCATGTAACCACATTTACATTTCCATGTTGACTAAAATAATTTTTATAGTTAAAATCATGAGTCAATTAAAGCTAGACCATTATAGAAAGCTTTGAAGTAGTGGAAGACCATCTCGTCCTATTGTGAGACTCCTCAGTAATTTGCATTCACAATCCTACCTAATGTGATTTGAACTCAGGACACGCATGCGAACGCTTAACCTTTAGACTCATGATTTGAACTATCAATAATACTACAATATCCACAAAAACCTTTTTCGAAATAATCTATCTTCAATCAACAAAAGTTATTATTTATTATTTCAATACATTTTCAGTTTTATTAGTATAATTCAGAATTGGTAATTAAAGCTAGAGAATGATGTAAAATAATCAACTCACTGAAGACAATGGTAGACGATTGAATGGATTTCGTGGATTGATTGTAGTTAGACATTTATACCATTGAATGCCGGCTCAATTGTTTAGAAGTTAAAAGTTCACGCAACAGACTAATATATCCTGAGTTCTAATTCCTCTGGGTGGGATCGTGGATTCACACCGATGAAGAGTTCAATACTAGAATAGCTCTCGTAGGTTTTCAATGATGATCTAGATTACATCGATATATGAATTCAACTACTAAAATCTGTTACATCTACACAAATCCTTCATTGAATCCGAATCTGATCCATTAAAAAAAAATGAGCAAAAATAATTTAGGGAAAATTTTCAAAATTTATGTTACATTATTGTTACTATGCAAAAAATAAATAAATCATTATCTGATATATTTTCTATATCAGTGACCAGTGGTGTTCAACCATGTCTGTTGTGAGAAAACAACTCACTGAAGGCAATTGGTGAATGGTCGCTCATAATTCGTGGATCAGTTGAAGTTAGACATTAACACCGTTGGATGCCTTGTCAGTGGTTTATCGGTTAAGGGCTCTGGCTCGTAACTGGTATGTCTTGGGTTCGAATCTCGCGAGTGTGGGATCGTGGGTGCGCACTGCTGAGGAGTCCCATAATAGGAAGAGTTGACCGTCCAGTGCTTCCAGGTTTTCGATGGTGGTCTAGCTTCAATTGACTCATAATTTCAACTTTGAAATTTTCTATATTCTTTATCGATTTTTATATAAATAATATTTTTTTAATATTTTCACTGATAACTATAATATTATCATCTATGATACCATGGTTACATGATATTGATCTAATTGGAAATAATAATACCAAAAAAATATTGTTTTTTCATACCTTTTTTTTAAAAAATGAAACCCATTTCTCATATCTGATAGAATAACAGAAAATGTTTGTTTTTTTTTGTTGAAATTTAACTTTTATTTAAATAAAAAAATTGATTGGTAACAAAATAAATTTTTTTTTATTTTTTTCATTAAAAACAAAAAAAAAAGAGTAAATACTGAAGTTGATGATATTGAGATAAAATATTTTGGTTTTCTTTTTCTAGGAAAAACGAAAGGTGATGAGATTAGTCATTGGTTAATATTATTATCAAGTATAACTTAACAACTATTGAATAGATATGAGAGATGGATAGTGGCTAGCAGTGGAATCCAGGACGCGCGTTTCGTCTTAGTTCTGACTCGTCAATTGGATGTACCTGCATCTCAGAGTTGATGTTCACTCTGGGATTCGAACCCAGTACCCTCACTTCAAACGCCATCGGGTTATTCACTCGGCCACTGAGTACTGATAGCCACTTGCTTGTGCGATGGGGTGAAGTTTAAATTCAACTTACTATTGTTTGTTTGAATCTTCCCATCGATTTGTTAGGACTGCAACTGGTCAGTCTGTAATTGGCATATGTGCATACTGTGCGTACTGCCTCGATATACCTTAATTCACAAGCATGGTTAGCAGTGGCCGAGTGGATAACGCAATGGCGTTTGATGCGAGGGTACTGGGTTCGAATCCCAGAGTGAACATCAACTCTGAGATGCAGGTACATCCAGCTGACGAGTCCCAAATAGGATGAAACGCGCGTCCTGGATTCCACTGCTAGCCACTATTCATCTCTGCTAACCATGCTTGTGAATTAAGATAAGTTGTATTTAACTATTGAGTAGAATTGAGATTATGAGTCAGTTGAAGCTAGATCACTATGGAAAACTTAGAAGCACTAGAAGTCCGTCTCGTCTAATTATGTAACTTCTCAGCAGTATGCATCCACGATCCTGCACTCGCAAGATTTGAACCCAGAACCTGCTAGTCTTGCTCACTAAAACCGATAGACCACTGGGTTGGCCGGCATCCAACGGTGTTAATGTCTAACTTCAACCAATCCATGATGTTTGAGGAACTATTCATTAGTGAGTTGATATCTCCCAACAGAACTGGTTGAACTGACTTATGATCTCAACTCTATAAAAATACTAAAATCTCCACAAAACCTATTCTGATAACTGCTGAATAGACTGAATTTTTTTTTAGTTTCATAAATTTAGTTTAAATATATGTTATGATGAATGGTGGCTAAAAGTGGAATTTGAGATGCATTTTTCGTCCTATTTTCGGAACTAGCCAGTTCGATACACTTGCATCTCTGGAACTCGAACCCAATACCGTTTGCTTCAAACGTCAATGTGTTATCCCTATTTCTACTGATTCCTGATAACCACTTGCTTGTGCAATGGAGTGATTTCTAAATACATTTGGTATTGTTTACTTGAATCTTCTCGTTGATGTTCAGGACTTCTGTTGATCAGTCTCTTGTTGACATTGTGTTCGGGTCCCAGAGTGAATATTAACTCTGAGATGCAGGTACATCCAACTGACGAATCCCGAATAGAACGAAACGCAATAGTGAGATAGTTCACACAGTATGATCATATGCCAACAAGAGACTTATCAATTGCAGTCCTATTTAACAATGGGAAGATACAAGTAAACAATACTAAGTGAATTCATTATTAACTAGAAAATGAAGATCTCGTCATTCATTATAGTATTCAAAGCTTGTTAAATATATGATGCTTCAACTTTATCTTTCAATGTTCAAAAGTGAATACATGTGAAATACTTTTATAAAACATGATAAAATGCTAGAGTTTAATAGAAATTTAACTATACTATCTAATATAAAAGAAATGGAACCTTTAGTGAGAACTGAAGGTTTTATGTGTAAGATTTAACTCTCACAATAGTTACAGTAATATTCAATTAACTTATAAGAGAATAGTAATTTCAGGCAAATCAGTTCCTTTTTTAAAATTAATTGGTTGATGTTAGACATTAACACCGTTGGATGCCAGCCAACTCAATGGTCTATCGGTTAAGTGCTCGCGCGTGAAACTGACAGATCATAGGTTCAAATCTCGTGAGGTGACATTGTGGATGCGTACTGCTGAGAAATCCCACAATATGACGATTTTGTCGTCCATTTCTTCCAGGTTTTCCATGGTGATCTAGCTTCAATTGACTCATGATTTCATTTAATTAATATACATTAAGAATTATGGAATATTGGAAGACATCAAATACTATGAGAATCATAATTATCCAAAAACAAACCATTACATGAGAACTATAATAACAATGATAATTATGATAAGTAAATGAAGGTATTCATTCTTAATTGCCAAATCGCATATATATATATAGACATTACAGAATATACAACCATATATTTATCATAGTTATACAGGTATTTGAATAAATAGAATAACCCCCTGCCCACCCACCCCCACACACACACATCCACACCCAATCTGTTTCCTTTCATTGTATCTAACTGACATGTTAAAACATGAAGAATAAAAAAAGGTAGACAGTTAAATAACGCCTCTCTTCATTTGTTTTTTTTTGTATTTTACTTATTCTGTGGTAGAAAAAAGTAAAAAAAAAACCAAAAAAATGTATTTCTCATGTATCTTTTCTATCAAAATTAACAATCACAATTTATAATTTGCATGTTTCCATTACAAATAGGTTAACTAAATGATGTGAAATGTTCTATTTTTTTTTCAAACAAAAGAATGGCGCCAATTAATAAGAATGTCAGTTAAGTTATATGAGTATTATGTTTATATCTAAGTTAGAATTAATCAAATAGATCATTCACAAGTCAATTTCTTTATTTTCATGTTTTGTAAGGATGACCACAAGGAATTGATGATTATATTTTAATGTAAAACGTTTGACAGTTTAATGACAGTTTTATGATTATGAATAAAAAGTAGGTCCTGAAGTTCCATTTACCAAGTTGTTGGTCTAGTTGTTAAAAGGAGTATCGGTCTTGTGATTTCCGAAAAATCTTGTCTTTCATCATGAGATGTCATAAGTCTTCCTTCAACTCATAGGGCAGAGTTTAAATGGTTGAGATTATTTTTGTGGTTAGCGTTTTTTAGCGAGTTAGTTTTTCTACAGGATAAGGTCGCTAACCCCATATCCAACCCTGTTTTTTTTCCCTGGGCTATTGACTGACAGTAACTTCCGGAAGAGCTAGAGATCGAGTTGATCGACAAATCACTGTATTCTAACTGACGGCATCGTTACATCATATATATCAATCGGGACACAAACCCACAAGATATAACAATAACTATTATACATAATTGTTCCTCTCAAGTATCTTTCTGTCAAAATCAACATCCATAATCTTTAACTTTCATGTTCCCATTACAAACAGAAAAAAATAGATGAATATGTAGGTTAACTAAATGATGTGAAATGTTCTATTTTTTTTCAAACAAAAGACTGGCGCCAATTAATAAGAATGTCAGTCAAGTAATATAAGTATCATGTTTATATTTAAGTTAAATGAATAGATTCATTCAATAGAGATCATTCACAAGTCAATTTCCTATTTACATGTTTTTGAAGTGATGACCATAAAGAAATCATGATTGTAACAGAATGTAAGATGTTTGACAGTTTAATGACAGTTTTATGATTATGAATAAAAAGTAGTTTACCTGTCAGAGTATAATTTTCTCAGTCCATAATGATGACCTATGCTTCTAACAACTAATGGAAGAGTATAGGTCAACCACTAGCATTCTACATCGAATTCTATCCTTGATATTCTTTTCTAGTTCTTTCTAGTGGTTATTCATCTTTTTTTATGTCTGCCCCATGATTGTTGACACAATGTGTTCTTTAACCTTCCTCTTTCAGGGTTTTCCCTTCAACAATCCAAGTATATCCTATCCACATCCTAGATGTTTTACTAAATTTTATACATTGATGAGTTATGATATAAATCCATCTGTGTCTTCAGAATAAAATACATTTGTCACAATAAAATATAGATAAACACTTTAATGAATTGTTGAAAGCATAAGTCAACTGAAACTAGACCATCATGGAAAACCTGAAAGCACTAAAAGGTCATTTCGTCCTATTGTAGGACTTCAATTGACTCATGCTTTCAACTATGCAAATACTAAATCTTCACAAAAACCCCATTCTGATTTTAATAAATTGACGATTTTTTTGTCCTAATATTGTATACAGAAAATTTTCTTGCTTTAAAAATAAATAGTTTTCTATTGTTTTTTCCACTGGTAACATCTGACTTTTTAAGATCATTTCAATAATAGAGATCATGAATCAATTGAAGTTAGACCATTATGGAAAATTTGGAAGCACTGGACGGCCGTTTCGTCCTATTTTGAGACTTCCATGGTGATCTAGCTTCAATTGACTCATGATCTCAACTATTGAAATTACTATAAGATCCACAAAAACCCCTTCTGATATTCCTTCAAGATAAGTTAGAAATAGTTCAAAAAAGAACCCCCCCTCTCTCGAAACTATTTCATTTAAACGTAATACATTAAACAGTATTGAATACAGTAGACTTTTCATTGAATATTCGAAGATACAAATGAAAATGAATAATATATGTAGTGGATAAATGATTTTGATTCGTTATTTTAATTATTACACATTTACACTTGATGTTGGCAACATAAAGAATACTCAACATTTGTTTTTATTTAACTCTCAATCTTCTAGGGGGTTTCGTTTAAATCCGCAACCATACTTCTGATCTGTAAACCCCTCTCCTTTTAATGGATTTCTTTTAATCTTTTGAACGTTACATCACATTCTTTAAGTAAATAAGCTATTATATTTGTAACATCGTATGATTTCACTTAATATTAGCTACGAAGAAAACTTTATTGAAGGAGATATATACATATATATTCGGTTCGTAATAGATAAAATGACATTTCACTGATAAATTTCAGGCTTTCATCAAATTTAACAAAAATCTCCATTCTATGACTCCGTCAATTCTAATAAGTATTTTTCTTGAGTAATGACCATATACAAAACTCTTGGTTGTTTCAGTCAGTCAGTCAGTCAGGCACAACGTAGAACTTCGTACGTACGTACATCAGTTCCAGTTGCCATACCACATTAGCACAGAGATGCAGTGTTCAATTCAAATCCCATAGTGGTAGAAGTAGTAAGAGCATAAGCAGTAATCCGAAAGTTTAGGGTTTGAAGATGTTATTGAAGAAGTGTAATTCAGTGAAATAAATTTAAAAAGAGTAAAAAGATAGAGACATGAAAAATTCAGAAGATTAGAATTTGGCAGAACATAAAGAGTGGATGCACCTTTGCCATTGCAAACGATCTCGAGCAATGTTATTCAAGGTCTCTAACCGTCGATTGTTATCATCTCGCGAATCCGAACCAGGTAGTCTAGACCTACCAACATGGCTCAGTCCAATTGTCAGTGACTTCATGGACTTGTGCCACGTTTATATATATATACGGGGGGCTCATCAGGAGTGTGCATTCGTGATCTTGAAAATGCAATTCGAGTCCAAGACCTTCGGTCTCGAATGCGAAGTCGTGAATGTGCACTGCTGAGGAGTCCTATATTATGACGAAACAAGCTTTCACAGTTTCCAGGCTTTCAGTAATGATCTGGCTTACATCAACTTATGAATTTAACTATTAAAAATCACTAAAATATCCACAAACCTCCTTCCAATACATATATATATATATATATATTTATATTAAAATACATGTTAACTAAAGCATACTTACTTTACTTACTTACTTAAGCCTGTTACCCCTCATCGAGGAGCATAGGCTGCTCACCAGCATTCTCCATTCAACTCTGTCCTCAACAACCGTTTCCAGTTCTTTCCAGTTAACATTCATGCTTTTCATATCTGCTTCTATTTCACAAAATAATGTATTCTTCGGCCTTCCTCTTTTCCGTTTCCTTTCCGTATTCCAAATTAGGGATTGCCTTGTAATGCACATTGGTAATTTCTTTAATGTATGTCCAATCCACTTCCAACTTCTTTTTCTAATTTCTTCTTCATCTCGAAGCTGGTTTCTCTTCTCCCATAAAACGCTATTGCTCATAGTATCCGGCCAATAGATGTTGAGTATTTTTCGTAGACAACTGTTTATAAATACTTGCACCTTCTTGATGATGGTCGTACATAAAGTTCATTTAAAACATCACTAAGCTCATGGAGCTATAGAAAAAATTGCTCTTATAATATATTATATAGCTGAATCAATTCAGATCGTCTGACGGATAGTTCATAGAAAACAATGTATAACAAAGAAAATGACATATCACGTTGAATGTATTCATCACGCAATCATAACAAGTAGAATTGAAAAAGCGACAACATTGTTTTACAAACATAAATTAAGTACAAATTATTGTTTTTACAATGATTCTGAATAAATGAAACATTTCAATATTATCAGGAAGTAGTTTTGTGGATATTATAGTAATTTAATAGTTAAGTTCATCAGTCAATTGAAGCTAGAGCATTATGGAATACCTGGAAGCATTGGATAACAGTTTCGTACTAGAACGATACTATTAGGTCCTGTTTTCGAATCTCATGAGGCAGGATCGTAGCTCCACACTACTGAGAAGTCCTACACTAGGACGAAATGACCGTTTAGTGTTTTCACGTTTTCAATGGGGATCTACCTTACATCGACTCACGAATTCAACTAATAAGTTTCAATATAAACTAAACAGTTTCTTCCACTTATACCATGAATTCTAAATTAACATACATAAATATAATTGAAACAAACTACAATTTATGTTGTCAATTATTTTTATTATAAAAGAACAGAGTTACTAAGTTTTATCCTAAAAGAAACTTTCATTTGTGTATACCTGAAATCCCCACCATAATCCCATAACGCTTTAACATACCTATTTATAATCTTTCTTTAATCCCTTACATTATCCCTATAAAAATCTTCTTGGGTTGTTATTTCATGAGAAAATCAATTTAAAAAAAAAACAAAGTAGCCAGTACTGTAATTTTACCTTTTACAAAACTAATAAAGATTAAGAAGAATGTGAAATACTCATTATTCACAGCATGTTAATCAAAAGAGATTAAACTTAAGGTTGTAGTGAACACAAACAGAACTGAATAGACAACTGATGGTTAATCGAATGTATTTAATCACAAACTAAAGAACTAAAGAACTAAAGCCAAAGAACACACTACGCCGGGAAATAGAAGCAGATATGAAAAGGCTGAATAGTAACTGGAAAGAACTGGAAAGGAAGGCTCAGGACAGAGTTGAATGGAGAATGCTGGTGAGCGGCCTATGCTCCTCGACGAGGGGTAACAGGCGTAAGTAAGTAAGTAGTAAGTAAGTATATACTATCTCACTAATATCTGATAACCATACAGCAACAAGTTAATTTGCAAACTATCAATCAATTCTCACAATCTTGAACGATCATTTTGCAAATATCAGTTCATCTTCTATGATTTCATTATTCATGAATTCTCATACCGATTGTGCTTCCTTCATATTCTTACCTTATTGATCTTTTGCCAAAATATATTCAATACCTGACCATCACCATTTACTACTTCTGTGGATATAAGTAACCTACACCACAAGGTTAGTTTATGTAAGATGAATGTTGTCTTAAAGTTCAACTTAGATAGGTTTAAATTATTGATTTGTTGATGTTAATCTGTAAAATATAAAAAAAAATGATACCAAGATAGACTGATAGATCAATCAATGTACCAGTTTTAGTTTCTATGCATTAACACTAGTATTAAGTTAATCATTAATAAGAGAATTGGTTCTCTATACGAACTTGAATAAAGTCAAAACAATTAAAATTATATCAGTGTCTTTGCATTGCTCAATGTATTTTTGTAAAATCTACTAGTTGCTAGGGCTTAAAACTTTGTATTATTTCACGTAAACACTACTGAAGATAAAAAATATATTGTAATACAGTTTTTTTATACTAAAACTTGATGTTTATCGATTTAGTTATTAACAATTTACTACTTAAAACTTTTAATACATTTACACGAGATTCGAACCCAGAACCTATCAATCTTGTGCTTAACCTTTAGAACCACTGAGTCAGCATCCAATTATGTTAATGTCTAACTTCAACCAATCCATTAAATTGAACAACCATTCACCAATTGTCTTCAGTGAGTTGATATCTTTACAACAGACCTAGTTAAACTCTATTGATTACTGCTTCTCACTGGAACTCCAGGAAATACCACATCAAGCCAATTACTAGTGAGTATATGATTATAGATCAGAAGGAGTTTTGGTGGAGATTTCAACTATGAAACTACTGAAATCTTTACAAAACCCTATATGATAATAATTTTTGAATTTATAAAAAAACAAAACATTCTAATTCAATTTACTTTCAGAATTTTCTTTTTAAAGAGAATAAGGAAATTAAACCGTAAATACATTTTTTTTTTACATTTCAGTTTATATACTACTTAAATAAAAATGTAAAAAAGAAACACAAATAGTATACATACATTTCGATGTAAATATGAGGGTGTATAAGGTAACTAGCAATTTCCTGTCATTCTATTAGATTCATTTGATAGACTGTAAATAGTATTCATTACAATATACCATTATATTGATTCAGTTTAATAGAAAGGTACACATATCAATTGTTTCTTTAATACCAAATGGTAATAACACTTGTTGTTGTTATTATTATTGTTTTAATGAGTCTAGAGACTAATACTACTACTACTACTACTACTACTTATACTACTTATTAACTTACTTCATTCAATAACTTGTCATGTATTATCTTATATAGTGATATTAATGAAAGTTATTCATTCAATTATTTTTAATTTCCTTTTTTATTTATTTAGTTATTTCTAATTCTATTTAATGAGTCCCATCTATCTATCTACCTATCTATCTCTATATACATACATACTTTCTAACAGAATCATTGTTCTACTCAATGTATTTGAGTCTTTTAAGAAATAGGGATATATATATATATATATATATATATATATATATATATATCAGCTATTTGTTCCATGCACCAATGAATATCTTCATGCATATATATGAAGGGGATCAATACCCAGTCTCGTGTCTATATAGATATACTCTTTGTCTGATTCACTTCAATCGATAAACTCCAGAATAATAATCATCTAACTAACTATTCTCCCCCCCCCTTTTTTTCTCTTTTTCTCTCTCTCTTGTTTCCTATTTGATTAGAATGTTATTGTGTTTTTTTATTAACTGGCCTTTACATGCTTTTGAACAGCTAAAAAAAAGTGATTGCCGTTGTTTTGTTTTGGGTTTTTTTTAGTTTTTTTTACAGGGGGGGGTATGTAATTATCCGATGTTATTGGTGTTGTTGATGTGTTTTTTTTGTTTTTTTAAAAAAAATTAAAAAAATTTTCACATTTCATTCTTGAATATTTTTTTGGTATTTTTCTTTTCTTTTCCTTTTTAACTTTTATCTAACAAAAAAGAACCGTTTGTTTATCGAATTCTTCAATATGTTTATGTATGTAGATAATGACAGGGGAAAGACGAAAGACAACAGTCACCACTATCATTATTATGATTATTATCATTACTGGTACCAATAATAATATCTCTATTGTTATTATTTACCATTATGATTATGGTGAATATCGTCAACCAACATTTGGTCCCCCCCCTCCCCCCCACCATCTTTCTCTCCACACATTCTTATCTTCTTATTTAGGGTAAACTCATTGATTTACATCTTTCTTTTTTCTAAGATTTTACATGTATACATGTTTATTATTAGTGAGGTATAGTTCAACTTAACAAAACTGTATAGTCTATTGTCGTTTAACATATAAACAGTGAATGTACATGTATTTGTATTTGGATATATATCTGGTGTATCTAAATTAAGTGACTCATAATGATGATAATTATAAAGGGGAAAGAAATGGAACCTTTTGGTATATATAAAATATGAAGATGTTGTTTTTTGAAATAACTTTTACTCATGTACTACTGGTTAAGTTATCCCATATACATATGACCATTTAATTTTAGTTGATTTAACTAAATAGAATACATAAAGTATCATTCTATTCATTATCATTTACATTAGGTTAAAGTTAATTTATAGGTATATAAGAATGTCATTATATATTATCTACTCATCAATATTCTATATGAAAATAGTATTATGGTGTGAATTACTTAAGTAGTTATATAAGTAGTATACGATGATAGTTAAGCATAAAATGTATTTCAGTAGAGGATCGATAAGAAAAGAATGGAAACAAAAAGCAATTAGCAATGGAATCCAAGACCCGCGTTTCGTCCCATTCGAGACTCATTAGGTGGATGAACCTGTATCTCAGAGTTAAGGCAATATCGAGGCAATACGCACAGTATACACATTTGCCAATAGCAGACTAAACGGTTGCATTCATAAACATCAATGGGAACATTCAAACAAACCATACCGAGTGAATTTAAACTTCACCTCATTCCACAAGTAAGTGACTGATTGTATAACACGATAGCGTTTGAAGCGAAATGTACTGGGTTCGAGTCCCTGAATGAATATCGACTCTGTGATGCAGAAACATCCAGCTGACGAGTGCCAAATAAGACGAAACGCGTGTCAAACTGGATTCCACTGCTATCCACTATCCATCTTTGCTTATAATGCTAGTGAATTAAGGCAATATCGAGGCGATACGCACAGTATGCACACATGGTCAATAAGAGACTAACCAGTCGCAGTCCTAAAGATCAATGGGAAGATTCAAACAAACAATACTAAGTGAATCGAAACGCAATTAGTCTGAAAATGTATGCACAATGATGATTGATATTTTCAGAAGGAACAGTCAAGACTGAGACAATTGATTATTATTTTGTAAATTAACTGTTTATTGTATGATTATCAGATTTTAGTGAGATAAGGTTGACTGTCCCCACCAGTGTTCTGCATCATCACAGTATAACCTATTTACTAAGTAAATAAATTTGATGAAAATTTGGATCTGTAGTGGAATTCGATTATACAAGATTCATAACGAACTACATTGAAAGCACTAGATTCATTCAAATGTTGTAATATTATTTATTTAGTTTCTATATTTTAAATGATTTGAATAATTTTTTCTGGTTAGCGTTTTTTTTAGCGAGTTACTTTTCTAAAGGATGGGATCGCTTACCCCATGCCCAACCCTCCTCCTTGATCCAGTCTTGAGACCGGCAGTATCCCCAGGAGGAGCTACAGACGGAGTTATTTAGTTTGTATATTTTTCTTTAGATGCTTTGAAACAGTTGACAAAAAATATTTGATAACTAATAGATGTCAATAATAAATAGTCTCTAATTGAGCTAATTGTGAGATTTTCTAACTAGGCAACAGTAAACTAGTCAGCAATATGAATGCTTAACTATTTTGAAGCGAATGGTACTTGGTTCGAATCCCAGAGTGAACATCAATTCTAGGATGCTGGCACATGCAACTGAAGAGTCCTAAATAGGACGAAACGCGTGTCCTGGATTCAACTACTAGCCATTATCCATCTTCGCTTAACTGGTTAGGTTGTGAATTAACTCCTGGAAAAATGTAACACTTACAATATGTGCATATTTATAACCCAAATAGTATTATAGGCTAACTTTTGAATGTATTGGTCAAAATTTAATGGACATTCAGTATAGATCGTTATAGATGTTCTGCTTTTTAACTCATCATCAAAAATAAGACTCAACATAGGAACTGACTGATGGATTATCTTATCGGTTATGAGAGACATCAGAAAGTATATCAAGATCATTTAAACCGTTTGAAATAAGTGCAACACATAAACTAGCATAATTACTTCAATCAATCTTATGAAAGCCATCGTATAAAGAAGATAAACAAAACATTATCCACAAATTAAATTACTACAACAACAAACCAAACAAATTAGACTTTCCCGTCATCGTTCTCAGCACAAACATCAAATGCCATTATTCTTTGATGCTTATGATGACTCATGTGGACAATTGTGGACAGAAATTCAACTGGAAAAATGTTTAAATCTTGAAAAGAAAGTTTGGCACCCAAATCAATCAGCAATCAGAAAATATATCAAAATTAATCTAATCTATGAACAAATCAAAAAATTCATGGCTAAACATTGGATCAAAAATCAGGTCACAGGGAGAGACAGTCAAAGTAAAGATGTAGACGATGATGGGTTAAAAGTCTAGAATGGCCAATCAAAAGCAAGGTGAACAGCACAAGATGTTAATCATATGAAATGAAATTTGGACGTATCATTTCTTCCTAAAGATTATCCTGATGATGATGTTCAATAAAGCAATAAAAGCTTTAATATTAAACCATCTAACACAGAACAAAACCCCTTCAAAACCATCCATTCTTGATACAAATCTCCTGAATTGAGAATTAGTGATTGTTGAATTTCATTGAAATCATGAATTAACGTGAGAATTTCGTATTCTAGGTTTACACGGTACTTGTAAGCAAAGATAGATAACAGCTAGTAGTGGAATTCAAGACAAGTGTTTCGTCCTATTTGGGACTCGTCAACTGGATGCACTTGCATCTCAGACTTTTTGATGTCCACTCTGGAACTCGAATACAGTACCGTTCGCTTGAAACATCATCGCATTATCTACTTATCTAGTGATTCCTTATAGCCATTTACTTGTGTAAAGGTATGAAATACAAATTCATATGGTATTATTTAATTGAATCATCCTATTAATGTTTAGGACTGCTATTGATCAGTCTGTTACTGGTATATGTGCATATTGTGTGTATTGTCTGGATATTGCCTTAATTCACAACAGCTAAGTGAATAATGCTTTGGCTAGGGACTTCGCAGATGACCTAGCCCTCCTCTCTCATACATACGAATAAATGCAGATGAAGACCGGAAATGTAGCACTAGCCTCCGCATCGATACGCTTTCACATTCACAAAGGAAAAGCAAGATTGTCAAATGCAACACGGAGAACACCAACCCAATCACACTTGATGGCGAAACTCTGGAAGAGGTGGAAACATTCAAGTACCTGGGGAGCATCGTTGATAAACAAGGAGGATCGGATGCAGATGTAAAGGCGAGGATTGGCAAAGCAAGGGCAGCATTTCTACAATTGAAGAACATATGGAACTCAAAACAACTCTCAATCAATTTCAAGGTCAGAATCTTTAATACGAACGTCAAGACAGTCCTACTGTATATAGCTGAAACGTGGAGAACTACTACGGCCATCATCAGGAAGGTACAAGTATTTATAAACAGTTGTTTACACAAAATACTCATCATTCATTGGCCAGATACTATCAGCAACAGCGTTTTATGGGAGAGAACAAACCAGCTTCGAGATGAAGAAGAAATTAGAAAAAGAAGTTGGAAGTGGATCGGACATACATTGAGGAAATCACCAATGTGCATTACAAGGCAATCCCTAATTTGGAATACGGAAAGGAAACGGAAAAGAGGAAGGCCGAAGAATACATTATTTTGTGAAATAGAAGCAGATATGAAAAGCATGAATGTTAACTGGAAAGAACTGGAAACGGTTGTTGAGGACAGAGTTGAATGGAGAATGCTGGTGAGCAGCCTATGCTTCTCGATGAGGGGTAACAGGCTTAAATAAGTAAGTAAGTTTCAAGCGAACAGTGCTGGGTTCGAGTCCCATAGTGAACATTAACTCTGAAATGCAGGTGCATCCAACTAACGAGTCACACATAGGAAGAAACCTTCGTTCTGGATCCCAATGCTAACCACCATCCATCTTTGTTTATAAGGTTATAACGCGGCAATACTCACAGTATGCATATTTGACTATAAGAGACTGGCCAATGACATTCCTCAACATCAATGAAAATATTCTAATAAACAACACACCAAGTGAATTTATGTTTCTCTCATAGAGATTTACTTTTTGCTTTTAAAATGAAAGTAAGTTTACTCTTTGATTAGAACATCCTTTGTTAGGAGGGAACATTTTTATTTTTCATGAGTAGACAACAATCAGGTAGGTACGTAGGTTGATAAGTAAAATATGAAAGTAAATGGAGATGAAATCGAAAAGTAAACGTTCTATTTTTGCTTTTGTTTTTGTTAATTGATCTATACCTAAGAATGATTATCGAAATCTCCTGAGAGTGATTATGGGAATAAGAGAAATCAAACTATTTAAAATGAATTTTAATGTTGAGTTAGGGAGAGATTTGTTGTTTATTTGATTATCAATTATATGTATAGTATTCAGTTTTCAATGGGATTAAAGCTATAAAGTGTTAAACTAGCACTTAATGGTCTAGACGCTAAGTACTCGCGCAAGATACTGATAGGTCGTGGGTTCGAATCTCGCAAGGCGGGATCGTGAATACGCACGGCTGAAGAGTCCCGCAATAGGATGAGTCGGCCGTTCAGTGAGTTTCAGGTTTTCCATGGTTGTCTAGATTCAATTGACTCATGATTTTAACTATAAAGTAAATAAAGTATACACGAAACCCCCTTTCTGATACAAATAATTGTTAAATAACTTGTATTATGCAATCATCCATAGAATTTTTTTCATTGTTAGATTACACAGTTTAGTGTTGATATTTCTTATGATTATTAATACTAACAATCGTATTATATTTGATGAAAGTGAATGATAAAAGTGAATAGATTATTGAATATTAACTAATACAGTTCAAATTATGATATTCTTCTTTGGTCTTTCTCTTTTCTGCTTACCTTCTGGATTCCGAGTTAGGGCTTGCCTCGTGATACAGTTTGATGATTTCTTTAATGTATGTTCTATCCATTCACAATGTCTTTTACTGATTTCCTCTTCAACTGGAACCTGGTTTGTTTTTTCACATAGTAGGCTGTTGTTGATAGCATCCGGTCAGTGAATGTTGAGTATTTCGCGTAGAAAACGGTTTAGAAATACTTGTACCTTCTTGACGATGGATGTAGTAGTTCTCCATGTTTCAGCTCCGTACAGTAAGACTGACTGTCTTGACGTTCGTAATGAAGATTCTCACTTTGAAATTTGTTGAGAGTTGTTTTGAGTTCCATATGTTCTTCAATTGTAGGAATGCTGCCCTTGCTTTGCTAATCCTCACGTTTACATCTGCATCCTATCCTCCTTGTTCATCAATGATGCTTCTTAGGCACGTGAGTCTTTCCATATATTCGAGAGTTTCTCCATCAAGTGTGACTGATTTGGCGTTCTCCATGATTGTTTTTCCTTCTTTTTCCTTGGCAGGTCTCTCTGGTTTACTATATCTCTCTGGTAGTTTACGCGTTGTATCATATAGTTGTTTCATATTTCCTTCTGTTGAAGCTTCTTTCGCTGCTATTGCTAGTTCTCCCATGTATTTCTGTTTATCGGCCTCAGTGTTCTTATTCACTCTTTTGTTTGTTTCTGCGTATTCTGCTTGTGCTTTGACTTTCTCTACTCGTATTCGTTTGTTGTTAATTTCTGTCTTTTTGTTCTTCCTTTCTTGAATTTTGTCCAGGGTTCCCACAAAGATCCATTTCTTTTTGATGTTGTTTCTTGTAGCCAACAACCTTCTGACACTTTGATGTTAATGTTTCTTTGACCCCTTTCCAGTTGTCCTCCATCATAGTTTCTTGTTCTTTCAGTAGATCCTGTAAACTTTGGAACCTGTTGTTGAGATTTATTTTGAATTGGTTGTGTTTGTTAGTATTAAACCATTGCGATGTTGTTCCCCCAGTTCTCCAGTGTTTCTTTAGCTTCATTTTCATCTTGGCAACAACCAGGTAGATGATGATCTGAATCTATGTCAGCTCCTTTCCTGTCCAGTACATTTATCGAAAAGAAACAACCTATGAATAATGATTAATTAAACTGTTCTACTTATTTTCTTGTCTTTTATGTTAGTCAACAAGTAGGGTGTCAACAACATTAAATTTTTATCCAAAGTTTTATTGAATACTAAATGTTTAGATATAAAAAACAATTGAACATTGGACAATGAACTGTTCCCCCACCCCACCCCGCCCCACCCCACCCTCCTTAAACAACATTAATTATATTACTAGGTATCTTGTTTATTTGACATAATAGTGGGTTTGCTTTGGTAATTAATCACATTGATAATCGTTATAATATGAATCTCAATGGTGTCTGAATTCAGAAGGCAAAGAGCGGTAGTAACTATAGTTTATTAGCGGATAGCACCGATCACAACAGTTATAAGCAGATGGAGTGAATTTGAAGTAGATAGGCGAATATATATATATGTGTGTGTGCGAGCGAATTCAGAGGTGAATTCATAGTCGAATCAAATAATGTTCAACTAAGCAAAGCAAAGGTAATTAATAAGATTTGAGTACATATATTTAAAAGGGGGTGGAGAATGAATCATCGAGTAATATTTAAGTGATCAATATATCATCTAAAATCTATCATGTACTCCTAATGATCATAACGGTACAAAGAACGATGAAAATTGTTACTAATCCATTAACATTAACTGTTAAGTAAATGAATAAAAAGGTTTAACCAACATTAACCGTAATCAAAATTAACTATAGATTAGTTACTAAAATCGGTAACTCCTTAACTAAATTAATTTTCATATTGAAAAGTAATCGTCTTTTTGTTGTTGTTGTTGTTGTTGTAGTTGTTGTTGCATACAGTATCCTTTTCTTTATCTTTAGGAGGGGGGGGTAACCTCCTCTTGTTTGTAAAAACATCTGAGCTACAAATCTTCTTCACCATACATCTATTGTCTACTCTTTGTAAACTATCTAATTTGTTGAATGTATAACTTGTCATTTTATGTCAATAGATTTTAAGAGTTATGCATTACAATGAAAGCTTTCTTGTATCTATGGTGACAATGATACGTATAGGAACAGTTAAATGTAAAAAAAAAACAATCTCGAACATTCTAATGATTGTCATTTTACTATACAATTACATGTGTTAATGGGTGTGTAATGGTTCGGTAATATTCTATAAAGAAATAGTTGAAAAGTAATACATCATTGTATATTGACATTTAAAGAATTTGACACATTTCATAGGTGATTTGTATTTGAACTAATTCTTAGAATGATGGTTAATTACTTATAGAATTGATGAATAGTTTTATTTCACTTACGTTGATTAGATAGGAATATTTGAACAACAATAACAACAACATTTTTATGGTTGAATTCATGAGTCAATTGAAGATGATAGATCCTGGGTTTGAGAACTCGTGGTGCGGAGTCATAAATGTGCACTACTGAGAAGTGCCACACTAGAATAAAACAGCCATCCAGTGATTCCAGGTTTTCCATGGTTGTCTAGCTGAAATTAACTCCTGATTTCAACTATTAAATTATTAAAATCTCCACAAAAATCCCTTCCGATAATAATATTAATATATTCATAGTTGAAATCATGGATCAATTGAAGATAGACCACCAACGAAAACCTGGAAGTACTGGATGACCAACTCATCCTATTGTGGGACTCCTCAGCAATGCAAATCCACGATCTCGCCTCGCGAACGAGATTCGAACCCAGAACCTACCAGTCTCGCGCCAGAGCACTAAACCGATAGACCACTGAGTCGGCATCTGACGGTGTTAATATTTAACTTCAATCAATCCACGATTTTGAGCGACCATTCACCGTGCATGCGCACTGCTGAGGAGTCCCATAATAGGATGAAATGGCCGTCCAGTACTTCCAGATTTCCATGGTGGTCTAGCTTCAATTGACCCATGATTTCAACTATGAAAATACTAAATTCTCCACAAAACCCCCTTTGACCAATAATATTAATTATAATGTGAAAACAATTTGACACCTAATCACTCTGGATAATAAGCTCACAGGGTAGGTTTAAGGTGATAACAGATTGTTTTTGAATACACAAATGGGGGGTTAAATATTTGTATGGTTATGACTTTAATAAGAACTAATTCTAAAATATAATTAATCACAGTCTTTGAAACTGAATTACAACTGAATCTTATTATGATTGGAATAAGAAATTAAGGCCTTATGAAATACTAACACGATTTTTATTGAAGCTTATATAACATGTTTCATAAGTGTTATATGCCAATAAGAATTATGAATGGTAACTTTTGAGAACTAATTATGGACCAATATGACATATAGATATCTTTATTGGATAGTTGTTAAGTAGCTAAACTATGCATATTCAGCCACGTTTGACTGAATCTTGTACAAGTGATATTTTCTATTTCATATTACGATGTGGTCAGTTTGTTTGATATATAAACACAATATGTTTGAGAATAATGATTCATATTGCAGAGGCTGAGATTGGTGTTCTGGACTCAACAGGTAGGGCAAGGAAGGAAAAAGGACCGATAAGGTCTTTAGACTGCTCGTACGGGTTCACGCATCATTGATCCGTTCGATAAGTCACTGTTCTCTAATTTGCGGTACCATTACAGCACAAATTAATAAGGCATAATGCCACAATTTCTAACAATAAGAGCTATAAGTAAATTTATTTGGGACTTAAAAAATATGTATAAAGTGACTGTTTTTGTATTGTTGATAGTGATTGATAAAGTTCCACCATGAACTCACTCCAATTCTAAGAATTTATATGTCAACTGGAAAAAACTGGAAAGGATTGTTCAAGGACAGAGTTGGATGAAGAATTCTGGTGTTAATTGTATGTCCCTTTAGGAGGGATGACAGACGTAAGTAATTACAAAATGATTAGATCAAGACAATTTGGTCAGTACGCTAACAATGGATAAACGAAACTCAGTTGTGAATATCATATAGATAATACCAACTCTTACTAATTAGTTTTTATCATTTAAATTAATAAATACTCAGTGTAAGCCACTTCTTCAGAGAATAAGTAACATATTAACATTAATCCCAGTTTAAATAGTACAACGGAACAACAAGAATATTAGAGATGGATAGTGGCTAGCAGTGGAATCCAGGACGCGCGTTTCGTCCTATTTGGGACTCGTCAAATGGATGTACCTGCATCTCAGAGTTGATTTTAACTCTGGAACTCGAACCCAGTACCTTTGGCTTCAAACGCCATCGCGTTATTCACTCGGCCACTGAGTCCTGATAGCCACTCGCGAGGGTACTGGGTTCGAGTACCAGAGTGAACATCAACTCTGAGATGCAGTTACATCCATTTGACGAGTCCCAAATAGGAAGAAACGCGCGTTCGAGATTCTACTGCCAGCCACTATCTTACTCTGCTTACCATGCTTGTGAATTAAGGTATATCGAGGCAATACGCACAGTATGCATATATGCCAAATAGAGACTAACCAGTCGCAGTCCTAACACATCGATGGGAAGATTCAAACAAGGAATACTAAATGAACACGAATATTAGGTGCGATCAATCAAAAAACAGGTCTGGATTAATGTAATTTTAGTTATTTATTCTCTGAAGACGTGGCTTACACTCAGAAAATCTAATCTTTCCATTAATGTTTAGAACTGCGATGGATCATTCTCTTATCAGCACATGTGTATCCTGTAGTGGATTGTTTCGATATTGCCTTAAGTGACAAGCATTATAAGCAAAGATGAATAATAGCTAGCAGTGAAACCCACCTTTGTTTATGATACTTGTAAATTACCGCAATATCGATGCAATACACACAGTATGCACATATGTTAATAAGAGACTGATCAATTGCAATCCTAAACATCAATAGGAAGATTTGAAGTAAACATTACCAAGTGAATTTATATTTCACCTCAATTCATAAGTTAATGGCTATCAGGAATCACTAACTAAGTAGATAACACGATGGCGTTTCAATTGAACGGTACTGTGTTCAAGTTCCAGAGTGAACATCAACACTGAGATGCAAGTACAACCAGCTGATGAGTCCCAAATAGAACAAGAAGCGTATCATGAATTCCAATTATATTTAACTGACTAATCCCAACTAGTAAAAAACTAGTGCCCCGATTTCCACTCCTAATCACTATTTCATCCTTTAATTCACTAGTTTATCAACTAAAAGAAACCTCAATTCTCTTTATAGATAGACAGATGTTTATTAAGATAATTCTAGGTATGTGATTAAACATTATCCATAAGAAATATGATAACAGTTTTGACAAATTTCTTTTTTTTTTTCTTCACTATATTCTCTCTCTTTCCTAAACTAATGAGTCCACTTATTTACCATTTAATTAATAATTAAAGAATTAAAAAAAAATAAATAAAACAAACCCTTCCCCCCCCCCTACACACACACACACAAAAGAAACCCTAAACAGAACAAAGAAAGAAAAAAAAATACAGACTGTTTAAACAATTTTCAAAAAAAGAAAAGAAAAAAGAGAAAAGAATAAAAAGAAAAGAAAAGAGAAAAAGAAAAGAAAAGAAAAAAAAGAAATCCTATGAAGATAATAAATAAACAAATTAGTAATTATGTATAGAATAAAACAAATAAAAAATTTAATCTACACTCAAACTTTAATTGTATTAGTCTATAATTTAATCCCGTGTACTATATATAGTATAATGACATACCCTTATTCACTAGTATATATAGGCAATAAGGAGAAAGGGTGATTAAGATATATTGTCTAGTATTTACTCATCATTAATTAGATAAACAGTTAATAAAGATGATAGAATAAACAAAAATATAAACAAATGTATTTAAAGATTATGATGATTAAGTTGAAAAAATGTTACATTTTTAACAAATTTACTTATTTACTTATACTTGGTACACCTCGTGAAAGAGTATAGGCCAAACATCAGTATTCTACATTTAATTCTGTCCTTGAAAATACTTTCTATTTCTTATCAGATGCTTTTCATCTTTTTCATGTCTGCCTATTATTATCAACAAAGTGGATTCTTCGACCTTCAACTTTTATGTTTTTCATCACTTATCAAAGTTAAAAATTGCCTTGTAATGCAGTTTGATGATTTCCTTAATGTATATTCTATTCACTTCAAACGTCTTTTCCTAACTTTGTTCTCAGATGGAAGTTGATTTGTCCTATCCCATACTAGCCTGTTTTTGATGATATCCGGTCAATGGATATTATGTATTGTGTGTAGAAAACTGTTAATAACCACTTATATCTTCTGCATCATAGCTTTCATAGGTCTCCATGTTTCCACTCCATACAATAGAAGTCTTGACATTCGTATTGCTGATTATTACTTTGATATTGGTTGACAGTTATTTTGAGGTTCATATGTTGTTCAATTGTAGGAATACTGTCTTTTCTTTGTCAATCCTCATTTTATTTCAACAATTAGCCAAATAACTTGTCTAATATGAAGATTATGAAGTAGAAATTACATGGAAACTATTCAGCTGATAATTGTATCATACATAAACTTACTTGTATTGCTGATTATAGACCCAGATATATATTATTAGTTGTAAGTGCTGTTAACATTCGAATCAATAATCTTCAGATTATAATCAATGGTCTAACATACTAGCTGTTAGAATACAACCGATACCTCGTGTTCATATATTGTATGAGCAACAAAATTTCCTGCCAGACTATCATATGAATTACCATTACACATGTTTAATCTTATGTCAAGACAGTTCTACTGTATGAGGTGGAAACTTAGAGAACTACGAAAATCATCATCCAGAAGATACAAGTGTTTATTAACAGTTTTTTACACAAAATACTTCGGATCCGTTGACCAGAAACTATCAACAACGACCTGCTGTGGGAGAGAACAAACCAGATTTCAGCGGAGTAAGAAATCAGGAATAAGTGCTGGAAGTGGACAGGACACACGTTAAGGAAAGCAACTAACTACATCACAAGGCAAGTGCTTACATGGAATCCTGAAGACCAAAGGAGAAGAGAGAGACTAAAAATCACATGACGTCGAGAAATGGAAACAGACATGAGAAGAATGAACAACAATTGGATAGAACTAGAAAGGAAGTCATTGAATGGTGTGGGTTTGAGAATGCTGGTCGTTGGCCTCTGCTCCATTGTAGGTGACAAGCATAAAGAAATTAATCAGTAATATGATGTAGTCAATTGTGTTACATCATTTACCGTTTTGATTTGATCTGTAACTATGACTAACCTAAATTCATCAAGAATTCTTTGTTGTTTAACAAAGAAAAAAAAAACTAGACAAAATAGTTCAGGGTAAAGTAATCCGTACAGAATTCAAAAAACAACAACCTAAAAAAGTCCTAATAAGAACATCAATCAAAGTGAATGTTCCTTGCTATGATAAAATATGACTAGTATATTCTCTTATATTGAACTACCTTTTTTCTATCCTTAACAACTGTTTCATAAATATCAAATTTTATGATGAAAGCAAGTTATATGAAACAGTTTGCCAATTATTTCTTTTAAAGTACAGATGTAACTTTACATCATGGATGTAGGGTGGATGATGAAAAAAATAGTAATCACTACTGAAGTATCTGATTCAGCCAGGTACAACGTAAGATCAAGCACATAGATGCATCGGTCCAAGTTGCAGAAGTTACCTGCTTACTTACTTACTTACTTACTTACTTTCGACTGTTTCTCACAATGGAACATAGGCTGCCGACCAGTATTCTCCAACCCACTCTGTCCTGGGCTTCCTTTTCTGGTTCTATCCAGTTCTTGTTCATTCTTCTCATGTTTGTTTCCATTTCTCGACGTCATGTGTTATTTGGTCTTCCTCTTCTCCTTTGACCTTCAGAATTCCATATGAGGGCTTGTCTTGTGACACAGTAGTGTGATTTCCTTAAAGTGTGTCCTATCCATATCCAGCGCTTCTTCCAAGTTTCAAAAGTACCTTAAATAAAATTATATGAATATATACTCCTCCATATAATACTCAGTTTGAAGACAAAGGTTACCAAAACTAGATGATATATTAATGAGATAAGTTTTGAATGGTTTCAAGATACACATATACTTGGTAAGACATTATATATTGAAAACAAAATTCAATGGTAACAAGTTAACCTTTGTCTTCTTCATTATTTATTATTATGATTATTATCAGTATTAGTGTTTTATCTGAAGCTTTGATTCTTATTGTGCTGCGTACTACTAGACTAATTGAACGGTCGAACCCGCAACGTCACAAGAGAGAAGACAGAAGACTAGTAAGTAGGAACTTTATTCCCCAAAACAGTGTCAAAATATAGTACAGAAATCTCATGTATTTATTGTTTTGGCTGAATGTAAGTCATCATCTCAGACAACCAATAGGCACATAGGGGGTCATTCTCATCCATCAGATGAGGAAGCTACACGTCCTAGAATATTCCCCTATCAGTGATTGGATGGAATGTCTTCGGCTCTTTCTGGCCTTCCTGAGGTTTCCTAGAGTTTACCAATGAGCCATCCTTACAATTACTATTAGCTTTATTCAGCATTATGTTTTGGGTATAATATAAAATTCTCAGCACAATGTATTTCAACAAGTTTTCATTTCTTACTTCTTCGTCGATCCTGACGATAAATAATGAGTGATCACCAATTAGATGTTGGTAATCCAGTTAATCGACATATAAATAACGTAGTTTTTTTCGATGTATATTGCTAGCAACCATAAGATCTCTGATTAAGCCTTTTGTAACTTATACAACGAAAGGTTGTACACTTTTCAGAAACGCATCTGAATAGGTTATGCGAATAATAGTCATAATGATGTATTACAAAAACAAATTAGATAACTTGTGATATCTAGGTAGTAGGTACATGTAGTCCAGATGTTCAAACAAACCGGCGAGTATCCGGGTGTTTTTTTTTACAAAATTTATCAAAAAGACTAATTGTTTTTTAAATACTCAGTTAATGGCAATTAATTTCACTTATAATAATTGTTACCTCATAAGCTATTAAAAACATAACAAATTGACATTATAAAATAAATTTAATAGTTGAGATCAGGAGTCGATTGAAACTAAACCACCATGGAATACCTAGAAGAACTGGACGACCGTCTCGTCCTATTGCATGCCTCTTCAGTAATCCCATATAGGAGTTCCATACTAGGATGAAACGGCCGTCCAGTGCTCTCAGGTTTGCAATGATAGTCCAGCTTCAATCAATTCATGACCTCAACTATTAAAATTACTATAATATTTGCAAAAAACCCCTTCCTGCAAGAAATATCGTTTTAAACAAGAATAAACTTAACTTATCATAGTGCTTCACAAAAATATCCCAACGAAATTATGATATGTGTTGTTGAGTCGAATGAGAATCGTTAAAATGATTGATGGATGATATTGATTTAGGATTTAACTAATAAATTAAATTATTGATAAGTTTTCGTGTCCATCAAACCTGGTTAAAATGCCAGATATTCACTTTTTGTCCTCTCAATTTCGTAAACACCACCCCCCCCCCGCCATGAGAAAGCAGTGAGTTGTACTTCCCTGACAGAGGCTATAAACATGTTGCCATGTGAGAACATTTCAAAAGTGAGAGCTTACACTCTTCAATCTAGTTCGTATCACTGCATTTTTCTTCAAATTATATCAAATCTCTTAATTTTGTTCAACTAAGTGTGTTAACAATATTCATAAAATAATCCATATATTTTAACAACAATAACAACTGTTCATTATATTAATGAAATGGTAGATTTTTATTTCAACTTCAATGATAAATTAGTTAGTATGATTTCAAAACAAAAAAAAGTTACCTGAGAAAAACGTTCTTTTTTCTTTTTTTTCTTTTTTTTCTATTTTTCTCTTTTTCTCTTTTTTCTCTTTTTTTCTTTTTTCTTTTCTTTTCTTTTTTTTAAAATTTTTTTTTCTTTACTTGTATGTAAGGTGATATGATACTTTTGTAATGTTTTTAATGTTGAAATGTTGAACATTTAGGAGATACATCTAGAAGATACATGAATGATTTAAATGAATTGAAGAAGAAATATGCAACGATTTTTCATGTTGTCTATAATCATGACTTAAGTTAGTTAACAATAAAACAATGTTACAACTTTTTTTAGTTAGAATTGAATGAATGAAAATGTCGAAGGTAAATTTAAAAAGGTTATATATAGGAATTTAAGAGATGGATAATTTTAATGACGTTTCGTTCACGGTGTTGAATGATGAATGATGAAAGCTCTACGACCAAACTATTTAGGTCAGGGGATAAAACTCTATCGAAAAGTATGACTTACGCCTGTTACCCCTCGTCGAGGAGCATAGGCCACCGACCAGTATTCTCTATCCAACTCTGTCCTCAATAACCCTATCCAGTTCCTTCCACTTAACATTCATCCTTTTCATATCCGCTTCTATTTCACAAAGTAATGTGTTCATTGACCTTCCTCTTTTCCACTTCCCTTCTGGATTCCAAGTTAGGGATTGCCTCATGATGCAGTTTGGTGATTTCCTCAATGTATGTCCAATCCACTTCCAACTTCTTTTCCTAATTTCTTCTTCATCTCGAAGCTGGTTTGTTCTCTCCCATAAAACGCTATTGCTGATAGTATCCGGCCAGTGAATGTTGAGTATTTTGCGTAAACAACTGTTTATAAATACTTGCACCTTCCTGATGATGGCCGTAGTAGTTCTCCACGTTTCAGCTCCGTACAGTAGTACAGACTGTGTTGACGTTCATATTGAAGATTCTCACTTTGAAACTATTTGACAGTTGTTTTGAGCTTTCATCGATGACCGATGAAAGCTACACGACATAACCGTCCACTTAAAAGGACAAAACTTTATCGAAAACTATAAGTTATTCGTTATTTTGTTTATAAAGGAAATAATAACTGTTCGGTTACTAAGTAAGTAAGTAGTATGTATTAGGAATTTTTTAAAAATGTTGGGAACTATATTCCTAAAAGAGGTAATGAACCGTTAATTGAACTAATAAAATATCAATGTCTAATAAATTTGCCGGCTCAGTGGTATAGAGGTCACGAGGCTGATAGGTTCTGGCTTCAAATCTCGCGAATGAGATTGTGAATGAGCACTGTTGAGGAATCACATACTACAAAAAGTTGGCCGTTCAGTGATTCCAGGTTTTCCGTGGCGGTCTAGTTTTAATTGACTGATGAATTTAACTATAGAATATGTAAGATTTAAATACATAATCATTAAATACTTATGAAGATATGTCCAAATGTTTAATTCATGTACAGTACATTGTTCACAATAGGAAAAATGCTTGAAAGTATATGTTGACTGTTACTCAGGGAAGTTGATGTATCACATAAACACAAAAGTGATAATTCTCAGCTCTACTATTTTCCATTGGCGATTGGATATGATTTTGTCTAACATAACAAACATTCACCTCAGTGGCATTTATCTTACTGTTACTCCCAATGGAGCATAGACCGCCAACCAGCATTCTACAACCCAAGTACCATCTATCTAAGCTACAAATATTCTCTAGCATTTTATCCAAATACTCCTTCATATTGAAAATACTTTATTTCTTCTTTTGTTCTTCTCTTTTATTCATTCAGAAACTGGTATTTGATGATTTCAAGGATCCTTTAAACATCAATCAATCAATAATAATAATCTTACCAAAGTCATTGGTTTAAATCAGCTTCTCAGACAATGATTACTTTCATATATCAATATCTAATTCTAATTGTTCAATTCAGTATAGGATTAACTGCATACAAAAATGAAATAGAACATAAAAACAATTGGATAAAACCTATAATAACTCATTCACCTTCAGATGTATTTTCAACAGATAGTGTACTTGAATTTACATGTCAAGCTACTGGATATCCAAAACCTATAATTGTATGGTATGATGCAATGACTGGTAAACAAGTTATTGATGAAATACCAAGTAGTGGAACAACTTCTGGTATACATGTAAATCAACATTATGGTAAACTATTAGTTTCTAGTCCTGAAAGAGGTAAATTGTATTCATTTTATTGTAATGCTTCAAATTCAGCCGGATGGACAATAAGTCAACCACCAGTACGTGGTGGTTCAGTTTATATAAGTTCCCAATTTAAACAAATACCAGTGGATAAAACTGTTCATGAAGGTGATAAAGTTGTAATGGAATGTATTCCTCCAATAGGATTACCTGAAGTCAAGGTCTACTGGTTGAAAAATAATAATTTGATTTCTGCTCAGAATGGAGTAAAACCTAAGAATAATATCTCTGTGATAAATGAGTTGAAGTCGAATATTGAAATATCAATCGATGGAAGTTTGCATATAAATCCTGTCACTATTAAAGACAGCGGAACATATACTTGTGTGGCGTCTAATATTGCCGGTGAACAAGTTTCGCCTTCAGCCTATCTGATAGTTAAGTCACGTACTCGATTCCTGGAAACTCCCGTAGATATTAGGGTCAAAAAGGGACGTGATATCAAGCTGAAATGCAAAGTTGAAGGAAATTATGTTGTTAAATGGAAACGAGGCCCTGGTGAAGAACCAATAGATCCGCATCGAGCTGAACTGACTGAAAGTTATCTCCTTATCAGAAACGCTCAGATTTCAGACTCTGGTACATATATTTGCACTGCTGCTGGAGGTATTGAAGCTGATGCCACGGTTACAGTTGATACACCACCAGCATTTTCTGTCACACCCGATGATCTGACCGTTAACGAAGGAGAAACTGCAGTGTTTCATTGTATAGCTGCAGGGCATCCATTGCCATCAATTTATTGGGAACTTCCAGATAAAACACCGATATTTCCTGGTGATCAAACAATTAATGAATTTCATAATGGCAAACATTATCTAACTCCTGAAGGAAGTTTGGAAGTTAGAGATGTCAGACAAAAAGATTCTGGTAAATACCAATGCACAGCGCATTCATCTATCGATACAATTCATACGAGTGCAACATTGCACGTCATTAACCAATCTAAGAAAAAGGTGGATTCATCGAAAGATGTATATTCAATTTCTGAAAACGAACCAAGCCAATTTTCTATATCTAATTTTTATTGGCTAGCCCCTATAATAGGACTTCCACCTCCAAACCAAACACGAACTGTGGGTGAGATAGTCACCTTGGATTGCGAACTGGGATTAACTAGAGGCTTGCCTGGATCTTTGGCATCAACATTGCCCTATTCAGATCTATCTGATTGGTCTATTGGATGGTATAGGTCTACGAAGGATGGTGTAAAGGAAAATATAGACATCTCAAACCTGCCTTATGATCAGCGTTACACTTTGCTTCCACGAGGTAGCCTTCAGATATCAAATTTACGAATAGAAGATTCTGGAAATTATACATGTATTGCAAAAGCAGTTATCAAACCTTACATAGATGAGAGTTTGGTGTCATTTACTTTGCAATCCAACTGGACCTCTTACTTAGATGTTGTACCTGAAGGATCACCGGCAACGGCACCTATCATCAACGAAAGTCCTCTTCCTCCGCCAGAAAACCTAAAAGCTACTAATGTGACGTCATCGACTGTCATACTAGTTTGGGATCTACCATTTCCACCATCTATTTCGCAAGAATTCACACGAGGTAGCCCAATGAATTCTCGTCAGATTACCTATTGGGTAGAGCTCTATAGACCTGATAGACCAACAGATGGATGGATAGTGGTTGAGAAAAATTGGCATGCACATACTGTACAGTTAGGAGGATTACAACCAGAAACTATATATTATTTTTTAATTAGACCTCGCTGGAATGAAGGAAGAGTAGGTTGGGCCAGCGCCCCTCTGGGTCCAGTTTTAACTTTAAAAGAACAAGTTGTAAGTCATCAAGAAGTTCAACTATCGGACAGAGAAACTTTGAAGTCCTTTAAAAATGTTAACTTAATATTGTTACATTTGTATCCACTTTCACCTAAAAGGGTGCGAGTTAGCTGGTCCATTACAGAAGCTCTCCCTGTACTATCATTGGTAAAAGGTTATTCAGTTTATCACAGAGAAGTCCCCATGATGCAGTGCATTTCTAACAAACTCGAGGGTATTTACTCAGATACAACTGGACTAACAACAAAAAATGGGGAAAGAATGTACTGCAGTATCAAATCTACCACCTCCCTAGATTCACATTCTCTATTTCGTCTTGAAACAATGCAAACTCTACAACAAAATCTTAAGAATAAGCAAGAACAGGAATTAAATAACGCAACATCAGACCGGTGGACAATCATCGATATCAAAACTCAATATCAGAAAGATAGGAAATATAGTGAGATTCATAATGCATTAACAATTCAAGAAACTAGCCTTTTACGTGATCTTGAAGCTTTTCGATGCTATGAAATCAAAGTTAAAGCATATTCATCTAATTCTTTGATGAAAAATATTGAAAGCCGAGAAAGTAATACACTTAAAGTTTTAACTTTTGAAAGTTTTCCAAGTTCACCACCGGATAAAATATTTGCTGTATGGATATCTAATACAACTATAGAACTCTCATGGGATCCACCACCTGTAAACCATTGGAATGGATTATTAATGGGTTATATAATTTATGTATATGATGAAGATGCAAGTAATCATCAAAATTTCAATTTATCTTATACTGAACAAAAGACATTAATTAAAGGATTAACTGGAAAAACTATATATTTTGTTCAAATAGCTGCAGTTACATGTAAAGGAATTGGAGTACGAAGTGCACCTATTCAATTAAAACCAGATTTACGTAAAAAAGGATTAGGTGTTGGTTGGGGTTTTGATATACAAACTGGTAAACTTTTACAATTTATGAATATTGAAAGAAAAGAAATTAATGATAAAAGGGGGGAAGATTTTATAAATCAACCATGGCTTATTGTGACAGTGATATGTAGTTTATTAGTATGGTGTGCTACTGTTGCTTTGATAACATTTTGTTGTAGATATCAACGTTATCGATTTAGAAAATCTCCTGGTACTGTACTTATAACCAATCATTCACAATGTGGCTCAATAGCTGATGGATCTAACAATATTAGCACAAATATAAATAATTCCATAAATGAAAATAAAATTTCCAAAAGTTCACATCTTTTACAAAAAGATCATGTTCAATTGGAACCATTATTAAGATCAGAAACACCAAATATAGAAAATGATAATTGTTTAGAATCTATAGATAAAGGGAAATATGTTGGATGGCATCATTATCCATCAACTACTCAAAATCAAACTTTACATAATATGACTACTAATTCCCATAATGAGTTTAATAATACAGAGTCATGTGATACTCAATTCAATTCATTCAATCCAGCACTTTTAGCATTGTCTCATTCTCCATGTATACTGAATGAAACTAGATTGGATGCTGGATTGTATGCTACAGCAGAAAATGTTACTAATACAATCGTACATAATAACCATCATCCAAATATTCAATCTAACAACACCCAAACGAATCATCATATACTTCAAGGGCCAAATACATTAATACCTTTCCCAAATGATTGTACTTCACGTACATCTTATTTAAGTTATCAATCTCATATTATCCCACAATCTCAAATCAATACTAATATCCCAAATGGATATCATAATATAGATCAAAATTTGTCTTCAGTAACAAGAATTGGTTTAACTAGTTTACCTTTAATAGCACCAGTAGCTCCAATTAATAGTTTACAACATATAAACGAATCAATACCATCTTCTCATTCAATACATGATTGTCATGGACAAATACCACAATTGACTGTAGCACCTTATGCAACTGCATCTCTTATTCATAATGCATTAAATGGTAATAAAAATACCTCAACAAAAAATTGTACTTCGCCAACATTTTATACTATGAACAATGGTGTTTATGATGACAATATTGATACACCTAGTGAATTAACTTATGAATTCGATGAAAATGTAACTCCTTCTGTATCTACAAAATGTAATGTACTTCAAACACAATTACAAACTAATCAACCATCATATACAAATGCTTGTTATCGAACAAGTAATAATGAAGAAAATGGGAACTTACCACAGTTTTCTCCACCAGGACAACATGATCTAGTTGAATGTTCACAAAGACAAGAGATTAGAAATAAATCAAACTCGGCAACATCTAGTAGTTTAACAAATGATGATGAAAAATCTTATAGATGGAAAAAAATAGCAACAGCAGATGAATCGGATAGTAATTATTTTAAACAAAATCATTCAAAAATGATAGTAACCATGACAACAACTACAACACCAACAGCAACAACATCACAGCAACAAAATTCCTTCACATCAAAATCTGAACAAGGTGAAGGATATTTATTTTGTTATAATGATAAACAAATAATACTACCACCACCACCAAAATCACCTCCACCTCCAGCACCAAGATATAATCATACTATACATGATAATAATGATAATATAATCAATTATCAATGTTCACCTATAAAAATTGATGAACATCAAGAATATTCATCTTCATCATCATTATCATCATCATCATCATTAACCCATACACGACATACATCTGCATCAATTACTAATGATATGAAATCAATTCCAAAATCTTATCCAATGATAATAACTAGTAAACATAAAGAAACAGAGTATCTGTTCAGTACTAATAACCATGATCATCATCATCATCAACATCAACACAATAATCACTCACCTATCAATGAACAAAATATATACTACTCAAATTTTTATAGTAGTGATGATGAAAGAGAAAATGAACAAATTCAGAATAAAAAATCAATAAATGAATCAATAATGAATGGTACAAAGTATTCTGATCAGCATCCTCATCAACATCCTTATCAACAACATCAACATCAACCTTATCAACATCGAGATCCTTCATTAAATTCATCTTATTCAATAGATAAACAATCATTTATACAAAAACCTATAATGTCATTGAATGAAAATGAATTACCTAATACTGCATCATCAACAACATTTTGTATTAAATTAAATCCAGAAGAACATTCTAGTTCAACTTATGCTCAAGTATATTAAGCTTATATATACATAGATCAATGAGGATTCTTTACATAGCAACCTATGTTGCTATGTAGTAACTATAATGTATTTACATGTAAGATGTATTATATAAGAAATATATATATATATATTGTACATTATTCAATTATTGTTTCTACATCAAATAGGATAACAATTTCATCTATTAATGATGTAATCATCATTCCAATTTTTATGATTATGGTAACTAATACTAATAATAGTAATGATAATAATAATAATAATAATAATAGTATTATTATTATTACCTCTTCCACTGAACATAATATATTTATTTTCCTTAACTACTATTTTACTCTTCTATCCTCTCTTTTTTGTTTTCCTAATAAATTCTTCAATGTAGTTATGTAAATATGGGTAATTTTGAAGAGAAAAAAACAAAAAAATAATAAAACACTGTTTACTCTTTTTTATTGATTTATTGATTAAATCTTTTTTTCCTATTTATCGTCATGTGTTTAATTATTGATTTATTGATTTATTTGTTTATTTATTTATTTTTTAATTTTTTTGGCATAGGATATTTATCCGCCCCCACCCCCCCTTTAAAATTGTACTCATATTTATTGAGTGTATTCTTTAAATATTAAATAATTGTGAATAGATTTAGAATACTAATTATAGGATTATTCTATTACTATCTAAACGTTATTGTCTTTATTTATGATTTCATTATAGACATTACTCCTTTAGTAGGTAATTAAAAGACTAAACTGGCTTTGAGTAGATGTATTGAACTGAAAAGATCTCGTAATCATCATGATTATCAATGTTCTATTTCTTGAAAAAGTTTTCTTTTTCTTTCAATATATAGTAGGTATAGTTTCTTTCTAAACCCATAGTTTGCTTGCATTGTTTTCTCTCTCTCTTTCTCTCTTCATATTCAATTTCTATGTTTGTTTATTTATTAAATAACAATGAAATAGGAATAACTATGATTTTAAACAAAATACAGTAACATTCACACATTGTTTGTTTGTTTGTATATTTATTTCATAATGTTTGTATGTATGTTGTTTTTGTTGTTGCTATGAGCTTACACAAAGTGGCAATTACATTTTCTTACTTCTATTTTAGGATCCATTTTGATATGTATATAAGTAGTAATGTTACAATAGAACAGCTGGTTGTATCATTACAATTTTATTCTAAATCATAAGAATGAAAACAAACAAACAAACTAAACAATCTAGGAAAAGTGGAATAGTTGTTGTTTATTGGTTTCTTCGTTTCATTTTCTTAGATTTGTCTTTTATGTGTTTTTACTTTGTTGTTTACGCGATTTCAATTTCCTTCTTTTAATGATGGTGACGATGATGATGATGATGATGATGGTGATATTGGTTCTTGTTATAGTTATTCAGTCAATGACCATTATTATTAATTAAAGTTGTTTGCTTCTGTTGTTTGTTTGTTTATTTATTTGTTTTTGGCCCAGTCTTACACACACACACACACATACATACATACATACATACATACGACTATTCAGTATGTGAGAATTACTTTTTCTTCATTATCTTTGCCATTATTTCACTTATTCATATGTTATTTATAGGAAAATGAATAAGACTGAAAGGCTTAGTGATTATACAAACAAAACGTTTTTTCTTGTACAAAAGATTTTTATTTGAATATGGTGAATAAACATTAAAATCTTTGAGTGTTTTGTTGTTGTTTTTTCATTTTTTTCAAAAACAAAACAAAAGATTCTAAAAGGGGATTCCTGAAGTATTTCAAATGTATAAAGTTTTTAGTTGAGAGGTATAAGAGAAATGGATTGTTTGGTGGTGAAGTTTTCATTGTTCTTCTGAACGACATCATCAGCACTCGAAGTTTGTGCTGATAATGTCGTTCAGAAGAGTGATCAAAGCTCCACGACCAAACCATCTAGATCAGAGAATAAAACTCTATCAAAATTAACCATTTGAGCTACAAATCTTCTCCACCATCTCAATGTTACGTAATATTTGTCAAACTCGCTCATATAAAAGATATCTCCAGTGATAAATAATAAAAAACGATTATTTGAATAGAATGACAGAGAATTCATTTAATCTTCGGTGAGACTATAATTTATGGACGAACTAATCAGATTTAGGATAACAGGTCTTGAATTATGAAGCGAAATTCATTCACTTATTTTAACTGATGTCAATTCGTGATGAAAATCATAAATATAAATCCTAACCCTTACTATCAACTGTGAATTAAAATCCGTTTTTTCACACCCTCAATTGACCCTAGTAAGTAGGTGGATATTCTCAAAGTCTTCTTAATGTCACTCAAAGGTCGTTCAGAAATTATAATCTCATCCTATTTTCTTAGATACTCAAGAATAGTTTACAGAATATGACTAACTCCATGAGATATTTCCTGGAATTCTAGGACGAAACGGCCGTCCATGGTGGTCTAACTTCGACTGACTCATGATCTCAACTATATAGAATATGTCACCTTTTTAAGATTGATAAATATTTACTAGTGAAATTTATTCAAAAATTTGAAGATAGTATGTCAAGGTTTTCAAGTATTTTGATAAAAAAAATGTTTAGAAAATTGAATAAAATGAATTGAATCTGAACTGAATCATAATCATAACTCCATTGCACAAGCAAGTGGCTATCAGGACTCAGTAGCTGAGTGGATAACATGGTAGCGTTTCAAATGAACAGTACTGGGTTCGAGTCTCAGTGTGAACATCAACTCTGTGATGCAAATACAACCAGCTGATGATTCCCAAATAGGACGAAGAGCGAGTTCTGAATTTGACTACTAGCCACTATCCATGCTTGTGAATTAAGGAAATGTCGAGGCCATACTCACAGTATGCACATATACTATTAAGAGACTGATCAATTGCAGTCCCAAACATTAATGAGAAGATTCAAACAAACAATATCATGTGAATTTATTATAATCATTTGTTTCTATTTGAATTTTCATTCATGTCTTCTTCAGATTCACCTATATATAACACCGGCGGTAATTAATTAATGGACTGAATGATTTGTTTGTAAAATCTCCAATCAGTAGAATATTGAATTTTCGATATGATATAACATGATCTAAGCTACTTCTGTTTCCTTTGAATCAAAATTATGAATTCAATCCTTTGCAATGATCATTACTTACTTGAATAATTTTTTTCTGGTTAGCGTTTTTTTAGCGAGTTGGTTTTCTACGGGATGTGGTCGCTAACCCCATGCCCAACCCTCCTCCTTTACCCGGGCTTGGGACCGGCAGTAACTCTTGAAGAGCTACAGGCGGAGTTTTGCAATGATCATTATGACTAATAATTGTGTATATGTGCCAAAATGGAGTTGACCGACGTTGTTAAATGACAAAGAATTCATTCATACCCTGGATAAAATGATCAACCTCTGTATCAGATAAAAATGCCTTTTTTAAAGAAAAAATTAATTGACAACCGCTATATCAATCAATTTGTTTTGATTGTCTTCCTAATGAATGATCTCTAATGTAGATTTTGTTAGCTTTAGGGAATTCCTTAGTTTGATTCTTTAGCTTTTGATTGACAGAGTTTTTGTTTATCCGTTGATAAACTGGGAATGTGTATTATTCCCAGACTAAATTGCAAACCATATTCTTTGAGATTATCTAGTACTGTAAATGTTACTCAAAGTAGTGCTAATAATTGACATGTGGGCGAGAATGATAATGATTGGTTGTTTTGCTGAATCAAACAGGTAGATAGTGTGACAGGGATTATTTGTATTATATATTCCCCTATCCTTATTATGTATGGACTGTTATTGATCGACTGTTCCTTGTTGTCGGATTTTGTTGTGGAAATATATTGATGTTCTAGTCAGGCTAATCTTGTATTCTTAATCTGAGTTGTGTTGAAGTCCTGTAGAATAGACACTGGGTGGGAATCTAGTGTGGATATTCGTCTAAGGTAAATTAACGTCCCACATATGTGTAAAAAGTGAAAGGTTTGTTATAACAAGAAACCCTAGCGTTATAACAAGTATCCTACCGTTTATAACAATAATACTGTATAGAATGACAATCTGAACTTCGTCATTTTACTATTCAAACTAGTTTACATTAAATCAGGCAAAGACGTCCATCTGAAAGACAAACATTTTAGTTCCTTTCAAAATACTCACTAATATTTCTGATTTCATTTCAGAAAGACATAAACTTTACATATCCAGATATTCAACTAAAATACTTAAATTACTTTTCAAAGACTTCAGATCACTTTAAATTGGTGACATCTATGATTAGTTTGTAATAAGCAATTACCACTTACACTTTTTACTAATTACTTCATGAATGGACTGTAATTATGAAAATAGAACAGAATGTTATAATTGACGTGTTTATTTAGGCTGTCATATAAAATCAAGGTAGTTTGTTGAAGTCATGAGTCCATTGAAGCTAGACCACCATGAAAAACCTGGAAGCACTGGACGGACAACTCGTCCTATTATGAGACTCCTTAGCAGTACTCACTGTATTATTACTCAAAATGAATGATTTATCTTCACCATTGAAATGAAGACTATAAATGAACTTTGGGATCGAGATATAACAGTTGTATGTCAGTCCCTTTCTTTTTAAGGTTCTTACAGTTCAGATAATACATGTTATTACAGAACACTATTCGTTTCATCCTTCAAATACTCCACTTTTATATATTTGTATTTGACAAAAAAATTAATTATCAGAAGAGGGTTTTGTGCAGATTTTAGTAATTTGATTGTTGAATTCATGTGTTATTTGAAGCTGGACCACCATGAAAAACCTGGAAGCACTGGATGGCTGTTTTGTCCTATTGTGGGACTCCTCGGCAGTGCGCATCGTATTATTTCTCAAAATAACTCGTATAGGAGATGATTAGAAGAGAGTTAGGGGCGACCGAACCAGAACGTGCTATTAGCTAACAAAGTCACTAACTTCTGGTCTGAGCCATTTTGATAGATGCAGACTACTTGATTGGGGTCCGTGTGACTATCGTGACCAACGGTTGGAGACTTTGTGTAACATGGCTCAGAATCGATCACAATGACGTAGGTGTATACACTCTTTGTGTTCTATTAAACCGTGAGATTAAAATAGCTTTATATCTGTCTTTTTTACTGTACTACATCCTTACATACAATCTTTATTTTATATATTACCACTACCTCTATGAATTTGGTTGTTATCTTGTTATGCTAACAAGGTATGGCAACTTGAACCGATGCATATATGTACTTGATCCTACGTTGGAACTGACTGACTGACTGATTATCCTCTCCGTTAGTCTTTTTTTATTTAAAAAAGCTTCAATTGTCAGTCATTTATAGAAATCTTATCTGTCCCCTAATGAAATTCAAATTATGCCAAAGGCAATTACATTTTCTCTTCGCCCCCCCCCCCGTACTCTCTGTTTATGAACAATTAAATAGCAATAGCTTTACTAATTCTATAAATAATTCGAAACATGAAAAACAAACTATTGCTTAATAAAACATTATTTATTCCCTTAATTATACTATACTTAACATTCTTCTATTCAATGGAAAGAAACTTTAATTGTTTGCATGTTCATGCATATATTAATCATTTAAAACTCTTCTTAACTTCGCCTGTAGCTCTTCTAGAATTATTACCGTTCCCAACCTCAAGTAAAAGAGGAGGGTGGTTGGACATAGGGTTAGCAACACCCACCCCCTAGAAAACTAACTCGCTACAGAAATGCTAACCAGAAAAAAAAAACTAATTCTATTATTCATATGTGAATTACATAAAACATGTGAAAATTTAAGTTAACATATAAAATTCACATAATGATATTATGAAAAATGAGACAAAACTGTTTCAGTTAAACGAGGGAAAAAAAGGAAAAGAAAAACATTTATCATGTGAAAATTGATAAACTTGTTGAGTTATATTTAAGAGTAGTTGGTAACTTAGAGAAATATATATATATATATGTAAATGAACACCAAAACATATAAGAACTTTCGTCTAGATGAGAGCGCACTGCTGGGGAGTCCCACAATAGGACGAAACGGCCATCTAGTTAGTCTAGGTTTTCTATGATGGTCTAGCTTCAATTGATTCATGATCTTAAGTATATATAAAATTACTAAAATCTCTACGAAACCCCCCTTCTGATTACAGCGAATAGTGTGAGAACTACGAAAGCCATCATCCAGAAGATACAAGTGTTTATTAAAAGTTGTCTACGTTAAATACTTCGGATCCGTTGGCCGGAAACTATCAGTAACAAGTTACTGTGGGAGACAACAAACCAGATTCCAGAGGTGGAAGAAATCAGGAAGAAGTTCTGGAAGTGGATAGGACACATATTGAGGAAATCACACAATTGTGTCACAAGACAAGCCCTCACATGGAATCCTCAAGGTCAAAGGAGAAGTGGAAGATCAAAGAACACATTACGCCGAGAAATAGAGACAGACATGAGAAGAATGAACAAAAAATGGATAGAACTAGAAAGGAAGCCCAGGACAGAGTGAGCTCGTCGGCGGCCTATGCTCCATTGGGAGTAACAGGCGAAAGTAAATACGTAAGAATAGTTTCACAGTATTTGGACGCTGAGTTGATGTAAGACAATAAATAGGAAGAAGAATGTATATTTGTAAAATCTCAGCGAATGAAATTTGAAGTAAATCTTTTTATCATAGACACAATTCTATTGTTTTTCTTTGTGTATTGGATTTTTATAATTCTTACTATTCTTGATCTTAGAGTATCATTTGAATATTTAGGATTCTTCTAATGTCTTCTGAAATACCTTCACGATATGGGATCACCACTGTGTTACCTTATTCTTCTTTCTTTAATCCTTCGGACATTTGTTCATCATTAGATTATATCGTTTGGTTTAGTCACAAGTTTTCGAACTCTTGTGCTTATATTTTTGGCCACTGTCATTTTGGTCGAATGTGGATGTACCGACTTAAAATCTAATAATTTCCCTGAAGGTGTCGGCTTGATTATCTGAGAATGTGGTGGTGAGAAGTTGGCTCCAGAGGGGATCGAACCCTATACACTCGCGTAATTTGCACGACGCTCTAACCAACTGAGCTACGGAGCCAATATGTCGGTTGTCATACTTCAAATTCATTCGCTGAGAGTTTACAAATATATTATTCCTATTTCATGTCTAACACCAAAACATTTGCATGAGCTTGCAGTAACTTCATTTGATTACAATGATGGAGAAGGGTTGTATTCAGGTGGATGATTTTGACGAAGTTTTGTTCTCTGATCAAACCATCGAGCTCAGAGAATAAAACTTTGATTACAATATTAAACTAGGTAAAAGTGAGAGAATTTGGCGCGAAAGTGAGATATATATCAGATCACGTACAATTGAGTTTGTTCATATTTAATTTGGTTAAGCCCTTTTGTTAACTTATTTAACGGACAGAGTGATTTGTTCAATAACTGCTTATCCATATCATTGTACCCTTTTTATTATTGCACTTGTATGGATATGTATGCTTGAGCATTGCTTACTGCCTACTCGCATAAATATTCATTCTGTTAACCTTACTATTAGTCGGTTAATTGATTCGATGATTCAGGCATTTCCTTCTGTATATATATGTACATTTTAATCCTGTTCACTGACTCGTTGACTCGTCCACTCGCTCGCTTATTTGATCCGCATGCTCACTTGCCTGCTTTACGGCACTATTTTTTCATGCTTGTTTAATGTGCATGTGATTTTGGATATTTATGCGTGGTTCAATAATAAACGCAATCAACACTTTATGTTCACCTTCTGATTTATACACCGTTGGAGTGTTATCTAGTGACGGTTATCACAACCAACAATACACGAAGTTTAAGAATAATACCGAATACCGACCACCGAACAATATTTAACTAGATTTACAAGCAAAAATTATATCACTATGGATTAAAGTCCACTGAAGAATAGTTACAATCCTAATAACATGAGCTAAAGGTTTCACTTAAAAAGAAAACAATTGTAAGCTAATGAAGTCAGATATTAACACCATTGGATGCCAGCGGGCTCAGTGGTCTATTGGTGAAGTGCTCTGGCACGAGACTAGCTGGTCCTGGGTTCGAATCTCGCGAGTGAGGGATCGTGGATGCGCACTGCTAAGTCGTTCCATAATAGGACGAAACGGCCGTCCAGTGCTTTCAGGTTCTCCATGGTGGTCTAGCTTCAATTGACTCACGCTTTCAAATATGATAATGAAAAACTGCCATTTTATTAAATGAACTAACAAATAACAAATCAATATATAGTTACAGTTTCAAATAACTCTATGCTAATATATCTCTTTCAAATTGTCTATTAAAAATACATGAGCTAGTCATTATCAATAAATCTATGTTTCTAATAGTGATACATATATCAAAATAATCGTGGTCAGAGATGGATAGTGTTTAGCTGTAGAATCTAGGAGGCGCGTTTCGTCTTATTTGGGACTCGTCAGCTGAATGTACCTGCATCTCAGAGTTGATGTTCACTCTGGGACTCGAGTACAGTAACTTTCGCCTCAAACTCCATCGCGTTATCCACTCGCCTACTGAGTCCTGATAGCCATTTGCTTATCAAATGGGGTGAAATTTAAATTCATTTAGTACTGTTTGATTATATCTTCCCATCATGGTCAGAGCCTTTCAAACAGTACAAACAACAATGGTTAATAGCTCATAATGTATCATATTTAAGCTGTTCTCTTATCTTGACCGGTTTCAAAAATAAATAGTTGAGATTCGTCTCAACCATAAACCGACTTCATTCAATCTACATACGCTCTTTCTCTATATTTTCACAGATCAAGTTTAAGTTGTTCTTTATTAAAGGTTTATACATTCGGAATGGTTTCTTTAAATTTCTTTAAATTTTGAACCTAATCTGTGAATAATGGTAATAAAGAAGAAGATAGTTCACTTGATGTTTCCTACTGGTATCTTTCCATTGTTATTTAGGACTGCAATTGATCAGTATCATATTGGAATATGTGCATCCTGTGAGGAATGCTGCCTCGATATTGACTTAACTCACAAGCTTTATAACTAAAGATTGATAGTGGCTACCAGGATACAGTAGATAAGTAGATCACGTGATGGCGTTTCAAGAGAACAGCACTGGGTTGGAGTCCCAGAGTGAACACCAACTCTGAGATGTAGGTACATCCAAATGACGATTCCCATGGACGACGTAATGCGCCTTCTGGATTCCACTGCTAGCCACTATTTATCTTTGCTTAAGAAAGATATTAGTTTTTATGACTCTATTGAACTCTGTTGGAATCATCATTACATCATGATACATACATTCATCTCTAATCACCTTCGTATTTATTATAAGTATGTCAATATCTGTAATAACGTTGATTTCCAAATATTATAGGTTGTAAAGCAACTAGGGAATTCATATCATTCTGCATCAATCTTCGTATCTACTCTTAATGAGATCTAGTCCGTGCAACTGAATCCTTATTAAAGATACCAATGATGTAATTCATATAACTTCTTGTGTTCTTTCCTTTCATTTATTATAAAATAGGAGTAATAACAGATAAACTTGTTGTTATAAGTCACTTTTAATAAAGAATCAAAATGTACCACAGGGTATTCCATTAAAATGCATTTGGTTAAAACTATAAAAGGATATAAGTGGAATAAAATGTTTATAGACAACTATAACATGATGGATAGTGGTTAGTAGTAAAATCCAGAAGGTGCGTTTCGTCTTATTTCGGACTCGTCAATTGGATGTACCTGCATCTCAGAGTTGACGTTCATTCTAAGACATGAACCCAGTACTTTTCGCTTAAACCACCATCAGGTAATTCAATTATCTACTGAGTCCTGATAGCCACTTTACTGATAAATCTTGTGATTCCAGGCAATGTCGAAGCAGTTTGCACAGGATGCAAATATACCAACAAGCCCAAGGCCTTGGGTTAAAATCCTGCGTATGGAATCTTAGGTTTGCATTTCTGAGTAGTCCCATACTAGGACGAAACGGCAGTCGAATAGTTTCAGGTTTTTAATGATGGTCTAACATTGATCAATTCATGATCATAATTAGAATGATCTTATATGTATATGTGTGTATGATTATGACAGCAATTAGTGCATATAATGATGCTTAACAGTGTTCTACTCGACTTAATAGACATTTTTAATTACTAGATTTAAGTACCAATATACAGCTGACCTATATAAACATAATATTTATACATAAATATAAAGAGAAGGCATAATAAAATTATAAAGGTAAGTCTTTATTGTTGTTAACGTTTCACTAAGTAGCACTACTTCAGTGTACAACTTAATGGACAACTTAATGTACAATTTTAATGGATTTGACTGACTTCGAGAAGTACATCCAGGAGTTCTAGTGAGAAACAGTGACCAGTGGAGTTCAAACCACTTTTGTTGTGAGATATCAACTCACTGAAAACAATTGGTGAACGGTTGCTCAACTTCGTGGATCAGGTGAAGTTAGATATTAACACCGTTGGATGCCGGCTTTGTTATCTATCGGTTAAGGGCTCTGGCTCGAGACTGATAGGTCCTGGGTCCGAATCTCGCTAGTGAGGGTTTGCGGATGCGCACTGTTGAGGAGTCCCGTAATAGGACGAGTTGGCCGTCCAGTGCTTCCAGGTTTTCGATGGTGGTGTAGCTTGAAT
The DNA here is from genome assembly GCA_944470415.2 of Schistosoma rodhaini. Taxonomy (NCBI): domain Eukaryota; kingdom Metazoa; phylum Platyhelminthes; class Trematoda; order Strigeidida; family Schistosomatidae; genus Schistosoma; species Schistosoma rodhaini. Next base: position 4,328,714 of record OX104039.1, read on the forward strand.
TGACTCACGCTTTCAACTATGAAAATACTAAACCTTCACAAAACCCCTTCTGATAATTAATGAATTTAATATAAGTATTTATTACTTATTCTGTTGTTATTTGACATCTTTCCATATCATAACTTACTAGTCGGTTAGGATATTTTTCCACTGAAACCGATGTAAATGATATCTGAATGGTTCAATCTCAGAACAAAGATGTACTAATTACTAAAGTAAGTTATTCCTCCATAGATAAATATCACTTCATAGCTGATGTTGAACTAACCAATTTTACTAAATGTCACGAAACGTTCCGTCTCATAAATTCACTTAGTATTGTTTGTTTGAATCTTCACATTGATGTTCAAGTGCTAGCCACTATCTATCTTTGCTTAAAATGCTTGTGAATTGAGGCTATATCAAGGCAATACGCCTATTAGAGACTGACCAGTTGCAGTCCTAAACATAAATGGGAAGATTCAAACAAATAATAGTTAGTGGATTTAAACTTCACCTCATTGCACAAACAAGTGGCTATCAGGACTCAGTAGTTGAGTGGATAACGTGATGGCGTTTGAAGCGAAAGGTACTGGATACGAGTCCCAGAGTGAACATCAACTCTGAGATGCTGGTACGTCCAGCTAACGAGTGCCTATTAGGACGAAACGCGAAACGTGAAAATAAGTTATATAGTTGACTACTTTGTTCGTCATGAAACTCGTTCATTATAGACATGTTATGTGATAATGTTGGATTATAAACTACCAAGTAAGAAATTTCTAAATATCGCTTTAAACATGCAGAAATCTTAGTTTTCTCGAATTTATGTTACTATATATTGCATTAAAAAGATTTTATCGTAAAACTCCGCCTGTAGCCCCTCCGAGGGCTACTGTCGGTTCCAAGCCGACATAAAGAAGGAGGTTATGAAGAAGATACAAGTGCTTATTAACAGTTGTCTACACAAAATACTTCGGATCCGCTGACCAGACATTATCAGCAACAACCCACTGTGAGAGAGAACAAACCGGAATCCAGTGAAGGAAGAAATCAAGAAGAAGAGATGGAAGTGTATAGGACACATATTGAGGAAAGCACCTTACTGCGTCACAAGGCAAGCCCTCACATAGAATCCCCAATACCGAAGGATAAGTGGAAGATCAAAGAACACATTACGTCGAGAAATGGTGACAGACATGAGAAAAATGAACAACGATTAGATAAAACTAGAAAGGATGGTCCAGGATGGGGTGAGTTTGAGCATGCTGGTTGGCTACCTATTTACCATTGAGAGTAACAGGCGTAATCAAGTAAGTAATAGAAAAAAATAATCCCCAATCTTTTTGGTAATTCCCTATTTGATCGTTTATTGTTACATATTTATTTAACTGTATTTTTTATTCCTTGTTGACAATTACATTAAAAATAATCTTAAATCATTAGCTAGAGTTATGATAAAGACAAGAATAAAGAATATTTTTGCACATACTACCACTTCTATTGGTGCCATAACTACTACTACTACTACTACTACTACTACTACTACTACTACTACTACTACTACTACTACTACTACTACTACTACTACTACTACTACTACTACTACTACTACTACTACTACTACTACTACTACTACTACTACTACTACTACTACTACTACTACTACTACTACTACTACTACTACTACTACTACTACTACTACTACTACTACTACTACTACTACTACTGTTCCTACTCCTCCCACACTACTAATACCACTACTACTGTTCCTACTCCTCCCACACTACTACTACTACTACTACTACTACTACTACTACTACTACTACTACTACTACTACTACTACTACTACTACTACTACTACTACTACTACTACTACTACTACTACTACTACTGTTCCTACTCCTCCCACACTACTAATACCACTACTACTACTACTACTACTACTAATAATAATAATAATAATATCACTACTACTACTACTACTACTACTACTACTACTAATACCACTACTACTAATACTACTACTACTACTACTACTACTAATAATAATAATAATAATAATAATAATAGTTTACTTTTGTGTAAAACATTTGAGATAATTTAATACTTTAAGTAAAAATGTATGTTTTTTTAAAAACATCTAGTTAAATTAATTTTATTACTATTTATCTACTACTTAATTACTTGTAAAATATAATCTTATTACTATAATAGTAATAAAAAACAGTTGTTTAATTTTTTAGCAAAGATGGATGGTGGCTATCAGTGGAATCCAGGATGTACGTTTTATCCTATTTGGCACTCATTAACTGGATGTACCTGCATCTCAGAGTTGATATTCACTCTGAGACTTGTATCCAGTACATTTCGCTTCAAATGCCATTACGTTATCCACTTAGCTGCTGAGTCCTGAAAGCAACTTACTTGTGCAATAGAGTTAAGTTTAAATTCATTAAGTATTGTTTTTTTTTGAATCTTTTCATTGATGTGTAGGACTGCAACTGGTCAGTCTCTAATTGACATATGTGTATGCTGTGATTAGTGGCTAGGTACAATCCATCTCTGCTTATAATGCTTGTGAATTAAGGCTATATAGAGGCAATACGCACAGTATGCACATATTCCAATAAGAGACTGACAAGTTGCAGTCCTAAACATCAATAAGAAGATTCAAACAAACAATACTGAGTTTTTTAATTTATTATAACAATAAAATAGATTAATTTACAATGAATTATTATTTTCAAAATGATGATAGATTATGTACAGAGGGAAAGAAATTAATGGTTGAATTTATAAGTCGATCTAAGCTAGACCATCGGTGAAAATATGGAAACACTCAACGACCGTTTCATTCTAGCATGATATTCCTCCACAGTGAGGAGCTATGATCCAACATGTGGGATTTGAACCCAGGACCTTAGATCTTGTATGCCAATGCTTAATCTCAAGAACATAAAACCATCATCCAAAGGTGTTATTGTCTAACTTCAATCAATTCATGATTTTCCTGAACTCTTCATTCATTATCTGAAGTGGATGGCCCTCTAAATTTGACAGAGATCGGACTTTACTGGTCACGATTTCTAACTTGAACTCCTAGAAATTCATTTTGAAATTATTCACTATTGAGCACATGACTTGGAGTTTTGGTGATTGTAGTAATTTTGATAGTTAAATTTACTAGTCGATCAAAGATAGATCACCTTTAAAAATCTGGATGCACTAGACGGTTTTTCCTACCAGAATGGGACTTATCAGCAGTGCTCATCCACGATCTCACATTTGAGAAAAATCGGTCATCCATTGCTTCCAGATATTCAATAGTGATCTAGCATATATCAATCCATGAATTCAACTATTCAATATTCACAAATACTTACTTACTTACTTACTTACGCCTGTTACCCCTCGTCGACGAGCATAGGCCGCTCACCAGCATTCTCCATCCAACTCTGTCCTGAGCCTTCCTTTCCAGTTCTTTCCAGTTGCTATTCAGCCTTTTCATATCGGCTTCTATTTCCCGAAGTAGTGTGTTCTTTGGCCTTCCTCTTTTCCGCTTCCCTTCACCATTCCAAGTTAGGGATTGAGTCGTGATGCACATTGGTGATTTCCTTGATGTATGTCCGATCCACTTCCAACGTCTTTTCCTTATTTCCTCTTCAGCTGGAAGCTGGTTTGTCCTCTCCCATAAAACGCTGTTGCTGATAGTATCCGGCCAATGGCTGTTGAGTATTTTGCGTAGACAACTGTTTATAAATACTTGTACCTTCCTGATGATGGCCGTAGTAGTTCTCCACGTTTCAGCTCCATACAGTAGGACTGTCTTGACGTTCGTATTAAAGATTCTGACCTTGAAATTGGTTGAGAGTTGTTTTGAGTTCCATATGTTCTTCAATTGTAGAAATGCTGCCCTTGCTTTGCCAATCCTTGCCTTTACATCTGCATCCGATCCTCCTTGTTTATCAACGATGCTCCCCAGGTACTTGAATGTTTCCACCTCTTCCAGAGTTTCGCCATCAAGTGTGATTGGGTCGGTGTTCTCCGTGTTGCATTTGAGAATCTTGCTTTTTCCTTTGTGAATGTGGAGACCTATCGATGCGGAGGCTGCTGCTACATTTGCTGTCTTCATCTGCATTTGGTCGTGTGTATGAGAGAGGAGAGCTAGGTCATCTGCGAAGTCCAAATCATCTAATTGATTCTGAGAAGTCCATTGTATTCCGTATTTCCCTTCAGATGTCGAATTCGTCATAATCCAGTCAATAACTAGAAGGAAGAGAAATGGGGAGAGTAGACAGCCTTGTCTGACTCCGGTCCTTACTGGAAATGCATCTGTCAGCTGTCCTCCATGCACCAATTTGCACTGTAATCCATCGTATGAGTTTTGGATAATGTTGACGATCTTTTGATTTGTCTGATGGCCATCTTGACTTCTTCGATCGTTGGTGGAGTGACATCTATTGGAAGGTCAGTGTGGGCTGCTTCGATGTTCGGTTGATTCGATGGGGCTGGTCTATTCAGCAGTTCCTCAAAGTATTCTGCCCATCTTCTCCTCTGTTCCTGAATCTCAGTGATTGTCTTTCCTTCTTTGTCTTTGACTGGCCTCTCTGGTTTGCTACATCTCCCTGCCAATTTCTTCGTTGTATCATATAGTTGTTTCATATTCCCTTCTCTTGCAGCTTTTTCCGCCGCCGTTGCTAGTTCTCCCATGTATTTCTGCTTGTTGGCTTTAATGCTTTTCTTCACTTCTCTGTTTGCTTCTGCGTAGTCTGCTTGTGCTTTGACTTTCTCTGCTCGTGTTCGGCTGTTGTTAATTGCCAGTCCCTTGTTCTTCCTTTCTTGAAGTTTGTCCAGGGTCCCCATAGAGATCCATTCCTTGTGATGGTGCTTCTTAGGACCAAGAACCTCCTGACACGTTGAAGTTAGTGCTTCTTTTATTCCTTTCCAGTTTTCCTCCAAAGTAGTTTCTTGTTCTTTAAGTAGATCCTGTAGAGCTTGGAACCTATTGTTGAGAGTTATCTTGAATTCATGGAGCTTGTCAGCATCTCGAAGGAAGGCTGTATTAAACCTTTGTAGTGCTGTTTGTCCAGTTGTCCAGTCTTTCTTAAGCTTCAGTCTCATCTTGGCCACAACCAGGTGGTGATCTGAAACTATGTCAGCTCCTCTTCGGGTTCTCACATCTTCCATTGATCTTCGGAATTTTTTGTTGATACAGATGTGATCAATCTGGTTCTCTGTGGTGTGGTCCGGTGATATCCATGTAGCTGTGTGTATGCGTTTGTGTGGGAATATTGTGCCGCCTATAACCAATTTGTTGAAAGCACATAGGTTTGCAAGTCTCTCCCCATTTTCATTTCTCTCTCCTAGTCCATGTCGTCCAATTACATCTTCATATCCTGTGTTGTCCACTCCAACTTTAGCATTTAGATCTCCCATAAGGATGGTGAGGTCCTTTCGTGAGCACTTCTCCATAATTGACTGCAGCCTTTCAAAGAACTGATCTTTATCATCGTCGTTGCTATCATTGGTGGGTGCATAACATTGGATAACGTTCATTGTGATCCCTTGCTTCTTTGTTCTGAATGATGCTTTGATTATCCTGGGTCCATGAGATTCCCATCCCACAAGTGCATTTCGTGCTTCTCTGGACAGCATTAGAGCAACTCCCTGAGTGTGTGGCGCATTTTCCCCTTCGTGACCGGAGTACAGCAGCATCTCTCCTGTACCTAGCCTTTGTTGTCCAGTTTGTGTCCAATGGGTTTCGCTGATTCCGAGTACTGCCAAGTTGTTTCTCCTCATTTCCATTGCTATTTGGCTGGTCTTTCCTGTTTCCCACATTGTCCGGACGTTCCATGTACCTATAAAGAGTGTTGCTCTGGTTGTTAGAAGGTGCATCGGTCTCGTGACTTCCGAAGAATTTCGGCTTTCATCATGAGACGTCATTATTCCTTCAACTCCCAGGGCAGAGTTTAAATGGTTTGGATTATTTTTTCTGGTTAGCGTTTTTTTAGCGAGTTAGCTTTTCTACGGGATGGGGTCGCTAACCCCATGCCCAACCCTCCTCCTTTACCCGGGCTTGGGACCGGCAGTAACTCTAGAAGAGCTACAGGCGGAGTTATTCACAAATATCCATTCTAATAATAACTGAATTATCAATGAAATAAAATTAAAAAGTATACTTCATGGTTGAACTTCAAGAAATCCATCTTAAAGTTATACACCAGTGTGCACATGATTATTGTCACCATGGAGATTTGTGGAGATTGTAGTAATCTTAATAGTTGAATTCACTAGTTGATCCAAGTTAAACCACCATTAAAAGCCTGAATGCATTGGACGACAGTTTCATTCTACAAATGGGACTTATCAACAATGCGCATCCACTGATGATAGAATATATACATTTTCAAAATTGTACACATTAGCGTTGAAACTTCTTTAATCCTTACTTACTTACTTACTTACTTACTTACTTACTTACTTACTTACTTACTTACTTACTTACTTACTTACTTACTTAATTAATTAATTAATTAATTACTTACTTACTTACTTACTTACTTACTTACTTACTTACTTACTTACTTACTTACTTACTTACTTACTTACTTACTTACTTACTTACTTACATACGCCTGTTACCCCTCATCGAGGAGCATAGGCCGCCCATCAGCATTTTCCATTTAACCCTGTCCTATGTAATCCTTTCCAGTTTCTTTCAGTTAACATTCATCGTTTTCATGTCTGCCTCTATTTCCCAAAGTAATGTGTTGTTTGGCCTTCCGATTTTTTGCCTGTCTTCCGGATTCCAAGTAAGGGATTGTCTTGTAATGCACATTGATGATTTCTTTAATGTATGTCCGATCCACTTCCAACGTCTTTTCCTAATTTCCTTTACAGCTAAAAGCTGGTTTGTCCTCTCCCATAAAACGTTGTTGCCGATAGTATTCGGCTAGTGAATGTTGATTATTTTGCGTAGACAACTGTTTATAAATACTTGTACCTTCCTCATAATGGCCGTAGTAGTTCTTCATGTTTCAGCTACGTATAGTAGAACTGACTATGTTGACGTTCATATTGAAGATTCTCACTTTGAAATTAGTTATTTGATGTGTTCTCTTTACTTTCTTTCTTCAATGAATTCACTCATTACTGATAAAATTTTAAGTGTTTAATTGGTGTTGTTATTAATTAAAAGACAAAATTATCACAGATTGACTTCAAAATGGTCACGTACTGTAACAAAAAAAAAGAAGAAAATAACATGAAACCAGTATCTGACTTTATCTGCAAGAAAACAATAATCGATTTATTTTTAGTGTCGAATTCACATGTGTTGAATTCACATAATATTGTTTGTTTGAATCTTCTCATTGATTTTCAGGACTGTAATTAATCAGCAAAAGATACTGGGTTTGAGTCCCAGAGTGAACATCAACTTTAAGATGTAGGTACATCCAGCTGACTAGTCCCTAATAGGATGAAACACGAGTCCTGAATTTCAATGCTAGCCATTGTTCATCTTTGCATCTATATTGAATTGTTTTGGATAAATGGAGTATTATTATTATTATTGTTGGCTTTATTGAATATTATATTTTTGGTAAAATATCGAATTCTCAGCACGAGGTATTTCAACAAATTTTCATTTCTTACTTCTTTGTCGATCCTGATGATAAATATTGAATGATTTCCAGTTAGAAGTTAGAAGTCCAGTCAATCAATATCTAAACAATGTACATTCTCTCCATTGCATATTGCCAGTAACCACGATATCTCTGATTAAGCCTTTTGTAACCTGTACAGAGAAAACAGAGATGGATAGTGGATAGACTGACCAGTTGCAGTCCTAAACACATCGATGGGAAGATCCAAACAAACAATACTAAGTGAACTTTACAGAGAAAGTTTGTACACTTTTCACAAACTCACCTAAATAGGTTATGAGATTTATAGACATAATGATGTAATAAAACAAACAAGGAAACAGATAACTAATTGAAATATTTAGATGGTAGGAACAGGTAGCCCAGATATTTAAGCAGGTTGCCTGTAGTACAAAAGTGATATATTTTGTAGGCATATTATCTTACATAATATTTGCTAGTTTAAACGATATTTTGTAAATGAAGCTCATATCAGTTGAATATAACTTTATGATGGCAAGAGAACAATAACAGATTCACCTTTTTCATATTTTCAGAAAGCCTAACAGTCATATGAAGATTAGTTAGTTTCATTATTGTTTTCATCTAAATATTAACACATACTTACTTATTTACTTAAGCTTGTTACCCCTAATGGAGGAGCATGTGCCACTCACCAACACTCTCCATCCAACCATGCCCTGGGCATTCATTCACAGTTCCTTCCACTTGCTATTCATCCTAATCAAGTCTGCCTCTTATTCTCGACGCAGTGTGTTCTTTGGTTTTTCACTACCCTTCCGGATTCCAAGTTAGCGATTGCCTCATGATGCAGTTAGGTGATCTACTTAATGTATATCGGATCCACTTCCAACTTCTTTTCCTAATTTCCTCTTCAATTTGAAGCTGATTTGTCCTCTCCCATAAAAGTTTGTTGCTAATGTTGAGTATTTTGAATAAATAATTATTGAGAAAGACTTGTGCTTTATGGATGATGGCTTTCGTAGTGCTCCACGTTTCAGCTCCGTAAAGCAGAACTGTTATGATGTTTGTATTGAAATAATACCGTAGAAAGGGAATTTAATATCATCTGCCCCATCCACCAAATAATCAATTAAGATATCTGATTGTATATATTAACTATTAAAGAGTAAACAATCTTATTTACTTTGATGATGACAGTATTCTTTTTATTTCGAATATAAGTAATCTGTCAAATATATCATGATAGTTTACATTATGTACACACTATTTATACAAATGATAGGTCAACATAATTAAGAAGTCAGTTTGTTTTATTAATTCATAAGAAGAATCAACTATAAAGTAATTGTCAAATACAAATTAAGATTGTATTAACCATTCTTCTTTATCTTTGTGTACATTATAACTGGTCAGTAAGTCAGTCATCTACAACGTAGGACTAGGCGCATATATGCATCAGTTCAACTTGTCACACTTCACAAACACAACAAGTTAGCGGTTTTATTTAGCGAGTTAGTTTTCTACGGGATGGGGTCGCTAACCTCATGCCCAACCCTCCTGTTTTACAGTGGATTGGGACGGGGAATAGCCCACGGAGGAGCTACAGGTGGAGTTACAAATACAACAGGGAGAAAGAATTAGTTCATAGAAAGAAAGGTGTAAAGTAATTTTCATTTCATGGTTTAAGGGAAAAGATGCCATAGAATGAAACAAAAATATTTGATGAAAAATATTTGAACATAATCTTTAAATTGTACTTGCTTCGTGTATTCTAGCATCCGCAAAGGATGCACATATGACAATAAGAGACTGATCAATTGCAGTTCTAAAGATCAATGGGATGATACAAGCAAACAATACCAAGTGAATTTAAACTTCACTCCATTTCACAAGCAAATGGTTTTCAGGACTCTATTAACTAAGTGGATAATGAGATTGCGTTTCAATCGAATGGTATTGGGTATGAGTCCTGGAGTAAACATCAACTCTGAGGTGCAATCACATTCAGCTGATAAGTCCCAAATAGGACAAAACTTGTGTCCTTCATTCCACTGCTAGCCATCACTCATCATTATTTACTTCGATAAACAGTATGAACTAGGTTGACGTTTTCTTCTAGGTGCTAATACATATTTCAGGATTAAAGTTTATATAATGGTATGACTTGGGTACATGTCTGCATAATTTGAACCGGTTCAATATATAATGAAAATAACAGATCTCAAATATAAGTAACAACCGTTAAAACATATACTTTACAGTTGTTGATTTAAACTTTTTGATCCAATAAATGTCTACTGAAAGAAAACTATACTAAATCTGAAGCCTTAATATTACAATTTTGACAGATAGATTCTACCTTAGTTATGCTTAATAGCACAATGTAAGAAGCTTTGTATTCAAAAAAAATATTTACTGGTGAAAGTTTTTGATAGCGACTATTCAACTCTTTCACTTACAACATCCATAGCTCAGCACTGTCAAAACTAACCAAAAAAAATAATTCAAACCATTTAAACTCTGCCCGAATACTATCAGCAACAGCCTTCTGTGGGAGAGGACAAACCAGCTTCCAGCTGAAGAGGAAGTGGATAGAACATACATTAAGGAAATCACCAATGTGCATTACAACGCAATCCCTTACTTGAAATACGGAAGGGGAGTGAAAACGAGGAAGACCAAACAACACATTACTTTGTGAATTAGAAGCAGATATGAAAAGGATGAATAACAACTGCATGGAACTGGAAAGGAAGGCCCAGGACAGAGTTGGATGGAGAATTCTGGTGAGCAACCTATGCTCCTCGACGAGGGGTATCAGGCGTAAGTAAGTAATTAATACGAAAACAGTGTAGTTCAAAACTGATCATCTACATTGATATGTAGTCAGTGAGTTATGTTAGTATCATTACTTTGATTATTTATATCATCATGATTACCAAAATGAAGTATAACTCTTAAGTCATTAAAGAAACTCATTTCATAAATTGAATTTGACCTGAACCTTAACAACTATTTAATTAAATGACACCTTTTATCATTTTAGATAATTATAACCTTCGCTTAAATTTCAATATTAAGTTACTTGATGCTGGTTGAAATGTTGTCAATTTGTAGGCGGAGCATGATTGTTTTTTTGTGTTTTTTGTTTTTAGTTCCAATTAGGGTAAATCAACTATAACCCTGTTGATTTGATAATGAACTATGGTAAATATAAATATACTACTACTACTACTACTATATTATAATTAACCATTTACACAAAGGGGGGGGTTGTTATTCTTTGTTGTTGAAGAATTTGGTATAAGTTATCAAATATATTATAGTAAAGTATTTCATATCTAGCTATTTTTAGCGAGTTAGTTTTCTACAGGATAGGGTCGGTAACCCTATACCCAACCCTTTTCCTTTACCCAGGCTTGGGACTGGTAGTAACTCTAGAAGACCTATTGGGGAAGTTCTTGTTTACTAAGAGTGAGATTAATTATTAGATATAACTAAGTTTGGTCTATGATGTAGAATGGCGAAATCCAACAATATCTACAATCCTGATGCTAAAAATTAATTCCGCTTGTAATCCCTCCAGAGATTACTGCTAGTCCCAAGTTCCGATAAAGGAGGGAAGTTGTGCATAGGGTTGGAGACCCCATCCTGTAGAAAAATAACTTGCTAAAAAAATCGCAACCAGGAAAAATTATTCAAACCATTTTAACTCTGCTCTGGGATTTGAAGGAAGACTTATGACCTCTCATGATGAAAGCCGTGATTCTTCGGAAGTCACGAGGCCGATGTCCCTATGCCCCCCTTATATTAAAAATTATCACATCCTTAGCAATAACTAAATTCGAGAGGTAGGAATCTACTAACACTAGAGTTAAGTGATCTCGGATGTGAGGTAGATATCACAAGTGATATAGTGGAAGTACATATCATTAGAGGTTTGGAAACTCTGAATTCGTTCCCATGTGTGGTCTGGTGTTTGCGCTGATGAAGAGTCTTGAACTATGACTAAATATCTATCCAATACTTTCTGGATTCCAATGATTATTTGAGTAACGTCAGTTCATGATATAATACTGCGAAATATTTACTGCAAATTTACATTAATGTTAGACACAGAAGTTGATGTATAAGAATTCCCTAATGTTGAGGACATTAGATCCCCAGAACTTACTTGGAAAAGATCTTAATGTTGTAATTTTATTCTGAAAATTTGAATTTTATGTTTCCGAGACTCTTAGTTGACCTACAGCTTACCTTTCACACTCGGAATTACTTGATTATCATGGTTCGACAGATTATTTTTAGTAAGCTCTCCCAACGGCGTTTCTATCATTGTATAAATCTAGTTAGCAGGGCCGGGGACAACGGAACAGAATAGCCTATCGTGTTACTGTGTCATTTACTTTCGTTCCGTTTACCGAATAAGATGAACTCAATATAGCATCAAAAACATCATCTAAGTCTTGTAAGTTTATCATTTGACACTCACTTCTGTTCTAATAATATATTAAGAAAAATATTTAGTTTGATGAAGGAATAAACGCAGTATTCCTCTATCGATATTCTATCATGCATTACCATATATTGTGATGAAAATTATGAATTTTCAAATGTATAATATTCTAATCACCTAATTTCATTGATCAGCTTAATTCTACTAAAAGTCAAAGAAAATTAGGTTTTATGAGGTGTACAATGAGTACAATTGAACTTCACTTCTCTAAAACCTCAATTTGATCAACCTGAATATAAAGACAACTTACGAGAAGATTCATTCGAAATTAAGATCCACAGAATGAACTGCTTTAAGAGTTGTGGAATGTCTAATAAGCCCACTTATACATAGATTAAGTATTGAAAATGTCCAATGTTTGAAGATATTGAATGATACTAAAAGCCCCACAGTTAAAGCATTTAGCTTAGTGAACTCAACAATATCAAAAATAAATAGAATATAAACAACTATATACAATATAAGATCTGCTCAGCACACAGTAAGGTCCATTGTTACAAACATTTCTCTAATATACATTAAACTGATGAGCATCCTCAAATGAAAGAAAAAAAGCATTTTAGTCTGGTTATTTTTAGATATGTCATACCATCTACCTATTCAGAATCAAGATAGTAACCTTCAATCTTTTAATAATACCAGCTTAAATTTGAAATATGAAAAGATATGTGAAAGGTATTTTTCTCTGAAGATTAAAAACGTTCTTTCGAACAAATATACAATACATGTATAACCGCTACTTTTGCCTGTAAACGCCCTGGTACGGCCAAAAGTGGGGAGAGTCTGCTCTCTCCCTCGAAATGCTCTCACATGGCCAAGCGTATATAGCCTCTGCCACAGAAGTCCTAATTACTACCTTCTAGTGTGACAGGTATTGTTTATGAAATTTAGAGTACGAAAAGGGAATGTTCGGCGCTTTAATCGGGTTGGTGGACACGGAAACTCCACTTAAGGGAGTTGGAAAACCGTGATTCCAAACCAATGGTGCACATGGGCTCCAGTATCCTGACAGGAAAAATGGCGTATGAATAAATGGTTGTTCACCGGCTACCATGGGACTGCATCTCCTCACGATGCTCCACTGCCTTGTGGATCAGATCTGTAGGTAAAACCCTCCGTGTGTGGCCCCCTAAGAAAACTACCTGCTTCAGTTTGGGCACCTGGTCAGTATCACAGCCCACACACAAATCTCATTCGGTTTGTGCGGCGCATATGTATGTGCTGATTTCTTGTACCAAATTTATGTGTTTAAATAAAACAAAATAAAATACATGGATGACAATCACTTCAGTTTTACTATCTGAGTCCTTCAGTATTCAGTATAGATATAAGCTGTTAACTTTTCGTAACTCTTGTGAGTGAAGATAGACAAATCTGCAAAAATGGGAAAATTCAATTCATTAGCTTCATGGCGATGAGGCAGATAGTCAGCAATGAAGGAAATGAAATGAAGTAATAAGCTGAAAACTTCCACTTGATTATTTGAAGGGTCTTATTTGGATCTTTTTATCACAACTTCTTTCATTATTAAAAGCTAAGTCCGAAACCATATAAAATAACATGTAGAGCAAGAGTAGACACTGTACATACATAATTACAAACGAATGAATAGTAATGATAATCATATTGCCGTATCACCACTGATTGAAATATTCAAAGTTTATGAAATAGGTATTTTATACAGGAAAAGATCTTACTGTCCACTAACTTGATGATATGATGAGGAACATTAGAATTTGTAAAAATTCAGATCAAAAATATGTAAGCGTTCATAGAGTATCAATAACTCATTCCCGTTTCCATATGGATACACAAAACATGACTTAATAGTTATTCAGTAACAACTGTAGCTCATCAGAATATTTCTAAGTTATACCAATTAGATACTGACCAGTTGAAGTCCTAAACATCAATGGGATGATACAAACAAACAATACTAAGTGAATTCAAACTTCACCCCATTGCACAAACAAGTGGCTATCTGGACTCAGTAGCTAAGTGGATAACGTGATGGCATTTGAAGCGAAAGGTACTGGGTTCGAGTTCCAGAGTGAACATCAACTATGAGATGCAGGTACATCCAGTTAATGAGTACCAAATAGGACAATACGTGCATCCTGGATTCCACTGATAGCCACTATCCATCTTTGCTTACAATTATCTTTATAGTACTATATTCTATCTATAGTTTATGACTGAAATCAGAACAAGTTTGTACTCCTTTCATTTTAGTCTCACTAGAAAATTGAACACTTTATGCATTGATTTTAAGTAGTCAGAGGTGAATAAAGCTTCTTATTTTGAATGCGAGTAACATAATTAATATCCCATTACTAGTAGTTGTGCACCTTGCACAAGAATGTTATCATGAAAATACCGTAAATGAAAGCTATCTTTACACAAAATAGCTTATGTACTAAATAAACTTTCGGGGTATTTGTTTGATTACTAAAAGATACGTCAGTAGGTTACCACGTAACCTGATAGTTTATGTTAGTCCAAAATGTAAATTTGAGAACATTTTGTTATGAGTCATAAATATGTATTTGCCTGTAAATAGGCACGACGTTCAATTCATGAGAAACTCAGTTGACCTTTTATCTTTTAGCAAACATGTATAAATTAGACATGATATACGTTCAAGTTGTATTATCTTAGGAGATAATGTCACTGAAACTTCTATACATGTGATTGTGAATCACGGCTTAAATAAGTACTTGGAATGTCAAAGAGCACAATTTACACCTAATTGGTATATACAAAATTAAAACAATTTAATTTAGAAGAAAAGATAGATAGTGAATAGCCTCGTCATATTCGGGACACGTCAGCAAGAAGTGCCTGCATCCCAGAATTGATGCTCGCTCTGGGACTCAAACCCAGTGCATAAATGGGAAGATTCAACCAAACAATACAAAGTGAATTTAAAGTTCGCCCCATCGCACAAGCAAGTGACTATCAGGACTCAGTAACTGAGTGGATAACACGATGGCGTTTAAAGCGAACGAGTCCCAGAGTACATTCAGCTGACAAGTCCCAAACAGGACTAAATGAGCGTCCTGGATTCCACTGCTTACCACCATCCATCTTTGCTTATAATGATTGTGAATTGATGCAGTATTGGAGCAATTCATCACAGGATGTTTTTATGACCAATAAGTGACTGATCAATTGCAATCGTAAACATCAATGGAAATATTCAAGTAAACAATACCAAGTGGATATCATTTAAATTAGATTTTATAAGTAATTCAAAAGAGAAAATAAAATTATTTATTAACCATTTTCCAGACTCTTTGAGTTTTGACACTCTTTTAATAGGTATCTTCATAATCCTATGTAACAAATAACTGTTGGAGAAACCCAGAGCATTCTTCGAAAAAAGCCTGAAGGCGCCCTGAAAACTCTGAAAAACATTTTATCTAATCAGTATTGAATAGATTTTTCTCATGACATCTCGAAAGTGAAGAGTCACCTGTAACATTTTTGATTGGATCATGTTACTAGCGTGAGAAAGGTTCCACAACTTTCCAGGAGCCCAAGAACATCTGAAATACTATAAACAACTGATGTGTGGACGAGAAAGATAATGATTGGTTGTCTGCTTAGTCAGATATACAGATAGTGTGATAGGTGTCAGATGAGTTATTTATTACCCTATTATTATTATTATTTTTGATTGATTGATTGTTGATTGTTGTTGGATTGTGTCAGGTTTCGGTTTGAAATTTATTTACGTTCTAATCACGTGTTCTTGATCTGAGTTGTAAGATGGTGGTTGGAGGTGGTCAACAGAAAACCCTGAACTCGGGTTTCGTGCTACTTGGCACTCATCAGAAAGGTGTACCTGTAATCCTGAGGGAACTGATGCTGACTGTGAAGCTGATTGACGCGGGATCGAATCCGCCAGGGAGCATCAGTTCCCTCAGGATTACAGGTACACCTTTCTGACGAGTGCCAAGTAGCACGAAACCCAGGCCCAGGGTTTCCTGTTGACCACCCCCAACCACAATCTTACCTCAGTATACATATTGCAAACAGTGTCGAGCCACCTAGACTGGTGGCCACATTGCAACTCGATCGATAGCATTCGATCAGCACTAAGAAGGACCTGACATGCATGAGATTGATCACCACCCAGTGATCAATCAATTGTGATGATCTGAGTTGTGTTGAAGTCCTGTAGAGTAGACACTGTGATGGAATCTAGTGTAGATATTCATCTAAGGCAAATTAACATTTCATTCGTATAAACAAAGAAGCTCTAGCGTTATAACAATAACCTAAATTTTCTGTATAAAAACTAACGTTGGAGTATGACGCTACTTCCATATCATGAACCTTTTCTCTTGTGTTCAGTTGTCATATAAAGAGTTAATAAAAGATTTTAGGAAACCGAGTTCAATGTTCACTCAGCTGATTTATCAATAACACAAAACCATGATTTACTCAATTGATTTAAAGAATGGTTTCATTTTATGAATTATTACACGTTATTCATGTATAATATTTTTCAGAAGGGGTTTTGTAGAGATTTAGTATTTTCATAATTGAAAGCTTGAGTCAATCTCCACAAAATCTTTTCTGATTATAATAATCATATGCTCACTAGTGATTGATTTCGAAAGGTAAATCCTGGAGTTCCAGTGAGAAGCAGTAACCAGCGAAGTTTAAACCATGTCTGTTGTGAGATAGGAACTCAAAGAAGACAATTGGTGAATGGTTACTCAACTTCATAGATTGGCTGAAGTTAGACATAAACACTATTAGATGCCAATGGTTTATCGGTTAAGTTTTCTCTGGCACGAGATAAGTAGGTCTTAGATTTGAATCTCGCAAGGCGGGATCATGGATGCACACTGCTTAAGAGTCCCATAATAGGACGAAACAACTGTCCAATGTTTCCAGGTTATCCCTGATGGTCTAGCTTCAATTGACTTCACGCATTGAACAATAATATTTTTCTTTACTTAACAATAAATTTTATTGAACAGATTTTTTAAGTCGACCTTATTTGGTACTTCCCATTTTGGTTTCCAAAAAATTAATTAAATTATTTAAATGAATAAAAATAAATTAAATTTATCTTTTGTAAATTAACATATTGTGGTTGTTGTTGTTGTTGTTGTTATATGCAAATGAATTTGGAGAGGCTTTTTAAAAAATCACTTGTATTTATTTGGATTCTCATAAGTGTAATTTTATATGATGAGCAATGATGAATAATGAATAGCAATGGAATCTAAGAGGTGTGTTTCGTCCAATTTGGAACTAATCAGCTGGATGTATCTACATCTTGGAGTTGATGTTCACTCTGGAACTCGAATACAGTACCATTCGTTCTCTCATTATCCACTTAGCTAATGATTTTCTGATAGCAATTAACTTGTGAAATGATATGAAGTTTAGAATCACTTTGTATTGTTTGTTCGTATCATCCCATTGATGTTTAGTTTCATATTGTCATATTTGTATACTATGTGTATTGTCTCGATATATCCTTAATTCATAAACATTATAGGCAAAGATGGACTCGGTAACTAAATGGATAACACGATGGCGTTTGAAATTAATGGTACGGAGTTCGAGTTCCAGAGGAAATATCAACTCTGAGATGCAAGTACATCAAGCTGATGTGTCTCAAATAGGACGAAACATGTGTCCTGAATTCCACTGCTAGCCATCATTCAATTTTACTTATAATCTTTGTGACTTAAGGCAATTTCAAGGCAATACTCAAAGTATGTGCATATGCCAACAATAGACTTATAAATTGCAGTCATAATTTCAATGGGAATATTCAAGTAACCAATTGCAAGTGAATTGAATTTTTTGTTAGTTTATTGAAGCAAATTGGTAAAACACTGAATCTAGGCGTCTTATTGATTAACAAATATTATCTCCAAGCACCTTGAAATTATTGTCCCTTGTAAGACTTAACTAAATATCATACAACGGTGCTATCATAAATTTCATCATTGAGTCGTGGAGGAATGCCAAAGAACACATTACTTTGGGAAATAAAAGCAGATATGAAAAGGATGAATGTTGAATGTAAAGAACTGGAAAAGATTGTTGAGGACAAGGTTGGATGGAGAATACTGGTGGGCGGCCTATGCTCCTCCACAAGTGGTAAAAGACGTATGTATGTTAGAAAGTAAGTAATTGTTTATTAATATTTGTACTGTTGTCATGACGATTTTAATAGTTCTTAGAGTAAAGCTCTTTACAAAAGAACTATCTTGCTGTCCTTATTGACGATTCTGACTTTAATATTGGTTGTCAGTTGTTTCGAGTCCCATGTATTCTTCATCTATAAGAATACTGTCCTTACTTTACCAATCCTCTCTTTTACATCTACATCAGATCCTCCATGACACTACCCAAATACATGAAACTTTCCACCTCCTCTAAAGTTTCTTCATCAAGTATGATTGTATCAGTGTTCTCAGTATTGTGAAACTTTGAAGTAAACGAATTTTTCAAACAAGTAAAAAAGTATCTTGTCTTACATGATTAAATGACTTCATTTCAACCAATTTTCCCATATTCTCCTTTCTTTTTTTCATAGAATTCGTTCCCACTATTAGAAATAGATAGTTAAGTGAAAACCAATACATTACTTTAATTCTTTTTGATCATTAACTAATCAAATGGTCTTTGTAAAGAGAAAAAAAGAAAAACACTCAACAAGGAATGACTTTCATTCAATGTAAAGAAAGATATGATACATCTGTTTAGCCTAGTTTATTACAACGCATCTGTATACTACTTATATATACTTATATATACAAGGAATATGTAACTTGCAAGTACTTTACTTAATACATATAGATGTATAGGTGTATATTATCTTTTATGAGAAACCATCAACCATTATATGTTCATAATGTCGAATATATACATATAGTATACATTACACACACACACACTCACATACACACATACACACATACACAGATACCCATATGCACACACATACATCAAAAAGACAGAATACTTTTTGACATTATTCAATATTACGGGTAGTTAGTTTGTCTCAGTCTCTATTTGTCTTTGTCTTCATTAGTTGTTGTTTTATTTTTATTTTATTTTTTTTTTTGGACTCCTTTCATTCATTTGTACTCGTTTTGTCTCTTTTTCTGCCGCTATGTATTCATATATCTATGGCTAAAGAATGGCTAAAGAATGTGAATAAAGCATACGACACAAAGAAGAAATAAAGAATAAACATTATACACGACATACTAATGTCTCTTATGAAGAGAATCATACAAAAAGGGAAATTATCCAACTTTGTTATTATAAGTAGTATCATTATTATTAGTAGTATTAGTACCAATAGAATAGCATAGGACATTACAATGGATAGAAATATCTTACAGGCTATTACATCAAATGATTAATGTAAAGTATTCCTTAAAAGAAAAGCTAACTAATTAAGTCTGCTACTGAATAATGATATAATCGAAAAGGCATTTGATTGGGAACATATAAATATCTAAATGCCAAATAATCTTTCTGACTGATATATATATATACAGAAACTGAGATGATATCAGCATTGTTCCTTTCAATTAAACTGTGCCGTTGATTGCTTAACAAACAAGTGGACTTCGCTAAAGTACCCCTTCCCTTCAAGACATAGTAACATAGTGAAGCCTAGTAGGCCCTTGTGAAGAAGAATGCTATATCGATGCACGGCACAACTACTGGGGCTCAATAGTTGTCCTTGCATTGCTTACGCAGAATCATTACATCTTTCTTTATTTATTTCTGTATTTTTTTTGGGGGGGGGTGTTGCTTTTTTTATTTTTTGGGCAGACGCATTCTTCCTTTTTTTTAAAATCAATAATAATTATGCGATGATTCTTTTTAGCCTTCGTAATCATTTGTGGGTATAAGTAGATTGGATGATTAAGTTGATTTCAACCACTCGGGTTACTGCTCACGTTAGTTCATGGAAACAGTCCCACTATCCAGAAGGCAAGACGAATACGTGTGAGTGGGATTTCGCTAAAGTGGTTGGTATTTAGATAAAACAAAAAAAAATTTCATGATTTAATAAAGATGAATGTTGGTTAGTAGTGAAATCAAGGAGGCGCGTTTCGTCCTATTTGGTAATCTTTAGACGGACATACCTGCATCTCAGAGTTGATGTTCACTCCAGGACTCGTATCCAGTACCGTTCGCTTCAACTCTAGGATCCAGGTAATAAGCACAAAACAGGACGGAGCGTGTGTTCTTCATTCTACTGCTAGCCGCCATCGATCTTTACTTATATTGATTGTGAATTAAGGTAATATCGAGGCAATCCACCACAAGATGCACATATGCCATTAAGAGACTGATCAATAGAAGACCTAAACATTAATGGGAAGATTCATAAAAACACTACAAAATGAATTTATATTATTTAAACTCTAGAAACAATCGTTCCAATACCTTTTAGAAAATCTTATCAAGTTATATTAAATTTAGAACCAAACTGTCTACATCATAGTACATCTAGAACTCAAAACAAATGTCAACCAACACCGAAATCAGATTTTTCAGTACAAATGTCAAGACAGTTCTATTGTATTGAGCGGAAACATGGAGAACTACGAAAGTCATCATCCAAAAGATACAAGTGTTTATTAAGAGTTGTCTACACAAAATACTTTGGATCCGTTTGCCAGACATTATCAGCAACATTTTACTTTGGGAGATAACAAATCAGATTCCATCCGGTGGAGGAAGAAATCAGGAATAAGAGCTTTAAGTGGATATGACACACATTGAAGAAAGCACCCAATTGAAACACAAGGTAAGCCCTCACATGGAACTCTGAAATCCAAAGGAGAAGACGAAGACCAAAGAACATATTAAGTTGAGAAATGGAGAGAGTTGTTGTTTTCTTTTTAACTAAACAATAATTTATGTATGTTATATGATATTATGTTTGAAAAATCAAATGTAATGCAAGATTACTACCAGTTTACAAATTATGTTGTACTGATAATATAAAGAAGGAGTATGCATAATTGGAAGGAATTTAAGTATACAGTTGATTAATATTAGAAGGGTTTTTTTCATAGATATCAAAGTAATTTCTTTTAGTTGAGATCATAAGTCAGCTGAACTTAGAACACCATCAATAGTCTGGAAGTACTGGACAACTGTTTCGTCCCCAGCAGTGCACATCGGCGATGCCGCCTCGCAAGATTTGAACCTAGGACCTATCAGTTTTGCGCGCGACCGCTTAACCACTAAACCTGTGAACTGGCATACAACGGTGTTAATGTCTAACTTCAACTAAAATATTAGTATAAGAATATTATGTAACCACATAGAGATAAAACTATAGAATTCATTCTTAGGAAATTTTTCTATCAAAATTAAACATTTACAAACATGCATACATAAATAGTACCACATAAAGGAGAAGTAAATGAAATTAATTTTAAAGAAGACAATAACAAAGTCACAACTACAACTTATTAAGTACTGAAAAGAAACTAGAACGTTCAAGATGTAAAGGTGTAAAGTCGAGGATTGGCAAAGCAAGGACAGCATTTCTACAATTGAGGAACATATGGAACTCAAAACAACTCTCAACCAATTTCAAGGTCAGAATCTTTAATACGAACATCAAGACAGTCCTACTGTGTGGAAATGAAACGTGGAGAACTACTACGACCATCATCAGGAAGGTACAAGTATTTATAAACAGTTGTCTACGCAAAGCATTTAACATTCACTAGCCGGATACTATCAGCAATAGCGTTTTATGGGAGAGGACAAACCAGCTTCCAGCTGAAGAGGAAATTAGGAAAAGACGTTGGAAGTGGATCGGACATACATCAAGAAAATCACCAAACTGTATCACGAGGCAAGCCCTAACTTGAACTCGTGAATGCGAGCGGAAAAGTTGAATGCCAAATAACACATCACGACTGGAGATTGAAGCAGATAATGAAAAGGATGAATGTTAACTTTAAAGAACTAGAAAGGGTTGTTGAGAATAGGGTTGGATGGAGAATGTTGATGTGCGGTCTATGCTCCTCCACGAGTGGTAACAACCGTATGTATGCAAGTGAATAAGGTTCCAAATAGTTATAAACAATAATAATGTTAAGAGATACAA
This sequence comes from Schistosoma rodhaini, assembly GCA_944470415.2. NCBI lineage: Eukaryota > Metazoa > Platyhelminthes > Trematoda > Strigeidida > Schistosomatidae > Schistosoma > Schistosoma rodhaini. Next base: position 4,350,973 of record OX104039.1, read on the forward strand.
TGTCATGTTTTACTTTTCTCTATTTACAATCATGTAATGTAAGTAATTATATCAGTTAGGATGATATTTCCACATTATAAATAGTAACCTAGATACCTTAATATTACAATTACCATACACAAATGGTGTGGTTTTATCATCATCATCATGTAGTTGATATCTAGACAATTTGGTCTTGTATTTTTTTTCCCTCTCTTATTTTCTATTCAGTAATAATAATCATAAAACATACTGATCATTCGAAAGAAGAAAACAACGTATGAAAGAATGAAGCTTGATAGAGATGAAGTTGTAAAACTGAACAAAAAAGAAGTCCTAACATTGTTCTTTTGATGACAGTTGGTTAGAATAATAATAATTAAATAAATAAATAAATGTCAAAGAAAACATGTTTATACATCCTCCCCCTCCCCTTCAAAAAAAAAGAGAGAAAAAAAGAAACGTTTGTACGTTTAATGAAGTGGAAATAATAATAATAAAATAAAGAACATGGTTTACCATTTCAGGGAACTATTAAATGTTACCATTTCGAACGCCTCCCACCACCCCCCCCCCAAAAAAATAATAATACAGCAACCACAAAGATGTATGTCATTCATTGTAGAGTTAAAAAAAATAACTACCTATTACATGTTGATGATCTTTAAAAAAAAAACACATTGACATACATACATAGCAGTAACCGATAGAAGAAGGTAGGGTTTAAGATAGAAAAGGGTGACTTGGAATAAAAGACACTTTAAAGGAAACGTTTTTTTTTTGTTATTCATGTATCTATGATAAAGTAGTATCGAAGTTAATGTCAAAATAGCAAAAAAAATTTTTTTTTGGTTGTTTTCGTTTTTTCGTTTGTTCATTTTATGCAATTGGAATGTGAATCAGAACAATGAAATTGATTAGAAGAAAACATTACAGTGTCTTTTCAATCAACCAAATCACACCAGGATTCTTCTTTTTTTTTAAAAAAAATAATTTACATGAGGCAAGTCATATCAAATAAATTAACATGTACTCGAATACATTTATAAACATTATTTTTGACAGTAATTTTTGCCCCCCCCCACAAATGCCTTGGTACAGCCGAGTGAGGGGTGAGAATCAGCTCTCTCGCTCTCGAAATGCTCTAACATGGCCACGCGTATATAGCCTCTGCCAGTGAAGTCCTACATACTGACTTCTTGTGGTGGAGGTGTTGTTAACGAAATTGAAACAACGAAAAGCGAATGTCAGACGCTTTAACCGAGTCGGTGGACACGGAGGGTTCATCTAGGGGAGTTGAAAAACCCTGATTCCAAACCAATGGAGTACATGGGCTCCAGTACCCTGAAGGACGAAATGACGTATGGATCAATTGTTGGTCACTGGCTTTCATTGGACTGCATCTCCTTACAATTCTCTACTGCGTTGTAGATCAGATCTTTAGGTCAAAGGCTCGAAGTGTGGCCACCTAAGTAAACCAACTGCTTCGGCCTGGACACCTAGGCAGTATCACAGCTCGTACACAAATGAAGTGACTTGTGTGGCGCATGAGTATTTGGTTCCCCTTTGTATTAATATTTATGTTCTCAAATACAATAATAAATATAAAATAAGTCGGCTTAGCTGAACTGGAAATAAAATGTAAATTAAATACTTGTCGAGGGAAACGTCTTCTAGTTGTTTAATTGAGTACATATATTCAGAAATTAAAGTCGTCCTTTATATTCACGATATAGTCAACAATATCAATGTGCTTTCGTTATGCGTATCAGATAACCGAAACTATAAAACAACCAGTGTAACTACGATTTTTATTATCCTATCAGTCATTTGAAAAGCAATCAACGATATTGTTTTGTTCATATGAATTTAGGACGAAAAGCGAATGTCCGGTGCTTGAACTAGGTTAGTGGACACGGAAAGTTCACCATGGAGAGTTGGAAAACACTGATTTCAAACCAATGGTGCACATGGGTTCTAGTATCCTGAGCGAATAAATGGCGTATAAATCAATAGTTGGTCACCTTCTATCATGGGACTGCATCTCCTCACTATACTCCACTGCCTTGTGGATTAGACCTTTAGGTCAAATGCACTGGGTGTGGCCCCCTAAGAAAACCACCTGCTTTAGTTTGGTCACCTGGGCAGTATCACAGCCTTCACATAAATCAAATGAGATTTGTGTGGCGCATATATATCTGGTGCCCCTTTGTACCAAAATATTATGTGTTCACTTAAACAATACGCACAGTATGCACATATGCCAATTAGAGACTGACTAGTTGCAGTCCTAACAAATCACTTGATATTCTTTACTTCAATCTTTTCATTAATGTTTAAGACTGCTATAGATCAGTCTCTCATTGACATATGTGAATACTGTGGCGGATAGTTCCGATATTACTTTTATTCACAATTATTGTAAATAAACGTGGATGTTGACTAGCGGTGGAATCCAGGACACGTGTTTTGTCCTATTTGGGATCCAGAGCACATAAATTTTAGTTCCATTACATGTAAAGCGAACACATCATACATCAACGTGCTTACACGTTTACATAAATGTGTGTATATGTGGATACGTCATTGTAGAGTTGTAATCAAAATACTGCAAGGGAAGTGGTGGTGAACATTTCACAAAAGCCTAAATATACGTTGACATCAACATGTCAAATAATTTCAGGAGGTACACAGCATTGATGGAATATATCAAAGTAAATCATTTGAAACAAAAAAACTTAATCAACCCCAAAACATCCATTAATTCCCTTGAGTAACGATTATAAGGGGTTCATTCCTGGATTTGTGAAGTAACATTGACTTTAAAACATTTGAATCTATTGTGTTATCAGTAATTTTATTGTGTATTATGGTGGAGATTCAATGAAGATATATAAAGATAAGATAAAAAAAATTATGTAAGTTGAACTCACTGAATTACAACCACAATTGAGTGGAAGTTGATAATTAAAAACATCATAATGTTAATTTTATCACCAATATTTTTCAAAGTTAAAATCATGAGTCAATTAAAGCTAGACCACTATCGAAAACCTGTTCTGTTGGTTAAGGGCTCTGGCTCGAGACTGGTAGGTTCTGGGTTCAAATCTTGCGAGTGCGGGATCGTGGATACACACTGCTGAGGAGTATCATAATAAGACGAATAGGCCGTCCAGTGCTTCCAGGTTTTCGATGGTAGTCTAGCTTCAATTGACTAATGATTTCAACTTTGAAAAATACTGAAATCTTCACTAATCTCCTTCTGTTTATTACCAACGCTGTTTTAGATGAAAAAAGAAAGAACTCTTTTTGAAAACAAAGGTTAAGTTTTAGTCACATTTTGTGTTTGAAAACATTATTTCTTAATTTTAGATATCCATTTCAATGTTCTTTCTACATTGTTACATATATGTCCCTTATTTTTATGGAGTTTTGTTCTCTGAGCTGGAGCTTTCATTGTTCATTTGAATGACATCATCAGCACAAACGTTGGACAGAAGTGAAGTGCTCGATGATGAAAGTTCCGCGACCAAACCATCCAGCTCAGAGAACAAAACTTCATCAAAATCATTCACATCTCCATCTCTATCCCTTATGTTTTTCATGGTTCATCGACGAAATACTCTTAGTTAGACCAACATCAAAAACCAAGAAGCGCTAGATAGATGCTACGTCCTAGCACGTGACCCCTCACGAGTGCGCTACTATGACTTAGCTATGAGGGAATGGACCCATGATATTCCGTCCTACATGAGTATATTTAAAGTCTGGACCAGTGAGCAAGCGCCCAGTGATAAATATGTCTCATGTTAATCAATTCACAATATTGAGCGACTATCTTCGATTGTCTGTGGTGGATAACTGTTTTTTTATTTTCATTTCATATTATTTATTTATTTGACCTTTTGTCGAACTTAACATATTTAGTTTGAATTCACTTGGTATTACTTGTTTGAAACTTCCCATTATTGTTTAGGACTGCAACTGGTCAGTCTCTTATTGGCATACTGTGCGTATTGCCTCGATATAGCCTTATTTTACATTGCACAAGCAAGAGGCTAACAGGACTCAATAGCTCAGTGGATAACGCGTTGGCGTTTGAAGCGAAAGGTACTGGGTTTGAGTCCCAGAGTGAACATCAACTCTGAGATGCAGGTACATCCAGCTGACAAGTTCAAATAGGACGGTGCATGCGTCCTGGGTTACACTGCTAGCCGCTATCCATCTTTGCTTATAATTTTCATTTTGGATAAGTGAAATAGCTTGACAAGTAGATGTATGACAAGATTATCTAACATGACTTTCATAAATAAATCACGTTCCTCAATCACTTCTGTCTTGTCGTTACAATTTCGAGATTATGTTAATATCCTTTACACGAATGCATTATGTTAAAGAGATATCAATTGTAGCAAAATTATAAGTGTTCACTAATTCGTTTACTATTACACTGATGTATTTATAATTTTTTTTCTGGTTAGCGTACCTCCACAATCCTGTCCCTCGAGATTCAAACGCAGGAGCTATCAGTCTTAAGCACAAGCGCCTAACCCCTAGACACTGAGCTGGCCGATATCCAACGGTGTTAATATCTAACTTCAACCGATCATTTTTTGTTAAAAATTCTTTATCATCTTTTGTTGCATTTTAATTTCTTCATCATACCTACATTGTACTTTAATTACATACAATAATAAGGATTTATAAGTTGTTCTCACATTGTTCTCACCCCCCCCCGCCAATAAAAAAAATAAAAAAATCTAATCAACTCAAGTTAAAACAAATATAAGAGAGAATGGGAGAGGGGGGGAGGAAAAAAAAATTACCAAATTTTTTTGGTAAAATAAAAAAGAATTTTCTTAAAATTCTAAATTACATTTCCTATTTGTTCCACTTTTTTTCCTTCTTCTTCTTCTTCTTCTTCTTCTTCTCTAATTGAATCACAATTTGTACTTGATAAGATAATGAAAAAAGACAAACAAACAAAAAAGTAAACAAGAAAACTAGATATAAGAACTGATAATGAAAGTGTCAAAAAAGGAGAGGAGAAAAAGGAAACACTGAGAGGATAAGTAAACATTATAATTTCTTATTTGAAAGCCTTAGTCAATTGAAGCTAGACCATCATGGAAAAACCTGGAAGCACTGGACGGCCGTTACGTCCTATTATGGGACTCCTGAGCAGCACGCATCCACATTCTATTATAAATATCATTGTCTTTTTATTATCAGGTAGTGCAATATTTCGCTAATCGTACACCTCGATAACCGTTATAATACAAATCTTAACGGCACATGAAATCAGAAGGTAAAGAGAAGCTCCGACTACGGTTTATTATCAAATAACGCGGGTCACAAAGCTACAAGCATATGAGTAAGTGTCAGCGGACAAGCGCAAGCAATTACATAGAGAAATTTATAGTCAAATGGTATAGGAGTGCAGCAAGACAAACCAAAAGCTAATAACAGTATTTAAGTACATACATATATGGGGAGGAGGATGAATCATCGAATGATATTTAAGTAATCAATGTTTTGGCTCGAGTCTGTCATGTTGCTCTAGTGATCATAACAGTACAAAGACATATGCGAATGATTACTATCCAAATGACAATATCTGTTAAGTAGGTTAATGAAAAGGCTTCATTAAAATTAACCATAATCAAAATTGGTTGTAGGATAGATGCTATAATGGTTCTTTAATTACAAATCTACAATGGACCGATAAACTTTCCGAAATGTCAAGCTTATTCATACAGATTGTGTAGATTATTCTTGAAATTTGAATGGAATGTCACGAATAGTTCAATTCTACATGTTAACGTGACAGTTACCAATAAAGTCGTTAACATGTAGCTATCAGAATGTTCTGAATTGACTGAAACTGAAAACTTTTTGACTATTAACATCCAAAATAGTGATAAAAATCATTGCATGACATAAACATAGATGATTGTTGGCACTGTCCTAGATATTGCGCAGTTCCAGAGTTAAATAAGAATACTCCACATTCTTCTTCATTTAATTTCTAGCTAATTTCAATCAACGATAAAGTCAAAAACTTTGTTTAATGTTTGCAAGCAGATTATCTAAGCAGATATGTTGGTTGCTTAAATTTCGAAATCCAGAGCAGTTCACTTACACGATTCCATTCACAATCACTTTGGTAACTCTAGAAGAGCTACAGGCGGAGTTATTTCATTTATAGGATCTTAATAATATTAGAACTGCGGGACAATGAAAAAAAATAACCTAAAAATTATACTGATTATTCAAAAAACATAAAACTAATAGTTTTTATTAAAAAGGGATTTTGTGGATACTGTGGTAATTTAATAGCTAAGTTCAGTAGTCAATTCAAGCTAGATCACTATGAAAAACCTGGAAGCAGGGAACGGTCGTTTCGTCCTAGTGTGGGTCTCTTCAGCAATGCGTATATACGATCCCGCCTTACGAGATTAGAACCCAGGAGCTACCGGTTTCGTGCGCGAACTTTTAAACTCTAGACCACTGAGCCGGGATCCAACAGTGTTAATGTTTAACTTCAATTAAACCACGAAATTGAGTCGTTATCCACCATCAGTTTTTTTCCACTTAACACAACAATGAATAATTTAATAATAATGCATGAATAAATCGAATCACTAATCAACCAATCAACTGTAAACACTAAATTATTCTATAATGAACTAATAAGACAGAAAATTACATCATTCCTATGAATGTTACAGTTGTTTTTTTTTGTATCATTAAATGAAAAATAGTATCCAAGTCACAATTGCCTATTATTACTCTTTTTATCTTACCTATTAATCATCGTCCTTTGTCTGAGATAAACGAGTGTTTTTATTATGTTAACTATAATTTGTCATTGTGTGTTTAAGTGAACTACTTATTGACTTTACTTACGCTTGTTACCCCTCGTCGAGGAGAATAGGAATCTCACTAGCATTCTCCATCCAACACATATGATTGATAGTTCATCATTGTATCATTTTATTGTAATGTCAATCAACTATTTACATGAATGAATTGTAACATTGTGTTACACAATACAAGTTATGACTTATGATTACAATTTGTCATTTATGACTGACTATTTCATTGATTTCAAATATTTATAAACTAAAGTGTTAGATGATTGTAAGTAGTTGACACAAAACTGTGAAAGGAAGAGTAGTATTTTATAGTTGAAATCATGAATCCATTGAAGTTAGACCACCATGGAAAACCTGGAAACATTGGAAGACTATTTTTTCCTATTGTAAAACTCATCAGAAGTGCACATCCACGAATCCGCCTCGTGAGATTCGAACTCAGGACACATCACTCTCGCGCTTGAACGCTTAACCTCTAGAACCACTAAGCCGGGATCCAACGGTGTTAATGTTTAACTTCAACCAATCTAGCTTCAAGTGGCTCATGATTTCAACTATAAAAGTACAAGAAACTCCACAAAAACCTCTTCTGAGAGTTTTATTTGTTAATGATAAGATCGAAAACACCGTGGACAACTGGTAAATGTTTATATCTCAGTATTTATACATTTTGTATATATCGAATTACTGCTTATAATCTTACTTCTACCACTATGGAATTTGAACCTACAACTGTAACTCTGTGTTAATGTGGTATGACAACCTGAACTGATATAAGTTCTTACAAAGTTCTACGTTGTGACTGACTGACAAACTTATGGGCTAACAAGATGCATGAACGAAATGATGCCACAGTCATATCTAAATTCATGGTAAAATGATTTAAAGATTTAATTCAACGAACTTTAGGCTTTTTTCACATGACAACGAAGAAAAAGGTCTAGTTCATTTATTCAGCAACCTAAGAAAGAATAGATATCTAAGGTCTAAACATAATCTTTCCTTTAAACTTTAATTAAAAATTAAAGATTTAGACTTCTATTTTTTTTACATAACTGATTATTCGAAAGTATATTGTCATATCTGAATTGACTATTATCTTAGGCCAGAAAGGAGCATCAGGTGAATTCTCATTACGTAACAGAATTGTAATGTTGGTTGTTATATTAAGTCCATATACCTTATTCTAGCTTTTGGACAAGTCACTTTATCCGTTCTTCTTGAATTATGTTTTGACCTTGGTAATTATACACTTATCAACCCTGACTGTTTTAATGTAAGCGTATGAGTTGTACACTTCTTATCCTATTCATCACGTCTTTAGCATATTTTTGTGTGACAATAAATATTGGTTAAAACTTGGTTAAATGGAGTTGACTGTTATGTCTTCTCCACTGCACATAACTTTGATTCGCTTCTTCCGCTTCGTCCCTTTGATTTCCTGTCCAGATCAGTCAGTGTACAAAGTATATGTATTTGAAATCCATTCCCGTATTTGGCTTATTTAATTCCGTTATTTATCAACGCGATTTAAGTCGGTAAAATATACAAGAATAGCCGACATGTCGCGACCGTTGCTGCTACCTTGACGTGGTGGTCGGGCTTACCTATCGTAATGAACCAATCGAGCTATACTGGCTGGAACAATCGTTCCTCAAGGTCCTACCTTGTCAGACAGGTCGGTTGAAGAGCGCTAAGACTAAAAGCAGAAAACACAAGGTCCGAAGGCGAAGTCGTACTGCTGACTGTACAGAGGTGTGACAGCAGTAAGGTGTTTCCTTCAGATAACCAGCATAACAATGATGCTGCCTTCCCACAAGGAGGGGTAGGGTTAGACACGGTCGACCCTAAAAATGCACGTCTTGCCTTATCCCACGGATATCCGTCTCTGGAGGTAAGGTCCCAACAAGTACGGAGCTAACACAAAAAGGTCGTGTGTGACGGACCACAAACAGTTGTCCCTTGGGCACTGCGTTCACGCTCTCAGGTCATTAAGACCACTTCTAACCCAATTTCCTTTTCAGATACCCCTAGACGAACCCTTCCACGGTGTGAACAACCAGGAAGTGATAACTGTCCTCATACCTCTAACAGCACTCAACACCACTGTGTTCATAATCAACTGAGCCGACGTGTGTATTTCGATGACAATCAGTATACGATCTATTAAAAGTCAGATATAAGGCCACTAAGGCCTAAAATTTCATTCTTTCTTCAGTAGATGAAAAATTCATGGCCAAATGTAGAGTATTAATTTGAGCTTAACACAGATTAAGTTTTCATTTCGTTACTAATTTAGACACTCATATGAAACTCAATTCTCATAGGTGTCATATATTACAACTACATGTCAATTACCAATTAAAATAAGATTGATTGTAGAGATTAGTCAACCAGAATAGTAAAAAATGTAACATTTATCTTTCTAACAATTAGTCTATTTCATATACCATGTCTAGACAGGTCAAATAGAATCATCTAAATTCAAGTATCAGATATCGTTACATAACTGAATTTGTAGCACATATCTTCCGAGACTTTAAATGGCCTAATACATTTCCTAAACAATCAAGTTATCTTTTTTGAACGATGAAGTGCCTATGAGTCTTTGTTGTTGTTGTTGTTTGTAATAATTACCAATCAGATATAAAGTTGAAGTAACGATTAAAAACTTTGTAAGCAAAGATAAATAGTGTCTAGCAGTGGAATCCAGTTTGACGCTCGTTTCGTCCTATTTGGGGCTCGTCAGTTGAATGTACCTGCATCTCAGAGTTGATGTTCACTCTGGGACTCAAACACCGTACCGTTCGCTTCAAACGTCATCGCGTTATCCATTCAGCTACTGATTCCTGATAGCCACTCGCTATTGGAATGAGGTGAAGTTTAAATTCACTTGGTATTGTTTACTTGAACATTCTCATGAATGTTTAGAACTACAACTGATCAGTCTCTTGTTGGCATATTTGCATACTGTGAGGACTGCCTCGATATTGGTGTGTTAAGCGAACGGTAACGGGTACGAATTCCAGAGTGAACATCAACTCTTATATGCAGATACATCCGACTGATGAGTCCCACATAGGACGAAACGTGCGTCCTGGATTCCACTGCTAGTCACTCTCCATCTTTGCTTATAAAGCTTGTGACTTTAGGTAATATTGAGCCAGTCTGCATGAGATGCATATATGCTAACAAGAGACTGATCAATTGCAGTACTAAATAACAATGGGAAGATACAAGTAAACATCACCAAGTGAATTAAGTACTTTGTTGAAAACATTCAATTAGTGTATAACATAATTTATGATATGTATTAATCTCTTTACAAAAACTATATCTCACTGTCATTATAGGCTTTAACAATAATGAAAAAAATTATGAAATTTTAAAAAATTTATAGCAACTCTTCTACCATCGATTTCGATTATGGTTAGATGTTGTTAAGCCCTTTTTTGTTAACTTACTTAGCAGATGGTGTTATTCGAATAGTAACAAATTGTGGATATGTTTGTTCTATTATGATCACTATCATATCTGTATAATCGTGTAGTCTTGGTCACATGACAGCCTATGTATATATCTGCATCAGATCCTCCTTAATCATCAATGATACGGCATAGTTACGTGATAGTTTGCAGCTCTTCCAGAGTTTCTCCATCAAGTGTGATTGGGTTTGTGTTCTCTTTTTTTGTATTTAATAATGTTGCTTTTTCCCTTGTGTATGTCAAAACCTACCGATGTAGAGGATTCTGCGACACCTGTTTTTTTCATCTGCATTTGTTCGTCTGCAAAGTCCAAATCATCCAGTTGAATCCAATCTGTCAATACTATGGCCAATATCATTTCAGTATATCAAAACTATTCTAAATCATTTGAACTTGAGTAGTTTTATATATTAACAAGGGTTTATGAGAAAAAGATGGATAAAATCATCATTACTTAACTAAATAAGGAAACCAAAAAAAGGAAATATAAGGGTAAATGTAACTGTTATATCCCGAGGAGAATTCTGAGTGGTAACTTTTGAGAACTATTTATGAACCAGTATGATGCGTATATTTCCTATTGTATAATTGCTAAGTAACTTAACTATTAATATTCATGTTCCTTTTATTATGAGCTTCATTTTGATCCATAGACTATTATTGTACGATTTACCATTCTTGAGTTATACCCAGTTTATTAATTACTGTTGCCCTTATTCACATCCACATTTGGCTAAATCTTGTACAAATGTTATTTTCTATTTTATGGCACGATATGGTCAGTTTGGTATATAAACCCAGTATGTTTGAGAATAATGAATCATATTTCAGAGGCTGTTATTGGTGTTCTGGAATTAACTGACTGGACTAGGCAGAAAGCAGGACCGATAAAGACTCTAGACTGCTCATGAAGCTTTTGTGTATCATTGCTCTGATCGATAATTCACTCCTTTGTGATTGGCGAGGATCATCACATTCACATATTAAACAGGGCACACATTCACTAAAGCAATCGATATAACAGTAATAATCAGTTACTAACTGAGTTACAAAATTTTCATTTCAATGTAATTTATGTATAACCATTAGTCGAGTTATCTAATATACTAATTTAATATAGTTGAGATCATGAGTCACTTGAAGCTAGAACATCATGGTAAACCTGGAAGCACTGGATAACCGTTTCATTCTATTGTGGGGCTCCTCAACAGTATGCATCCACTATACCGCATCTCAAGATTCGAACCCAGGACCTACCAATCTCACATACTTATTATGAAATAAAATAAATGAATATTCCCTTGTATATCTTTTATAATAATAAAAGTCATTACTTTCAACAGCTAAAGTTATTTCACATTTCTCTTTCATGTTTCTAGAATTCATATCTGTCTAAATTATTCTTTTATGTAAACATAATATGCATATGACAAGTGTAAACATAGAAAAGAATTATCAGAATTAAGGACGTGTTTCATGAATATGCTTTTATAGTTCTTGTCAGAAATGGAGCCATATCCTATGGCTATAAGTTATATCATGCAATGAAGTTGCATGTAACAATACAGTCTTTCATAAATAAAGTTAAATAGTCCAGAAATTATGACTAGTTATTTGTATCATGTCGGTTGATGACAGTTATGAATAACGGTTTATTAGCCGTTATCATGATGTCTCTACCTAGAGATGTGATATTATTCACTGGGGGGGGAAGGGGAAGTGACTTTTTGTTGATTGAATATAATTATAATTATTTAAATAAATATCTGAATTCTAGGTGATATATAGTCATTGTTAATAAGATGATACTTTAAATTCATTTGGTATTATCAGAAGGGGTTTCTTTGTGGAGAATTAGTATTTTCATAGTTGGAAGCGTGAGTCAATGGAAGTTAGATCACCATGGAAAACCTGGATGCACTGTACGGCCCACTCGTTCTATTGTGAGACTCCTCAGCAGTGCACATCGACGACATCGCCTCGCGAGATTCGAACCCAGGACCTACCAGTCTCGCGCCAGAGTGCTTAACCGATAGACCACTGAGCCAGCATTGGTATTGTATATTTATTTGAATATTCTCATTGATTTTTAGAATCGCAATTGGTCAGTCTGTTATTAGTATATGTGTATCCTGTGCGGACGGTCTCGATATTATCTTAAGCCACAAGCATTATAGTGTGGGAGTCCGGAAGAGTGTTCATAATCGCTGCAGAAATCGACTTATTCCCTTTGTAGCAACATATGATGAAACATTCATTACATATGAAGGCTCAAAAAATTATAAAATCTGTAAAAAAAAGAGAGTAATTCTGTTCAAGTATAGCTCAGCTTTATTGAACAAAAAATAATAAATACTTTTTTTTGGCTAACGTTTTTTTGCGAGTTGATTTTCCTACGGGATGGGATTGCTAACCCTATGCCTAACCCTCCTCCTTAACCCGGGCTTGAGACCGGCAGTAACTCTAGAAGACCAACAGGCGGAGTTGTATGTGAACAAAGTTTACTAAAAGTTGGTCCAACCAAGAAAAATACACAGTCTCTCAAACTATTAACATTGGCAAAAATAAGAGATAATCATTCTAATTGTATATCTTAATCAATAATGCAAGAAATTGATTTCATACCAGTATCGCTTGACTCTATTATTATAGTGAACGAGAATACAAGTAAAGTCAACTAAATGTACTTGAACACAATATTAGAGAACATTCGGGTAAAATCTGAGAAGTGTACATTAAATACTTCATTTGTTATTCCTTCGTATCCATACTAATTACTTTCTGTTCTTATTCTCTTCTATACGATTATTTCAACCTTCTGCCTCTAGGCACTCCACTTTTATACAAATATTATGAATTTATATACAAAGAGTAATTGTTGATAAATCATAATATTGTTATATCTATAACTTACTTACGTCTGTTACCCTCAATTGAGTATAGGTCGCCGACCACCATTCTCAAAACCATTCTCCCTTTGGCCTTCCATTCTAGTTCTATCCAATTTTTGTTCATTTTTCTCATTCCTGTCTTCATTTCTCTACACATTATGTTCTTTAGTCTTCCTCTTCTCCTTTGGCTTTCAGAATTCCATGTGAGGCCTTGCCTTGTAACGCTATTAGGTGTTTTACTTAATGTGTGTTCTATTTAAATCTAGCGCTTCTTCCTGATTTCTTCCTCAACTGGATGGAATTCAGTTTGTTCTCTCCACAGTATATTGTTACTGATAGTATCTAACCAACGGATTTGATATTACAACTAATAAAACTGTAAATAGGTAACAAATTATATAAAATCCAAAAAAATTATGATGCAGAAACTATGTGAACTCATTAAGTACTATATTCATCAACAAAAGTTCAAACGTTTTTTCATTTATTATTAAAAAATATCCCCTTGAAAATATTTTAAGTAGTGATTTACTCAAATTATGGTTGTAAAAAACAGAAAAAAAGAAAAAGAAGAAAAGAAAAATGAAAAAAAGAAACTCACAATGAAATAAAATTTTTATTATGTCGTTTCTAACAATGATTATTTTATGTAATGAGTTCACCCCCCCTGCCCTCCCCAACCCAAAGGAGTAATTATTGGTGTCATTCAATTTATTTTTATGTTTAAGGGAGAAAAAATTGTTCTTCTTCTTGAATATTCTTTAAAAAGAGAAAAGAAAAATTTATTATCAAGAAATGACCTGATTATCAATAATGAAATTTTCTTTTTTTTTTTTTAATGAATCCATTTTTGATCTCGTAGACTCTTGTCATTACTGTTTAATAATAATAATGGTCAGAAAGGGGTTTTGCGAATATTATGTGGGTCCACATCCATGATCCCGCCTCGCGAGACTTGAACATTGGACCTAACAGACTTGCGCGCGAGCGCTTAACCTCTACACCAGTGAACCGGAATCCAACTGTGTTAATGTCAAATTTCAACCAATTTTACGAAATCGAGCGACACATTCAACATTGTCTTCAGTGAGTTACTTTCTCACAACACACTTGTTTGAACTTCAATAGTCAATGCTTCTCATTAGAACTCAAGGAAATACCTCAAGGTGACAGTCATTAGTGGGCATTTGTTGATGAATATCAGAAGGACTTTTTATGGACATTTTAGTAATTTTATAGTTGAAATGCACAAAACAAAAGTTAGTTCCATTTTTTGGAAAGACTAAATTACACCTGTTTACAGAAAATAACATTAAAACATATTACTTAAAACATTAACTTTAACTAAAGAAAAACTTGTTTAACAGCTGTTCAATTTAGACTTTGAGATGGTGGAGAAGATTTGTAGCTCAGGTGGGTGAAGTTTGTGCTGATGATGTCGTTCAGAAGGACGATGAAAGCTCCACGACCAAACCATCCAGCTCAGAGAACAAACCAACATAAAAATTTAGACTTTAAAAAGAAGTAGCACTTCTAAAGTTTCGTCAGTGAGTGTAAATCCTCTTTTTTTCTAAAAGATTGTATATGAAAAAAATCAAACCAAAATATTTAGTTCACTTGCTGTTACTTACTTGTATCTTCCCATTGTTACTTAGGACTGCCATTGATTAGTCTCTTGTTCGTGTATGTACATCCTGTGGGGACTGCCTCGATATTGCCCAGAAGTAGTACATTCAAACAAGTCTAATTATTTTAGTGTTAAGTCATTTTGTTTGAAAATGGTTCTTTTTGAAATATACTTCTATTAATTTGTATGTTTATTAGCACGTGTGAACACCAAAATGTCCTGGTACGACCGAGAGTGGGGAGAGTCCACTCTCCCTCTCCAAATGCTCTCACATGGCGTCGCGTATATAGCCTCTACCATGAAAGTCATACTCACTGCCTTCTCGTGACAGGGGTGTTGGTTACGAAATTGAGAGGACGAAAAGTGAATGTCCGGCGCTCTAACCGGGTTGGTGGACACGGAGGTTCCACCTAGGGGAGTTGGAAAACCCTGATCCAAACCAATGGTGTACATGGGTTCCAGTATCCTGAGGGAACAAATGGCGTATGAATTAATTGTTGTCACCGTCTATAATGGAGCTGCATCTCCTCACGATGCTCCACTGCCTGGTGGAACGGATCTTTAGGTCAAATGCTCAGGTTGTGGCCCCCTAAGAAAACCACCTGCTTCAGTTTGCGCACTTGGACAGTATCACAGCCCTCACACAAATCAAAGGAGATTTGTGTAGCGCATTTGTATCTGGTGATTCCTTGTACCAATATTTATGTGTTTAAATAAAATGAAATAAGTGTGAAAACATTTATAATATCTATAATGTATTTAAGTAATTTAATGTTAATCCTTAGATAGTCTAGTCACAATTTTCGGGTCACGTGAACGTTTTTTTCTTACGGTATAATTTGCCAATGTAATAAATAGTACAGCTATTTTTCATTTGAGGGCAACTCAAGAGGTAGGTACGTAAACACTTGATAGCCGGATAGAGTATAGGCAAGTCATACATTACCAATATGATGGTGAGGATCCCGCTTGCGGCACTTCCTTATATATTGCTTTTTAGTTTTCTTACCCTTTTTTTCTCTTAGAAGCTCTGATCACCATTCACAGGACACGTCTAACAAGTTATCAGCGATTCTTGTGGAAGGAATTAAATGTTTTTAGATAAGATAACACGCTAATAAAGAAGACATATATGGAGTATCATCGAATACTGACGGAGTTGATCGTCATTGACTAAAAGTCAAACACTGAACAAGTTAATATTTCCTCCTTGGGCTACAGAAACAGAACTGAGTTGTTCTCGATAGATAATTTGATCGAACCGATGTTTCGACGGGAGTCGATCCTAGAAAGAAGATAGTGTAACAACTTAGGGTTTATTAGATAAGAGTTGACCTCGAACACCTAAGTATAGGTCGGAACAATAGAGCCTAAGTATTCATTCAATCGGGTAGCACAACTCAGACTCGTAGACGTTGCCGTTCTGTATAAAATGTCTTTATTCACATTAAATATATTATTCTATCTTCAATCCATGTGTGTTATTCACAAATATTAGACATTATATTGCTGATTCTTGCTATACAACGATTCAGTGTAAACAATGATGGTACTTCCATGTACGATAGATTAGGTAGCCACATCATGACAAATCTACAATTTTAGGATTAGGTCTATTATTATAGCAGTACTAATAGCGGACTAGACCATAATTATGCAGTTTTTCCATTTGCTTAAAAAAAATATCTCCAAACCATTTGCTCTCTATTTGTTGCCAATTTGATGTGTTTTTTTAAAATGTGGCATTACACGAATATTAAGTGCGATCAATCAAAAAACAGGTCTGAATAAATCAACGTTATGTCATTTCGGTCAAGGTAATTCATAAGCGACATGCATGTACATTTGTGTGTATGTATGTGTGTACTATTAGGGATGAAAAATGTTCGACATTTATAATAACAAGGGATAGAGTGTAATTTGAAAGGTAATGGTGTGAACTGATCGCACCTAATATTCATGTTGTTGCGTTATACTATTTAAACTTGGATTAATGTTAATTTTATTTAGTTGAGACCATGAATCAATTGAATCTAGATCACCACGGAAAACCTGGAAGCACTGGACAGCTGACTCGTCCTATAGTGGGACTCCTCAGCAGTACGCATCCATGATCCCGCCTAGCAAGATTCGAACCCAGGACCTACCAGTTTCGCACCATAGCACTTAATCTCTAGACCAGTGAGCCGACATCCAACGGTGTTAATTTTATTATTTATTCTCTGAAGAATTGACTTACACTGAGACAGGAAACATCAGAAAATCCACCCGATGCTCAATTTATTCAAAATTATCAAATCAAAACTTAGCAAATGATACCTACAACATGACAATGTGTTTATTCTTTAATTTTGATTCATAGAAAAGTTGTAGATTGTAGATTGATATTAGTAGAGGAAATGGAAGGAAAAGGTAAAACGCGGAATAGATATCATCCCCCTAATTTTTTTTAATTCACTTGATCTCAAACAAAGTAACTCTTTAGTACTCTCTGCTTTCAATAAGTTTTTTTTCTCCTATTCTTATTGGTTGATAAAGTTTCATCTTACGGGAGTTCAGTTTCATGACATACAATCAAGTGTGTACATTTACATGTAAACACATAATAAAGTTTTGTATTCTTCTGAATACAAATCAACTTTCACAATTGATTGATCACTGGGTGGTGATCAATCTCATGCGTGTCAGGTCCTTCTTAGTGCTGATCGAAAGCTATCGATCGAGTTGCAATGTGACCACCAGTCTAGGTGGCTCGACACTGCTTGCACTATGTATATTGAGGTAAGATGGTGGTTGGAGGTGGTCTACAGGAAACCCTGGACCCGGGTTTCGTGCTACTTGGCACTCGTCAGCAAGATGTACCTGTAATCCTGAGGGAACTGATGCTCCCTGGCGGATTCGATCCCGCGTCACTCAGTTTCACAGTCAGCATCAGTTCCCTCAGGATTACAGGTACACCTTTCTGACGAGTGCCAAGTAGCACGAAACCCGGGTCCAGGGTTTTCTGTTGACCACCTCCAACCACCACCTTACAAATCAACTTTATAAACGAAGATGTATAGTGGGTAGCAGTGGAATCCAAAATTCACGTTTCCTCCTACTTGCAACTCGTCACTTGAATGTAACTGCATCTCAGAGTTGATGTTCACCAAGGGAAAGGCACATCTAGTTGATAAATCTCAAATAGTGTGAAACGAACGTCCTGGATTTCACTGCCAACCACCATCCATCTTTGCTTATAATGCCTGTGAACTAAGGCAATATCGTAGCAATCTGCGACAGTATCCAATGAGAGATTGATCCATTGCAGCCTTAACCAACATTGGGAAGATGCAATCAATCAATACCATATTTATTTGAATTGAATTACTATAGGTTAGGCTTGCATACATTACTTACTTACTTACTTACTTTCGCCTGTTACTCACAATGGAGCATAGGCTGCCGACCAGCATTCTCCAACCCACTGTGTCCTGGGCCTTCTTTTCTAATTCTATCCAGTTCTTGTTCATTCTTCTCATGTCTGTCTCAATTTCTCGGCGTAATGTGTTCTTTGGTCTTCCACTTCTCCTTTGACCTTCAGGATTCCATATGAGGGCTTGTCCTGTGACACAATTGGGTGATTTCCTCAAAGTGTGCCCAATCCATTTCCAACGCTTCTTCCTCATTTCTTCCTCCCCTTGATGGAATCTGGTTTGTTCTCTCCCACAGTAACTTATTGCTGATAGTTTCTGGCCATCGGATCCGAAGTATTTTGCGTAGACAACTGTTAATAAACACTTGTATCTTCTGGATAATGGCTTTCGTATTTCTCCACGTCTCCGCCCCATACAGTAGAACTGTCTTGACATTTGTATTGAAAATTCTAACCTTGGTGTTGGTTGACGATTGTTTTGAGCTCCAGATGTTTTTCAGTTGTAAGTATGCTGCTCTTGCTTTGCCGATCCTCGCCCTCACATCTGCATCTGATCCACCGTGTTCATCAATGATGCTGCCCAGATATGTAAAGGTTTCCACATACTCCAAAGTGTAATTTGATTGGTGCATATTGTGTTGTATCGGAGAGTCTTGATTTTCCTTTTGTTTATATTGAGACCTACTGCTGCTGAGGCTGATGCTACACTGATCATTTTCTCCTGCATTTGTTGTTGCGTTTGTGATAGAAGAGCCAGATCATCCGCGAAGTCTAAATCGTCAAGCTGCATCCTGCCTGTCCACTGTATCCCGTGATTTCCTCCAGATGTTGAAGTCTTCATGATCCAATCGATGACCAGGAGAAAGAGAAAGGGTGAGAGTAAGCAACCTTGCCTTACACCAGTCTTTACTTGAAACGAGTCGGTGAGTTGTCCTCCGTGGACGATTTGGCAGTTTAGTCCATCAAAGGAGTTCCGTATGATATTGATTATCTTCTCAGGCACGCCAGGCTTGCATACATATTACCTAGTATATTAATGGCAATATTTGAAAATGTTTTAGTTTCAAGTCATTATTATATCTTTGATCAGTAAAGTTAACGTTGTATAATTTTTACAAGAATGTCTTGTGCTTTTTGACATGAAAAACATTGAATAAAAGGATCTATTCGATATTGTGTTTATTAGAAATCGTCTAGTTATTCAAAATTTTTAAATTAGATTCATTTAGCCGCACAATTGTTGAACTGTTTTTTGATACTCAGTCAACTAAACTATAGTTGCCATGGTGATATTATCTAATCTATAAAAAAACTTTCTGATATTAATCAACATATTCTCAGTAGTGACTGACTTCAAGAGGTATTTCCTGGAGTTCTAGTGAGAAACAGTAATCAGTGGGGTTCAACCAGGTCTATTATGAGATCGTAACTCACTGAAGAAAATAGTAGATATGTCGCTCAATTTTGTGGATTGTTTGAAATTAGACATTAATACCGTTGAATGCCGGCTCAGTGGTTCTAGATGTTAAGCGCTCAGGTACGAGACTGATAGGTCTTGGGTTCGAAACTTACGAGGCTCGATCGTGGATGCGCCCTACTGTAATGTCAAACAAACAATACCAAGTGAATTTTCAATTGAACTTTTCTTGAAAATCTTTGAAAGAACTGCGAGTAACTTCGACAATACAACAGGGGAAATAAGAAAATAATAATAATTCAATTGAACTATTAAACTAACTTTCAAATGTAATAAAACTTTTATTCCATCATCTTCACCTTATACGAAACTAACATACACGTATATAATAAAATAGATGAATAGAAAGATATAAAGATAATCTAGACATTCAATGAAGCAAAAGAGATTTCTTTTCTTTATCTTCTTATATGACATAATCATTAGGTTATCAAAATGAAGAACAAAGAAGATAAAGAAGTAGACAACAACAATAAGATAATTAGATTGAGAAATCTTATTATAAGTAGTATTGTTTATCTCTTCAATTTATTAAACATGACAGATGGGGTTATTCTAGTCGATTAGTTTATATTCGTTACAATAATTGTCTTTAATTAATAAAAAATGGGTATGAAGTGATATGTATATATATGATGTACGTGTAAAGCATAATTGATAAACAAGGAGGATAGGATGCAGATATAAAGGTGAGGATTGGTAAAGTAAAGGGAGCATTTCTACAATTAAAGAACATTTAAAACTCAAAACAACTGTCAAATAACTTCAAAGTGGATATCTTCAATATGAACGTCAAGATAGTCAGTTCTATTGTATGGAGATGAAACGTGGAAAACTGCTACATCCATCGCAAAATACTCAACAATCACTGGTCAAATACTATCAGCAACCGCATTTTATGGGAAAGGACAAACCAGCTTCCAAATGAAGAGGTAATTAGGAAAAAGATTGGAAATGGATTGGATATTACTTACTTACTTACTTACCTACGCCTCTTACTCCCAATGGAGCATAGACAACCAACCACCATTCTTCAACCTAATCTGTCCTGGGCCTTCCTTTCTAGTTCTATCTAATTCTTGTTCATTTTTCTTATGTCTGTCTCCATTTCTCCCAGTAATGTGTTATTTGGTCTTCCTCTTCTCCTTTGACCTTCAGGATTCCATGTAAAGGCCTAGCTTGGATGATTTCCTCAATGTGTGTCCTATCCATTTTCTCAGCTTCATCCTGATTTCTTCCTCCGCTGGAATCTGGTTTGTTGTCTACCACGGTAAGTTGTTGCTGATAGTGTCTGGCCGATTTATCCTAACTACCTTGAGTATACAACTGTTAATAAACACTTGTGTCTTCTGGATAATGGCATTCATAGTTCTTCACGTCTCCGCATCACTAGACAAGCCGTAACTTGGAATGGTGAAGGGAAGCGCAAAAGTGGAAGACCAAAGAGCATATTACTTTGGGAAATAGAAGTAGATATGAAAAGATGAATGTTAACTGGAAAGAAGTGAAAAGGATTGCTGAGGACAGGTTTAGATGAATAATGCTGATGGGCGGCGGGCTATGCTCCTCCATGAGGGGTAAGAGGCGTAAGTAAGTATTTAAGCAATATATATGGTAATTACAGTAAAAACCACATGATATGACTAGACACTGCTGAGAAGTTCAATAGAAATTTCAACATTTAAATGGATATATGACACAATCCCGATAACTTGCTTTCAAAGACTACATACATGAAACTTATTTATTTACCTTATCGGGAAATGTTCTACAAAGTGTCAAAAAGTTTCGTATTTAAAGTCAAACCCATAGTTTACCTTAGGTTGATGGTTAACTAAACATTTACAACATTGTTTGCTCATCTGCATTCAAGCATGCATATATATATAGAACCATTTCCGTAGGAAATAAAGTAGACAGTCCCTATCTCTTGCCTCTTTCCTCATGACGTTTTACTTTGGTCGGTTAAATTCTTTAACTATGTAAACTTTGTCACTTCCTACTCCCCCCAACGCTTCCGTAAAAAAAACGAAAAAAATAAACTAGTCATTTTGACAAAATCAGTCAAATATATTTACTTTGATAAGATAATGTTATTGTTTGGTGTTTTATTAATATACTCTATCCTGATTTCCTACATCCAACTGTGTTTCATAGATATACAATCTATTTTTAGAACAAACAATAACTACTGGATATTGAGGAGAATGTTATTGGTATGAATTTGTATTGTCTAGCAGTGATACAAGAGTTCGTCTCTTCTCAATGTAGCATTTGCACACTAGTGGCTAGTTTTATGAGTTAATCCTTAGAGCTCTGGTGAACAGTAGTGATCAATGGGATTCGACTGTGTTTGTCTAAGGCATTAGCTCACTGAAGTCATTTAGAAGTGTTTGGAAAATACCACAAATTAATTAAAGTTAAATATGTAAACTATAAAACACTAACTCTGCTATATGATTGTAGAGTACTAGGCAAAATACAAGAAAATCTTCAGTTTCTTCGATAGTGAGGCCATGAAGAGCACTGTTGAGGTGTCCTGTATTAGAAAGAAAGAAATATTCAGTGCTTCCTGGTTTTGAATGCTTGTTCACTAAAGGTCATTCATGATATAGAATATATCAAGTTTAACAATCAATTACTTGAAATCATGAGTCAATTGAAGCTAGACTACAATGGAAAACCGGGAAGCACCGTATGGCCGTTTCGTCCTATTATGGGACTGCTCATCAGTGCGTATCAAAGATCACTCTCTTGGGATTCGAACCCAGGACCTTTGGTTTCGTGCGCTAACTTTAATTAACTCAGTAACTCAACTATTAAATTACTACAACCTCCACGAAAACCCCATTCTGATTACACCAGCCAGTTGAGAAGAGTTTAAAGCTTAGTAACCTCATAATTTTATCATCTAATTTTAGTTAAATCTAATGTTCATTCAGAATTCACCTGGTATTGTTTATTTGAATCTTTCCATTGATGTTTAGGACTGCAACTAGTCAGTCTCTAATTGACATATGTGAATGCTGTGCTTATTGCCTCGACATAGCCTTAATTCACAAACATTGTAAGTAAATAATACTAAGTGAATTTAAACTTTACTCCATTCCACTAGCAAGCAGCTATCAGGACTCAATAGCTAAATGGATTATATGTTTATGTTTAAAGCGAAAGGTACTGGGTGAGAGTGAACATCAACTATGAGATGCAAGTACATCCAGCTGACGAATCCCAAATAGGACGAAACGCGCGCCAAACTGGATTCCTTTGCTAGCTACTATCCATCTTTGCATACATTTAGAATGTTTTTATAATATTTTACATAAAATTTGAAACCTAATTTTACATTTCATTTAAAATTTCCCCCCACCACCCCAGATTAATTTTAACTGGGATATTCTAGTTGTCTTTTTATCAAATGAAGTTCAGTTGTTTTATACTTTACCTATATTATCACGTTTCATCAGAATATTTTTTGTCTCTGTTGCCTTAATTGTTTATTTTTTTGTTATTTTTTTCTCCAGAATATTCCAAGTAACTAAGACTAATTGAACTTACATTTGTTGGATACATTCTTATTTTTTTTTTAAAAGAACTAACTGTGTACAGGTGTAAACATGTTACTGATAGTAACTAGTTCCATCTAGTTCCAACTAGTTACCATCTGTTTATAAAATGTTACTTCTTTTTTTTGTTGTTCTCTGTATGCTTTAATTTAATCAGTATAACAGTGGAATATTTTAGTTGCATATACAAAATGTATAACGTTTATTTTATGAATATATACATATTACTTAATTACTTACTTATGCCTGTTACTCCAAAGCCACACCATCCTGGGCCTTCCTTTCTACTTCTATCCAATTCTTGTTCATTTCTATTATGTCTGTTTCCATTTCACAGAGTAATATGTTATTTGGTCTTTCTCTTTTCCTTTGAACTTCAGGACTCCATTTGAGTGCTTGCCTTATGATGCAGTTGGGTGATTTTCTGAATGTGTTTCCTATGCAACTCCAACTCTTCTTATTGATTTTTTCCCCCACTGTTTTCTCTCACGTTATGTTGTTGCTGATAATGTTTGGTTTAACGGACCTGACGTATTTTGTGTTAACAACTGTTAATTAGCGATTGTATCTTCTGGATGATGGTTTTCGTAGTTTTCCAAGTTTCCGCTCCATACAGTAGAACTGTCTTGATAATTGTATTGCAAAATTTAAACTTAAGTGTTGGTTGACAGTTGTTTTGAGTTCCAGATGTTCGACAGGTATCAATATGCTGCTCTCGCTTTGTCATTCCACACCTTCACATCAGCATCACATCCACCGTGTTCATCAATTATACTGCCAAGATTTGTAATTAACTCGTTAAAAAAAGACGCCAACCAGAAAATAAATCACTCATTTAACTTTAATAAACATTCAATTTTCAAAACTGTCAATTAGATTGACAATGATACAAAAATTAATTATCCAAAATCTAGTTAATATTCATCTAATATTAACATAGTTGTTTTTCATTGTTTTTTTAAATTCATCATTATATTAATAATTTATAATGAAAACAATAATACTACTAACAATACTATTAATACTACTACTACTGCTACCAATACTACTACTATTACTACTAATACTACTAATACTACTAGTACTAATACTACTACTGCTACTACTACTACTACTACTAATAATAATAATAATAGCATTAATAATGAGTACATTATTACAGTTTATAATAAACCCCTATACTCAAGAAAACTTTCCATAATGTCATTGTTTATCGGTTTATCCCCCCCCTTTTTTATCTTAAACAAAAAATTTGTCATATCAATTTTTTTTTAGAAGAAAACTTAGAAAAAAGCACCAAAAAAAAGAGAAACAAAGAAAAAAAAGAGGTAAATGTATTCAAATCCTCTTTAAACACAACTATGGTGAATATATATATATATATATATATATATATATATATATATATATATATATATATATATATATATATATATATATTACGTATACATACATATCCTGGATTAGATTTATGCATAGCTACGAAATGTATATGACTTAACTCGTATTACATTATAAATGATGGTTACCTCTATTATTATTATTATTATTATTATTATTATTATTAGTAGTAGTAGTAGTATTAGTAGTAGTAGTAATCGTGTTCAAATCCCCATGGTAATGTAACGAAGAAAGAAAAAAAGGAGAAAAAAAAAATAAAAATAAACAAAAATAAACTTGTTGAATTATATAAGAAAAGATGTTCAAAATTCAAAATTTTTTTTCTAGTGGATTTGTGTGTGTGTGTGTGTTTAAATTACCATGACAACAAAAGTTTTAAAAAAAATAGAAATCAATGTGGTTAAATAAAAAATATATTGTTTTTCAATTTGTTACAGTTATAAGAAAAATAATGTATCATATATTTTGTATTATAATTTGTGAATATGTTTATGTGAGATAGTCCTTTTTGGTATGATAAGCATTACTGTTTACTTGTTGTTGGAAAAATTACTGATACAACCACTTCAACCTGTAATAAAAGAGCACTGTGATCCATATCAGTTTGCTTACAAATGCAAAAGAAGCACATTAGATGCCGTTGCTGTTTTGCATCACAATATAGTGTTCGGGTTGGAAAAGGGTAAGAAGTATGTTAGATGCGCTTTCCTGGACTTTACTTCTGCTTTTGATTCTATTCCAAGAAACCTCTTACTTAACAAGCTGATCAGCGTCGATACTGACAGCTGGATAAGCAATTGGCTATGTTCCTACCTTTCTGGAAGAGAACAGTACACTGTCTTTGAAGGAAAGTGTTCAACATCTCTACTGTCTACTGTAGGTGTGCCACAAGGAGCTGTTCTTTCACCTCTGCTCTTCTCTTTCTTTTTGCATGATCTGCCATCTTCCACAGAAAACACTTTTGTAAAATATGCGGACGACCTCACCGTATGTATGCCAATTTCTACCTCCTTACATCCTATAGAAATGAATGACTTTTTATCTCGTATTGAAAGGTGGTCTGTTGGTAATGGTCTCTTACTCAATCCATCTAAATGTCAAGCTGTTAATTTTAGCTTGAGACATGGACAGAACCTATACTCTATGTTGGGATCCCATAATCCTTGTGCCATTGGAGACTCCTTAATAAACACAGTGTCGAAGATCAAATATCTTGGTGTTATTTTTTCCTCTGATCTTTCTTGGTCTTCTCATGTTTTGCTGTCATCGAAAAAAGTTTACCATTTTGCTTATTACATAAAGAGGCTGCATGCTTTTGGGATTACTCGCCATTTACTCTTACACTTTGTAAATTCCTGCATATTACCTATTATTTTATATTGTTCTCCATTATTCTTTCCTGGGCTTTTGAGAAAAGACTTTGCTATTTTGCGTAGAGTGCTGAAGGTAGTTTGCAAGGTATGTGGTAAATCTTTTGAAGTCATTGTTAATATGCTTGTGGATAGACATCTTAAGGCTTGCAAACTCTTGGCAGGTGTTATCTTATCAGATACTAACCATCCGCTTCATTCATATCTTTCTCCTTGTATATCTTCTGGTAGAACGAGATGTAAATACATTAAAATCCATGCACGCAAGCAAATCTATAAAAGTTCTGTAATACCTTACTTAGCAAATTTACTTTGTGACGAACAGGCTGTTAGAGTTGACCTAGTAAATAACCTGTCTTCTTAAGCATGTCTCATATTCGATAATTTGTATAAACTCAGATTTTCTTAAACCTTTTTTTATTTTATTTCTGTTCTGTTTTTTTTGTGGGTTTTTTTGGTAAAAAAACTTGTTGAAATAACTCGTGCTGAGAATTCTATATTGTACCAGATTATAATATTGAATAAAGCCATTAACAATAATAATAATCAATTGTATGTAATATAAACCATACATTCTATTTAAAAAAAAATTAAATTAATGTTTTAAGGTGGTGGTTCGAGGTAGTCAATAGAAGGTTCTAGGTTTCGTGCTACTTGGCATTCATCAGCAAGGTGTACCTATAATCTTGACAGAACTGATACTCTCTGATGGATGAGATCCCATGTCACCCAGCTTCACAGTCAGAGCTATCCGGATCGCGACTAACCTCCTGTAGGACTGAGATGTATTTACAGTTGATTGGTCACTTGGCGATGATGAATGTTATATATGTCATTATCCTTCTTAATGCAGATCGAATCCTTTCAAGTCATCTAGATTGGTGACCACATTACGACTTAATCGATCGGGTTCGATGTACACTAAGAAGGACCTGACATACATGACACTGATCACCAACGAGGGATCAATCAATTGTAAATTAATTTTTTATTGATTCAATTCTGAGAAATTTTACACATGATGAAAATTCAGTGCTAAGTTTCGTGAAGACTTTTTGTTTAATAAGAATTATTTCTACCTTTTTTAAGGTTTTTTAACGCAAAAAAAATAAATTACCTTCTCTTCTGCCATTATACTGTAATAATAAAATTACCACAATTTCCAAAAATTCTTATTCTAATAATTATCATCATGTGCTCATTAATGGCTAGCTTTAAGATGGATTTCCTACAATTCTAGTGAGAAGCTGTCATCAGTGGAGTCTAATCCATGTCGAGTGTAAGACAGTTATCCACCTTAGAAAGTGAATTGAGGGTAAAATCATGGATCAATTAAAGTTAGACATAAACACCATTGGATGCCGGCTCAGTGATATAAAAGGTTAAGAGTTCGCGCGTGAAACCGAAGGTCCTGAATTGGAATCCCGTGTGCGAGATTGTATATCAGCGCTGCTGAGGAGTCTCATACTAGGACGAAACAGCGATGCAATGCTTTCTAGATTTTTAATATTGGTCTAGCTTAAATGGACTCATTAATTCAACTATTGAAGTGAATATAAGTGATTTTTATTCTTTAGGTAATGGAATCAAAAGTATAATAGTACTGCTAAAAGTAATGGAATATGGTCATTTAAGAGCGATCAAGAGTTAAAACAATGAATTATAGCACCAGACATTCGCTTTTCGTTTTCTCAATTTCGTAAACAACAGTAATGCGATGCGTAAGACTTTCCTGGCAGAGGCTATATAGGCGTAGCGATGTGAGAGCACTTCGAGAGAGAGAGAGCGTACTCTATCCACTCTCAGCCGTACCAGGGCATTAGGAGGTATAAATACCTAATTACTACAATTACAAGTCATAACTTCTATAAATTTATTGATTTTTTAGTTGCTACCACAGAATCTGATGAAGAATATCGATTAATATGTAATCTAGATCCAAAATGTTATTTGCCAATGATTATAAACAACTAATATATATATTCACTTCAATTCAGCCTAGAGAACTTGTTTTCATATGAGCACTATATTATTATTGAATTCTAACTTTAATTAGAAAGTATCAACTTTAAAACTAATATAAATGATCATAAATTCTTTACTTTTGAACTTAACGACTGTATATCAACTAGCTGACTACATACAATAAAATGTTTTATAATTTCTGTCGGTAAATATTACTTTTCTGAAGAATATATAAAGTAGTAGTAATTAGAAAGAAGGGAACAATCCTTTAAATAATACCTAATTATTCATTATTCAATATGCTGAAGCAAACGGTACTGGATTGAAGTCCCGAAGTGATCATTAAATCTTGGATGCAAGTTTATCCAGATGTTTAGTCCCAAATAGAACAAAACCTGTATCCTGGATTCCACTAATAGCCATCATTCATCTTTGCTTATAGTGCTTATGAATTAAGGCTATATCGAGGCAATATGCACATTATGCACATATGCCAATTAGAGACTGACAATCCTAAACATCAATGGCGAGATTCAAATAAACAAGACAAAATTGAAGTGAAATAAATCATTGTGAAATATATAAGTAAACCTAATAGTTTTTTCTTGGCAAAAATAAGTCAACCGTTAATAGTTGATAGTGTATTACATAATATAAGACATAACAAATATAACCATTAAATGAATACTTACTTACACCTGTTACCCCTCGTCGACGAGCATAGGCCGCTCACCAGCAATCTCCATCCAACTCTGTCCTGAGCCTTCCTTTTCAGTTGCTATTCAGCCTTTTCATATCGGCTTCTATTTCCCGGCGTAGTGTGTTCTTTGGCCTTCCTCTTTTCCGCTTCCCTTCCGGATTCCAAGTTAGGGATTGAGTCGTGATGCACATTGGTGATTTCCTTGATGTATGTCCGATCCACTTCCAACGTCTTTTCCTAATTTCCTCTTCAGCTGGAAGCTGGTTTGTCCTCTCCCATAAAAAGCTGTTGCTGATAGTATCCGGCCAATGGATGTTGAGTATTTTGCGTAGACAACTGTTTATAAATACTTGTACCTTCCTGATGATGGCCGTAGTAGTTCTCCATGTTTCATCTCCGTACAGTAGAACTGACTGTGTTGACGTTCGTATTAAAAATTTTGACCTTGAAATTGGTTGAGAGTTGTTTTGAGTTCCATATGTTCTTCAATTGTAGAAATGCTGCCCTTGCTTTGCCAATCCTCGCCTTTACATCTGCATCCGATCCTCCTTGTTTATCAACGATGCTCCCCAGGTACTTGAATGTTTCCATCTCTTCCAGAGTTTCGCCGTCAAGTGTGATTGGGTTGGTGTTCTCCGTGTTGCATTTGAGAATCTTGCTTTTTCCTTTGTGAATGTGGAGACCTATCGATGCGGAGGCTGCTGCTACATTTGCTGTCTTCATCTGCATTTGGTCGTGTGTATGAGAGAGGAGGGCTAGGTCATCTGCGAAGTCCAAATCATCTAATTGATTCTGAGCTGTCCATTGTATTCCGTATTTCCCTCCGGATGTCGAATTTTTCATAATCCAGTCAATCACCAGAAGGAAGAGGAATGGGGAGAGTAAACAGCTTTGTCTGACTCCGGTCCTTACTGGAAATGCATCTGTCAGCTGTCCTCCATGCACCACTTTGCACTGTAATCCATCGTATGAGTTTTGGATAATGTTGACGATCTTCTGAGGAACTCCATAGTGTCGAAGAAGTTTCCATAATGTTCTCCTGTCCACGCTGTCAAACGCCTTCTCACAGTCAATAAAGTTGACGTATAGTGATGATTTCCACTCAACTGATTGTTCAACGATGATCCGTAGTGTCGCAATCTGGTCTGTGCACGACCGATCCTTACGGAATCCAGCCTGATGATCCCTTAGTTCGGCGTCTACTGCGTCTTTCATCCGATTCAGCAGCACTCTGTTGAAAACTTTTCCTGGTACTGATAACAAACTGATACTTCTGTAGTTCTCGCATTTGCTCAGATCTCCTTTCTTTGGTATCTTGATGAGATATTCTTCTTTCCAGTCCGTTGGCACTTGTTCCTCTGCCCAAATCTTCTTGAATAGAAGGTGAAGCATGTTTGCAGTTATTTCAATGTCTGACTTCAGTGCTTCTGCTGGTATATTGTCAGGTCCTGCCGCCTTCCCACTTTTGATTTGTCTGATGGCCATCTTGACTTCTTCGATCGTTGGTGGAGTGACATCTATTGGAAGGTCTGTGTGGGCTGCTTCGATGTTCGGTGGATTCAAAGGAGCTGGTCTATTCAGCAGTTCCTCAAAGTATTCTGCCCATCTTTTCCTCTGTTCCTCCATCTCAGTGATTGTCTTTCCTTCTTTGTCTTTGACTGGTCTCTCTGGTTTGCTATATCTCCCTGCCAATTTCTTCGTTGTATCATATAGTTGTTTCATATTCCCTTCTCTTGCAGCTTTTTTCGCCGCCGTTGCTAGTTCTCCCATGTATTTCTGCTTGTCGGCTTTGATGCTTTTCTTCACTTCTCTGTTTGCTTCTGCGTAGTCTGCTTGTGCTTTGACTTTCTCTGCTCGTGTTCGGCTGTTGTTAATTGCTAGTTTCTTGTTCTTCCTTTCTTGAATTTTGTCCAGGGTTCCCAGAGAGTTCCATTCCTTGTGATGATGCTTCTTAGGACCAATAACCTCCTGACACGTTGAAGTTAGTGCTTCTTTTATCCCTTTCCAGTTGTCCTCCAAAGTAGTTTCTTGTTCTTTCAGTAGATCCTGTACAGCTTGGAACCTGTTGTTGAGAGTTATCTTGAATTCATGGAGCTTGTCAGCATCTCGAAGGAAGGCTGTATTAAACCTTTGTAGTGCTGTTTGTCCAGTTGTCCAGTCTTTCTTAAGCTTCAGTCTCATCTTGGCCACAACCAGGTGGTGATCTGAAGCTATGTTAGCTCCTCTCCGGGTTCTCACATCTTCCATTGATCTTCGGAATTTTTTGTTGATACAGATGTGATCAATCTGGTTCTCTGTGGTTTGGTCCGGTGAGATCCATGTAGCTGTGTGTATGCGTTTGTGTGGGAATATTGTGCCGCCTATAACCAATTTGTTGAAAGCACATAGGTTTGCAAGTCTCTCCCCATTTTCATTTCTCTCTCCTAGTCCATGTCGTCCAATTACATCTTCATATCCTGTGTTGTCCACTCCAACTTTAGCATTTAGATCTCCCATAAGGATGGTGAGGTCCTTTCGTGAGCACTTTGCTATAATTGATTGCAGCCTTTCATAGAACTGATCTTTATCATCGTCGTTGCTATCATTGATGGGTGCATAACATTGGATAACGTTCATTGTGATCCCCTCCTTCTTTGTTCTGAATGATGCTTTGATTATCCTGGGTCCATGAGATTCCCATCCCACAAGTGCATTTCGTGCTTCTCTGGACAGCATTAGAGCAACTCCCTGAGTGTGTGGAGCATTTTGCCCTTCGTGACCGGAGTACAGCAGCATCTCTCCTGTACCTAGCCTTTGTTGTCCAGTTTGTGTCCAATGAGTTTCGCTGATTCCGAGAACTGCCAAGTTGTATCTTCTCATTTCCATTACTATCTGACTGGTATTTCCTGTCTCCCACATTGTCCGGACGTTCCATGTACCTATAAAGAGTGTTGTTAGAAGGTGCATCGGTCTCGTGACTTCTGAAAAATTTCGGCTTACAACATGAGACGTCATTATTCCTTCAACTCGGAGGGCAGAGTTTAAATGTTTTGAATTATTTTTTCTGGTTAGCGTTTTTTTAGTGAGTTAGCTTTTCTACGGGATGGGGTCGCTAACCCCATGCCCAACCCTCCTCCTTTACCCGGGCTTGGGACCGGCAGTAACTCTAGAAGAGCTACAGGTGGAGTTATTAAATGAATATATATATATTAACTTTAAGGTTTTGAGTTCAATCCCTAGCGAAATTTTTAGTGAGCATTCCTTTGAAGGTATTTTATCCTTGGGATAAAACAACAGTCTAATACTCCCTGAATCCCCAATGGTACCTAAACTAAGACCAATCTCTGATGAATATAATCTACTGACACATTTTTTACTACCGCATTTCGTGTGTATTGTACAATGCTCAACATTACACAGACG
This sequence comes from Schistosoma rodhaini, assembly GCA_944470415.2. Taxonomy (NCBI): domain Eukaryota; kingdom Metazoa; phylum Platyhelminthes; class Trematoda; order Strigeidida; family Schistosomatidae; genus Schistosoma; species Schistosoma rodhaini. The sequence goes on from OX104039.1 coordinate 4,383,129, forward strand.
AATCATATCCTTTGATATGGACTTGAGTACATCTATTGAATGATATAATTATTCATATGAGAAAGAGAGAATTATTATTAGATTACACATTATTATAATAAATCATAAAGACAGATGGACACTATTGTTAATGATAAATAATAGTAATGTTGACAGACAGACGGGTAAAAGTTTCATTTCCCTACTACTTATTATCTATCGAATTCAGCACACACACACACACACACCAAAAAACCGTGTTCTTCGTACCACAATACAAAACAAAAAATTTTTTTTCCTTTCATCATTATGAATAGAACGAACACTTTAAAGGATAACCAGTTGATGGATACAGAAACAAAAAGGAGATTAGATATGAGGAAATAAAGGTAAACTCAAAAAGGGATAAGAATAATTAATTCTATTGTATAGTTTAAAGGATGATGAATATTAAGGTGGTGTGATAAAATCAGTTTTATATGAAGAGAATCATTAGAGCATAATAAATAAATGATTGTAAATTAGTTTCCTTTTTTATGATGAAATGGAAATGTGACAAAAAATAGAAACACTGGGACTCGAACCTAGTACTGTTTGCTTCAAACGCCATCGAGTTATCTATTTAGCTACTGAATTGTGATAGCCATCAGATTGAACATTAACACTGAGATGCAAGTATATCCAGCTGACGAGTCCCGAATAGCAGGAAACGCGCATCCTGGATTCCACTGCCAGCCACTATCCATCTTTGCTTATAGAGCTTGTGACTTCAGGTTTTATCGAGGCACTCCGCACAGGATGCACATATGTCAGCAAAAGAGTGATCAATTGTAGTCCTAAAGATCAACGGGAAAATACAAGTATTCAACACCAAGTGAAAAAAAGAAAAAACAATTAGGTAATTTCGATATACTTACCTAAGCAATAAACCAATGGTAATGTACTATTGGTTTCTTATTGTAAAGTTGAATAAAATTAGAAGGAATCTTGTATCGCAACTTCTACACAAATAGTGAACAAAAACAGTTATAAGAAAAATACTGTATAATAGTAATGTGGTGTACTACTGATGACGATAGATATAAGTAGTATATATTACCAGTCCACAGTAAAATACCTGGTGGTAGAAAGTTAAGTCAATCGAAAACAGTGAATGATTGGTATGGAAACAAAGGAACAATGGAGTCTGAGATAATTGATCGACGTTTTGCAAATGAAGTATTTATAGTATAGTTTTAACTAAGATTTAACTAAGACATTCTGCAATTTTGTATTGAGATAGATTAGGTTGTCCTCACTGGTTTACTCGTACACTACAATAGTAATGTAAATCCGATCAGAAAAAGATAGATAAGTTATATTCTTTCCACAGTACTCACATATAAAATAAGTAATATTTTAATTTATCCTACTTCGAATCATTGTTCGTATATCCTTGGGTCATCTAGTAAGTAATGTAGTTGTTAGGAAACGGGTACTAGATAAGAATGTCAAATTGATTGATGAAGTAGTGAAACCTCATCAGTTTAGATGGCTGGTACACGTGTCACGTATGCTCAACCACCGAATACCCCCGACGTGCAATGTATTATGGTGTAGGAGTAGTTTGTTAGAAAGCTAGGGGCAGCCAAACCAAAACCTGGTTCAAATTCACGAAGTCACTGACAAGTAGACTGAGTCATGTTGATAGGTGTAGACTACCTGGTTGGGGTCTACGAAATGATAGCAATCAATGGTTAGAGACTACGAATGACATGGCTCAAAATTGTTAGCAATGGAGTAGGTTCATCCACTCTTTGTGTTCTCCCAAGTTCTAATCTTCTGAATTCTTAGTGTCCTTTTCTTTTTTCTCTTTCTAAATTTATTTCACCATATTATACACCTTCAATAACATCTTCAAACCCTAATCTTTCCGATTACTGCTTATACTCTTACTATCTCTACCATTATAGGATTTGACTCGACAACTGCATCTTTGTGTTATTGTGATATGGCAACTAGAACTGAGTTACGTACGTATGAAGTTCTACGTTGTGACTGACTGACTAACTAACTGTCATGTACAAAATCCATAACACAAATAAAATTTCAAATTTTTCTAAGAAATTTTTGAAAAATAGTAACTTTCATAGTTGAAAGCGTGAGTCAATTGAAGCTGGACCACAATGGGAAAACTGGAAGCACTGGATGGCCAACTCGTCCTATTATGGGACTCCTCAGAAGTGCGCATCTAGGTTTTCCATGGTGGTCTAGCTTCAATTGACTCACGCTTTCAACTATAAAAATACCTAAATCTCCACAAAACCCCTTTCTTAAAAATGTTTTAATTAATAATGAGGTCATTAGTTTATCTGTCATTTGCATGGATTGTCATTACAATGAGTGTTTAGATTGTTCATCTTAAATTAATGAATGTAACTATTCATAATCTCTTTTACTTAATTACATTTATATCAGATGAGATTAAGTATCTTGGATTTATGTTAAATTGATTATGTGTAACTGATTGATTGCCGATTCATAAAAGAGAATAAGAAATATTCTGATAGAGTTTTGCTCTCTGAGCTGGATGGTTTGGTTATGGAGCTTTCATCGTCCTTCTGAATGACATCATCAGCACAAACGTCTTTTAAATTTACAAACTGAAAAAGAGTATTGTATATTTTATATGTGTAAAAACAACTACAATTGCATTAAGTATATTTACAAAACACAATTTCCATGTATTCATTGTTAATTTTTCTTTCAAAGTTGATTATTTGACTTGTGACTTGGATCGATAGAAGTTAGACATCAATACCGTTAGATGCCAGGCGGCTTAGCGGTCTAAAAGATTAGCGTTAGTGCGTGAGATCGAAGGTTCTATGTTCGAATCCCACGTGCAGGACAGTGGATGTGCACTGCTGAGGATTCCTACATTATGACAAAACGTTCGTCCAGTTTTTTCCAGGTTTTCAATGTCAGGCGGCTCACAGATCTAGAGGTTCAGCGTTAATGCAAGAGATCGAAAGCTCAGAAAACAAAACTCCATCAAAATTTTATGTTGTTTGTTAGCTTTTTTAAACAAAAACTCTATTTCACTGGTTAATTATCAAAATAGAATAATCTGATACCAGTATTTTAATTTTAAAATGAGATGATTGAAAGCAGATAAAATAAGTGACATATTAGCTACATCAGTTGCCTTAATTCTTCTGGTATGTGTGAAATCTCTCAGTAGTATGTCAATTATTAGAAGAAAAACAATAAACATAATTGTGATTGTCATTAATTAAGTAGTAATCTCACAATAGAATTCTGATGATTTTACAACATATTCAATCCATTATAACCTATAGAAAGGATATGTATAGAAAGAAATGGAATAGAATTTCAGGAAATGACTTTAGAGACCACAAATAAGTTGTCAATAGAAAGATTCAAACAAACAATACCAAGTAAATTCAAACTTCACCCCATTGCATAAGCAAGTGGCAATCAAGACTCAGTAGCGAGTGGATAACGTGATGGCGTTGGAAGCGAAAGGTACTGGGTTCGAGTTCCAGAGTGAACATCAATTCTGAGATGCAGGTACATCCAGCTGACGAGTCCTAAATAAGACGAAACGAGCGTCAAACTGGATTCCACTGCTAGCCACTATCCATCTTTTCTTACAATGCTTGTGAATTAAGGCTATATCGAGGCAATACGCACAGTATGCATATATGCCAATAAGCGACTGACCAGTCGCAGTCCTAAACATTATTGAGATTATTCAATTAAACAATGCCAAGTGAATTTAATGTTCTACAAAGAATTAAATACTGAAAAATCAAGAAAAAAATCTTTGAACTCCATACTTGTTTTTTTTTATTTTCACATTTTTTTTCTATAGAAAGTTATCAGATTACATATTCTTGTTCATCAACCTTACTTATTTAAGCCTATTACCCCCAATGGAGCATAAGCCGCCGACTACCATTCTCAAACTCACTCTCTCTTCAGTCTTCCTTTCTAGTTCTATCATCCAATCTCTGTTGATTGTTCTCATGTATATCTTTATTTCTCCACGTAATGTGTTCTTCGATTTTCCTCTTCCCTTTTGCCCTTGAGGATTTCATGTGAGGGCTTGCCTTTGGGACTCAGTTCGTTTAATTTTCTCAATGTGTGTCCTATCTCACTTTCAATGCTTCTTCTTGATTTCTTACACCATTGATATTTGGCCTGTTATCTCCCACATCATCAATCTATAACAAAGTAAATTTAGTCTATTTATAAATTACTATAACTTACTTTGATGTTCAAGTATATATGTATGTATAACATTAAATCTCATGAGATATGTCATTTACAAAATAAACATTTCATAAAGACCTATATAGAAAGTATGGTATAATTGAAACAATTAAAGAAGCCCTACAATTAGATAGTTTATGAAGAATAGGAAACTTTACACAGAAATTAGTTCCCCTTTTGTTTTTGATTTATATTGACTAGGTAAAATGACATGTAGAAGAAATGGAGATAGGATAACTTCATCAAATCAACCTACTATGATATGTATATACATATATATTGTGAAACAGTAAGAATGACTACATGTTTACATTTCAAAGAATCATCATGAATTTGTATTTTGATGTGTTGTTTATGTTATTTTAATAAGTATCAATCGGAATGGGTTTTGTAGAGATTGAAACTAGACTATTATAGAAAACTTGGAAGTACTGGATGGCTGTTTCAACCTATTGTGAACGGTTGCTCACTTTCGTGGATTGGTTGAGGTTAGTTATTAACACAGTTGGATACCGGCTCAGTTTTGTCTAAAGGTTAAGCGTTCGCACGTGAGACTGATAGGTCCTAGGTTCAAATCTAGAGGGGCGACATTGAAATTTTTACATCAAATGTTCATATTGTCTTATTTACATTGTTGATTAAACAATGTTGATCTTGTTGCTTTGTATTAACGTTTATGATTTTGAAACAGAATGCGAAACTAGCAGAGATCATATCTATTCATACTTACAGAATGTCATCATTTTTCTAACACAAAACAAAGTGTACTGTAACCCCCAACTCACTAAGACTAGTAGTGATATTGCAATTTGATAGTCAGACTTCACCAGTACTAGACAGGATACATAAGAATTCACTATTATTATTTTTTTGGGGGGAATTTTCTAATAAGCTATCAATAACTTAACTACACTCAATGGTTTATTTAGTGTCTGAAATCGGCTATGTTTTGACTAGCCTAATAATTTTTTCATACTTTAATTTGTACATCCATTCAGTCAGACGAAAGTATATCATACAAATAGACTGTTTAAAAGATCAAACCTTAATCAAGATTGGAAACTGTTAAAAGTGATTGTCCGAAATGAGTTGATCACCATGACAAAATGAATAAAGAACCCTAACATTATGATAAGTTCACAGACAGATAATTTGATTAAAAAAAATAATAAATCGTTTAGTCACCTGTATGTCCTATTAATTCTGGTTGTGACTAGTGGAGTCAGATGTGTTGTCTGAGAGGAATTTACCCATTTAAGTTCATAGATGATCACTAAACAATCCTGTGAACTATGTGAAGTTTGACATGTAAATAAATGAGTTCTAACTAAGTGATCTAGAGTTCAAATTCTCTCGTGGAAAACTGAAGGTCTTTGTTTCGACCCTTGATAGGGTTGTGAATATTTACAACTAGCTAATCTCATACTGAGATGAAACAGCCATAAAATCCATTATGATTTTCAATAGATATCTAAATTAGGTCGGTTCATGATATTAATAGCATTGAATGATCTTCCCATACCTCCAGACCGGGTGTTCAAGCATATATTGTTAATCTGTCTTACTCCATAATATGAACTGTCCCCCCCCCCTCATTATTTAAATTTATCACATGAAGATATATGAATGTATAAAGATTTTCTCATCACATTCATCATTATAAAGAATTTGAAAATTTTCTTCAGTGAAATATTTGTCCCAGTAATTAATTTACTGAAATCCTCATTCATAAAAGAACTCTTGCTCATTTCACGTCAGTCAGTCAGCTTTAAAGTAGGACCAGGCGCATATATGCATCGGTCCAACTTGCCATACCTCGTTAGCACAACAAGATCAACATCAAATTCATAGAAGCAGTAAATTTAGTGACTGTAATATGTAAAAGAAAGGCTGTATATAAGAAGATAGTATAGGAAGGAGGACAGAAATTTGAATCTCAAGGTTTAAGAGAAGATAAAGAGTGTATACACCTACGTTAATGTGATCGATTCTGAGCCATGTTACCCGCAGTCTCCAACCATTGGTTACAATATTCATGCGAACCTCAACCAACTAGTTTACATCTATCAACACATGGCTCAAACTTTGTGGACTGATGTCACGTTTTGGTTTGACCGCCCCTAAACCCTCTTTCAACCATCGCCAATACTAGTCAGCATAGCATATCGTCGTAATTCATGTTCAGGTATACTTAACACCTAGCCCAACCATCTCACCTACTCTAAATCATAATGGAATTATAGAAAAATCCATTTTTAAATATGAATTTAGTGCTACAAATGACAATGTATCATAATTTATTTTCTCGCTTATTTTAGGTCTGAATTCATTATATTTAAACCTGTTCATCTTTATCTCTGTACACTTTATAATTCTTTAGGTAAATGGCTTAGGTTACCATTTGCGTGATCAAACATTAGATGTTACAGAAACGACGTACCTATTTAAGTAGCGTGTAATCACAGTTGACCTGTATTCTATTAACACTTTTTAAGTAATTAAAGCCCATAAGATTAACATCATGAAATCTATCCTACACTTTTGTTATCATTACAAATTTGATAAATAGGTCATTTAGGGAAACTTGTCAAAGAATTAATCTAACAAATAAATACAAAGATTAAATCGAATACTTAGATAATGAATAGAATTACTGTAGCATGTACAAACTGTTGATGTTAGATAATTCATTATCTTCATGTTAATATGAATAATTGAATTATTCTAACATTCTTGTTTTAATGAAACTAAATAGTGTAAGCAAAGATAGATAGTGGCTAGCAGTGGAATCCAGTTTGACGCGCGTTTCATCCTATTTGGGACTCGTCAGCTGGATGTAATTCAATGGGATGATTCAAACAAACAATACTAAATGAATTTAAATAGTGTAAGTTCACTTAATCATGCAAACAAAAACACTCAATTAATTCTTGTATGAAATTAAACAAACAAATGGCTATCAAGACTCACTAGCTTTGTAGATAACGTGATGACGTTTGAAGTGAAAGGTACTGGATTCCTGAGTGAACATCAATTCTGAGATGCAGGTACATCCAGCTGACGAGTCTAGAAAAGGACAAAACATGCGTCCTGGATTACACTGCCAGCCACTTGTTAAACATCTTTAACATTCCTTTTAGTGAAGTTTTCATATCTAATTTACGGTTAGTGCCAGGATAAACGAAACCTTGTCAATTATTTATAGGGTTAGTAATTTTTTTACCAAAGCTTATCAGGCTTAAAGTCCTTCAAACGGCTGAAGGAGGAGCTATCCGGATAAAGAAACCAGAGCTATACGTACAAAAGAAATATCTCCAGCCCCTCCTTTTCTCCTGGCTAACCACAAGGCCAATTAATCACCAGTAATATTAGCTATTGGATGAATAATTTGACTATAGTACTTATGATCTTTCATAGTCAAATGTAATTGTCTCTCTTATCTTTATTCACAATTATTATATTTTCATAGTTGAAATTATGGGTCAATTGAAGCTAGACCACCATCGAAAACCTGGAAGTACTGGACGGCCGTTTTATCCTATTACGGGACTCCTCAGCAGTGCTCATCTACGATCCTGTCAAGAGAGATTGAAATCCAGGACCTACCAGTCTCGCATCAGAGCACTTAACCGATAGAACACTGAGCAGGCCGGCATCCAACGGTGTTAATGTCTAACTTCAAACGATCCACGAACGGATGCCGGCTCAGTGGTCTATCGCCTAAGGGCTCTGGCACAAGACTGGTAGGTCCTGGGTTCGAATCTCGCTTGACGGGATCGTGGATGCACACTGCTGAGTAGTCCCGTAATAGGTCGAAACGACCGTACAGTGCTTCCAGTTTTTCGATGATGGTCTAGCTTCAATTGACCCATGATTTCAACTATGAAAATACTGAATTCTCCACAAAACCCCCTCTGAATTATTATATTGTTATTATTCGTTAAACATCATTATTATTCTCCTCTATTCATGATTCATTCACTTCGCATTCATCACTCCTTATTACGTCTTACTAACTATTCACACACTTTAATCTTCCACTTGATCGAATTGTAATTGCATTATCATATCTCTCTCACCCTATCTGACCCATATTTATATTCTGATCACAGACCTTAAATTTTCACTTTACATATATACAGCTTCAAGTTAACATTCTATATGAGTCAATATTAACATTAACAATTTTATTCTAACTGGTTTGACAAACCTAAATGATTGACCACACCTAACTTTCTTTCAACCTTCCCCAACATTAGTCAGCATAGCGCGTCCTAAATTTACATGCATTAAACGATGTAGTTTGCCTTTAACCTGGCCATCTATTCAGATTACTAATGTGGATATATGAATTGTAGAACCTGAAAAGAATTTATCGAAAAGAATATTCTTTGTTGAAATATTAGTCTTTTAATATCATGGGGATCTTTAAACGATTCAATAAAGTCAGAAGGGAGATTTTAGTAATCTTATATATTTGAGATCATGAGTCTCTAGCTCTTCTATCACAGACGCAACAACAAATGCAGGAGAAAACGACCAGTGTAGCAGCAGCCTCAGCAGCAGTAGGTCTCAATATACACAAAGGGAAAAGCAAGACTCTCCGATACAATACAATATGCACCAATCCAATTAAACTTGACGGAGAAGCTTTGGAGGATGTGGAAACCTTTACATATCTGGGCAGCATCATTGATGAACACGGTGGATCAGATGCAGATGTGAGGGCGAGGATCGGCAAAGCAAGAGCAGCATACTTACAACTGAAAAGCATCTGGAGCTCAAAACAATTGTCAACCAACACCAAGGTTAGAATTTTCAATACAAATGTCAAGACAGTTCTACTGTATGGGGCGGAGACGTGGAGAAATACGAAAGCCATCATCCAGAAGATACAAGTGTTTATTAACAGTTGTCTACGCAAGATATTTCGGATCCAATGGCCAGACACTATCAGCAACAAATTACTGTGGGAGAGAACAAACCATATTCCATCAAGGGGAGGAAGAAATGAGGAAGAAGCGTTGGAAGTGGATTGGGCACACTTTGAGGAAATCACCTAATTGTGTCACAGGGCAAGCCCTCATATGGAATCCTGAAGGTCAAAGGAGAAGTGGAAGACCAAAAAACACATTACACCGAGAAATTGAGACAGACATGAGAAGAATGAACAAGAACTGGATAGAACCAGAAAAGGAAGCCCAGGACAGAGTGGGTTGGAGAATGCTGGTCGGCAGCCTATGCTCCATTGTGAGTAACAGGCGTAAGTAAGTAAGAGATTATGAGTCAATTGAAGCTAGACCATCATGGAAAACCGGAAAGCTCTAAATGGCTGTTTCGTCCTGTTGTAGGACTCTTCAGCAATGCACATCTACGTTATTCTATTCAACTTCATTGTTTAATATACATTCATTAATTCATTAGTTATTTCATAGAATAGTTCATAATTGTTGACAATCTTTATTACAATGATTATTATTATTATTATTATTATCATGGATTAAAGTTTATTTTCAATTCACTGATTAAAACAATTTCAAGTTATAAACCTCAACATCTATATCTTACTTCATCTATTCTACTGGAAGTATTATCTGCCTTCTTCTACTTCATTCTATTCTATTCTTTGAATGAATCATCATACCTTTTAAAATAGGGAATTCGAATAAAACTTTTTTTTCCCTCTTAGTTAAAATCCTCTTAAATAATCATAATAAAAAAGGGATGTCATGTTTCAACCAGAATGATTTAAAGAGTTTTCTTTTTTTTTTTTCTTTTTTTTTGTTTTTTTTTTTAATTTTTTGTGTATACCTTTTGAATAATTTAAAAGTTTCTAGTTTTTTTTTTCTCTTTTTTTTCAAAAAAAAAAACAGTTTTCCATAGTTTTCTTCTTCTTCTTCTTCTCCCTTTTTTTTGTTGTTGTTGATGTATACTCATGTCTTTTTAAATTTATTGTTCATTGTTCAATCCTTCGTTTTTTGTTTTTTTTTTTAGTTTAATGAAGTCACGCAATCTAAGAAATGGTTTGAATAATCATAATCATAATAATGTTCAACTGTAGAAACAAAACGATAAAACAAATTCCATCTCTTTTAGCTGGATACTTAAAATTCATCCTTTGTATTTAATACTTAATACTAACAACCAATTTGAGTTATTCCTATTTTTTTCTCTCTTCCAAGAGAAAGCATATAATGTATTTCAATGAAAAGAATACTATTTGGAGAGAGTTGAAGGGGGGTGGTAGTGGGGGGGAAGGTGGGGAGTTTCAAAGAGTAATCATTAGTTCAAGTTAACAACAGTAATGATGATGATGAGTTTGAATGTATTCATGCATTAATGAATTAATGAAATTTGACATGATTAATTGTATTATTTGTTTGTTTTTTTTTCATTTTGTGTTAATTGCACGAACTGATTAAAAATACCGAAAATTCTTATGTGAAAAAAGAAAAAAAAACAAGCATACTACTCAATTCAACCATAGTTTTAATAATATTCGGTAATTAGTGAAGAAAGAATTTTGATGAATATATATATATATATGTGAAGTGGTTTTTGAGGGTATTATAGTAATTTTAGTAGTTTAGATCATGTGTCCTTCGTTCGAATCTCGTGAGGCGGCGTCGTAGATGCGCAATGATGAGGAGTCCCATAATAGGATGAAACAGCAATTCATTGCTTCCAGATTTTCTGTGGTGGTCTAGAATCAATTGACTCATGATCTCAACTATTAAAATTACTATAATATCCACATAAAAGCATCTTATGATATTAATCAATATATGTTCACCAGTGACTGGCTTCAAGAGGTGTTTCATAAAGTTCTAGTGAGAAGCTGTGACCAGTGGATTCAACCAGGTGTTTTGTGAGATAGTAAGCCACTGAAGACAATGGTGAACAGTTGCTCGATTAGGTGAATTGGTTGAAGTTAGACATTAACATCGTTGTATTTCGGTTCAGCGTTCTAGAGGTTAAGCTTGTACACGCGATACAGATTGGTCGTGGGTTCGAATCTCGCGAGGTGGGATAGTAGATGCGCACTGCTGAAAAGTCCCACTCTAGGGCAAGTTGTCCGTGTAGGGCTTCCAGGTTTTTCATCGTGTTTGAGCATCAATTGGCTCATCATTTCAACATTTTACTCAATTCAACCATAGTTTTAGTAACATCTAGTAATTAGTGAAGAAAGATTTTTAGTAGGAATGAAGTATTTTTTGTGATATATTTTCCAGATTTCAGGATAATTTACCTATAAGTTAGATAACCTAAGATAAACAGTAAGAACTGTCCACTTTTGCTAGAAATGAATGAAAGATGAAATGATGTTTCAATTCAGTTTGATATTTTTTTTCAGCATAACATTCATTCAGCACTACACTTTCTTTTACTAAATTAGTGGTAATTCTGTTCACTATAACATACAACATACATTTTGTATTCCTATTCTATAAAATACATTTTTTGTATTCCCCCTACTCCAATTTTAAGCTATATTTGTTGACTAATCATCAAATATCAGTAAATAATATCGTTAAATGAGTGCTTTTTGGGTACGACGTTGTTGTGTTTTTTTTAAAAGTAAAATAAATCTTCACTACTTAGCAATATTTACTATATCCTTTGAGTTTCGTAAATCTCACTTTTTATTGTGGTCTCAGTATTAGTTCAGATAGTTGTAAATATCTTTGAGTTGAGAAGTGAACATCAATTCTGAGATGCAGGTACATACAGCTGATGAAACACAGATAAAACGAAATGTCCCTCCTAGATTCCACTACTAGCCATTATCCATCTCTACTATAAATATTTTCGTCTTTGACGACAAATTTCATCATTGTGTACCCATAAACTCAGATATGAATGAGTCCAGGTCAATTAAAACTGTATGGGCGTACACCGTTACCGATTTTTCAAAAATTGTCTAACTTTCAAGATTTCGTCGCGAAAATTATCGTCCACAGTTAAGAAGATGTTTAGCAGAATACTGACATAGTTCAGCTACATTTTCCTCCATAACACAACCATATTTTAAGGTTCATCTGAATTTTACCAGATCAATTCACTTACTCAGAAACTAAACATCTGTATTTACAATTTGTGGGAAATCTAATGTTTTTTCTAGCAATTTACTCTACTGGTAAACTAAAGAACAAATGAATCAAACTAATTTGAAAGACCTGTTTAGAAAGGATAATTCTATAACATGAAGTATAACAGGTTAGCTTGGAGTTAGTAATTGTTCGACATATAAAATGATATGGATTATAGAAGAACCAATGAATATGAAAAAGAGTTTATTCATGGTATTAATAAATATAACATACTGTACAAGCACTATAGGATCCAAACGGGTCATAATAGGCAACATCAAGTCAACTCTACTTGACAGTGGTTGTCAAATCATCTTGAAGATAGCTCTAAACGTTAAGCAATGAGTTAAATTCTGTCTACTTAGATTTTAATCAATCTGTACACTAAAGAAAAGTGATCTACAGTAAGACAGTGTAATAAGAAGACGAAGATTATCAGAACTATTTGATGATATATTAGCGTAATACAATTCGAGCAATCTGATCACACATAATATACTTATTAAGAACATTTATATATAGAAAAATAGAAGGTCAACTAGACTGGAAATGGGGGGTAAGAATAGACAAGGAATATAATAGTAATGTGGAAACAATTTGACACCTAATCACTCTGGTTAATAAGTTATTATTACCAGGGTGGATCCAAGGAGAGAACAAACTGTTTTTAAACACACAAAGGGGGTTTGAATTTTTGTTACCCTCGAATGCCCTGGTACGGCCAAGAGTGAGGAGAGTCCGCTCGCTCTCCAAATGCTCTCCAATGGCCTCGCATATATAGTCTCTGACAGGGAAGTCCTACGCATCGCCTTCTCGCCGCATTATTGTTCTTTACGAAATTGAGAGGACGAAAAGACAATGTACGGTGCTTTAACCGGGTTGGTGGACACGGACAGTTCGCCTAGAAGAGTTGGAAAACCCTGATTCCAAACCAATGGTGCACATCGGCTCCAGTATCCCGAGGGAACAAATGGCGTATGAATCAATCGTTGGTCACCGTCTACCATGAGACTGCATCTCCTGACGATGCTCCATTGCCTTATGGATCAGACCTTTAGGTCAAAGGCAATGGGTGTGGCTGCCGAAGAAAACCACGTGCTTCAGTTTGGGCACCTGAGCAGTATCACAGCCCTCACACAAATCGAATGAGATTTGTACGGTGCATATGTATCTGGTACTTCCTTGTGCCAATATTTATTTGTTTAAATAAATAAAATAAATGAATTTTCGTATGGCTGAGGCTTCAATAAACCTTAGTATACGCCCTTTTACACTTTTATACAACACCACAAAAGCCGAGTTAAGATCAATCTTATGGCCTGTTTCGATTATATGTTTGGCAACAGGGGATGATGGATTTTTATCCTCTACTCTTATTGGGTCATTTGATTCTATTTGTTTCTGCAACCATTTTGTTACATGCTCAAACATACCCTAATTATCAGATCACGATTGCTCCTCCCTTTGTATGTGTTACCACATACACATTCAAATTGGTTAACTCAGTGGGATGTGACATACTCGTTTTCAATAAAAGGCTATTTGATGTACATTAACAAATGCCTTGAGAAACATAAATGTATGATTTTCATTAGTCAGTTTAGCAATTAAAATATATGTGATTTTTCATAGAGGAGATTGGGATCTCTCAATCTGATTACAGTAGCTTTAAGAATAGGTATCTCAAGTCAACTTCTAATACCCTCTCTAAACATAAACTTTCTATTTATGTTCACCACGTGATTTGTAGAACAACGGGATGTACAAAGCAACTTTCATACGTCACATTAAATACCTTTTTCAAATTGCAGTTTTTTTTAGCATTACTATCCTAATTTATCAAAAAAAATCAGAGGGGGTTTTTGTGGAGATTTAGTATCTTCATAGTTGAAAGCGTTAGTCAATTGAAGCCAAACCACCATGGAAAACCAGGAAGCACTGAACGGCCAACACGTCCTATTGTGGGACTCATCAGCAGTGCGCATACACGACCTCGACTCGTGAGATTCGAACTCAGGACCTACCAGTCTCGCATCAGAGCACTTAATCCATAGACCACTGAGCCTGCTTCCCATGGTATTTATGTCTAACTGCAACCAATCCACGAAGTTGAGCAACCGTTCACCAATTGTCTTGAGTGAGTTCCTATCTCACAACAACAACAAAAAAACAATCCACACTAAATAACAGTCTGATTCTGAGATAAACTTCTCAGTTCTAGTCATATAACCGTATCATAATCATTAGTTTACTTTCTTTGTTATCCATAAACCTAAATCAATCGCTTAAATAGGAAATACAAAGTAGAATATTGTGTACAACACGGTGAAATATCCAAAAAAAATGAGTCATTTATTTGAATCAGATACAAATGAACCCCCTTCATCACTTACAGTCCATTTAATTGCTTTGTACTTTTTAATAGACTCTATATTATCACCTATTTATTCCCAACACCATTTTCAAAGTGTTAACCAATATAGACTATTTATTTTCTACTACTTGTTTATTAACCTTCATACTATTCTGACTAAAGGTGACCCACCGTTTCTAACTCTTCTCTTTACTTAAAAATATCTATACCTACTATAAATCAAAACAATGAAAAATGATAAATTCACTTGGCATTGTTTACTTGTATCTTCCCGTTAATGTTTACGACTGCGATTGATCAGTCTCTTATTGACATTTGTGCATACTGTGTGTATTGCCTCGATATAGCGTTGATTCACAAGCATTTAAAAGCAAAGATGGATTGTGGTTAGCAGTGGAATCCAGGAAGCGCGTTTCATCCTATTTGAAACTCGTCAGTTGGATATGCCTGCATCTCAGAGTTGATGTTCACTCTGGAACTAGAATCCAGTACCTTTCGCTTCAAACGACATCGCGTTATATTTAAAGAAATAAATAAATAAGCACAAAAAATTCAAAATCAATCTTTCATTATAAGAATTTACTTGTTCTGTCATTCTCATTGTAAAAAGGACAAAACAGTAGTAACCCCTGGAACAGCTTTAGAATGATGTATATTGAATGTAATTTATATTGTAAATTATCTCAAAAACCATGTAAGTTTATTATATAGAAATAAACTATAACAAACCATATAGTTAAGAATCATAAATAATAGTTAAAGTCATCAATCATTTGAAGCTAGACTACCATGGAAAAAGTGGAAAAAGTGGACGGCCGTTTCGTCCTATTGTGGGACTCCTCAACAGTATGCGTCCACGATCCAGAACGTAAGACTTGAACCTAGCACCTTCGGTCTTGCGCGCGAACGCTTGACCTCTAGACCACGGGGCCGACTACAAACTGTGCTAATGTTTAACATCAACCAATCCACAAAATTGAGCAGCCGTTGAATGCCGGGTCAATGGTTTAGAAGTTAGGCGTTCGTGCGCGAGACTGATTGGTCCTAGGTTCGAATCTTCCGAGGTGGGATCGTGAATTCACCTTGCTGAGAAGTTTCACAATAGGATGAGTTGGGCGTTCATTGCTTCCAGGTTTTCCATAGTGATCTAGCTTCACGTGATTCATGATTTTAACTACAAAATTATTAAAACTTCCACAGAACCGACATCTGACCATAAATAATAGTTTGTAGAATAATAATCCATAGACATAATGAATATTTATTGTTATACGAGTACTGTAAATAGACTTTTATTTATGATTACCTAAATCACATAAATTATTTACCAAATATAGAGATTGTTTACAATCTAAAGTTCACAATTTCAATTACTCATTACGGTATAATGGTCAATGAACTAATTTAAATTGGAAGAAACATAATTTATTACCAATCACTTTATAAAGTACGATTTCATTGTAATTTATCTTCATATCTACCAAATAAGGAAATATATGCGTCTAATTAGACGTATGTACTATTATCCGACGTGGTCTTTTGTAGAGATTTTTGTAATTTTATAGTTGAAATCGTGAGTCAATTGAAGTTAGACCAACATGAGAAACTTAAAAGAACTATCAAGCTGTTTCGTCCTAGTGTGGGACTCCTCATCAGTGCGTATCAACGATGCCGTCTCGCGAGATTCGAACCTAGGATTTACGTGTCTCTCGCTTAAACGTTCAATCTTTGGACCACTATTATTTATTTTTCTTTTTGTTACTTAATTGTAGGTTAATATACCAAACAAACTTGAAAGAAAACAATATAATTTATGATACCATTAGACGGTCAAATTGTTCTTTAGGATAATGAAAGTTTATTATTTGTATCTTGAATCTGTTAAAATGAAACGATAGTTTCATTGACACAAGGGGATATAAATACCCTATGGTAAAGATAAATTTAAACAATCACTTTCCCTTTCACTTCAAAAAAAAAGTTTGCAAAAGTTTGTAAATTATACACATCAAATCATTTTCATTATAAACAAGTTATGTACTAATAAACAAAGGTGTTTTGTATTGTGGTGTGGTCTACTTATATCCATATAAGTAGTATATGGTGTGGGTTAGACATAGAATGTATTTTGGCAGTAGACCGATGAGCAAAGAACTGAAATGAAGCGCAATCGTTTGGAAAATGCATGAACAATGGAATAAGTGAAGAAACAGTGAAGATTGAAACAATTGATTGTTAATTTGCAAAATTGACTGTTCATTGTTTGGTTATCAGAATTTACTGAGATAGTCTGTAATTTTTGCTTAAATACATTCGATTGTTCCCAACCAGTCGTGTTCTGTTCACTACAGTATTACAACCCTAATAATAGCTGATTGTAATTTGATAATCATTTTAGAAAAAAAAAACTAAATATGATCCATTCCATGAGATCTAAGAAAACAAACATAACATGAATCATCATGTAATTTTTTATTTATTTAAAAGAATGTACTTCATTCTAAGACATTACCAACTTATTCGATAAGACAATGTTAAAGGTCAACACATAGTTTAGGTTCAAAATTGAAGATCTTGAATTTTGAATCCCATAAGCAAGATCATGAATACATAAAACGTTGACAAAATATCCTGTTCTTTGAAATGAGTTAATAATGACAGTTTTATTAATCGTCATTCTCATTAATGTAAAGAATTATTGTAAAATTCTTATCAAGATCCATCAGTAAAGTTTAAAACATTTCTCAGGACTACTGATTACATGTTACAGACTAATAATTTGAAATTTGTTAATATTTTTACGTGTTGCATATATATAATGTGAAAACTGAAACAAGAAAGATTGGTTCAGTACAAAGTTCTTTATCCAAGGAATATATTCCCGAAGTTGTACATTCCACAATGATCATATGTACTTCACTTATACATAAAAAACATATGCTAATCATAGTGGTATTTATGTGAAATATACAAAATTACAAACTTAATTAAAGAAGAAAACACGGTAGGATTAAAATATACTGAAGCTTTAGCAGGTTTTCAAGGTCACAGCGTTAAGTTCGGTATCTGATGCTTACGTACAGTCGGTTTACAGCGGATTTTAGGGAAGACGTGATAATAGCGTCTACAATAGAAGTGATCATAAGATTTTGGCGCGAAATTCAATTATACATTTGGATGGAGTTTTGGCATTATAGCTGATGTCAGTTCGTGATGAAAACCATAAGTATAATTCCTAGCCTTAATCATGAACTGTAAATCATAATTTGAATTCTTCACACAGGTTTATAACCCTCATTTGGTTTTAGTTATTATGTTGACACACTCAGAGTCACTCTAGCGTCGCTCAAAGGTTGTCCATAACTTATAGTCTCATCCATATTCCTAAACCCTACACCTAAACCTTAACTCTAACCCTAACCCGTAAACCATACCAATATACTAACATTATTGAAGCTATGTGGTCGAGGATAAAAGAATTTTTGAGACCTTATCATAGTTTCAGAGGTCGACTACTATGGAGCCATATGAATGCGTTCCTGTACCGAATGAACTATGATTTTAGAACTTCTTAACCTATATCTGACCTTGAGAAGTTTTTGACGCATGTAAAAGAAGTGTTTCCACTTTAATTCTTTGGTTTTAAATAATATATTTTTACTGTATACTAACTGTCTTCTTATTGGCTAATATTTCTTAAGGTCATGCAAGATTCGTTCAAAGGTCGACAGTATAGTTTAATCCTACCGAAAACACTTTCTGTACCGTTGTCTGTCTCTCTACATTGTTATCTTAACTAGTGAATGATTGTTATTAACAAGTATTTTCACAGTTGAAATCATGAGTCAATTGAAGCTAGACCACCATCGAAAACCTGGAAGCACTAGACGGCCGTTTCGTCCTATTATGGGACTCCTCAGCAGTGCGCATCCACGAACCCGCTCTCGCGAGCGAGATTCGAACCCAGGATCTACCAGTCTCGAGCCGAAGGCCTTAACCGATAGACCACTGAGCTGGCATCGATGGTGGTCTAGCTTCAATTGACTCATGATTTCAACTGTGAAAATACTAAATTCTCCACAAAACCCCCTCTGATCTATTAACAAGTATATTATTGCGTATCATTATAAGAAAAGACTATGTATCTTGCAATTGTATAAATTTGATAATGAATACGCCGTAAACAATATTCTTTTTTGAACCAAACTTTCTTGTTTTATTTGTTTTAATGAGTAAATTTTATTTAATATAGGAATGATCAGTACTTATTTACTTACACCTGTTACCCCCCAATGGAACATAGGCCGCCGAACAGCATTCTCCAACCAATTCTGTCCTGGGCCTTCCTTTTCTAATTCTATGCAACTTTTGTTCATTCTTCTCATGTCTGTCTCCATTTTTCAGGATAATGTGTTCTTTGGTCTTCAGGAATCCATGTGAAAGCTTACCTTATGACGCAGTTGGGTGATTTCATCAATTTGATTATCAGTATACAAACAAAATTATTAATATATACAATTTTACACTTAAAATGTAAGTATGATAGCTACATTTTACAGTTGCAAATCACTGATCATCATTTTATAACCGTTTAACTTTTCACTAATGACTGACTTTGAGAGGTAAATCCAGGAGTTCTAGTGAGAATCAGTGACCAATGGAGTTCAAACCACGTGTGTTGTGAGATATCAACTGACTGAAGAAACTTGGTGAACGGTTGCTCAAAATCGTGGATTGGTTGCAGTTAGACATAAACACCATCGGATACCGGCTCAGTGGTCTATGGGTTAAGTGTTCTGGCGCGAGACTGATAGGTCCTTGGTTCGAATCTTGCGAGGCGTGGTCGTGGATGCGCACTGCTGACGGGTCCGACAATAGGACGAGTTGACCGTCCAGTTCTTCCGGGTTTTCCATGGTGGTCTATCTTCAATTGACTCATGCTTTCAACAAATTTGATTGTTCAAAAGTACAAAATTGATAAAGATACTAGTGAACCATAATGATAAACATTCTCATTGATTATCGTTATTTTATCTATCCGATATACCTCATGTTTAAGAGTGATTAGTTACGTCACTAAATAGTATGGTAAGACTACTCACTTATAAGTTATATGTTACTGATTAGTAAGATTATATAGGCTTCATCAGTTGATGGGTAATGAAACTAACACACGTCATATTGTTCTGAGAAAACATTCCCATAAGATCTTGGGAATAACAATGAAGGTTATTTATTTTGAAACCATTTTTGAAGCTATATGATAGAAATTTTAACAAACCTACTCAATTGAAAGATATGTCAACTAGAAAGTATGAATTACTATATTCCTATGAAAACTAGTAAAGATTACAGTATCCAAGAGGATATATATTATGTAAAAATTACTGAAACAAAAGTGTCATCAATCAGCTCGTTCAAAATGTAATTTATCATATTCTCAAAACAAACTTCCACTTCACATTATACATTCTAGAAACATCTCACTATACTTCATCTATGAGTTCATTCCAGTTCCTTTGATTCTATCATTACGTAAATGTACTTATAAGTTCTTATGATCAATCTAGGTCTAAGGAAAAAAGCAAATTGTCTTAATTGTTTTGAAATTCTTACTTTTGTTTGATTAAAATGATAGAATTATGAATAGAAATATATATGATCATATTGCCTCAGTTCTATAATTCAATGTCGAAGGTAGATAAACTGTTATAACAAGGTGAAACATCTTCAAAATATCTTCTGACTGGTAAGAAAAGATAGATAAAGGCTAGCAGGGGAATACAGAATGCGCGTTTCGTCCTATTTGGGACTCATCAGCTAGATGTAAATGCATCTCAGAGTTGATGTTCACTTTGGGACTCGAACTCAGTACCTTTCGCTTCAAACGCCATCGCGTTATCCGCTTGGCCAGAGTGAATATCATATCTAGCTGACGAGTCCCAAATAAGACGAAACGCGTCCTGCATTCCACTGCAAGCCACTATCCATCTTTGATCACAATGTTTGTGAATTTAGATTATATCGAGGCAATACGGACAGTATACACATATTGCAATTAAGAGACTGACCAATTGCAGTCCTAAAAATCATTAAATTTATCTGATTGTTTCACTATTTAGCATTGTTATATTCCATTAAATACGAACCTTTAAATAATACGCACATTCTAAATTCAAAGTTTATTGAGAAAAGTGGACAAGTATTATTCACATTTAGATAGTATTAACTTTGTAAAAACTTATTATTTTCATACGAACTTAGAATCCTATTTGGATGCCAGTTAAATGGTCAGGCGTTTTAATGTTCCCTAGCGAGACCGAAGGTCATGAGATCAAGTCACACTTACAGGATCTTGAATGCACACTACTAAGGAGTCCTATATCAAGACGAAACGGTCGTCTAGTACTTTCAAGTTTCGAATGATGATATCGCTTCAATTGACTTATAAACAGTAAATTACATAACTTATATTACATAATTCTAAATCAAAATTCAAACAATTATTACATAAAAGTTTTCGAATCATTTTTAGTCTCTATTGAATTCATTTTTTTGTTGTTGTTGTTGTTTCGAGTATTCAAAATCTTTCAATTCATTCATTCATTCATTTATTCTATTTAAATTATGAATCAAAATTGTCAAAATGGCTCCAAGATTAAAAAATCACTGGACGATTGAAATTTCTTTTACTATTTATTTGACTTTCAAATGTCTAATTTGAAAAGTCAAATAGCGCGCATTTTATTTATGTTTGTTTGTTTGAATAAGGGATATAATGGACAAGCGCTTATTCAACTCATCTATTATATAACAGTATTATGTATAATGTTTAATATGAAAGGATTGTTAATACTACTTATATTATACTACTAACTAAATGTTCATTCCAGTTTAGTCCTATTCATTAGTTGTTCTTTTTTTCTTTTGAAAAAGAAGTGATTACAGTTTTACCTATTTTAGTATATTGAAATAGGCTTATAAAAGACAAGTGTTATATAGAGTTATATAATAATTATATATGAAATGAGATGATTTACACTATAGTCGTAAATAATAATTTCAGTAAAAAAAAAAAATATACTATAATATCCATCCAATCTGATATAAATCAACATATGCTCACTAGTGACTGACTTCAAGAGGTATTTCCCAAAGTTCTAGTGTGAAGCAGTGACCAATAGAGTTCAATCAAGTCTATTGTGAGACAGTAACTCACTGAAGACAATAGTGGATGCTTCGCTGAATTGCGTGGATTGGTTGAAGTTAAACATTAACACCGTTGGATGCCGGCTAGCTCAGTGATCTAGATGTTAAACGTTTGCATGTGATACTGATCGGTCGTGTGTTCGAATCTTGCGAGACGGGATCGTGGATGTACACTGCTTAGGAGTTTCACGGTAGGACGAAACGGTCATCCATTGCTTTCAGGTTTTCCATGGTGGTTTAGCTTCAATTGACTCATGATTTCAACTTTGAAATATACTGAAATCTCCACAAATTCCCTTCTGAAAAGAGTAGCTATTCAGATTTCATATAATATTGTCACTGAACTAGATGATTTTACTTCAAATCATTTAAAAAGTTCAGGTTATACACGACTAAAAGTTCTCAAATCAAGTTAGTCAACTATAGAAATATAATCAGAAGGAGGTTTGTAGAGATTTAAGTAATTCTGTATAGTTAAGATCATGAGTCAATTGAATCTAGACAATCAATGAAAACCCCGAATCACTAGACGACCATTTCGTCTTATTGTGGAACTCCTCAATAGTGAGCATCCACGATTCCGCCTCTTAAGTTTCGAACCTAGGACCTATCAGTCTCGCGCGCGAGCGCAGTCCAGTGCTTCCAGGTTTTCCATGATAGTCAAGCTTTTATTGACTCATGATTTCAACTATATATACAAATATAACTTTAAGTTATTTCAGTGGATAAGTATCATGTTTCTGCAAACCCGGTTTTGAATGAATACTGTGTTATCTGAACAATGTTTTATCAACGTATACAAATGTAATATTTTCCCAATTAATAACGGATCCAAAAGGCAGTGGAGCATGGTGAGGAGATGCAGTCTCATGGTAGCCAATGACCAACAATTGATTTATACGTCATTTGTTTCCTCAGGATACAGGAGCCCATGTCCATCATTGGTTTAGAATCAGGGTTTTCCAACTTCCCTAGGTGAACTCACCGTGTCCACCAACTCAGTTTAAGCACCGTACATTTCGTAAACAACACCCTCGTCACAAAAATGCAGTGAGTAGGACTTACTTGGCAGAGGCTATATACGCGTGATTATATGAGAGCATTTCAACAACAACTAATTGAAAATAAAATTGAAACTACAGTTCCGATTAATGTCTTGAAAAAGTTATTACTGAAATGCACCATGAATGTAAATTTCAAATTCAACGGTGAAATATTTAGACAAACAGATGGTGTGGCAATGGGTTCACCTCTGGGCCCTATACTAGCGGATATATTTCTAGCTAAACTACAGAACGGTCATCTGAAAAAGATTATTCAAGAATTTAAATTTTACTGCAGATATATGGATGACACATTCATCCTGTGTAAAGATAATATTTCACAACAAGATGTGCTTAGGCAGTTTAACGAAGTGCATCCAGTTATCCAGTTTACATCGGAGGAAGAGAGTGATGACCGATTAGCCTTTTTAGACGTCCTCTTAACTAAGAGATCAGATGGATAGTGAAGAGGAAACATGAACAGAAAAAGTACTTGGACTGAACAGTATACACACTTCCTTAGCTTTGTACCTCTACAGTACGAATGAAACGTAATCAAAACCCTTAGCTATCGAATACGCACTATATGTTCGGCGGATGTAGTTGACAATGAACTAAACACATCGTTTAATGCTCTAAGAGAGAACGGGTATCCCAGAAAATTTATAATTCAATATATGATCTTTAAAGTGAAAATAGGCGAATTCCAAACGGTCAAGAAAAAGTTCTTGTTCATGCGCCTACAATTCATGGGGGTCAGTAATTTTTTGCCTAAGCTTGTCAGGATTAAAATCCTTCAAACGGCGGAGGCAGTAACCATTAGAATGAAGAAACCAAAGCTATGTGTACAGAAGAAATATCTCCAACCCTACTTCTCCCTTGGCCAACTACAAGGCCAATTAATGAACAATCATCTTAGCTATTGTATGACCTAATTTGACTATGTACTTACGACCTTTCGTAGTCAAATGTAATTGTTTCTCTTATCTTTATTCACAAATCTTTGTATTATTATTATTATTATTATTGGTTAAATATCACGAGACCGAAGACTCTTCTAACAACCAGAGCAACGTTTTATATAAAACATATATTAAGGAAATCAACAAACTGCATCACGAGAAAATCACTAATTTGGAATCCTGAAAGGAAACGGAAAAAATGAAGATAAAAAAAAACAAATTACATCGGGAAATAGAAAGAGATATGAAAAGGATGAATGTTAACTGGAAAGAACTGGAAAGTTTTCTCCATGATAGAGTTGGTTAGAGAAGACTGGTGTGCAGCCTATGCTCCTCGACGAGGGGTTACAGGCTTAAGTAAGTAAATAAGTATCATTACCTGTATTCTCCATTACTACATTTAGTATCGTTGCCAAAATTTTTTGATTCTTTAAAATAACTAATTGACTTGATTAAAACAAACAAAATATACAACATCTCTACTCATAATCAATAACCGATCATGTTAAAATTGTTACATGGAATGAATCATAATTAACCAATATAAACAATCTGACTCATTTTTTGAACATTAGACATATATTCCTTCTGGACAAATATACATACATATATCTATCTATCCCTATCATAATGTTCTAAAGCAAAGTGATCTATTCATTCATTCATTCATTCATTCATTCATCCATTCAATTAATTATAGACCATTGTATTCTGATGAATAGAATATCATTATTTATTTATTACCATAGTAAATAATGGATGGCATATTTAAAATATCTAAGGGAGGGGTTCCCCCTTTTTGTAAACATGTAAAGACAATTAGTAGTGACATTATTATTATTACTATTATTATTATTGTTATTGGAGATAAGAACAAATAAGGGATAATCCTTTCATTCTAGATAAATTTATATTGACCATTGAGGTTTTCAATGTAAGCTACAGTATCTATATTGTTTATTATACTTTAATAAGTAAATAAATTTTCATAGTTGAAAGCGTGAGTCAATTGAAGCTAGACCTTTAGGGAAAACCTTGACATACTGAACGGCTGTTTCGTCCTATTTTGCGACTGGTAGGTTCTGAATTCGAATCTCGCGAGGTGAGGTGGTGGTGACACACTGCCATTGAGGAGTCCCACAATAGGAGAAAAACGACCGTTTAGTGCTTACAGGTTTTCCTTGGTGTTTTATATTCAATTGACTCATGATTTCAATTATGAAAATACTAAATCTCCAGAAAATAACCTCTTATGATAATAAAAGTAAATGAATATTTGTATGTAATACATATGATTTACAATTAAGTTTAGTTTTATAAGCAAAGATGAATATTGGCTAGTAGTTAAATCCAGGATACGCGTTACGTCCTATTTGGAACTCATCAGCTGGATGTACCTGCATCTCAGAGTTGATGTTCATTCTGGGACTTGAACCCAGTACCAGAATGCTAAATAAGTTTGTTGGTTGATACGTTGAAATTATTTAAATTTCAATTACTGAAATTACTTTTCACATATACATTTAGTGCCCAATTTCTATTAAATTATTCATTCTAACATTGATAAACATTCGTATAAACTATAGATTAGTAGAGATTAAATAGGAAGAATTTCTCATATTAACTCAGCAACCAAATATTCTGAAAACATTTGATTTAATGTTGACGAAAGTTCTTATGTACGGAATTAAGACTATATCAAGGCAATACACACAGGTTGCACATATGCCAATAAAAGACTAATCAATTGCACTCATAAACACAAATTAGAAGATTCAAACAAACAATACTAAATGAATTTAAACTTTATCCCATCGCACAAGAAAGTGGCTATCAGAACTCAGTAGCTTATGGGATAACGCTATGGCGTTTGAAGCAAACAGTACTGGGTTCAAGTCTCAGAGTGAACATCAACATTTAGATGCAGGTGAATTCAGCTGACGAGACCCATATAGGCTGAAACACGCTTCCTGAATTTCACTGCTTGCTACTATCCATATTTGGTAAAAAGTATTTTATTTTTGTATTCCTAAGTTTAAAAAAAAAGGGAAAAAAGGTTCTACAATACAAATTACTTATGTATGACACTTGTCAAATGATTGTCTACTATGGAAATTCAAACAAATTTTAAAAAGCCGAATAAATTTAAACATTCCACCCTTTGAACAATGATTTTCTTATCACTAGGGGAACAAATGAAATGGGTAAGGTTATATATAATACGTCTAAGGGGTTAGGAAACAGGAAACATTTTCATCATTTCTCTCTTTCATTACCAATTTATGTATTAGTGACAGAATAATCTAATAAGATAAATGACTTTTATTGAGAAATTGTTTGAATCAAACATTTTAAAGATGATCATTTCCTGGCAATGCTGACACTAGAAAAAGCAAAGTACGTTTAATTTATTATGTACTTAAGAAAGAAACTGATTGAAATGACATTTTAAGAAAAGATGGATAGTAGCTAGCAGTCGAATCTAGAATGCGTGTTTCGTCTTATTTGGGATTCATCAGCTGAATTTTCTTGAATCTCATAGTTGATGTACATTCTAGGATTTGAAACAAGTAGCATTTGTTTGAAATGTCATTACGTTATCCACTTACCTATTAACTCCAGATAGCGATGGGTTGAAGTTTGAATTCACTTGATATTCTCTACTTTAATCTTCCGATTGATTTTTAGGACTGCAACTAATCAATTTCTTACTAGTATATATACATACTGTGCGTGATGCCTCGATATTACCTTAATTCACAAGAGTTCTATGCAAAGTTGTATAGTGGGAAGATTCTAATAAACAATACCAACTGAATTTGACTTAAATAACAGTTTAGAATAATGTTCATACTATGAATGTGTTCATAAAATAAAAATATTTATAGCGTTGTTGAAATACTTATTTAAAAGAACCAATCTTTCACAACTTGAAGGGTATACAATGTAATACAATGAGATAAAGAAATTCTCCAAAACACTTTTGTTCTATGCTGAAGTAATTATCGTGAATAAGCACTGCTAAGGAGTTCCACAATAGAATGAAACCGCCATCCAGTTCTTCCATCTTATGTCGAATTAAAAGTTTCATTTTTATTTTCCAAATAAAGTTTTGTTACATTTCATGATGAAAATTATCTTGCCGACAATCAAAAAAAAAAAATAAAAGAGACAATAACTCACAATAGTTGAAAGAAAAGAATCGAAAATTCCGCTAGGTTCCCCCTTATATTATCTCACTTTTTGTTTACAATCATCATATTCAATTGAACACGAAAGGGTCAAAAGTTCATTTTTTTGTTGTTGTTTAATTTATTTAAATTATTAAATGATTTTTTTTTTCTATTTTTTCAATCATACTATCTCACTTATCTTCTCTCTCTTCCTTTTTTTGTTGTTGTAGACTGTCATTTTGAATGTCGGATAGATTTTATCTAAACAACAACAACGAAAAAAAATGTAACATTATTCAAAATAAGATAAAAATTTTTGTATTTTTTGGTTGGTTTTTTTTATTGAGGGAAAGTTTTTAAAAAAAAAAACATTGAAAAAATTTAATTTGTACTCAGAGATGGATAGTGGTTAGCAGTGAAATCCAGGATGGCCTTTTCGTTCTATTTGGGACTCGTCAGTTAGAAGTATCTGCATCTCAGAGTTGTTGATGTTCATTCTGGGACTCGAAACCAGTAAATTTCGCTTCAAACGCCATTTGGTTTATGTATTTATCTATTGAGTTCTGTTAGCCACTTGCTTGTGCAATGAGGTAAAGTTTAAATTCATTTAGTATTGTTTGTTTGAATCTTCTAATTTGTGTTTATGAGTGCAATTGATTAGTCTTTTATTGGCATATGTGCAACCTGTGTGTATTGCCTCGATCTAGCCTTAATTAATAAACATGTTATACTAATGATTATTATATGAAAGTAATTTCTTTTCTTGTAATTAATTAGTTACTATTTTTAATGTTATATTAATGTTGAACGTCACCATTTTTGCAATAGTGGTGTACAGTTTGATGGAGGTTACTTATATCCGTATAAGTAGTATATAACGATAGTTAGGTATAGGATGTATTTTGGAAAAAGATCGATAAGGAACTAACGGTAACAAAACACAATTGGTATGAAAATGCATTAAAAGTGAAATCAGAAAAGATGGACGGATATTTGCAGAAGGAACAGTCAAGATTGAGACAATCGATTATTATTCTACGAATCAACTGTTTACTGTATGTTTGCCAGATTTTAGTGAGATAGTCTGTAGTTTACTTGTGTTTTGTTCATTACAACAGTAATACTTACGTAATTTTCAAGTTTATGTATAAGTTCCCATTCCTGAATAAATGTCTTCAACTAACAGAAGTAATATCGGGTGATATCTGTTCATTAGACTTAATTGATTCTTAGTGCTCTTGGAGAAAGTTGAGAACATTGGACAACAATAACCCAAAATCGGTATTAGAATGTGATAAAGTTAAACACGAAAGCTATTGGATTTTGACTCATTTATCTAAAGATCAACAGCTCGTTATATGTTCTGAATGACCTGCGTTCGAGCACTGATGAGCACATTATCGAGGATCCCTATACTAAGACTAAATAGACTTCGAGCGGTTCCTAAATTAACAATAACTGTTTAATTTGAAAATTCAGCTTTGTCAGAAAACTACCTACAGTGATCTAATGTAAATCAGAAACAATGAAATTAGTTTTATACTCATATGTTTACAGAAACCACTAGAAGTATTGGATTCACTCTTCGATGGATCATCACTACAATGCTTATTTATTTGCTTACTTACTTACTTACTTACGCCTGTTTCCCCTCGTCGAAGAGCTACAGGCGGAGTTACAATGCTTATTTAGTTGTTCATTATTTCTACTAGATAACCAACACGACTTTAAAATTCCAACATTTTTCTTAAAAAGAATAAACAAATTACTTTGACAATTGCTGAAATGATTATTCTAGAAATAATCAACAACCATATAGTGTAGAAATGATTAAGTAAGTTCTGAAAATGATTACTTACTTACTTACTTACTTACGCCTGTTAGCCCTCGTCGACGAGCATATGCCGCTCACCAGCATTCTCCATCCAACTCTGTCCAGGGTAATCCTTTCCAGTTTCTTCCAGTTTTTATTCATTCTTTTCATATCTGCTTCTATTTCCCAACATAGTGTGTTCTTTGGCCTTCCTCTTTTATGCTTCCCTTCTGGGATCCAAGTTAGGGCTTATCTTGCAATGCACAATGGTGGTTTCCTTAATGTATGTCCTATCCTATTCCAACATCTTTTCGTAATTTCCTCTTCAGATGGAAGCTGGTTTGTCCTCCCACATAAAACGCTGTTGCTGATAGTATGAAGATTACTTTAAAGATATGATTGGATACAGATCAATATAAATGCCATACAAGCCAAAACATACTTGCCAAATATGTCAAAACATACCCTACATAACATTGTTCTTCACCTATTAAAACGACAAAAGCTTATCTTCATAAACGTTTTTTGATAGATTTTTGACAAGTCATTTTTCAGTTGTGTATATCTGATATCACATTCATATATATTATCATTGTGTTATACACATTTAGTTTGATAAGAGACGTTGACAACTCTCAATCGAAACATCTTTAACCTAGAGTATATAGGTATGTATATGTTTAGTTGCTGAGTTTAACTAAACTTTCATGAATAAATTAAACTTTGTATTTTTCTTCTATTTATAGCAACTGTCCTATAATCAAATTCATTTAGTATTGTTTGTTTGAATCTTCCCATAGATGTGTTAGAACTGTAACTGGTCAGTCTCTAATAGGCATATGTACATACTGTGTGTATTCCCTCGATATAGTTTTAATTCACAAGCATGGTAAGCAGAGATGGATAACACGATGACGTTTGAAGCGAAAGGTACTGGGTTTCAGTCCTAGAGTGAACATCAATTCTGAGATGCAGGGACATTCAGCTGATGAGTCGCAAGTAGAACGAAACGTGAGTTCTGGGTTCGACTGCTGGCCATTATCCATCTCTTTCCTACAATCAATTTGGTTTGCAGTTTATTTTGTCAAGCCCTTTGGTTAAATCAAAGTAACAAACAGTGGTATTCGAACAGTAACGATTCGTCTATTTCTTTGTATTATTATAATTACCATCAAATCTGTATAAATGTGTATTCTTGAATCCTATTAATCGCCTTTGCCTTGACTCGCTTCGCATTGATTCGGTTGGACTATAAATTTGCCTCTGTATCTGCTCACTCACATACATTGACCTCTCTGCTTCAATTCGCTTGATGTGCTTGTAGCTTTTTTATTTGTGCTACCTAATAATAAACTGCATTCGCCGCTACCTTTGGCCTTCTGAATACATAAGTCGTCAGGATTGATTTATTAACGGTTATCAAGGTGGTTAACGAACGACATGTTCACTGCATATTTTTCCGTCAAAATTTGTACTTTAGAAGGACACATTTAACCAACATTATGTTTAACTTTCAGGTGAGTTTGTGAAACGTTTATAACATTTCGCTTTACAAGTTACAAAAGAACTCAATCAGAGACATCGTAGTTAATCTTGATATGCATCGAAATGAATATAAACTATTTAGATGTCGATTCCTGAATTGCTGATATTTAATTAGCGACCATTCAATATTTATCTCAAGGATTAATTGAATAAAGCCATTCAATATTAACAACAGTTTACTATCAAAGTATAAAAAACACACAACCTAAATAACCTTGTGAAAAATGTTGATTTTATTCAACATCATCATTAATAAAACGATTTCAGCTTAGTTACTATCTTACATAATCATTTATTGAATACACATACTTCGCTTACGCCTGTTACCCCTCGTAGAGGAGCATAGGCTGCCCATCAGCATTTTCCATCAAACTCATCCTGGGAAATCCTTTCCTGTTGTTATTCATCCATATCTGCTTATTCCTTCAACTTCCAGGGCAGAGTTTAAATGGTTTGAATTACTTTTCCTGGTTAGCGTTTTCTTTAGCGAGTTAACTTTTCTACGGTATGGGTTCGCTAAACCCATGCCCAACCCTTCTCCTTTATCCGGGCTTGGGACTGGCAGTACCTCTAGAAGAGCTACAGACGGAGTTATTTATTGAATAACTTCATAATAATTATGTTAATTAATATATGCACCGATTTAAACAAATAACCAACTTGAACAACAGATCTTGGCTAAGTTTAATTAATTTGTATATATATTTTATAAAAATAGCCCCTCTTTCTTATATGAGACATTTATTGTTCCTCTTTATTACAGCCAAAGTACTACAAACCTGTCATCAGTGACATATATGGATCTATTAAGCAAGTTATCAGTTGTATGATTGTTAATAATAATAATAATAATAATCATAATAATAATAATAATTAGCTCGTATAATACGTGTTCATATGTATCCCTATCAAGGTTTTGTCCGACAAGGCTGTCCACTATCCCCATTTTTGTTTAACTTCATTATAGACCTGTTGCTGGAAATAACACTCTCGTCAACTGAATTTTCAGGAATTGATCTTCTACCAGGAGGTTCACTTATCGACTTAGAATACGCAGATGACATAGTCCTCTTTGGTGTAGACGCTGACAAAATGCAGAGTCTTCTGTTAGAACTCAGTAATAATGCCAGGATGTTTGGGATGCATTTCTCCCCATCCAAATGTAAATTGTTACTCCAGGACTGGCCTGCGTCAACACCTGAACTAAGGATAGGGAGTGAAGTAGTCGAACGCGTGGACAACTTCACTTATCTTGGAAGTCTGATCAGTAAGTTACTAGTATTTGACCACAGATGCCTTAGAAATATTGCTCACATCTGCTGGCATCACCGAGTAAGTAATAGTGAGGTTAGACTCAGGGTATCAGGGAATGATGGTAAATCAGTTGACGAGGTGATGAATCTTCATCGACTGAGATGGTTGGGCCATGTGTTACGTATGCCTGAACACCGATTACCACGACGCTCTATGATGGCTAGTATTGGGGATGGTTGGAAGTGAGTTAGGGGCGGCCAAACCAAAACATGGCTTCAGTGTTTGAAGTCATTAACTTCTAGTTTGAGTCATGTTGGCAGATGCAGACTACCTGGTTGGGGTCCGCGTGACTATCGTAACCAATGGTTGGAGACTCTGTATAAAGTGTAATCGATAAGTAAACACACCAATGATAGGTGAAACGCTCACCACCGCACTAAGTTCTTTGACCTTGTATGACTGTCTTTGTTTTATCCGCCAATCACAATTCTATGTACATTCCGAAACAATATTCTCCCTTTTGACTCATTTTTCCTATTCTCCAGTTACTGTTCGGTATGTCATTTATATTTCTCCCTTTCACTATGTAATAGACTACTGTTTATTCGCATACTAATGTTGTTAATTTACGTTTTAGAAACAGATAAAGTTTATTAGTCCAAATAGCTTACTTGTTCTGACTTTGGCAAAACCAAGACTCTGTGTTCGACAGTTTAGAGAATAGCTTAAAGTTACCCCTGTAGGAAATTGCTTCCCACACTCTGGGTGACATGGCTCAGAATCGATCACAATGGTGTAGGTGTATACACTATTTATCTTCCCTTAAACCTTGAGACTAAAATTGCTTCATATCTCTCTTTCTTCCTGTACTATATCCTTATATACAACCTATAATTTATATACTACTACCACTAAATTAATTACTCCTATGAATCCAGTGTTTATCTTGTTGTGCTAACGAGGTATGGCAACTTGGACCGATGCATATATATGCCTGGTCCTACGTTGTAGCTGACTGACTGACTGACTATCAAAGTTTGGCACGATCACTTTAAATAAATCCAGCATTCCGTAAACTGTTAACCGTAGAAATATTGAAATATTCGTGAAAATTTCCCAATATTTCCTGATTATCAATGGTTGTTTAATATAAATCGGTTTGTAATCTCAATGAAACACAACACCGTTCATGATTAATAAAGTTGAGCTTCAGATAATAAATGTGGTAATGCTTTAATAAGAATGATATTCCCAATTGTGATTGAATATAACAGACTACTCAGTAACTGAGAAGAATGTATGTGGTTAAACAAATATGAAGTATGACATAAAATCAATAGATATTTATTATCATATTTGAAAGCATGAGTCAATTGAAGCTAGATCACCAAGGAAAACCTGAAAGCATTGAACATATGCTCACTAGTGACTGACTTCAAGAGATAATTCATGGAGTTCTAGTGAAAGGCAGTGACCAGTGGAGTTCAAACCACGTCTGTTGTGAGATATCAACTCAATGAAAACAATTGATGAACGGTTACTCAACTTCATGGATTAGTTGAAGTTAAACATTAACACCATCAGGCTGGTAGGTCCTGGGTTCAAATCTCGTAAGGCTAGATCATGGATGCACACTGTCGAAACCTACAATAAGAGGAGTCGGTCATCCAGTGCTTAGAGGTTTTCCTTAGTGATCTAGCTTCAAATGACTCATGATTTCAGCTATGAAAATATTGAATACATCTATTATGATAAAAGGTTCTTCGAAATCAATATCCAGAATTTCTCAATATAGAAAAACGTCATCCAATGTAACGGGTTGACTAATGATGTCATGATTTAAATTGTTCCAACTTATTGAATCATATTTTAATCACACTTCATCCCAACGGGAACTGTTGTTATATCAATTTATTTTTAATAATGTATACAATGCTTATCATCTAATAGGTACCTTAAGTATGAAGCTCATGAAGTATGAAGCTTAAAACTTAACCTAATATGACTGAACAATATAATTTAACAATGTCCTTATTTCAGAATGAAGCATTTTTAAAATGTTAATCTTAACTAATGTCCATAATAACCATTATTCTAAGTATCATTATTTATACTACTCATTTTAATGATAGTAGTTTTAAAACGACATATTTGAACGAACTATTAGACGAAAATTAAAACGAAAGAATAGTTCAGATTAATAATAATATTAAGCTTAGAAAAGCTGAAATTTGTTTGCTATTGTCACCCTTTGAATAAATTTGTTTATAGTTCTACTTTAGGCTCCTGAAATGTTTATTCATCAGAAGGGGTTTTGTGGAGATTTCAGTATTTATATAATTGAAATCATGAGTCAATTGAAGCTAGACCACCATGGAAAATTTGGAAGCAGTGGACGGCTGTTTCTTACTACTATTGAACTACTGAGCAGTGCGCATCCACGATCCTGAACTCGCGGGATTCAAACCCAGGACCTACCAGTCTTGCACCAAAGCACTTAACCGAGGAGTCCCATAGTAGGACGAAAAAGCCGTCCATTGCTTTCAAGTTTTCCATGGTGTTCTAGCTTCAACTGATTCATGATTTCAACTATGGAAATACTGAAATCTTCACAGAACTCTTTCTGTTTAGTCTTCATTAAAAGTACATGGGTATGCAGAAAATAATATACAGAACAATATACTGTTAGCGTTTATCTTTTTTTCATTAAAGTGCTAGATAACTCAGCTGAATAAATTAGTAATTACAGTGACTAAATGTATATATAATTTTAAAATTGTGAGAATACACTCATTTTAAAGCGTCCTTTCTTACAAATTACTCGTGATATCACATAATAGGCACATTCAAATTTACTTAGTTAATGAAGTGTATCTGTGTGATGAAGGATGGTAACTAGTTTTGAGGAGTATTCTTGTAAATTAACAATGAATTTAAAATTCTAGACCACTGTTTCGGCATCCATTGCTGTTAATGTCTAATGTCAACTAATCCACGAAATTGAGCAACCGTCCATCATTGTCTTCAGTGAGTTACTATCTCACAACTAACATGTTTCGACTCCACTGGTCACTTCTACTCACTAGAACTCCAGAAAACACATCTTGAAGCCGGTCACTAGCAAGCGCATGATAATTTTTATCAGAATGAGGGTTTGTGGGAATTGTAGTAATTTAATGGTTGGATTCATGAGTTGGTTTAAACTAGACCACCCTTGGAAACCTGGAAGCACTGGATGTCCGTCTTGTCTTAGTACGAGAGTTTTCAGCAGTGCTCATGATCATGAGCAAGATCATGGATTGCTGGAATTTAGGCATCTACGCCATTGGATGCCAGTTCAGTGGTTTAGAAGTTAAGAGTTCCTGCATGAAAACAGAAGTCCTGGGTTTCGAATCCAGCGTGAGGAATCGTGGATACTCACTGATGTGGAGTCCCATACTAGGATGAGACGAAAGTTCAGTGCTACCAAGTTTTCCAGGGTGATCTAGCGTAAACCGACTAATGAATTCAACCATTAAATTACTACAACTTCCACAATCCCTCATTCTGACAAAGAATTTAATGTTTAACTTCCACAAAAATACTCTTACGTAATGCATATGCCAACATTGATCTAACCGATACAGTGAATTAACCTAGGATAATACCTTAGTGAAATAAATTATTTATATAAAATTAATTTGCACAGAATTTTACTATTTAAACCAAACTATAAACAAGAACGGAACTAATTATAAATTAGATAAGAAAAAGAAAATGGAAAGAAACACTTTACTGCTACGTATACACATTTCTGTGAAACGTATTCCCATTGAAATCTGTCAAGTTCATGAATGTGTCACTTCTAATGAATTTAGTATTAAGAAGAAACAGAGTCTTAGTACTCCCTGATTTTTATTAGTTTTCCATCAAACATCAGTCTGTAATCTAAATTTTAAAAGGTTAATATTCCACTCACATCAAGATTTTTCAAAACAAACAGAACAAATAATAAGCAAAGATGGATAGTGCCTAGCAGTAGAATCCAATACGCGTGTTTCATTCTATTTAGAGATGACGTTTAAAGTGAAAGGTACTGGATTTGATTCCCAGAGAGAACATCAACTATGAGATTCAGGTACATCAAGCTGACGAGTCCTAAATAGAACGAAACGTGCATCAAACTGAATTCCACTGCTAGCCATTACCCATCTTTGCCTATTGTGCTTGTAAATGAACGCTATATCGAGGCAATACACACCATATGCCCATATACCAAAGAGAGGTTGATCTATTTCAGTGCTAAACATCAATATGAAGATTCAAACAAACAATACTAAGTTAATCTAGAACAATTAAAAGTAATAAATTATCACTAAGTTATTATTGTGACAACTGATTAATAACAAAGACATAATTATAGTTGATTTATCATTTATCATCTAACTTTCAATTCACATGTTGATAGTTTACTGATTTTAAAAGGACAAATAAATTTGATATCAACAGGTAGATCTAGACTTTTTTTTTGTCGAATTATGGATAAATGTCAAGGTATCATCCTTTTTGATATTTAATTATTCCGAAAGTCACTGACAACTCCGCCTGTAGCTCTTCTAGAGTTACTGCCGGTCCCAAGCCCGGGTAAAGGAGGAGGGTTGGGCATGGGGTTAGCGACCCCATCCCGTAGAAAAGCTAACTCGCTAAAAAAACGCTAACCAGAAAAAATAATTCAAACCATTTAAACTCTGCCCTGGCACTTGAAGGAATAATTGTGACGTCTCATGTTGTAAGCCGAAATTCTTCGGAAGTCACGAGACCGATGCACCTTCTAACAACCAGAGCAACACTCTTTATAGGTACATGGAACGTCCGGACAATGTGGGAAACAGGAAAGACCAGCCAAATAGCAATGGAAATGAGGAGAAACAACTTGGCAGTACTCGGAATCAGCGAAACCCATTGGACACAAACTGGACAACAAAGGCTAGGTACAGGAGAGATGCTGCTGTACTCCGGTCACGAAAAGGAAAATGCGCCACACACTCAGGGAGTTGCTCTAATGCTGTCCAGAGAAGCAAGAAATGCACTTGTGGGATGGGAATCTCATGGACCCAGGATAATCAAAGCATCATTCAGAACAAAGAAGCAAGGGATCACAATGAACGTTATCCAATGTTATGCACCCACCAATGATAGCAACGACGATGATAAAGATCAGTTCTATGAAAGGCTGCAATCAATTATAGCAAAGTGCTCACGAAAGGACCTCACCATCCTGATGGGAGATCTAAATGCTAAAGTTGGAGTGGACAACACAGGATATGAAGATGTAATTGGACGACATGGACTAGGAGAGAGAAATGAAAATGGGGAGAGACTTGCAAACCTATGTGCTTTCAACAAATTGGTTATAGGCGGCACAATATTCCCACACAAACGCATGCACACAGCTACATGGATCTCACCGGACCACACCACATAGAACCAGATAGATCACATCTGTATCAACAAAAAATTCCGAAGATCAATGGAAGATGTGAGAACCCGGAGAGGAGCTGACATAGCTTCAGATCACCACCTGGTTGTGGCCAAGATGAGACTGAAGCTTAAGAAAGACTGGACAACTGGACAAACAGCACTACAAAGGTTCAATAGAGCCTTCCTTCGAGATACTGACAAACTCCATGAATTCAAGATAACTCTCAACAACAGGTTCCAAGCTGTACAGGATCTACTGAAAGAACAAGAAACTACTTTGGAGGACAACTGGAAAGGGATAAAAGAAGCACTAACTTCAACGTGTCAGGAGGTTCTTGGTCCTAAGAAGCATCATCACAAGGAATGGATCTCTATGGGAACCCTGGACAAAATTCAAGAAAGGAAGAACAAGAGACTAGCAATTAACAACAGCCGAACACGTGCAGAGAAAGTCAAAGCACAAGCAGACTACGCAGAAGCAAACAGGGAAGTGAAGAAAAGCATGAAAGCCGACAAGCAGAAATACATGGGAGAACTAGCAACGGCGACGGAAAAAGCTGCAAGAGAAGGGAATATGAAACAACTATATGATACAACGAAGAAATTGGCAGGGAGATATAGCAAACCAGAGAGACCAGTCAAGGACAAAGAAGGAAAGACAATCACTGAGATTCAGGAACAGAGGAAAAGATGGGCAGAATACTTTGAGGAACTGCTGAATAGACCAGCCCCTTTGAATCCACCGAACATCGAAGCAGCCCACACTGACCTTCCAATAGATGTCACTCCACCAACGATCGAAGAAGTCAAGATGGCCATCAGACAAATCAAAAGTGGGAAGGCGGCAGGACCTGACAATATACCAGCAGAAGCACTAAAGTCAGACATTGAAATAACTGCAAACATGCTTCACCTTCTATTCAAAAAGATTTGGGAAGAGGAACAAGTGCCAACGGACTGGAAAGAAGGATATCTCATCAAGATACCAAAGAAAGGAGATCTGAGCCAATGTGAGAACTACATAGGTATCAGTTTGTTATCAGTACCAGGAAAAGTTTTCAACAGAGTGCTGCTGAATCGGATGAAAGACGCAGTAGACGCCGAACTAAGGGATCATCAGGCTGGATTCCGTAAGGATCGGTCGTGCACAGACCAGATTGCGATACTACGGATCATCGTTGAACAATCAGTTGAGTGGAACTCATCACTATACGTCAACTTCATCGACTACGAGAAGGCGTTTGACAGCGTGGACAGGAGAACATTATGGAAACTTCTTCGACACTATGGACTTCATGAAAAGAATGTCAACATTATCCAAAACTCATACGATGGATTACAGTGCAAAGTGGTGCATGGAGGACAGCTGACAGATGCATTTCCGTTAAGGACCGGAGTCAGACAAGGCTGTCTACTCTCCCCATTTCTCTTCCTTCTAGTGATTGACTGGATTATGAAGAATTCGACAACTGACGGGAAATACGGAATACAATGGACAGCTCAGAATCAATTAGAGGATTTGGACTTCGCAGATGACCTAGCCCTCCTCTCTCATACACACGACCAAATGCAGATGAAGACAGCAAATGTAGCAGCAGCCTCCGCATCGATAGGTCTCCACATTCACAAAGGAAAAAGCAAGATTCTCAAATGCAACACGGAGAACACCAACCCAATCACACTTGGTGGCGAAACTCTGGAAGAGGTGGAAACATTCAAGTACCTGGGGAGCATCGTTGATAAACAAGGAGGATCGGATGCAGATGTAAAGGCGAGGATTGGCAAAGCAAGGGCAGCATTTCTACAATTGAAGAACATATGGAACTCAAAACAACTCTCAACCAATTTCAAGGTCAGAATCTTTAATACGAACGTCAACACAGTCAGTTCTACTGTATGGAGCTGAATCGTGGAGAACTACTACGGCCATCATCAGGAAGGTACAAGTATTTATAAACAGTTGTCTACGCAAAATACTCAACATCCACTGGCCGGATACTATCAGCAACAGCGTTTTATGGGAGAGGACAAACCACCTTCCAGCTGAAGAGGAAATTAGGAAAAGACGTTGGAAGTGGATCGGACATACATTAAGGAAATCACCAACGTGCATCACGACTCAATCCCTAACTTGGAATCCGGAAGGGAAGCGGAAAAGAGGAAGGCCAAAGAACACACTACGCCAGGAAATAGAAGCCGATATGAAAAGGCTGAATAGCAACTGGAAAGAACTGGAAAGGAAGGCTCAGGACAGAGTTGGATGGAGAATGCTGGTGAGCGGCCTATGCTCCTCGACGAGGGGTAACAGGCGTATGTAAGAAAGTCACTGACATCATCTTTTTAGTTCATTCAACAATGTAACAGTTGTATTAAAACATTATATCATCATTTAATCAAGTCCGGTTGTTAGCTCATCAAGGGCCAGTGACACTTACTTACTTACGCATGTTACCCCTCATGGAGGAACGTAGGCCGAACGCAAGCACTCTACATCCAACTGTACTTTCAAGTTGCTTCCAATTACTATTCATCCTTGTCTAGACACACTATGCTCTTTGGTCTTCAACTTTTCCGTTTTCATTCAGGATTTCAAGTTATTACTTACCTCATGATGCAGTTTGATGATTTTCTTAATGTATGTCCTATCCACTTCCATCTTTTTTTTTCTAATCTCCTCCCTCGACGGTAGCTGGTTTGTTCTTTCCCACAGTAGGCTGTTTCTGATGGTATCCGGTCAACGGATATTGAGTATCTTATGTAGACTGATGTTCATAAATACTTATAGTAGTACGGAGTATATTTTGAATACATATGACTATGAAAGAATTTCAGTCAATTCCAATATAATGTAAGACAGAATGATTCCACGTGATGATATGAATGACATTGTTCAGTAACTGTAGCTATTCATGATTTGACCTTAGTGATTATCATTTAATGGAGCTTTTAAGTGTTCACCTTTATTCTCATCTCTTAATTGACTTGAAAATAAAAGTCAAGTTGTAGTGGCGTGCTTCGTTAATCGATCGTCTCGATAACCGTTATTATATCAATCTGAACGGTGTATAATATCAGAAGACAAAGGGAAGCGGCAACTACATTTTTATTGACAAATAACATGGGCTAGAAGGCAGTGAGCACATCAGCAAATGTTAGCGAGCGAAGTAAAAATGACATGACTCGATAGCGAGGCGAAAGATGATGCGTATTGGAGATGGTTAGGAAGCCAACTCAAGAGTGAAGCTAAATAATGCGTATTGGAGATAGCTGGGAAGCCAACTCGATTTAAGCAAGCGTTAATCAACATTTATAGTCGGACAAAAATGAGTGACAGACATATGATAAGATACGAAGTGTACACATATATGCTCATATAAAAGTATAGTCAAGGTTAATAAGCAAATGATTAACAAGATCAAAATATGACTCATAATGGATAGGCGAATTGGCTTGGCCAGCAATTAGAATAAAGTATATGGGCTTAACACATAAACTGATACTACAATGTATTCCAAAAACCAATTTCCTTTCACAATCATATCTACTCATACTTTATTATGGTACAAATAATGATTCAACTCAAAGTAGTGTACAATAAAATAGAATGGTGTTATGTCATTAACATTATTAGTCAAGATTTTCAAATCTCAATTAGGAGCCTCACAATACTTGAAATGGTAATATGAAAGAATGTTGTGAAAATATGTATAGATAAGTGAGTTAAAAAGATGAGTAAAACAGGTAAAAAATGAATAAATAAAGACAATGGTGGATGCGTTACTCAATTTCGTAGATTGGTTGAATTTAAACATTAACATCGGTTGGACGCCGGCCGCCTCAATGGTCTAAAGGTTGTGTGATCGCGCGTGAGACTGGTAGGTCCTGGGTTTGAATCTCGCGAGATGGAATGGTGGATGCGCACTTTTGAGGAGTCCCACAATAGGACGAGTAAGCCGTCCAGTGCTTTCAGGTTTTCCTTGATCGTCTAGCTTCAATTGACTCATGATCTCAATTATTGAAATAAAGATAACTTATAAAACTATATAAAGTTTAGTGAAAGAAGTTACTTAAAGTTTCACTTCTGAGTATAGAAGTCAAACCCGAATTGATGAAATGTTTAGAATTCGTTTTTCACGAATCCGTTGTTCATATTTTATTTCAACTGTAATATCTGATTCCAATTTGATCGTATTGAAACATACATGTCACCAGTTCTCGTATATAATCGTCGACATAATTCGAGTTGGTCAAATACGAGAAAGGATATCTGAATTAGTAATTAGCACACATACGTTCATATAAAAAAAACAGTCAGGATTAATAAGTGAATAAGCGATAGGGGTAAAAACGTGACTTGAGAAGAGTGAATAGATTGATCTGTCCAGAGGTTAGAATAACCGTTAGAATAATCGTGATTCAATCGAAGCTTAATCCCCATGGAAAACCTGGAAGTAATGGACGGTCAACTTATTCTATTGTAGGACTCCTCAACAGTACGCATCCAAGATCCCACCTCACGATATTCAAACCCAGGACCTATCAGTCTCGTGCGTGAGCGCTTAACCACTAGAACGAAACAGCCGTTCAGTGCTTCCAGGTTTTCTATGGTGGTCTAGCTTCAATTGACTCATGATCTCAAGTGTATAATATTATCTCGTTAGTTACTCCCAATGAAGCATAGGCCGCCGACCAGCATTCTTCAACCCACTGTGTCCTGGGCCTTCCTTTCTAGTTCTATTCAAATAATTTTAGTTCCTCAATATTTATTACTAATTTTCCTGATTTTTATTACTCATTCTATACATCTGTGT
This sequence comes from Schistosoma rodhaini, assembly GCA_944470415.2. Classification (NCBI taxonomy): domain Eukaryota; kingdom Metazoa; phylum Platyhelminthes; class Trematoda; order Strigeidida; family Schistosomatidae; genus Schistosoma; species Schistosoma rodhaini. Next base: position 4,425,117 of record OX104039.1, read on the forward strand.
GGATCTACATATATGGTAAGATATTGCCTAGATCAGTTTCAACACATAAAGTTCCTTTAGTTCTAGTAACTATTTAGTTTATGAGAAATTGTGTTCAGTTATTATTTCACCGATTATATATTTTCAACCATCTGATATACTTAAGCAGGTTTTCATATTGTTTGGATGACTTTGGATGTGACACTAAAATAATCCAATTACTAAATTTTAACTTCTTGACCATCCGTAGGTTGGATTCTATAGTTAGAAAGCTCTGAACCTGAACATCTTATTAGTTGACATTCACTGGAAACGAGCCTTTGTAATCTCAGGAGAACTGATCCTTCCATCGTCAAAGTTTGATGTATAGGCTTTTTTTTAGATTTTTTTTAAAAAATTTCTGATATTGTTTTACTTAAGTCAATCCAGCTTCATGATATACCATCAATTCTATCAAAATATTCAGTTATCATAACCAATATTGATGAATGTAACTTTGTTGGAGCCTAACTGCATAGTTACTAGTCATCTCAATACATACCAACGTATTTTAAACAAAACATTTTACAAATTACTTTCATACACTTACTCACTATGAATAATGTATTAATATACACTTAACTTTATCAAAATAAAGCATCTTTCACTCTTGAACAATGTATATGAGTAAGTATGTATGTTATTAGTTAAATTATAAATGTAGCATAATTTTTTCATACATTCTATTCATTTAAAACAAATATTAAGGTTTTGCTACTACTACTGTGGTGTGGTCTACTTATACCCATATAAGTAGTATATGGTGTGGGTCAGACATAGAATGTATTTTGGCAGTAGACCGGTGAACAAAGAACTGAAATGAAGCGCAATCGTTTGGAAAATGCATGAGCAATGGAATAAGAGAAGGAACAGAGAAGATTGAAACAATTGGTTGTTAATTTGCAAATTGACTGTTCATTGTTTGGTAATCAGAATTTACTGAGATAGTCTGTAATCTTTGCTTAAATACATTCGATTGTCCCCAACCGGTGTTTTGTTCACTACACTACTACTAATAGTAATAATAATACTCCTCCTCCCACTACAATTACCACTCCTCCTCCCCCTACTACTATTACTACTACCACTACTACTACTACTAATAATAATAATAATCGTACCCCCCTACCACTACTAGTACTCCTCCCTAATATTACTACTAATACTCCCCCTCCTCCTCCCCCTACTACTACCATTCATATATTCAGGTAAATAAACAAATGTTTACAATAAAATTTCATTGTTTCCTTTTTCTTTTGTAGTTGTTGTTGTTGTTATAAGATGTGAATAAATAAATATCTAATTAGATAGAAATGACATTTGATCATTATACATGAAAACAATAACCCCTATTTACCAATTTATTATTATGATGATTGTCTTCTATAAAACCCTTTTAATTGATGTATTAAAATACAGATGATACATATATTACTAATATAATTCTTGAGATTGATGAATAAGGCTGAATGATTGAAGTTTACTTTTCTTTAATGGCAAAATATATAGTGAATTATAGAGTATAATTACTCCTTTAATAACATCTTTAAACTCTAATCTTTTACATGAATGCTTATACTTTTACTACTTATACCACTATGGGATTTGAAAGAACAATTGGATCTCTGTGCTAATGTGGTATAGCAACTCGAATTGATGTACGTACGTATGTACGAAGTTCTACGTAGTGACTGACTGAGTTGTGGTCAATCAGTTATTATTCCCAGTGATTTTAAAATTACAATTGATATTTAATGAAAAGATTTATTTTACCCCTTAATTATAATATTTCAGCGACACAGCTGGATGATGATTTATTTTGGAACTCTGCTTTGATACTGATGCCCGTCTCAGTGTAAATAAGAATTTATTGTCAGGAGCTCAGAAATCAACTTGACTCTTTTTAGTATTTACGTTGTTAGTTCCATCTCATTATGTAGTTTGACAACTTTGAGTGAATGCGCACTGCTGAGGAATCCCACAATAGGATGAAACGGTCGTCCAGTACTTCCAGGTTTTCCAGAATGGTCTAGTTTCAATAGACTCATGATTTCAACTATTAGAAATTACTATCGTATCCACAACAAACCCTTCTGATATCAATGGATAAAAGTTGGATTTTATTACTATGCTAATTAGGCTTCAGTTGTTTTTCATTATTAAGGTGAAAAACCAAACTGTATCAGGAGGCAAGTGCTATTTTGAAATCCTGAACGGAAACGAAAAAAGAGGAAGATCAAAGAACACATTGTGAGGAGAATCGAAAGCAGATATGAAAAGTATGAATAGTAACTGGTAGGAGCTGTAAAAAAGTATCCATGATAAAGTTGGATGGAGAGTGCTAATAGGCAACCTATGCTCCTCTACAAGGGTTAATAGGCGTAATTAAGTAAGTAAAGTGATAAGAATTGTCTGAATAGAAATATCTTTAACAAATCAAATTTATTTATTCTTTTGGAACAGGTTACATTGGCTGCAAAATGCAAATACTTTCTAAACGCACCTCAGAACATTACTCGACTAATCTTTTAAGACAGGAAGACAAAACAATCAGTATCTCACATTAGTCTAAAAGACTCTTCCTTCAAAATAATCTACATAGTAAAATAAATGGGATGAAAAGAAGGTCGAATCAAAGTATCTATCCAGTATTGACAATTCACCATTCCACTTTTCAGCAGTGCATACTCACGATTGTGCATACTGGATTCGAACCCAAGACATTCGTTCTTGTGTGAGCGCTTAACCTCTAGACCACTGAACCAGCAACAAACCTACGATATTGCGCGATCATCCTCCATCGTCTTCGGTGGGTAACTTCCTCACACCCGATACGATCGAAGTTCACTGTTTACAGTTCATGATCCCTAAGTTTTTAATTTCATGTTTACATAAGTCAAGTGAACAATTACTTCACATATTTATGACCCTCTAAATTATTCTTACCATCTACTCTTCTCTATCTTCTTCATTATCACATAACTGTCTTTTGATATTTGGAATCTCGGAACATAGTACAACTCAATCCCTACTATCCTTCCACAAACTTATATTCATCAAACAACTATGAATACGAACTTACAGCTTCAGTAAAAGGTTTCGTCGAAAAGTATTCTTCACTGAAATTTCTTCCGACAGATTCATTTTTTCAAGTGTAACGGTACCTGAAACGAAAGTATATACTCTAATTACTATCAAAACAGTTAGGTTTTTTAGCAACCATAGGTCATTAGTTATATGGTATACCATTATTTTTTAAAAATTAAATAAACTCCTTACACAGATATATAAATAATCACATTAAAGTGTACATTACACTTGTCTACTCAAGATACTCAACTTCCTTTAGCCGGATATCATCAGTAACAACCTACTGTTGAATAGAACAAACTAGCTTCCAGATAAATAAAGAATTAAGAAAAGACAATGGAAACGGATAGGAGATACATTACGGAAATCATCAAACTGCATCACAAGGCAAGCCCTAACTTGGAATCCTGAATGGAAGTGGAAAGAACATAGTACATTCACAATTGTAAGCAAAGATGAAAAGGATGAATAGCAACTGCAAAAAATTGAAAGTGATCGTCTATGATAGAGTTGGATGGAGAATGCTTGTGTTCGGCTTAGGTTACTCCACGACGGGTAATTCATGAATTAATACTGAGAATTTGAGATCTATGGAAGAACCAACTGTTTAAGTGAAAAATATTCGAAAGTTCAATAGGATTAACTAATTTCACCTATAATTAGATTGATAAACATGACTATCATTTTATAGATGAGATCATGAGTCAGTTGAAGCTAGGCCGCCATGGAAAATCTGGTAGCATAGGACGGCCGTTTCATCCTATTGTGGGACTGTTCAGCAGTGCGCATCCACGATCCCACCTCGAAAGATTCGAACCCAGGATCTACCGGTTTCGCGCCAGAGCAGTTAACCGATAGAAGTCGTTATCAGTGGAGCTAATCCATGTCAGGTAGAGACAGATATCTAATTCAATACAATGGAGGATGGTCGTTCAATCCGTGAATTGGTTGAGGTTAGACATGAAAATCTGTTGGATACCGGCCGGTTCAGTGGTTTATCGGTTAAGCGTTCAGGAGCAAGACCGATAGGTCCTGAGTTCAAATCTCTAGTGGCGGCATCGTGGATGCGCACTGCTGAGGAATCCCATAATAGGACGAGTTGGTCGTCCATTGATTCCAGGTTTTCAATGGTGGTCTACCTTCAACTGACACATGATCTCATCTAATAAAATTACAAACATCTCCACGAAATTCCCTTCTGATTACTATCATTATCAATACAGATTTTGATATTCATTTAAATGTTATATTTGATTTAAGATTACAAAACATCTCCACTTCTCATGTTAACATAAATTTTAAAAAAATTGTAAGGAAACTGTTTTAAATGGACAAATAAATTCATAAAATATAAATAAGAAATTAGAATAAATTCACGTTTCATTATGCTTCACAAATCATAGAAACCATCCGATGCTTCACAAATCATAGAAACCATCCGATTCTTCCAGAGTTTTCCATGATAGTCTACCTTCAATGAATTCATGATTTCAACTATATAAAATTATAAAAAATCTTCACATAAAAAACACCACTTTTCAGAAAATCAAAGTAAGTTAATTTTTAATGTCTAATCTATATCATAATGGTCATCAATGACCGATTATCTATATCCATTAAAAAAAAAAGAAAGAAAAAAAATTAAAGAGGTAACGCATAAATTTCACACATCATTTAAAAAAAAAGAGAAAAAAAAGAGAAAAAATGAAAAAAAAGAAAAAAAAGAAAAAATTTTTTATTCATTAATTAGATTTTTTCACAAATCAATGAATTTTCAGGTCATTAATTTAAACTTATTTCATTTATTTATAAACTTCAAAGTGTAATAAAAATGAATATGAATTATTCCTTCAGAAATGAATAATTTTGGAATAAAATTTAGTTAACATTGTTTAAAGAAGAAATATTTATTAGCAAAGATGAATAGTAAGCAGAGATGGATAATGGCTAGCAGTGAAATCCAGTTTGACGCGCGTTTCGTCCTATTTGAGACTCGTCAGCTGGATGTACCTGCATCTCAGAGTTGATATTCACTCTGGGAATCAAACCTAGTACCCTCGCTTCAACCGCCATCGGGTTATCCACTCGGCCACTGAGTACTGATAACCACTTGCGTGTGCGATGGGGTGAAGTTTAAATTCATTCAGTATTGTTTGTTTGAATCTTCTCATCGATTTGTTAGGACTGCAACTGGTCAGTCTCTAATTGGCATATGTGCATACTGTGAGTATTGCCTCGATATACCTTAAGGTATTAAAGAATTTAAATGTCAAAACAGTTCTATTGTATGGGGCAGAGACGTGGAGAACTACGAAAGCCATTATCCAGAAGGTGATCCGGTGAAATCCAAGTGGCTTTGTGTATGTTTTTGTGTGGGAATATGGTGCCACCTATGACCAGTTTATTGAAGGCACATAGGTTTGCAAATCTATCACCATTTTCGTTCCTTTCTCCCAGTCCATGTTGTCCCATTACGTCTTCGTATCCAGTGTTGTCCATTCCAACCTTAGCATTGAGGTCTCCCATCAGAATTGTCAGGTCTTTGGTTGGGCACTTCTCGAAGATCGACTGCAGCCTATCGTAGAATTGGTCTTTAGCGTCTTCATGGTAGTCGCTCATTGTAATGCCCTCTCTCTTTTTTCTGAAGGAGGCTTTGATGATCCTTGGTTCATGAGATTCCCATCCTATAAGTGCATTTTGTGCTTTTCTGGACAGCATCAATGCAACTCCTTGTGTATGTGGGGCATTTTCTTCTTCATGACCGGAGTATAACAGAAGTTCTCCTGAAGACAGACGTTGTTGTCCAACCTGCGTCCAATGTGTTTCACTGATTCCAAGCACCTCCAGGTTGTATTTTCTCATTACTGCAGCAATTTGGAAGACTCTTCCGGTCTCCCACATTGTCCGGACATTCCATGTACCGATAAAAATTGTCGCTCTGGTTGTAAGAAGGTGCATCGGCCTCATGACTTCCGAATGAACTCGGCTTTCATCATGAGACGTCATAATTATTCCTTCAACTCCCAGGGCAGAGTTTAAATGGTTTGAATGATTTTTTCTGTTTAGCGTTTTTTTAGCGAGTTGATTTTCTACGGGATGGAGTCGCTAACCCCATGCCCAACCCTCCTCCTTTACCCACTTAACGTCTAGACCAATAAACCGGCCGGCATCCAACGGATGTTAATGTCTAACTTCAATCAATCCACAAAATTGAGTGACCATTCACCAATTGTCTTCAGTGAGTTGAAATCTCACAATAGACCTGGTTGAACTCCACTGGTCACTACTTCTCACAAGAACTCCAGGAAATATCTCTTGAGGTCAGTCTCATGATTTCAACTATGAAACTACTGAAATCTCCACAAAACCCCTTCTGATTATAATCATATGCTCACTATTGACTTACTTCAATATATATTTTCTGGAGTTTTAGTGGGAAGCAGTGACCAGTGGTCCCCAACCACGTTTATTGGTTATGTTAATTTTCAAAAAAAATCATATCAGTAGATGCAACGATATTTTCACAATAATGCTGCCATTTACTAAGTATCAAATTAAATACTTTCCATCAAATGACATTTCAGTACAATGGTAGCAAACGAGAACACAAGTGGGAACAATCGATTATATTTAAACACAAAATTACAGAACATCTTAGTAAAATCTGAGAATCATCCGCAGTAAATACTTGATTGGCAAAATATCAATATCAATTGTCTTAGATTTCATTGTTCATACATCTTCACGCCAATCATTCTCTGTTCTCTTTCTCTTTTTTTTCGATCTTCTTAACTTTCTTCTACCAGGTATTTCACTTTTGATTAATGATACATATTACTTATATCTATCGACATCAGTAGCACACACACCACATACTACCATGTCAATAAAGTCCGTTACTAAAATTAGTTTAGAAATGATTAGTCATATATATTCTAGAGAGTTCTTTGCAATCATATGTACCTATCTGATAGATATACATAATAATAAATAATTCAGAAGTTTTAAGACTGGCAGATGAAAACTATCGTTTTAGAGTGCAATGATTCTAGAGGTTACCTTCTTCTGTTTATGTAGTATGCTTCATAAAAATATAACAGTAAAACATACCCTGGACAAACTTCAAGAAAGGAAGAATAAGAAACTAGCAATTAACAACAGCCGAACACGAGCAGAGAAAGTCAAAGCACAAGCAGACTACGCAGAAGCAAACAGGGAAGTGAAGAAAAGCATGAAAGCCGACAAGCAGAAATACATGGGAGAACTAGCAACGGCGACGGAAAAAGCTGCAAGAGAAGGGAATATGAAACAACTATATGATACAACGAAGAAATTGGCAGGGAGATATAGCAAACCAGAGAGACCAGTCAAAGACAAAGAAGGAAAGACAATCACTGAGATTCAGGAACAGAGGAAAAGATGGGCAGAATACTTTGAGGAACTGCTGAATAGACCAGCCCCATCGAATCCACCGAACATCGAAGCGGCCCACACTGACCTTCCAATAGATGTCACTCCACCAACGATCGAAGAAGTCAAGATGGCCATCAGACAAATCAAAAGTGGGAAGGCGGCAGGACCTGACAATATACCAGCAGAAGCACTGAAGTCAGACATTGAAATAACTGCAAACATGCTTCACCTTCTATTCAAAAAGATTTGGGAAGAGGAACAAGTGCCAACGGACTGGAAAGAAGAATATCTCATCAAGATACCAAAGAAAGGAGATCTGAGCCAATGTGAGAACTACAGAGGTATCAATTTGTTATCAGTACCAGGAAAAGTTTTCAACAGAGTGCTGCTGAATCGGATGAAAGACGCAGTAGACGCCGAACTAAGGGATCATCAGGCTGGATTCCGTAAGGATCGGTCGTGCACAGACCAGATTGCGACACTACGGATCATCGTTGAACAATCAGTTGAGTGGAACTCATCACTATACGTCAACTTCATCGACTACGAGAAGGCGTTTGACAGCGTGGACAGGAGAACATTATGGAAACTTCTTCGACACTATGGACTTCATGAAAAGAATGTCAACATTATCCAAAACTCATACGATGGACTACAGTGCAAAGTGATGAAAGGAGGACAGCTGACAGATGCATTCCCAGTAAGGACCGGAGTCAGACAAGGCTGTTTACTCTCCCCATTTCTCTTCCTTCTAGTGATTGACTGGATTATGAAGAATTCGACATCTGAGGGTAAATACGGAATACAATGGACTTCTCAGAATCAATTAGAGGATTTGGACTTCGCAGATGACCTAGCCCTCCTCTCTCATACACACGACCAAATGCAGATGAAGACAGCAAATGTAGCAGCAGCCTCCGCATCGATAGGTCTCCACATTCACAAAGGAAAAAGCAAGATTCTCAAATGCAACACGGAGAACATCAACCCAATCACACTTGACGGCGAAACTCTGGAAGAGGTGGAAACATTCAAGTACCTGGGGAGCATCGTTGATAAACAAGGAGGATCGGATGCAGATGTAAAGGCAAGGATTGGCAAAGCAAGGGCAGCATTTCTACAATTGCAGAACATATAGAACTCAAAACAACTCTCAACCAATTTCAAGGTCAGAATCTTTAATACGGACGTCAAGGCAGTCCTACTGTATGGAGCTGAAACGTGGAGAACTACTACGGCCATCATCAGGAAGGTACAAGTATTTATAAACAGTTGTCTACGCAAAATACTCAACATCCACTGGCCGGATACTATCAGCAACAGCATTTTATGGGAGAGGACAAACCAGCTTCCAGCTGAAGAGGAAATAAGGAAAAGACGTTGGAAGTGGATCGGACATACATTAAGGAAATCACCAATGTGCATCACGACTCAATCCCTAACTTGGAATCCTGAAGGGAAGCGGAAAAGAGGAAGGCAAAAGAACACACTACGCCAGGAAATAGAAGCCGATATGAAAAGGCTGAATAGTAACTGGAAAGAACTGGAAAGGAAGGCTCAGGACAGAGTTGGATGGAGAATGCTGGTGAGCGGCCTATGCTCCTCGACGAGGGGTAACAGGCGTAAGTAAGTAAGTAAGTAAAACATACTCGAAACTCCTCCTGTAGCGCCTCTGGGGGCGACTGCCGGTCCCAAACCCGGGTAATGGAGGAAAGTTGAGCATGGTTTTAATGACCCCATCCCGTAGAAAACCAACTCGCTAAAAAAACGCTAACCAGAAAAAAAACATACTCAATCTCTTTAGTGTATTTACATAAAATATACTCAGAATAAGATTGATCATATGTAAAATGAGATATCTACAATCGATGAATCTCTGAGCAGTGATCAATATCATATTCGTCTGTTCCTTCGCTCATAACGAATTCACAACTACTGAAGACAATGCAGTTTAACTGATATAATTAAATCAGCACTGATTACTAGACAGACATCAAACTGGTAACCGCTCAGTTATCAATCAATGTAACCTTGATGTTAATCTAAAAATTAATGCTTGATGATCTTCCAAACATCTTCATTAATCATGACAAAAAAGTCAATTTACAGTTTAGTGTTATGGAGATTGTTTAATTTCATTGAAATCATGAATCAATCAATGTTAGATCACAACTGGAAACTTGAGAGCACTGGACGGACGGTTCGCCATAGTACAGGACTTCTAAACAGTGAGCATCAATGATCCTGCACGTACGCTTCGGCTTCAGCACCCTCCGTCCCGCACGGAAGCTTGACACCTAGTCCAATAAGCCAGCATCAAAAGGTGTTAGTGTCCAATTTTAATCAATACACGATGTCACACGATCATCTTCCATTGTCTTCACTGGGTAACTACCTCACATTCAACACGGTTGAACTGCACTGGTCTTGGCTTCTCACTACTAATCAATTCACTTGATCATAAAGAAATCACTCTGAATACCATTCTAAGCACTTGCTCAACCCTGAAAATATACATTATTAAAGTTCTCTCACAAAGATCTTAGGTATTATCTCAAAACAATATGTAAACAGTTCTCTCTAAAATTGTGTACCGAATGTCAGCTGAATTCATCTGTTGCATCTGCTTCCTTAGTTGTTGAATTGAAAGCACGTGGTTAAAGTTTCATTATTAAGATGCATTACTGTTTACCTAGGTGTATATTATAAGAATAACGTTTTCATAGACAATTAGTTACCCCAGTGGGATTTCTTCACCACATACAAAAGAGACAATCTATAAAATTTGACGTGACACATGTGGTGAAGTTGAAAAATAATCACTAACATAGTTACGAAGTGTTACCAGCCTTATTGTCCAAGTTTAATCTCTCATACACATAAGACGACTAATACCAAGTAAGTATATTTTAAAAGTATTCTCAAGAAGAATCATCCATAGTGTAGGTAACTGTAAAGTAAAATTCCGACTCATTAGAGTTCAGCTAGTTGACCTAAAACTTAAACGTTTTTTTAAATCTGTTGGGATGATACTGAAAATTTCTTGCAATAGGCATATCAGTGGCGAACGGTAAAACTACAATGAGCATTTTTGCAGCAACTAAAAGCTTATATAGGGCGTCAAGAAAAGTGGTTTGAACAGTCTCAAATTAGAATCATGAAAGCCCTTATGCATAAATTATGCATGTCCCAACAAAACTCTGCTTCTGGCGAATTACAAGTATCCCAAACTGATTCAGTCAATAATGCGATCCATGAATTTAATTTTGATGATGTAGCAGGTATTTCTTTAGACTCTTGGTTTAAGAAGTATGAAGATTTGTTCCATATTGACCTCTGAAGACTGGATGACGCTTAAAAAGTCAGAATACTTCTAAGAAAACTTGGGAAGACAGAACATGAACGCTATTGTAACATTATTCTTCGAAGAACCCACGAGACTTTAGTTTTGATGAAACAATTCAAACCTTATCTCATATCTTTGGAGAACAGTCATCCCTATTTAATATCCGTTACCAGTGCTTGAAGATAACTAAAGAACCAGGAGACGACTGGGTGAAACATGCAGAATGTCAGTATGTCGAAGATTGTTTCGTGGGTGGGGGATAAAGTCGCAAAATTTAGTCTGGATACCAACCCCAAATCTTCAAAAAAAAGGGAGGTGTTGGGATGATCTTGAAAATTTCCTGCAATAGGCATATCAAAGTCGGCTGAGAGTCTTAAAATCAATTCATAGCTGAAATAAGAGTGATTACTGTCGAAGAACTCTTAACTAGAACAAATCACCTGTCCACTGGTTCTTAATTCTTACTATGATACTAATTATTAACACGCCGTAAACTTAACTATCGATAAAACAAGATTGGTCAAAGTTAGACACAAACACCATCAGATGCCAGTTCAGTGGTCTAACGGTTAAGTGCTCTGGCGCGAGACTGATAGGTCCTGGGTCTGAATCTCGTGAGGCGGGATCGTGGATGCCCACCGCTGAGGAGCCCTACAATAGGACGAGTTGGCCGTCCAGTGCTTCAAGGTTTTCCTTGGTGGTCCAGTTTCCATTGACTCATGCTTTCAACTATGAAAGCAAGATTGATGAATTCCATTAAATATTATCTGAAATAGCCTTCGATACTGGAAGTACTCCTAGAGAATAGTAAAAAATAGCATAAAATTACTAATATTTTTAATAAATATTAACATTCATCATTTAGATATGATACTAAGTCTGCGAAAACAATTCACCCTCAATGTTAACCAACTACACAATAACACATTATACCCATACATATCACATACATATGATATACACCTATCTCTTTCTATCAAATCATAATGATGTTACACACACACACACACACACTCACAAAAGTCCATCATTTATTAAACACCGTATCATACTACTAACAATAAATTATCATAAAAAAAACCGTTTGATTCCCTTCTTGTTTTTTTATTGTTGCTCATTTTGACGGTTAACATAAAATGAATAAAAAAAAAACATTAAGGGGAAGACATACCATGGTAACTACATTTTAAATTGTACTAATACTGATTATTTATTTTTTTTGCATACAAATTACTTTTTCTTTTATCCCCAACAACAAAGTGATATGAATATAAAGTAACAAATCGTTTCTTTTCTGTACCATAAATAAGTTGGGTTTTTTTTGTTTTTGTATTTTTTTTAAAGACTGAATTAGTACAAAAGAACCTTTGGATTGATTATCTCTTAAAGAGGGGTCTTAATTCATTTATTTTGTAATGTAGACATATATATCTATATATGTAGAATAATTTATATACCTGTTTACTCTATTGTATTAAGAAGATAATTATCATGGTTAATGGACATGGCTAGTTGTGGATTTCTGAAATAACATTAGATATACTAATATGATAATTTGAATAGTTGTATTCCATTCTCTCTTATATACATTTTACATTGATATTGTTATGAACAAAATAAATATAGAAACGTTCAGATTTTGAAAAAGGAAAACCGAATAAAGAATTTAATATGTACAGTGAATAGTAATAACAATATATAATTGTAATCTATTATGATTGTTATGAAGTAAAGTACTATTGTGGTGTGGGTTACTTATATCCGGATAAGTAGTATATAACAGGCATTGAAAGTATTTCAGTAAAAGATTAATAATGAAAGAACGGGAACGAAACGTAAACGATATGAAAATGTATGAACAATAGAACTCAAAGACAATGGACTGATATTTGTAGAAGGAATAACCATGATTGAGACAATTGATTGATAATTTGCAAATTAACTGTTTACTGTAGTTTTAATATTTGAGATCATGAATCAATTGAAGCTAGAAAGCCATAGAAAACTTAAAAGCAATGGATGGCCAACTCGTCCTATTGTGGGACTAGTCAGCAATGTGCATCTAAGATCCTGCCTCATGAGATTCGAACCCAGGACCTATCGGTCTTGCGCGCGAACGCTTTACATCTAGACCACTGAATCCACATCCAACTGTGTTAATGTCTAACTTCTACCAATACACGAAATTGAGCGACACATTCACCATTGTTTTCAGTAAGTTAATATCACACAACAGACCCGGTTGAACTCCACTGGCCACTTCTTCTCACTTAAACTTTAGGAAATACCTCTTGAAACCAGTCACTAGTGAGCATATATTGAATAATATCAGAAAGGTTTTACTGTATGGTTGTCAGATTTTACTGAAATAATCTGTAATTTTGTGCCTAAATACATACGATTGTCCCTACTCGTATTCTTGTTCACTATGCTGTGAATAAACTTGTATAAAACAATTCTACTGTAAATGAAACCATTTTAAATATTTTAAACAAAAAAATGTTTATTATAAACAGAACGGATAGTTATAAGCAAAGATGGCTACACGCTAGCAGTGAAATCTAGAACGCGCGTTCCATCTTATTTGGGACTCGTCAGCTGGATGTAGCTGTATCTCAGTGTTCATGTTCACTCTGGGACTAGAATACAGTACCGTTCACTTCAAACGACATCACATTATCCACTTAGCTACTGAGTCCGCATAGCCATCAATAGGAAGATTCAAACAAACAATGCCAATTGAATTTAAGAATGGATAGTTGCTGGCAATGGAATTCATGAAGCTTGTTTCTTCCTATTTGATAGTCAGCATCTGGATGTATGTGAATGCTAGGTCTGATATTCACTGGTACATCCAGCTGTCGAGTTCCAAATGGTACGAAATGCATATTCTGGATTCAAATGCTATCCACTATTCAACATCGAGGCGATCTGAACAGAACGCAGGTATACTAACAAGAGACTGGAAAATATCCGTCTTAACCGTCAATGGGAAGATTCAACACAACCAGTACAAGATAAATTAAAATAACTATTAGTTTGTCTAACATTCTGAAGATCCATATGAAAGATAAGAATATCTCCACTTGAATGACATTTGTGGTTTACATGTTAGATAGAATTCTGATCTAAAGCTTTAGTTTCAATAGGTGCATGCAGTAGAGTAACTCATTTGTTCAGAAAATATCTACAATTAGTAGATCACGTGAGTTAATCAACCAATCACACCTGTCTTTACATGGATTAAAGTTATGTAACACTGCCCAACCAAGGTCTTCGTTAAAACTTCAAGACAGTTTTTGAGAATAACATGAAATGCTTAGGCATGTTTATGGGGATGACCCATCGTGCAAGATACCTCTTTTGACTTCACATGCATTTTGGTAAGGACTATGAAAACTGAAAATAATATACAAACCTAAAACGATGATTAACTTTCTGTGTTGATTCTTCATCTTGATGCCCACTGACGAGTCAAATTTAAGGGAGTCATCTAGTTATAGCATTTTATCAAAATATTTTGAGTGGAGATACTTTGTGACTGCTGAAATATTCGAATTCTCAGAAATTCCAAAGATTTGACGAAGAATGTTAACCCAATTCGACTCTACAGAGTGTCAGCTTCGGTCAGAAACGTTCAGTGGTAACTTCTCTGACTGTTATACTATATAGCACATGCTGAATTCCCTAAAGGGTACCAGTTCTCCCAACACTATAAATATATATCACCCAAAATCATTAAATTTAGATTCGGAGTTTCTTGTCAACTACCTCCAACTACCACCTTACAGATGGAACTGGTTTGTTGACGTAAATCGAAAGACCATTAAGAGATATACAATCAACTTGTTTTAGGTTTTTTAAATACATTTCATCTGTCTTCAGTTTACTTATTTGTTATATATATCATTATGATTAAATGGTGAAATTGTGGTCCGACGGTCTAACAAGTAACATTCTAGAGTTTGAAACTAAGAGTTGATTGTTATACAACACAGACACATTTAGTTGACAATACTCAGTAATTGGATAATAAATTTCCACCATTTCACTGTTGGCTTTTGTTTAAAACACAGCTCAGTGGTAACATCTCTGACTGTGAAGCTGGGTGACGCAGGATCGTATCCGTCAGGAAGCACCAGTTCCCTCAAGATCACAGGTACATCTTACTAACGAGTGTCAAGTAGCACGAAACCCAAGACTCGGGTTTCCTGTTGACCACCTCCAACCATCATCTTGTCTCAACATAGTACACGCAGTATCAAGCCACCTAGACTATTGGCAACATTCCAACTTACTCGATAGCATTCGATCTGCTGTAAGAAAGACTTGATACACACATGACATTGATCGCCACCCAGTTATCAATCAATGGTGATTGTTTTCTGTCTAACACAAATTGCTTAATGGAATGAAATCATTTTTTTAATTATTGCACAATATGCATTTGTGAGGATGGTCCACAGGTGAAATCTAGGAAGCTCTAAGAAGCCTCAGAAGGAGCTCGACATATTCCATCCAATCAGCTTTAGGAAGAATATTCTAGAATTGCTACATGGAGCTTCCCTATTGGACAATGCTGATTACTACCTGTGTGCTAATTGGACAACTATAATGATGATTTTGTTTCTACTAAAAAATATAAATACCTAACAATTTTGGACCATAATTGACACTGTTTGGAATAACATTCTTTCTACTTGTCTTCTATCTTTTGACTTGTGACTTGGGAGGGTCTTAGCGTTCGACTGCTCAAGTATCGTGTGATAGACTAAGAAATCTAAGTTCGAGATACAACACTATTAACACCTTTTAAATCAAGTACAAATTGGTTTTAACAACATAATGATTGATTTACCATAGAAACTGACAAAATAAGATCATTCAATGGTTTTGATGTATGTTACTCACTGAACCATATCTTTATAATGAGTCACCCTTAAAAAAAAAGGAGAAAAAAAAAGTCGAATATAAGATAAGATACAACCGGTTTTTTTCCATCTTAATACCACCATGTTTCTTCTTTGAAAAAAAAGTTCTCATTTTGTAAAAAATATTTCTTTTTGATATAGAATATAGGGTGGGGGAGGGGAATAAGAGAAAACATCATACTGTGAAATATTAACCCCCCCCTACCCGCCCCCTAATATTTTGTCAATCAGTTTATTATTAAATTATTATTTGCTTCCTAATATCACTTTAGAAACTAGAGGACAGAAAAAAAATATTTTTTTTGCTTTGCTAAATTTTTTGTTTCAAACATCATATACTACTATTGTTTGCCTTTTTTGTTTCTTTTTTTCTCTCAATTGCCTAACGCATGAATTCACTTATAATTGACATGACCATTATAATAATAGATACAGTTTTTTGTTTCTGAACTTTGGAATAATACAAAAGAAATGTGTGTGTGCGTGTGTGTAGGAGTGTGGGTGTGGGTGGGTTGTTGAGTGTGCGATTTTCCCATTTCATCACTAAGTGAGTTGATGACTAATCTATCTCCGAACAAAAAAAAAGGAATAGTTGATTTATTAAATATATCAACTCAATTTAGTTAATTTTTAGATTTATTCAGAAGGGTTTTTGTGGAGATTTCAGTATTTTCATAGTTGAAAGTATGAGTAAATTGAATCTAGACTACCAATGAAAACCTGGAAGCACTGGACGGCTAACTCGTCCTATTTTGGGACTCCTTAGTAGTGCGCATTCACGATTCTGCCTCGTGAGATTCGAACTTAGGACTTACTAGTCTCGCTCCAGAGCACTTAACCGATAGACAACTGAGCCGACATCCAACGGTGTTAATGTTTAACTTTAACCCCTTTTGATAATAATCATATGCTCACTAGTGACTAGCTTCAAGATGTGTTTTCTTGAGTTCTAGTGAGAAGTAGTGACCAGTGGAGTTCAAACAGGTCTATTGTGAGATATCAACTGACTGAAGACAATGGTGGATAAGTCGCTCTATTTCGTGGATTAGTTGAAGTTAGGCATCAACTCCGCTGGATGCCGGTTCAAAGGTCTAGAGGTTAAGAGTTCGCGCGTGTAACCGATGTTCTGAGGTTCAAGTGCTTTGTGCAGGGTCGTGGATAAGCACTTCTAAGAAGTATCATGCTAAGCAAAAACGGCTATTTGTTTAATAAAAGGTGTTGAAAGTGTTATAGTTATCAAACAATACATAAAGGTGAACAACGACGGGAACGAAACGCAATTGGTATGAAAATGCATGAACAATAATAGTCGGATAAAATGGACTGGTATTTCCTTAAGGAATGGTCGATATTGAGACAACAAATTGATAGTTTGCAACTAACGTATTTATTTCATGAATGTCAGATTTCACTGAGATATTTTGTAACTTTGTGCCTGAGTACATTCGATTGTCTCCACTCATGTTCTTATTCATTAAAATGTAAGTTGATCAATCTCGAACGGAACTCTTTCTCTTAATTTCTAAGTTTCTATAAGGATATGATGAAAATGTTAAGTACGTAAGTCAAAACTGTACTAGAAATATCCCCAAATCATAATCATTTCTAGAATAAATAGAAAATTTAATTCATCACATGAACTGTTTTATAAGATATACGTATATACATTAGTGACTACGCAATTGATTCATACGTATTATAAGAGTTCTTTAAGACATTCTACCTCATATCTGTCTAGATCATAAATTAGGGAAACAATGAAATGTATATTGTAAAACGTCATAACGTTAATTATCCTATTGAAAGTCAATCTATTCAAATAATAAATAGACTAATTAGTCAAGTGAGAATTGAAGAAGATCAGTTAAGATTTATTTAGTATTGTTTGTCTGTATCTTCCTATTGATGTTTAGGACTGCAACTAGTCAATGTTTTATTAGCTATCAGTACTCAGTAACTTAGTGGATAACGCGATAGCGTTCGAAGTGAAACGTACTGAGTTCGAGTGTCAAAGTGAGATGCAGGTACATCCAGCTGACGAGTCCCAAATAGGAAGAAACGCGCGTCATACTGGATTCCACTGCTAGCCACTATCTATATTTGCTTATAAAGATCAGTTTAGGTTTATCATATGTAAAAAATGATCTAATGCTTTTTTATTACTTATTATATCTGAATCTGTTTATTGCTATACATTGATATATTACGTCTTTTCCAATGAAGCTAATAAATTAATCAAAATAGTAAGCTATCTTCATAAACCACACCTTGTGATTAAGTAAATTTAGTAAACTCAGTATATGTAAGGACGATTCACAGAGGAACGTGAGGAAGCTCTAAGAAGCTCAGAAGGAGCCGAATATAATCCGTCCAATCAGATTTTGGAAGACTATCGCAGAATCACTACGTGTAGCTTCCATATTTGACAAATGCTAATAACCCCCTGTATGCGAATTTTGTAACTATAATGATGATTTCGTTTTACTAAAAACTATAAATACATGAGGTTTTGTATCATAATTGACATTGTGTTGGGAAGTACATTCCTACTTGCTGGTCTTCTGTTTTCTCTCTTGCGACGTTGTGGGTTCGATCGTTCAAGTAGTGTAGTAGTACGCGGCATAGCAAGAATCTAAAGCTCTAGATATAACAATAATCAGTTACTATTTGTCTTTTTTTATTTAAAATAATAAATAGTGTAGGAGAATGTTAGAAAAAAAAATTCTGAGAGTGACCAAATCAAAACATTTCCTTAAGCCGCAAACTCACTAAATATTGAATTGAACCATGTGGAAAGGTATGGACTATATGGTTCAGTCAGTCAGTCAGCGACAACGTAGGACCAGGCACATATATGCATCTCGTTAGCACAACAAGATGAACACCGAATTCATAGAAGTAATTAATTTAGTGGTGGTAGTATATAAAGAAAGGTTGTATATAAGGATATAGTATAGGAAGGAAAAAAAGTTATGAAGTCATTTTAATCTCAAGGTTTAAGGGAAGATAAAGAGTGCATACACCTACACCATTGTGATCGATTCTGAGCCATGTCATCAAGAGTCTCCAACTAATGGTTACGATAGTCACGCGGACCCCAACCAGGTAGTCTGCATCTACCAACATGGCTCAGACCAGAAATTAGTGACTTCAAGCACTGATGCCATGTTTTGGTTTGGCCGCCTCTAATTCTCTTCCAACCATCCCCTACACTAGTCAGCATTGCGCGTCGTGGTAATCGGTGTTCAGGCATACGTAACACATGGCCCAACCATCTCAGTCGATGAAGATTCATCACCTCGTCAACTGATTTACCATCATTCCCTGATACCCTGCATCTAACCTCACTATTACTTACTCGGTGATGCCAGCAGATGTGAGCAATATTTCGAAGGCATCTGTGGTCAAATACTAGTAACTTACGAGTATATTCTACCCTTAATAGCCATGTTTCACAGCCGTAAAATAGAACAGAGCGAACAGCTGCACAGTATATACGCAGTATCCCTTAATTGATAGACGGATATCTCGTCTTCGCCATAGGTGACGTAAGTTAGCAAAAGCCAAACGAGCTTTTTAAATCCGTACAGAGATTTCGTCAGACACCAACCCATTAAGGCTGATCAGACTTCCAAGATAAGTGAAGTTGTCCACGCGTTCGACTACTTCACTCCCTATCCTTAGTTCAGGTGTTGATGCAGGCCAGTCCTGGAGTAACAATTTACATTTGGATGGGGAGAAACGCATCCCAAACATCCTGGCATTATTACTGAGTTCTAACAGAAGACTCTGCATTTTGTCAGCGTCTACACCAAAGAGGACTATGTCATCTGCGTACTCTAAGTCGATAAGTGAACCTCCTGGTAGAAGATCAATTCCTGAAAATTCAGTTGACGAGAGTGTTATTTCCAGCAACAGGTCTATAATGAAGTTAAACAAAAATGGGGATAGTGGACAGCCTTGACGGATACTACTTCAGGTTTCAAAATCAGATGACAGTTCGCCATAAGCTCTCACTCGACTGGTAGTGTTCGCGTAAAGAGCCTTCACAAGGTTTATGTACTTCTCAGGTACACCTTTCAATGACAGACACTGCCACAGAACCTCTCGGTCTACAGAGTCAAATGCTGCTTTCAATTCAAGAAAATCTATCATTGTCAGACGCCGATAAGCATGTCTGTGCTCTAAAACTTGACGAATGGTGAATATGTGGTCGATACAGCCACGACCAGGTCTGAAGCCAGACTGATTTTCTCGTGTTTGCAGTTCACGAGACTTAGTTAGGCGACCGATAATTATTGAGGCTAGTATTTTAGATACTATGTTAGTTAGACTAATCCCTCTATGGTTATCACAGGATGATTTTGGCCCCTTCTTATATATTGGAACAATCAGAGATTGTGACCAGGCAGATGGGATTACATCCGTTTCCCAGATTTTAGCCAGAATATTAGTCAACCTAATCGCTAAAATTGGATCACCATATTTAAAGACCTCTGGAACCAATCCATCTGGACCAGCTGCTCTTCCTCGTTTCAGATTACTTATAGCCTTTTGAACTTCAAGTAGGGTCGGGAGGCCTACTTCAATGTTCCATTCAGGTTTTCTGGGAATAGTAGGTAGTTGTGCAGTAGCTGAAGGCCAGCTAAACTGCTCCTTAAAGTGTTCCGCCCATCGTTCTAAACGTTTGGGTTGAGAGCAGATAAGGGTTCCGTCTTTTTCGGAGATTGTCTCACTTACACTTGACTTCTTAATTCCGGTTTCTTTTATTAGTCTGAATAGTTGCCTGGTGTTGCCTACAGTCGCTGCCTTTTCCATCTCTTTTGCTTTCGTTGCCCACCACTGCTCACGATCGTTCCTTAGACTTTTAGTTAACCTAGATCTAATTTCTTTACGCTCTTCGTCATGTTCAGAGCCTGATGGGATGAGTTTACGCGAATCCATCAGTGAAATAGACTTAGAAGAAATCCACTGGTTTTTTGGAGCCCTATGGTTTAAATGACTAATAGATGTTACTGATGTTTCCACAGCTGTTCGTATGTCTTTCCAAGCAGCATCTGTGTCAGTCTTGTTTGCAGAACTGCCTAGATGCGAACTCAGTTGTTTCTGGAATTCGCATTTGGCTTTCTCGTCCTCCAGTTCAATCCTAATAGGTCTTCTTAGTGTACTTTTCCTGCGTCCATTGAGGCGCAGACAAATGCGCGCTCGTATTAAAGCGTGATCAGAGTCTAAACAAGTATTCCAATACGAGCGACAATCTTCTATTGAGCCTCTCCAACGATGACTGATGACAATATGGTCTATTTGAGTCCATCGTTGGTTTGATGCAGGTGGTCGCCATGTTAGACGATGTCTCTCTTTATGTTTAAAATTAGTGCTTGCTAAAAATAAACGATTGTCTGAGCATAGTTGCAACAGACGATCACCACCCACCTAAATGTCTTTCTGTTTGAATTAAGCTGCCTACGTGGGCATTAAAGTCACCCGCTATGAGTACTATGTCTGAGCGCTTAGCTTTCTGAAGAAGCTCAGAGAGTTTTCTGTAAAAGTCATCTTTTACTTCATCATGGCTGCAGTCAGTGAGAGCGTAGGCAGAAACGACGAGACCATATGGTTAGGGTCCCCGTAAGTATGTTAATCAATGTTCAAAGACTTAATATGACAACTCACAATCGTTTGCAACGGCGCACAAGGTACTGATTCTTATTCTTCATTTAGACCCTAAGTCTCTTAATTTTCCTGAAGTTTACTTTGGTTCCACTAACTCGTGCTTTCTTCAATCATATCTTTCTTACGCGATCTCTTCTTATATTGATGATTTTGTAGTGTCGGTTGTTATTTTAAGCTCATATATTTTATTCTAGCTTCAGGACAAGCCAATTTACCTATCTATCTTGAGTCATGTTTTGACCTTGTTAATTATCCACTTATTAACACTGACTTCTTTTTTTATATGAGTGTATGTGCACACTTTTTATCCTATTCATCACGTCTGTAACTTATTCTTATCTGACTGTAAATATTGTTTATTGTTTCATTAAGTTAAATTGGCTGACAAGCCTTCCTTACTGAGCATCATATCGCTTGCTCAATCACTCGTTTGCTGCTTACTCGCTGATATTCGCTCAGATGCTGGTAACTTTCTGGTCTGAGATATTTGACAATAAACTGTAGTTGCCGCTTCTCTTTGCCTTCTGATTTCATACACCGTTAAGATTGAAATTATAACGGTTATCAAGGTGAACAATTAACGAATCACATCACTACAATTTTGCCACTACTTGTGTTACTCCTGCATCCTATATCATGATATGATATCATAATTTAAGGTACTATTCACATGTACTAGAAAGTACAGTGATTATGATTGATTGGCAGACTAATTTTTGGTGGCATGAATTCATTACAAATTATTGTTAAGTAAAGCCTCTGTTAGCCCAACAACCAAAAAAGCACTTTAACTTCATTGGCTTCATAAATTTACTTCATCTTAACATTAATGTATCTTTGGACATAATTCAATCATTACCATAAATATTTCAGTATGTAAAGAAACATATAAATAAATAATATTAAATGTCAAAAAAACACACATAGAAACATGCAAACGTGGATACTGGCTAGTAGTGGAATCCAGGATGCCCGTTTCGTCCCATTTTGAACTCGTCAGCTGGATGTACCTGTATTTAAGAGATGATGTTCACTCTTGGACTCGAACCTAGTACTGATGGCTTCAAACTCTAACTCGTTATCCACATATGGCCAATAAGATAGTGATCAATTGCAGTCCTAAACATCAATAGTAAGATCTAACCAAACAATACCAAATGAATTTACATATGATATAAAATAAACATCAAACACCTTTTCATTAGTTGACTTAAAGTTTCATTTTTGCCGATGATTCTTTTGATCTAGAACTAGAAAATATTAATTATTAACCAAATAAACCATCTTCTGTATTTCATTGAATTTCTGCCAACTACTTATAATCTTAATTACAGTAATAAATAATGGTATACATATAAATTTTATAAACTATAGTTAGTATCTTGTTTAAGCGTATAGCATAAACACAATTACTTATATAAATTAAAGAATACAAGAGTTTACATGGAATAGCTGTTCTGTTGGAGGAATTTACTTAAACAATGCTAACTAAATGGTTGTAATGATGAATCGTGGATGCGCACTGCCACTGAGGATTCCCATAGTAGGACGAAACGGCCGTCTAGTGCATCCAGGTTTTCCATGGTGGTCTAGCTTCAACTGACTCATGATTTCAACTGTGAAAATACTAAATTCTCCACAAACTCCATTCTGATATATATAACGTTATATAACCCCTACCCCCACCCCCGACAAATATTACTCACTATAATGAACAACAAGTTTTAAGTGTGATGAAATCGACGTTCTTTTCCAATATTTTAAGATCAGGATTTAGGTCATAAACTAAAGTGGAATTTTACATCATTATAGTCGAATAATTTATTGTTATCATAAGGAGTTACTGTGAAGATTTAGTATTTTTATAGTTGAAAGAGTCCCATAAATAGGATGAAACTGCCGACCAGTGTTTTCCAGCTTTTCTCTTGTGGTCTAACTTCAATTGACTTACGCTTTCAACTATAATAACTTATGAACAATTATTTACAATAAACTAAACAACAATCATTCACTACATTATATGTAAGTGAAGTACATCAGACGACTAAATACATCATACATCTATTCACATTTCTTTTGCATAAAAGCTCTTCTTTTTTTTTTGTACAATGTTCGAATATATGCATATCATTTATTACAATTTAATGACTGCCATCTTTATGTTTATTCAGTAGTATAAAGGATAATAAGTAGGCAAAAGTGTAATTAATCACCTATGAAATAACAATAATCTAACTATTCATTATTCAATATGTACTTTACAATAAAGTGAATAACTAATCATTTCGTTTGTAAGTCAATTATATTAAACATTTAAAGGTATATACTTCATATAAGTACATCCCTGAATTCCTTGTTGTGTATGCCATTGACCGGAATCCAGTAATTCCACTTGAAGAAAAAAAAACAACCTCGAAAATCTTTCTCTTTCTTTTTTTTGAAGAGGGGGGGGATCAAATAAATGATGGAGCCAATAAAGAAAAATCTGAGCTTAAATATCTTATTTCTGTATAACTTAATTTTTTTTTGCAGGTACCCCAGTAACAACTATATACTCGTTCATAATAAATTTTTTGTTACCGGCATAAAGAGTAACATTCAAAGGTTTGTTTAGTTGCTAAGTTGTAAAAAGAAAAATAATTAGCCGCTTATATAAATCATATATATCATTATTGTTAACGAATAATTAGTGTTCATGATTTGTATACTTGTAAATTGTATAATATAGAAGAGATATGACAGTTGTAATTATTGGTATTGGTCAAAATAAACAAACCTACATTATATATGCAGCCTATCCTCCATTGAGAGTAACGGGAGTAAGTAAATAAGTACATTATCTATCTATCTATCTATCTATCCTTATTTTACACCAGAACATTGAACCCATGTTATTTAAAAACCGATTTGTCTTACTACATTATAGTTAATGATATTCTACGAATTTTTTTATTCTTTCATCTCATTCCATTTCTTCAATCTGTGGTTTTTATGTTTCCTTTTTATTGTTGCAGTTATGTTGCTATGGGATATTGTAAGTTGAACTAAAATTCATACACACTTGATATTCTATATTGTCTTTGATTGATTAAGAAGAGATTTATAAATACCAAAAAAAACAACTTCTATTCAAAAGAAATGTGAATAGATGTATGATGTATTCAGTCGTCTGATGTACTTCACTTACATATAATGTAGTGAATGATTGTTGTTTAGTTCATTGTATGTAATTGTTCATAAGTTATTATAGTTGAAAGCGTAAGTCGATTGAAGTTAGACCACAAGGGAAAAGCTGGAAAACACTGGTCGGCAGTTTCATCCTATTTATGGGACTCTTTCAATTATAAAATTACTAAATCTTCACAGAAACCCCTTATGATAACAATAAATTATTCGACTATAATGATGTAAAATTCCACTTTAGTTTATGATCTAAATCCTGATCTTAAAATATTGGAAAAGAACGTCGATTTCATCACACTTAAAACTTGTTGTTCATTATAGTGAGTAATATTAGTCGGGGGTGGGGGTAGGGGTTATATAACGTTATATATATCAGAATGGAGTTTGTGGAGAATTTAGTATTTTCACAGTTGAAATCATGAGTCAGTTGAAGCTAGACCACCATGGAAAACCTGGATGCACTAGACGGCCGTATCGTCCTACTATGGGAATCCTCAGTGGCAGTGCGCATCCACGATTCATCATTACAACCATTTAGTTAGCATTGTTTAAGTAAATTCCTCCAACAGAACAGCTATTCCATGTAAACTCTTGTATTCTTTAATTTATATAAGTAATTGTGTTTATGCTATACGCTTAAACAAGATACTAACTATAGTTTATAAAATTTATGTGTATACGATTATTTATTACTGTAATTAAGATTATAAGTAGTTGGCAGAAATTCAATGAAATACAGAAGATGGTTTATTTGGTTAATAATTAATATTTTTTAGTTCTAGATCAAAAGAATCATCGGCAAAAATGAAACTTTAAGTCAACTAATGAAAAGGTGTTTGAATTTGTACCATTTATAAATGTATACTAATATATTATGATATTTTTCATAGTTGAAATCATGAGTCAATTGAAGGTAGACTACCGTGGAAAATCTGGAAGCAATGGACGTCCGTTTCGTCTTATTGTGGGACTCCTCAGCAGTGTGCATGCACGATCTTATTTGTATAAATTTATGTATCTTTCCGCCACTAGGTACTTGATTACGTTGATAGTAACGTATATAGAGTCATAGATAACAGTTTATAGAGGTAAATTTTTTTATCTCTAGTAGAAAGTTTGGATGAATTATTTGAGAATAAACATGCACCAATCCAATCATACTTTATGGGAAAGCATTGAAGGATGTAAAAACCATTATATATCTCAACAGCCTCATTGATGAACACGGTTTATCTGATGCAGATGATGCAGATTGGCGAATCAACTGCAGCATATCTATAGTTGAAGAACATTTGTAAGTCAATTCAACAACTGTCAGACAACACTAAAGTCATAATTTTCAATACAAATGTCAAGACAGTTCTACTGTATGGAGTGGAAACTTGGAGAACCGTGAAAGCCATCATACAGAAGATATAAGTATTTATTAACAGTACGATCCGTTGAACAGACACTATAAGTAACATTCTACTATAGGAGAGAACAAACCAGATCCCAGAGGAGAAAGAAATAAGGAACAAGTGCTGCAAAAGAATAGAACACACATTGAAGAAATCACCAACTTTGTCACAAGTCAAACCCTCAAACAAAATCTTGAAGGCCGAATGAGGAGAGGAAGACCAAAGAACACATTACGCTGATCAATGAATACAAATATGAGAAGAATGAACAAGAATTGAATAGAACTAGAAAAGAAGTCCCATGACAGAGTGGATTGGAGAATGCTGTTCGACAGTCTATGCTACATTGTGAGTAGCAGTCGTAAGTAAGTAAGTAAGTAAGTAAGTAAGTAAGTAAGTAAGTAAATGTGGTTGTACACATACATTTATTCATCATAGAGTAAATAAATCATGACATGTAATATTTTCTATAGCACTTTGAATGAAGATTTTTTTTTTCATTATTACGAAAGAGAAAAATAAGGAGAGATAAGAAACGATGACAACAATGTTATAGAATGACATTACTGTTATCTTAGAAATTGTATAAAACAGACAGTGTATCTATATCACATCTACATTACTCACTAACAATTGAAGCTTATACATCTTACTCATCTTATATTGTAGTAATCTGCTCAAATATCTAAGCAAACCTATTTTAAATACCATGCATCTACATAATTATCGAAATAAGCTACAATACCGCTCAATTTAAAATATTTTTTTTCCCTCCTATTGATTCTTTGAAGAGATGAAAACAGAATCCTATTGGATTCATAGATGAAATACAATGTGAATTATGAAACTAATGAAAAACACTAATGATGAATGATAGGGTAATAACAAATTTACATTGTTGGAGTCTATTTAACCAATATCATTTGAGACCTTATATATGTAAAATTTAAGTTAGGATGGAATTTATAACAATTACTTATATTACTTACGTCTTTTACTCCTAATAAATCATACACCGCCGACCGGCATTCTCCAATCCACTCTGTCATGGGCCTTCTTTTCTAGTTCTATTCAATTCTTGTTCATTCTTCTCATATTTCTATTCATTGATCAGCGTAATGTGTTCTTTGGTCTTACTCTCCTCATTCGGCCTTCAGGATTTTGTTTGAGGGTTTGCCTTGTGACAAAGTTAGTGATTTCTTCAAGATTTCTAGGTGTTGCTCAGCAGTATTCAATATGATCAATTTCTAAAGATAATTTTTTGAAGTTAGTGAGAAACAACGGCCAATGAATTTCAAGCATGTCAAGTATCAGACAGTTACCTACAAATGAAATTGAATGCTAGATGTGCATTACTAAGAATTGATTGAAATTAGATATGTTAAACATTAGACGCTGGCTCAATGATATAGATACTATGTTCAAGCCACTAGACCCATAGATCACTTGTTCACTATTTATAAAACTTACCAATCTCCATGAAACCGCCTACCGTTATTAATACAGAATATTTTACATAAATAAGAAAACATAAAAAACAAAATGTTAATCAAACCCATTATAAGTTACTTTTTTGATTGAGATCATGAATCGTTTGATGTTAGACCACCGTTGAAAACAGTAACCACAACCCAAATACTAACAATTACCATGTGCTCATTAGTGGCTAGCTTAATGAAAGAATTCTCAAAGTTTTAATGACAAGCCGTAACCAAAGGAGCTAATTCATGTAAGATACAGACAGGTATCTACCTCGGTACAGTGAAAGATAGTCGCATAATTTTGTGGATTGGTTGAGGCTAGATATTAATGTTGTTGGATGTCTGCTCAGTAGTTTAAAGGTTATGAGTTCGCTCTCAAGAACGAAGGTCCCGCAAGCGAGCTCGTGGATGCACACTTCTACGTAGTCCCATACTAGGACGAAACGTCTGCCTATTACTTCCAGATTTTCAATGTTCGTCTAACATCAATGAATTCATAATCTCAATCAAAAACTTAAATCATCTCCACAACCCCATACTGATATTATAAATTAACATAAACTTGACTAATTAATCACTGTAACACGTATTGCAATTTATGTTGTATAACATTTAATGTTTAGTATCATGGGTGGTCAATATTCAATTAGATTGTTTCATTTTCTAGTCTAGATATACATGTATTTCTTTTTTGAAGGAGAAGGGGGAAGATCTCTTATCTTTCGAGATAAGTATTTAGACATTACATAATTAACTTTTTTGTTCTGTTGCCATGTTATTAAAATATCAAGTGTTGAAAAGATTGCTTAAGATTAAATTTTGCACAAGTATAGGGGTAGACTGATTTTAATTAAATAGTGGATGTAAATCATAAGTGAATCCAAACAAAATATGTCATTTATATCTAATAGATTTTCATACTTAACTCCGCCTGTAGCCCCTCCGGGGGGGCTGCTGCTGGTCCCAAGTCTGTATAAACGGGGAGGGTTGATCACTGTTTCTCACTAGAACTCCAGGACATTCATCTGCTGGGGAGCTCTATAATGGTATGAAAAGATCATCCAATGCTTTCAGGTTTTCCATGGTGGTTTAACTTCAATTAACTCATGATTTCATATATTATTCTTTTGAATACTTCTCAAATTAATCATTTATTTAACACCTCCACACTTGTTATTTTGGATTCATGAATGTTTTGTTCAAAGAAAAATAAAACAGTCCATAAATATAATTCCTTTTCTATTTAAATAAGTATGTGAGATTTAACGAAACCCCCCTCCACCTCCCATCACCACCACCACCACCACCACCACCAAAAAAAACTAGTTACCCATCCCTAAAATTTTTCTATATAAATTTAGTATTGATATGCATGATTGAGTAAATAAATCTTGGATTACATTACACAAATAAGTGGTAATCATGCGGATAACCACTTACAACTAGTTTTATATCCACCTATTGAAAAAGAAAAAAGAAAAAAAGAACAATCAAAACTGTGGTATATAATAGTTTTATTACTTCACTTTGTTTGTAAGCTTCAATAGATTTTAAACAATAAATTAGTATAGTTGAAAGATTCTTTTGTTTCTTTTTACATGAGCGATTGTTATTGTGCAACCAAACGTGTTGAGTATTAGTACAAAAAGGAACCAAATATATATGCAAACCACGTCTGTCGTGAGATAGGAACTCACTGATGACAATTGGTGAATGGTTGCTCAACTTCGTGGATCACTTGAAGTTAGACATTAACACCGTTGGATGCCAACTCAGTGGTCTATCGGTTAAGGGCCGCGGCTCGAGACTTGTTGGTCCTGGGTTCGAATCTCGCGAAACCAGGTTCGTGGATGCGCAGTGCTGAAGAGTTCCATAATAGGACGAAACGGCAGTCCAATGTTTCCAGGTTTTCGATGGTCGTCTAGCTTCAATTGACTCATGCTTTCAACTATGAAATATATATGCACCACACAATTCACTTCATTTGTGTGTGGACTGTGATACTGCCTAGGCGTGCAAACTGAAGCAGGTGGTTTAATTAGGGTACTACTTTTCGACAGTTCGACCTGAAGGTTTAATCCACAAGCAGTTGTGTAACGTTAAAAGATGTAGTCCCATAGTAGCCGATGACTGATAATTGTTCCATACCCTATTTTTTCCTTCAGAATCCTAGAGTCTATACGCATCATTGATTTGGAATCAGAGTTTTCCAACCATCTTAGTTAGACCCTCTGTGTCCACCAATCCGGTTAAAATGCCATATATTCTCTTTTCGTCCTCTCAGTTCCGTAAACAACAACCCCAATCTGAGAAGGCAATGATTAAGACTTCCGTGAGAATGTATACATACGCATGGCCATATGATAATATTTGGGGATGGAGAGCAAACTATCCCCATCCTCAATCGTACCATGGCATTTGGGGGCATACAAACTATTAGACTGAAATCTGCATCTTACCCAGATAAATCATCCCAATATTTGTTCAATTAACTATGGATAAAGATTAGTTTTAGAAAGTTAAGTCTCCACCTAATAATTTTAGTGTCACCAACTTATTTAAAGAAATAAAATTACGATTTACAATTGATAGTTGAAGTTAAGAATTAGATTTAAAGTTTTTATCACCAACTGATATCAACTAGAATGTCAAAACTTTATTTATCCAAATAGATGAGTGAATCTTGTTTCAAAATTCAAAACTTGTTTTCTTAACCTTGATTGGTTCGTCCATAAAAATTAATAATCTCATCCATGAAATAAAAAATCAATAATCAAACAGTTTCTTCAATAATTTATGACATTTCTTGATTCCCTACCACCCCACCCCCACCCCGAAAAAAAACATCCCACTTTTTTTTTACATTTTTTTTAATAATGACAGAATTATAGACAAATGATAATTTATTTTTCTTTTCTTTTTTTTCCCTCCTCTTTATTTATTATTAGTTTATTGATTTTATTATTATTAGATTTGTTCAGTATTATAGTTTTGGTACAATATAGAATTAACTCCACCTGTAGCTTTTCTAGAGTTACTGCCGGTCCCAAGCCCGGGTAAAGGAGGAGCGTTGGGCATGGGGTTAGCGACCCCATCCCGTAGAAAAGCTAACTCGCTAAAAAAACGCTAACCAGAAAAAATAATTCAAACCATTTAAACTCTGCCCTGGCACTTGAAGGAATAATTGTGACGTCTCATGTTGTAAGCCGAAATTCTTCGGAAGTCACGAGACCGATGCACCTTCTAACAACTAGAGCAACACTCTTTATAGGTACATGGAACGTCCGGACAATGTGGGAGAAAGGAAAGACCAGCCAAATAGCAATGGAAATGAGGAGATACAACTTGGCAGTACTCGGAATCAGCGAAACCCATTGGACACAAACTGGACAACAAAGGCTAGGTACAGGAGAGATGCTGCTGTACTCCGGTCATGAAGGGGAAAATGCTCCACACACTCAGGGAGTTGCTCTAATGCTGTCCAAAGAAGCAAGAAATGCACTTGTGGGATGGGAATCTCATGGACCCAGGATAATCAAAGCATCATTCAGAACAAAGAAGCAAGGGATCACAATGAACGTTATCCAATGTTATGCACCCACCAATGATAGCAACGACGATGATAAAGATCAGTTCTTTGAAAGGCTGCAGTCAATTGTAGCAAAGTGCTCACGAAAGGACCTCACCATCCTGATGGGAGATCTAAATGCTAAAGTTGGAGTGGACAACACAGGATATGAAGATGTAATCGGACGACATGGACTAGGAGAGAGAAATGAAAATGGGGAGAGACTTGCAAACCTATGTGCTTTCAACAAATTGGTTATAGGCGGCACAATATTCCCACACAAACGCATACACAAAGCTACATGGATCTCACCGGACCACACCACATAGAACCAGATAGATCACATCTGTATCAACAAAAAATTCCGAAGATCAATGGAAGATGTGAGAACCCGGAGAGGAGCTGACATAGCTTCAGATCACCACCTGGTTGTGGCCAAGATGAGACTGAAGCTTAAGAAAGACTGGACAACTGGACAAACAGCACTACAAAGGTTTAATACAGCCTTCCTTCGAGATGCTGACAAACTCCATGAATTCAAGATAACTCTCAACAACAGGTTCCAAGCTGTACAGGATCTACTGAAAGAACAAGAAACTACTTTGGAGGACAACTGGAAAGGGATAAAAGAAGCACTAACTTCAACGTGTCAGGAGGTTCTTGGTCCTAAGAGGCATCATCACAAGGAATGGATCTCTCTGGGAACCCTGGACAAAATTCAAGAAAGGAAGAACAAGAGACTAGCAATTAACAACAGCCGAACACGAGCAGAGAAAGTCAAAGCACAAGCAGACTACGCAGAAGCAAACAAGCAAGTGAAGAAAATCATTAAAGCCGACAAGCAGAAATACATGGGAGAACTAGCAACGACGGCGGAAAAAGCTGCAAGAGAAGGGAATATGAAACAACTATATGATACAACGAAGAAATTGGCAGGGAGATATAGCAAACTAGAGAGACCAGTCAAGGACAAAGAAGGGAATACAATCACTGAGATTCAGGAACAGAGGAGAAGATGGGCAGAATACTTCGAGGAACTGTTGAATAGATCAGCTTCATTGAATCCACCGAACATCGAAGCATCCCACACTGACCTTCCAATAGATGTCACTCCACCAACGATCGAAGAAGTCAATATGGCCATCAGACAAATCAAAAGTGGGAAGGCGGCAGGACCTGACAATATACCAGCAGAAGCACTGAAGTCAGACATTGAAATAACTGCAAACATGCTTCACCTTCTATTCAAAAAGATTTGGGAAGAGGAACAAGTGCCAACGGACTGGAAAGAAGGATATGTCATCAAGATACCAAAGAAAGTAGATCTGAGCCAATGTGAGAACTACAGAGGCATCAGTTTGTTATCAGTACCAGGAAAAGTTTTTAACAGAGTGCTGCTGAATCGGATGAAAGACGCAGTAGACGCCGAACTAAGGGATCATCAGGCTGGATTCCGTAAGGATCGGTCGTGCACAGACCAGATTGCGACACTACGGATCATCGTTGAACAATCAGTTGAGTGGAACTCATCACTATACGTCAACTTCATCGACTATGAGAAGGCGTTTGACAGCGTGGACAGGAGAACATTATGGAAACTTCTTCGACACTATGGAGTTCATGAAAAGAATGTCAACATTATTCAAAACTCATACGATGGATTACAGTGCAAAGTCGTGCATGGAGGACAGCTGACAGATGCATTCCCAGTAAGGACTGGAGTCAGACAAGGCTGTCTACTCTCCCCATTTCTCTTCCTTCTAGTGATTGACTGGATTATGAAGAATTCGACATCTGAGGGTAAATACGGAATACAATGGACTTCTCAGAATCCATTAGATGATTTGGACTTCGCAGATGACCTAGCCCTCCTCTCTCATACAGCAAATGTAGCAGCAGCCTCCGCATCGATAGGTCTCCACATTCACAAAGGAAAAAGCAAGATTCTCAAATGCAATACGGAGAACACCAACTCAATCACACTTGACGGCGAAACTCTGGAAGAGGTGGAAACATTCAAGTACCTGGGGAGCATCGTTGATAAACAAGGAGGATCGGATGCAGATGTAAAGGCGAGGATTGGAAAAGCATAGGCAGCATTTCTACAATTGAAGAACATATGGAACTCAAAACAACTCTCAACCAATTTCAAGGTCAGAATCTTTAATACGAACGTCAACACAGTCAGTTCTACTGTATGGAGCTGAATCGTGGAGAACTACTACGGCCATCATCAGGAAGCCCGATCGTTGCTGCTACCTTGACGTGGTGGTCGGGCTTGCCTATCGTGATGAAGCAATCGAGCTATGCTGGCTGGAACAGTCGTTCCTCGAGGTCCTACCATGCCAGACAGGTCGGTTGAAGAGCGGTGAGACTAAAAGCAGCAAACCCAAGGTCCGAAGGCGAAGTCGTACTGCTGACTGTACAGAGGTGTGAAGGCAGTAAGGTGTTTCCTTCAGACAACCAGCATGACAGCGATGCTGCCTTCCCACAAGGAGGGGTGGGGTTAGAAAAGGTCGACCCTAAAAATGCACACCTCGCCTTATCCCACGGATGTCCGTCTCCGGCGGTAAGGTTTTTTTTGAAGAACGGAGCTAACACAAAAACTACCCACAAAAAGGTCGTGCGTGACCGACCTCAAGCAGTTGTCCCTTGGGCACTGCGGTCATGCTCTCAGGTCATTAAGACCACTCCTAACCCAATTTCCTTTTCAGGTACCTCTAGAAGAATCCTTCCACGGTGTGGGCAACCGGGAAGTGATAACTGCCCTCATACCTCTAACAACACTCAAGACCACTGTATTCATAATCAATCTCCTTCTTTACTTCCTACTATTCCCTCTACCTTGACTTTCAACACTAAACTTCCTCTCTCGGTTTCCTCCTCAAGTGTCACCATGGCCAACGAATCTAGTGCGCGAAACGCTGTCCCAGGTCTACTAAAACCTCGCTCCAAACTACACATTGGAGCCTTCAACGTACGTACCCTATGCCAAATCGGTCAACAGGCCTCCTTAGCTAAAACTCTAGAATCTCGTACCATTGATGTATGCTGTGTCTCCGAAACACGCATACAGGATCCCAGTGTGGTCATTCACTTGACCTCACCTCGCCAAAATGGACAGCCGACGAAATACACCCTCCGTGTATCTGGCGACCCGTTGGCTAGTTCTCGCGGACTTGCAGGTGTAGGCATAGCACTAAGTACAAGGGCAGAACAGGCACTACTAGAATGGATCCCCGTTAACAGTCGCCTGTGTGCTGTCCGGCTAAATGGCTCCATAAGAACTCGGAAGGATAGGGACACACGTCGTTGTCTTTTCGTCGTTTCTGCCTACGCTCCCACTGACTGCAGCCATGATGAAGTAAAAGATGACTTTTACAGAAAACTCTCTGAGCTTCTTCAGAAAGCTAAGCGCTCAGACACAGTAGTTGTTGCGGGTGACTTTAATGCCCAGGTAGTCAGCTTAATTCAAACAGAAAGACATTTAGGTGGGTGTTTTAGTATTCCGGCACAACGAACCGATAATGGTGATCGTCTGTTGCAACTATGCTCAAACAATCGTTTATTTTTAGCAAGCACTAATTTTAAGCATAAGGAGAGACATGGTCTAACATGGCGACCACCTGCACCAAACCAACGATGGACTCAAATAAACCATATTGTCATCGTTGGAGAGGCTCAATAGAAGATTGTCGCTCGTATTGGAATACTTGTTTAGACTCTGATCATGCTTTAATACGAGCACGCATTTGTCTGCGCCTAAATGGACGCAGGAAACGTACACTAAGAAGACCCATTAGGATTGAACTGGAGGACGAGAAAGCCAAATGCGAATTCCAGAAACAACTGATTTCACATCTAGGCAGTTCTGTAAACGAGACTGACCCAGATGCTGCTTGGAAAGACACACGAACAGCTGTGGAAACGGCAGTAACATCTATTAGTCATTTAAACCATAGGGCTCCAAAAAACCAGTGGATTTCTTCTAAGTCTATTTCACTGATGGATTCGCGTAAACTCATCCCATCAGGCTCTGAACATGACGAAGAGCGTAAGGAAATTAGATCTAGGTTAACTAAAAGTCTAAGGAACGATCGTGAGCAGTGGTGGGCAACGAAAGCAAAAGAGATGGAAAAGGCAGCGGCTGTAGGCAACACCAAGCAACTATTCAGACTAATAAAAGAAACCGGAATTAAGAAGTCAAGTGTGAGTGAGACAATCTCGGAAAAAGACGGAACCCTTATCTGCTCTCAACCCAAACGTTTAGAACGATGGGCGGAGCACTTTAAGGAACAGTTTAGCTGGCCTTCAGCTACTGCACAACTACCCACTATTCCCAGAAAACCTGAATGTAACATTGAAGTAGGCCCCCCGACCCTACTTGAAGTTCAAAAGGCTATAAGTAATCTGAAACGAGGAAGAGCAGCTCGTCCTGATGGATTAGCTCCAGAGGTTTTTAAATACGGTGGTCCAATTTTAGCGATTAGGTTGACTAATATTCTGGCTAAAATCTGGGAGACGGATGTAATCCCATCTGCCTGGTCACAATCACTGATTGTCCCAATATATAAGAAGGGGTCAAAATCATCTTGTGATAACCATAGAGGGATTAGTCTGACTAACATAGTATCTAAAATACTATCCTCAATAATTATCGGGCGCCTAACTAAGTCTCGTGAACTGCAAACACGAGAAAATCAGTCTGGCTTCAGACCTGGTCGTGGCTGTATCGACCACATATTCACCATTCGTCAAGTTTTAGAGCACAGACACGCTTATCGGCGTCCGACAATGATAGTTTTTCTTGATTTAAAAGCAGCATTTGACTCTGTAGACCGAGAGGTTCTGTGGCAGTGTCTGTCATTGAAAGGTGTACCTGAGAAATACATAAACCTTGTGAAGGCTCTTTACAAGAACACTATTAGTCGAGTGAGAGCTTATGGCGAACTGTCATATGATTTTACAACCTCAAGTGGTGTCCGTCAAGGCTGTCCACTATCCCCATTTTTGTTTAACTTCATTATAGACCTGTTGCTGGAAATAACACTCTCTTCGACTGAATCTACAGGAATTGATCTCCTACCAGGGGGACCACTAAGCGACTTAGAATACGCATATGACATAGTCCTCTTTGGTGAAGACGCTGGCAAAATGCAGAGTCTTCTGTTGGAACTCAGTAATAATGCCAGAAGGTTTGGGATGCGTTTCTCCCCATCCAAATGTAAATTGTTACTCCAGGACTGGCCTGCGTCAACACCTGAACTAAAGATAGGGAGTGAAGTAGTCGAACGCGTCGACAACTTCACTTATCTTGGAAGTCTGATCAGCCCTAATGGGTTGGTGTCTGACGAAATCTCAGCACGGATTCAAAAAGCTCGTTTGGCTTTTGCCAACTTACGTCACCTATGGCGAAGACGAGATATCCGTCTATCAATTAAGGGACGAGTATACTGCGCAGCAGTTCGCTCTGTTCTACTTTACGGCTGTGAAACATGGCCACTAAGAGTAGAAGATACTCGTAGGTTACTAGTATTTGACCACAGATGCCTTAGAAATATTGCTCGCATCTGCTGGGATCACCAGATAAGTAATAGTGAGGTTAGACGCAGGGTATTAGGTAACGATGGTAAATCAGTTGATGAGGTGATAAATCTTCATCGACTGAGATGGTTGGGCCATATGTTACGTATGCCTGAACACCGATTACCACGACGCGCTATGATGACTAGTAAATGGGACGGTTGGAAGAGAGTTAGGGGCGGCCAAACCAAAACATGGCATCAGTGTTTGAAGTCACTAACTTCTAGCCTGAGCCATGTTGGCAGATGCAGACTACCTGGTTGGGGTCCGCGTGACTATCGTAACCAATGGTTGGAGACTCTAGGTGACATGGCTCAGAATCGGTCACAATGGTGTAGGTGTATACACTCTTTATCTTCCCTTAAACCTTGAGACTAAAATTGCTTCATATCTCTCTTCCTTCCTGTACTATATCCTTATATACAATCTATAATTTATATACTACTACCACCAGTAAATTAATTACTTCTATGAATCCGGTGTTCATCTTGTTGTGCTAACGATTTATGCCTGGTCCTACGTTGTAGCTGACTGACATCATCAGGAAGGTATAAGTATTTATAAACAGTACCTGGGGAGCATCGTTGATAAACAAGGAGGATCGGATGCAGATGTAAAGGCGAGGATTGGAAAAGCAAGGGCAGCATTTCTACAATTTAAGAACACATGGAACTTCAAACAAATGTCAACTAATTTCAAAGTGAGAATCTTTAATACGAACGTCAACACAGTCAGTTCTACTGTATGGAGCTGAATCGTGGAGAACTACTACGGCCATCATCAGGAAGGTACAAGTATTTATAAACAGTTGTCTACGCAAAATACTCAACATCCACTGGCCGGATACTATCAGCAACAGCGTTTTATGGGAGAGGACAAACCACCTTCCAGCTGAAGAGGAAATTAGGAAAAGACGTTGGAAGTGGATCGGACATATATTAAGGAAATCACCAAACTGCATCACGACTCAATCCCTAACTTGGAATGGTGAAGGGAAGCGGAAAAGAGGAAGGCCAAAGAACAAACTACGCCGGGAAATAGAAGTCGATATGAAAAGGCTGTATAGTAACTGGAAAGAACTGGAAAGGAAGGCTCAGGACAGAGTTGGATGGAGAATGCTGGTGAGCGGCCTATGCTCCTCCACAAGGGGTAACAGGCGTAAGTAAGTAAGTAAGTAACAATATAGAATTATCAGAATGGGTTTCATAAAGTTTAAATCATGAGTCGGTTGAAGCTAGACCACCATGGAACACCTGGATGCACTGGACGATAAACTCGTCCTATTGTGGAACTCCCCAGTGGCAGTGGGCATCCACGATTCCGCACTCGTGGGATTCAAATCCAGGACCTATCAGTCTCGCTCCAGAGCACTTAGCCGATAGACCATTGAGGAGTTCTAAAATAAGACGAAAAAGGCCGTTCAGTGCTTCTAGGTTTTCCATTGTGGTCTAGTTTCAATTGACTCATGATCTCAACTCTATACAATATAGAATTCTCAGCACAATCCATTTCAACACGTTTCGGTTTCTTATTTCTTCGTCGATTCTGATGATAAGTATTCATTGATCGCCAGTTAGAAGTTTGCAGTCCAGTCAATCGATATCTGGATAATGTACATTCTTTTTGCTCATACTGCCTAACAACAACCACGATATAACTGATTAGACCTTTTGTAATCTTTATAGCGAAAGGTTGTACACTTTTCAGAAACGCACCTGAATAATTTGTGCGATGAATAGCCATAATGATGTATTGAAACAAAGAAAATTAGATAACTTTTTGAAATATCTAGATGACAGGAGCAGGTAGTCCAATTGTTTAAGCAGCCCGCCACGATTCCAAAAGAACTACTTTTCCTTCTTTCTTCAAATAATGACAGAATTATAGACAAATCATAATTTATTTCTCTTTTCTTTTTTTCTCTTATCTTAACTGATACAAAGTTCAATTTATACCAAGAATTTACTAAAGTAGTCTGTATAACTTTAGTTTAAAAAATATTTGAGGGAGAATAGTTTATTTATCTTCAAATACTTTATCTAGATCATTTTCAAAGTTTTATACTATTTAAACATAACTGGCATCAAGAGGTATTTCATGGAGGTCTAGTGAGAAGCAGTGACCAGTGGAGTACAACCACGTCTGTTGTAAGAGAGTAACTCACTGAAAACAATGGTTGATGTGTCGCACAACTTCGTTGATTGATTGAAGTTAGACATTAACACAGTTGGATGCCGGCTCAGTAGACTAGAGCTTAAATGATCACGCGCGACACTGATAGATCTTGGGTTCGAAACTCGCGGAGCGGGATTGTGGATGCGCACTATTAAGGAGTCCTACCATAGGACGAATTGATAGTCCAGTGCTTCTAGGTTTTCCATAGTGGTTTAGCTTTAATTGACTAACTATCTCAACTAATGAAATAATTAAAATTGTTTTAAATATTTTCGTTATAGTGTGATGTGGGTTTCTTATATCCGCATATGTAATATATAACGGGTAACGAATGTATTTCAGTAGAACATTGATAACGAAAGAACGGGAACAAAATGCAATTAGTATGAAAATGCATGAACAATAATAATCGGAGACGATGAATTGATATTTGCAGAAAGAACAGTCAAAATTGGAACAATTGATGAATAGTTTTCAAATTAACTATTTGCAGTATGGTTGTCAGATTTTACTGAGATTGTGCACAGTTCATGATAGTCTCAAACTAATGCAAAACAACAATTTATAGTTATCTGGTTCCTATTAATCCTAAAAGTGGAAGTCATAAATCGATCTAAGCTAAACCACCGTTGGAAACCTGGAAGAACCGGACGGCCGTTCCGTCCCAGTATGAGAATTCCTCAGTAGTGTACATCAATGATCCCAAACATGAGACTAGAACATAGGACCTTCAGTCTCACATGAGAATTCTCAACCTATGAACCACTGAACCTGCAATCAATGGTAACAATGTCGTAGATAGTTAATGTTGAGGAGTTTAATACCAGGACGAAACGGACGTCCAGGGCTTACAGGTTTTCAATAGTGAATTCAATTGTTAAAATACTACAATCTCCACAAAACCCCATACTCCTAATAATTCTTTCACTATTGTTAGTCGGTAATGAATATAATTCTAACAATCATGTAGCATGTTATGGATTATGTTTATTAATAATATGTCCAATAATCTGTATCTCAATGCTTTGGCAAATAATTAAGACCTGTTACATGAATCTAATCTTCAATGAATAATATAATTTCATAGTTGATGAACGATATGAGATACTGACCTACGGATGTTGCTGAAAGATGTTAGGTTGGTTGAATTCCTTAGATCTGACAAAGTTCGAAGTTGTAGCTGCATATCACTGAACTGTAAATTCTTAAAAAACCAGTTATCCCAGATCACAAGTTTTTATTCTCACCTCAATTCATACCAAATAGAAAGTCAGATTAACCAAGTCTTTATTATTTTATAATGTATAATGAATATAATTTGATGAAATACTAAGTTTAACTGAAATGTTGAAAAGATCTGGTTATTGTAAGCAACGATGGGTAGTGGCTAGCAGTGGAATCCAGTTTGACGTACGTTTCATTCAATTTGGGACTCTTCAGCTGGATGTA
Organism: Schistosoma rodhaini; assembly: GCA_944470415.2. NCBI lineage: Eukaryota > Metazoa > Platyhelminthes > Trematoda > Strigeidida > Schistosomatidae > Schistosoma > Schistosoma rodhaini. The sequence goes on from OX104039.1 coordinate 4,465,424, forward strand.
CATGCATCTCAGAGTTGATGTTGACTCGGGGTCTGGAATCCAGTATCTTTTGCTTCAAACGCTATCGCGTTATCCATTTAGCTACTGAGTCCTGATAGCCACTTGCTTGTGCAATGGGATGAAGTTTAAATTCACTAAGTATTACTTGTTTAAATTTTCCCATTGATGTTTAAGACTGCACAGTATTTATATATACCAATAAGAGACTGATTAGTTGCAGTCCTAAACATCAATGGAAAGATTCAAACAAGTAATACATAGTGAATTTGATCTGGTTATTGTTTAAACCTATAGGTAAAGACTAATTGAACAAGATGAACAATTTTTCAACCCTCCCCTCATCTTTTATTTACTCACTTAGCAAAACATCGATTTCATTCAATCCTTCAAAACATTGAACCATTAACTCATCAATAAATATAATGACCGACAATTCATTTTGTTTGTTTTATTCAATACACATGGGAATTCTATCTTAGTAATTGATTTTTCATTTAGTTTGTACCCTAATTAGATAAATAAATAAAAAGTAGGTTGTTTAAATAGAAAACACTTTAATGTAGATTGTTTTAGGATAAGAGATTTTGTTACAATTAAGTGGTTAGACTTAGTTAACAGATAATGATTGATCAAAGTTATATGTCGTTTAGTATTCCCTTAACAAAGAATATCTATAACATTGAGGGAAGTGATGCTTGCTGATGAACTCCGACTGTAATCACTCAGATTGACAAGATGTAACAATACTGCAAATCTATTCGGGTCTTGATTAACCAACGTTGAGGGTATTCTGTCAACTATCTCCAACAACTTAAAACTTAAACGCAGCACAACCGATGTCAAATCATTTAAACTTGTTACCTCAGTGGATTAGAATAGAATTTGATCAATACTAACAGACTAAAAAAGCATGATATTGATTACTAATCATTTGAAGAAATCAAGTTTTATGGTTTCGTAGAATTATAGTCTACTCCGTTATTAGTACTGCTCTAATAATAGACCTAATTGTAGCATTGTAGATTTGTCATGATGTGGCTAACTAATCTATAAGACCTTACGCGGAAGTGACTCGTCCTATCGTAAGAATATATATATTAATTGACATTTTATGATTACATAACAAACATTGGAATAAAAATGGATTCCAACCTAGATTAGTGCGGCCACGACGCATTGTGCTAACCACTAGACCACAGCGACGATGCACAACATCAAGATTAGTTCTCCTTAATGTATTGAAAGGATAATACTAGATGAAATCCTTCTTATCACATCAAAAAATGATCTGATATTTATAAGTTTAGTGCATTGGTATTGAATGGTTTCTCTATAGGCAGCAACTACCAACAACAACAGAAACAAACAATGAGAAAATATTTTATTGAAGTGAAAAACCACAACAAAGAATGACGCCTTATTCAAATAGGAACATCATATAACAGGTGAAACAAATAGGCTATAAATGTAAAACAAAAAATGTGATGCTTTTTTACCAGAGTCACCAATGTACAGATATTAGGGGGGGGGGAGTTTTCTCTATCGCTCTAACTTCTACTAGTTCTACTCATCTAATAAAAAGTGAAGAAAATTCTGGCGTCATACACGTATATACATACGTACGACTTGTTTCATACTACTATACCTCTTAAGACTAAATGTCGATGTCGCCCTGTTCATTAATTATTTATTGAGACCTAATTTTCGAAACGTTCGCTGGTCTTTTTTATGGTTCCTTGTTAAGATCTCAACAATTTCTTAGTTGAATGTCATTATATGTCGTCACTTATATCAATACATGCAGACAGATGTATACACTCATTTGATTGCCAATATTCTGAAGTCAAACAAAGAAGATCAGAGAATTTAAAGAAAATTGAGACTATAGTCAATCAGAAATCAATAAACAAACCAAAATGACGTAATTTATTAGCGAAATCGAAATAAGGATGAATGTGGAAATGTCAACATTCATGATAACATACACAACTGAAAAAAGATCTCTTTTGTTCTGTTTGGTTTTTTATTAATTAATCAGATGGAAGATCAAGATGTGATTCGAAAGAAATTTTGATTATGGAGTTTATATCTGTCATAATTTTCTTGTCATAGTTTGAGAAATTTGAAAAAACTTTAAACATTCTAGCATTGGAATCCAGGATACGCGTTTCTTCCTTTTTTGGACTCATCATTTGAATTCGCCTGCATCTCAGAGTTGATTTTCACTCTGGGACTCGAACCCAGTAACGTACGCTTCAAACGCCATCGCCATCAAACAAGCAATACTAAGTGAATTTAAACTTCACCACGTTACACAAGCAAATGACTATCTGGACTCAGTAGCCGAAGGGATAACGCGATGGCGTTTGAAGTGAGAGGTACTTGGTTCAAGTCCCCGAGTCAACATCAATTCTGAGATGCAGGTACATCCAGTTGACGAGTCCCAAATGGAACGAAACGCGCCTGCTGGATTCCACTGCTAGCCACTATCCATCTTTGCTTACAATGCTTTTGAATTAAGGCTATGTCGAAGTAATCCGCACAGTATGCACATATGTCAATAAGTGACTGACCAGTTACAGTCGTAAACATCAATGGGAAGATTCAAACAAAAAATATTTAACTTCAACTGATCCACGAAGTTGAGCAACCATTCACCAATTGTCTTCAGTAAGTTGATATCTCACAACGGACGTGGTTGAACTAAACTGTTCACTACTTCCCACTGGAACTCCAGAACATGTATCTTGAAGTCAGTCACTAGTGAGCATATAGTTATATTTAGAAGGGGATTTGTGGAGATTTCAGTATATTTCAAAGTTAAAATCATGAGTCAATTGAAGCTAGACCACCATCGAAAACCTGGAAGCACTGAACGGCCGTTTCGTCCTACTATGGGACTCCTCAGCAGTGGTCTATCGGTTAAGGGCTTCGGCTCGAGAATGGTAGGTCCTGGGATCGAATCCAGCGAGAATGGGTTCGTGGATTCGCACTGCTGAGGAGTCCCATAGTAGGACGAAACGGCCGTCCAGTGTTTCCAGGTTTTCGATGGTGGTCTAGCTTCAATTTACTCATGATTTCAACTTTGAAAAATACTGACATCTCCACAAATCCCCTTCAAAAAAATATTTAGTAAATTTAAACTTTGTGACTGTTAAAAATGTTTTTCTGTAACAAATGGACTACTGACTATTATTTTAGTAGTAAACATACAAAATTCGAAATTTCATGTTATCGTGCTGATCAATTTTAAATTGGCTTTAAATTTTTTGACCGTTTCCTCAATATGTTTTGACTTGTTTCCCTAAAATGTTAGGTGTTGAAGTTATTAAAACTATTAATACTAATTGTATCTGCTGTGAATATTCAAGGACTAGGTTTAAAGATTTCAGTTATGTTTTCCTAAGTATGTCAATATACTAATGACCGCAAGAAAATTCCTGTAACCCTAATATTTCGTTTAATTAAATTGTTACTACGTTTTAGGGGGCGGGGGCTTGTCAAGGAAATGTTTTACTATCTTGGAATTTTTTTCAAGTAAAAAAATTCTTTGGTTGGATCAGTAACTGCAGAATAATAAACAAAGGTTAACTGACAAGGTTGAAGAATATTCTAAAGTTCCAAATTATGTTTTTCATTATCTTTTAATGAACATACTCGTAGATTTACTCTTACTTAGTTTAAGTTTTCAAGGTTTGGTCGGTTGTTTAGGAAGTACAAACGATATGGAGGTTTAAGGCACCTAATTGTGTTGAAAAAAGTGGCTACGAAAACTCGAACTTATTTTTGAATATACTGATACGTAACACAATACTGACTCCAAATTCAAAGCATTACTTCAGGATCAGTCTGTAGCAGTAATTCATTTTACTATACTAATTTGAACTGGTGAAATTTACACAGCATTTGAAAGCCTTACAAAATAAGGCGTCTTAATAGTTGATAAAATATGCACTCAGACCGTTCGTTTTGCAAACACCAGTTCATTGTCTCCGATTATTATTGTTGGTACATGTTCATACCAATTGCGTTTCGTTTCCGTTCTTTCTTTATTGATCGTCTACTGAAATACATTCAATGCCCGACCATCGTTATAAACTATTTATGTGGATATAAGTAACCCACACCAAACTAGGACAAGTTGGTCGTCAAATTTTTCTAGGTATTCAATGATGATCTAGCTTACATAGATTCATGAATTCAACTGTTAAAATTTCTTAAATTTATCGAAATAGTTCAAAACGCGTTATGAATAATTTTTGTTACGTTCTTGATCTGTCTACCCACTTTCGTGTCGAGGATAACTTGTCTAATGTGTATTACAACCTTGACGCGATAGGCTGACTGGCTTAAACTTGAGGCTAGTATGCATGAGTTCAAAGTGGAGTAGAGAGAAGAAAACTATTTCATCACATGAATGGATGACAGGCACGCAAGAGACAAGACAAGACAACTGGAACACTATTCGAAATTCTGATCTGGTATCCGATATCAGATAGCTAAATAAATAGATGACCACTATGTACAACAATTAGGGAAATACAATGATGTCCAAAATTGGAGGATTCGAGTAGGAAATAGACTACAAAAGATTACATCAAAATGACAATAACTTTGGAACAGAAAATGCTATGGCAGTGAATCATACATCAAACAAAAGCTTATAATCTGTAGAATAGACAAAGGGCAAAAGTAGATGTGATTGTTATACAAGCTTTGAATTAAAATGAAATAACTTCCCCAAAAATAGCTTCCGTAGTTTGTTAAGGCTTCTTGTTTCACTGTTCACATCAATTTTAATTTCAACTCCTTAATATCCGTGTAATAAACATGCAGACGAAACCGGATTGGTTAACTATCGCAATGTACAAATATGGTCCTAACTGCGTCATTCCAAAATCAGTAAAAAAAACGATTATTTGAAGAGAACAAACCACATTTCTTCCAGTGGCGGAAGAAACCAGGAAGAAGCAATGGGAGTGAATAGGACACACATTGAGGAAAACACTCAACTGCGTCACAAGGCAAGCCCTCACAATGTTACTGTTATGCAAGTTTTGAACTAAAATGACGTAACGTCCCCAAAAAAAAATTCAAAACAATTGTCAATCAACACCAAGATCAGAATTTTCAATACAAATTTCAAGACAGTTCTACTATATGGGTGTAAACTTGGAGAACTACGAAGGCCATCATCCAGAAGATACAAGAGTTTAACAGTTGTCTACGCAAGATACTTCGAATCCATTAGCCAGACAATATCAGCAACAAGTTACTGTGGGAGATAACAAACAAGAATCCAGAGAAGGAGGAAACCAGGAAAAAGTGTTAGAAGTTCATAGGGCACACATTGAGGAAATCACCCAACTGCGTCACGCGACAAGCCCTCATATGGAATCCTGAAGGTCAAAGGAGAAAAGGAACACCAAAGAACGCATTACACCGAGAAATAGAGACAGATATGAGAATAATGAACAAGAACTGGATAGAACTAGAAAGGAATGCCCATGACAGAGTAGGTTGAAGAATGCTGGTCGGCGGCCTATGCTCCATTGTGGGTAACAGGCATAAGTAAGTAAAACAATTATTTAAATATCTTTCAACCTATTTTCAATTCATCTCACCCTCATCAATATAACACACTACATAGTTTACATTATCTGAACCATCCAAAAGAATATCATTATTACCAAATATACAATTCTCCTTACTTATTTACTTACTTACTTACTTATGATTGGAATAGTTTTTTAGCGAGTTAGTTTTTCTACGGGATGGGGTCGTTAACCCCATGCCCAATCTTCCTCCTTTACCCTGGCTTGGGATCGGCAGTAACCCTCGGAGGAGCTACAGGTGGAGTTCCACAATTCTTCTAATTGAAATAATATCAAAGTTGTCTTTCATGTTTGAAAACAAAAAAAATTGGTTATATATATATATATAGAAGTAAGTAGTATCTATCATATATAAATCCTTTGACAGTAAAGATATACAAAGTCCTAGGCTATATCTACCTATCTATCTCTAAAGTTATTGTTTATAATGATAGTTATTCATAGATAGGTAATAAGTATAAATAAACAAAAATGAAAAGATACAATACACTATACCATATTAAAATAAATAAAAAAAGAAACTTAATTTTTTCGGTTAAATAGTAACGATAGTAAAGGATAACCAACACGGTAACACGTATACACTCCGCCCCCCCCCAATAACCCCCCCCATCAACTTTCAAATAAGTAATAAACATGATTACTTACTATAAGAGTGTTATAAGTTAAACATAAATGTCGTGATTATTTATGAGTGAAAATCAGTTGTTGTTGTGTTTTTTTTAAAAATTTTTTATTATTTCAGTACATTTCTTTGCTACCTGTTTTTGGTGGGGGAGAGGGGTGGTTTAAAGGTAATAAAAACAGAACACTCATATGATGCTTAATTATTATTGCTATTAATGATAGAAGTTATACATAGTATTAATTAAAATTTTAAAGTAACTTTTCTTTTCTATAGTATATACTACTTAATTACTTACTTATTTGCTTACCTACTTACTTACTTACATACGTACTTAATTAAGCCTATTATTCTTAATGGAGTATAAGCCACTGACCAGTAACTTTCTTTTCTATAGTATATACTACTTAATTACTTGCTTACTTACTTACATACGTACTTGCTTAAGTCACTGATTAGTATTCTTCAATCCATTCTGTTCTAAATCTTCTTTTCATGTTCTATCTAATTATATTGTAATCTATCTATGCTATATATAGTATAATCAGTTATCTTGTCAAATAAATATACCGACAGATTATTGTCGGAAAAACATCAAAAATCATCGTTTAAACAAGATACTATGCGATGTTAATAGATAGATATAAATATTTACATCATTATGTCAATGTAACGTAAAGAAAGAAATGGATTATTTTCATCAATATGTCCTATACAACATGTACTCACATCTTAATAGATGTAACATAAAAAATTGTAGACGGTAAGTAGTAGAATAAAAAAAGAAAGAAAAAGTACATTTTTAATCATCTGATGTTATCGTTTACATTAATAAGGTTAATAATACTTTACTATAGTTAGTAATGAGTTATATGATTGTTATATGAGTGCCCCCAAATGCCCTGGTACGGCCGAAAATGGGGAGAGTCCACTCTCCCTCTCGAAATGCTCTCACATGGCCAGCGAATATATAGCCTCAGCCAGTGAAGTCCTACTCACTGCCTTCTCGTGACATTACTGTTGTTTACGAAAGTGAGAGGACGAAAAGCGAATGTCCGGCGCTTTAACTGGGTTGGTGGACAGGGAGGGTCCACCTAGGGGAGTTGGAAAACCCTGATTCCAAACCAATGGTGCACATGGGTTCCAGTATCCTGATGGAACGAATGACGAATGAACCTGTCATTGGTCAACGGCTACCATGGGACTGCACCCCCTTACGATGCTCCACTGCCTTGTGGATCAGACCTTTAGGTCGAAGGCTTGGTAGCTATATAAGTGCTGGTGGTGGCGTGAGTGATGAGATTGATGCACGTATAATGAAAGCCAGAGCGGCTTATGCCAATCTGGGCCATCTTTGGCGCCTTCGTGATGTTAGTCTGGCTGTAAAAGGTCGGATCTACAACGCGTCGGTGAGAGCAGTTTTGCTCTATGCTTGTGAAACCTGGTCTCTCCGAGTTGAGGATGTTAGACGACTCTCTGTGTTCGATCATCGTCGTCTCCAAAGGATTGCTGACATACAGTGGCAACACCATGCTAGTAATGCAGAGGTTCGGCATCGTGTGTTCGGGCGCAGAGACGATAATTCGATTGATGTCACCATCTTGAAACACCGACTTCGCTGGCTTGGACATGTTTTACGAATGTCATCTCAGAGACTTCCACGTCGTGCATTATTTGCCGACTGTGGGACTGGTTGGAGAAAGCGGAGAGGTCAGTGTATGACATGGTGTCGTGGCATGAAAGAGAACTGCAAAGGGCTAGCTTCTGTTGGTCCTTCACGACTCCCTGGCTGGGGTCCGAGAGATGGTGCAACACAGTGACTAGAGACGTTATCGGATATGGCTCAGAATAGAAGCCAGTGGCGATCCTGCTATAACCTTCTTTTACTTTCTACATAAAGAGTGGTTCTAACGTTCTTAACTGAAAGAGTCTTCCGGTCGTACATTTTAGTCCGCGTTATCTTTTCATCCTTTCTCTTCCTACTTTCATTATTTTGTGTGGCGCATATGTATCTGGTGCCCTTTTGTACCAATATATATGTGTTTAAATAAAATTTAAAAAAATCAAACTGTTTACCTTGGAAGCATCATTGATAAACAAGAACAATCTGATGCAGATGTTAAGGTGAGGATTGGCAATGCAAGGAACACATTTCTAAAATTGAAAAACATATGGAACTCAAAACAATTGTCGATTAATTTTAAAGTGAGAATCTTCAATACGAACGTCAAGACAGTCAGTCCTACTGTATGGAAGTGAAACATGGAGAACTACTACATCCATCGTCAATAAGGTACAAGTATTTATAAACAGTTGTCTACTCAAAATACTTAACATTCACTAGCCGAATACTATCAGAAACAGCGTTTTGAGAGAGAGGACAAACCAGCCTCCAGCTGAATAAGAAAGAAGGAAAAGATGTTGGAAGTGTGCCGGACATACATTAAGGAACTCAACAAACTGCATCACGATGCAAGCGATAACTTGGAATGGTGAAGGGAAGCGGAAAGGAGGAATTTTAAGAAACACATTACTTTGGGAAATAGAAGCAGACATGAAAAGGATGAATGTTAACTGGAAGGAACTGGAAAGGATTACCCAGGACAGGGTTGAATGGAGAATGCTGATGGGCGGCCTATGGTCCTCCATGAGGGTTAACAGGCGTAAGTAAGTAAGTGTCAAACTGTCAAATTAATTTTATGCCATATATTGTAAAGGTATGTTACATGTATGTGGGTTCCTTTTTCACATACACTATGACAATATTATCGTTCGTTTGTTAAGAATAAAAATATGACAGAGTAATGTAGAACATGCAATATGTCTACTGAATGCCTACTTAATGCATGATATTATGTTCATTGACAACTACAATACTTGTACCGGTCAAAATATTTGACAAAATCTCACTTCACATTGAAGAATCCTCACAAACTCCTCATATTGATAGTCATAATCTATATCCATATATATTCAAACATTTACAAAACGAACTGACCATATCAAATACAGATGGATAGTGACTTACAGTGGAATCCAGGAAGAGTATTTCGTTCTATTTCACAGTCGTCAGCTGGATGGACCTAAATCTCAGAGTTGATGTTCACTCTCAGACTCGAACACAGTATCGTTCATTTCAAATCCCAATTGCATTATCCACTTAGTTCGAGTTCTGTGGTGAACATCAACTTTGAGATGCAGGTACATTCAGTTGACAAGCATCAAATAGGACGAAAAGCGCGTCATGAATTCCACTGCTAGCCACTATACATATTTGCTTATTATACTTGTGAATTAAGGCGATATCAAGGTAATCTGTACAGTAACTCATTTATATTTCGAATTGATGATATAAAATACATATTAAGTGATAATATTCATGTCAATAGGCATAAGTAATTTCTGGTTACTTTTTAGATATTTTGTTACTAAGTCAAAACGTTTAGTAACTTTACAAAGTAAATATTAATAAATACTACTTAATATACCTAAAAGTAGTTTTCAGTAAAGAAATGGAATAATTTCGAAAATAAATTAGAAATTAATTAGATAATAATCAGAGGGGGTTTTGTGGAGATTTAGTATTTTTCATAGTTTTAAAGCATGAGTCAATTGAAGCTAGACCACCATGGAAAACCTGGAAACACTGGACGGCCGTTTCGTCCTATTATGGGACTCCTCAGCAGCGCGAGCGGGTTCGTGGATGCGCACTGCTGAGGAGTCCCATAATAGGACGAAACGGCCGTCCAGTGTTTCCAGGTTTTCCATGGTGGTCTAGCTTCAATTGACTCATGCTTTAAAACTATGAAAAATACTAAATCTCCACAAAACCCCCTCTGATAATTAATATAATCATATGCTCACCAGTGACTTCGAGAAGTATAACTAGGAGCTCTAGTGAGAAGCAGTGACCAGTGGAGTTCAAAACCACGTCTGTTGTGAGATAGGAACTCACTGAAGACAATTGGTGAATGGTTGCTCAACTTCGTGGATCAGTTGAAGTTAGACATTAACACCGTTGGATGCCAGCTCAGTGGTCTATCGGTTAAGGGCTTCGGCTCGAAACTGGTAGGTCCTGGGTTCGAATCTCGCGCGAGCGGGTTCGTGGATGTGCACTGCTGAGGAGTCCCATAATAGGACGAAACGGCCGTCCAGTGTTTCCAGGTTTTCCATGGTGGTCTAGCTTCAATTGACTCATGCTTTAAAACTAATTAGATAATAGTTGTTTTTATGAGTCGATCTAAGTTAGATCATTATTAAAAACCTGGAAGAACTTGAAAAACAATTTGTCCTAGTAATAGACTTCTCAAAAGTGTTTATCCACGATCTTGAAGATAGGATTCGAATCCAGTATCCTCGTTCTCACAAGTGAACACTTTATCTATAGACCACTGATCCAACATCGAATGGTATTAATGATTAACTCTAATCAATACATGATGCTGCACAATCCATTGCCTTAAATGGGTAACTGGCTCACTACAGAGACGGAGTGGACTCCACTGGTTATGACTTCTAAGTGTTGAGGAGTCCCATACTTGGACGAAACGGCCATCCAGTGCTTCCAAGTTTTCATTGATAGTCTAATTTAGACGAAATCGTGAATTCAACTGTTAAAATACTACAATCCCTTAAAATCTTCAAACCGTGTTAGATAATAGAAAAACACATCAACACTGAAAGAAACAAGAATAAAAACTGGTATGTTATTTTAGAACTGCTGGGTAGACTAAGCATTAAATGTTAAATAGAAAAACTAAAATATCTAAATCAGATTTCCCTAATCAGTATCATTATAGTGCACGTATTTCTGTTACTGATCTAAGAAGTTCGATCAATCTCATCAACATATTACATTCACATAAGTCTAGTTATGTAGAGAATTTGTATCAGTATGATCTGATGCAGATGTGAAGGTGTGGATTAGCAAAGCAGGAGCAGCATATCTACAAATGAAGAACATCTGAAATTCAAAACAACTGTCAAACAACACCGCGATCAGAACTTTCAATACAAATTTCAAGACAGTTCTGTTGTATGGGGTGGAAACGTGGAGAACTACAAAAGCCATTATCCAAAAGATGCAAGTGTTTATTAACAGTTGCCTACGCAAGATACTTCGGATCCATCGACCAGACACTATCAACAACAACCTACTGTGGGAGACAACAAACTAGATTCCAATGAATGAAGAAATCAGGAAGAAGCACTGGAAGTGAATAGGACACATATTGAGGAAATCACCAAACTGCGTCACAAGACAAGCCCTCACATGGAAACCTGAAGGTCAAAGGAGGAGATGAAGACTAAAGAGCACGTTACGCTGAGAAATAGAGACAGAAATGAGAAGAATGAACAAAAAATTAGATAGAACTAGAAAAGAAGGCCAAGGACAGAGTGAGTATGAGAATGCTGGTCGGTGGCCTATGCTCCATTGTGAGTAACAGGCGAAAGTAAAGTAAGTAAGTGATGATCATTATTCAACATAATGATAAAGAAAAGACATTGTAGTGATTCTTTTAATTTAAATTGATTAATCAATCATTATTACCATAAAAAGTACCAAGGTATCCACATAGTAAACAGATGATCATTCATTATGAAGTGATTGAGACGTATAGTAACACTTTTTTTTACAAATAACTTCTAGTTTATCATGTGTTCTATTCAAATGAATGATATAAGTGATAAATTAGCAATCAAATTGACCTCTTATCCCTTAGTTATGTTAGTTCACTATATACATGATAACTAACTATCTTAGCTTAGTCTGTGAGAGAATCTTGATTTCTAAGCTGTTGTAGTTACATAAAATGTAAGTAAACTAATATGAAATCTCATTTTAGTTACATCAAAATCTTTTATACGAGTATATCAAATGAACAATCAATTGAATGGAACTCGTCACTATAAATCAACTTTCTTGATTATGAGAAAGTATTAAACAGTGTGGTTAGGTGAACATTAGGGAAAATTCTTCGACATTATATTATGAGTAGTCGAAAAAATCGTCACCTGAAATCACTGAACAGCCGTTTAGTCCTAGTATGCAACTCGTCAGCAGTGCTTATCCTTAATTCAAATCATATTATGCAACAATATATACAAATATTAAAAGCGAAGATGGAAAGTGATTAGCAGTTGAAAACAGGACGCACGCTTCGTCCTATATGGAACTCATGAGCTGAATATACCTACATCTCAGAATCAATGTTCACTCTGGCACTTGAATGCAATACCGTTCGCTTCGAATGCCATCACGTTATCCACTCAGCTACTGAGTCCTGATAGCTACTTGCTTGTGCAATAGGGTAAAGCATAAATTCCCTTGATATTGTTTGTTTGAATTTTCCAATTAATTTTTGAGTCCCAGAGTGAACATCAATTCTGAGATGCAGGTACATTCAACTGACGAGTCCCAAATACGACGGAAAGCGTAACGTACTGTATTCCACTTCTAGCCACTATCCATCTTTACTTATAATGCTTGTAAATTAAAAGTTTATCAAGGCAATACGCACAGCATGCACTTTTGACAATAAGAGACTGAACAGTTTCAGTCCTAAACATCAATGGGAAGATTCAAACAATACCAAGTGAGTATATACAAATATTGTTTATCAGTCAATCATCAAAAAATTCCTCATTTTATAGTTGAATTCATGAGCCATTTAAAGCTAGATCACCATGGAAAACCTGGAAAAGCTGGAAGACGGTTTCGTACTAGTATAGGACTCCTCAGAAGTGCCCATCCTTAATGTGTTTTTTTCCTTTAAAATGACATCATCACTTTTGAAATACTGTAAACTGATATTGTAACTCAATTAACAAAGATCATTCTATGCGTATTGGAAATTTATCAAACTAATACAATTTACTGAAGTATTACAAACACGAAATGTATTTCTGGATGCAGAGAATATAGTTCCAGTGAAATTATTACTAGAACAGTTTTCAAAAGTATCTGCCCCCACCCCAACCAAAAAAAAAAACCCTGTTAATTTCCTTTCAATTCACACTTATCCATCTATTTCGATAATCTTTTATAAAATGAAATCAATTTCATGATAAAATTAACGTGGGCTACTTATATCCACATAAGTAGTATACAACGGGCATTGAATATATTTTAGTAGAAGCTCAATAAGAAGAGAACGGAAACGATATGCAATTAGTATGAAAATGGATGAGCAATAAAATCACTGATGATAGACTGATATTTGAAGAGGGAACAGTTAAGATTTAGACAATTGATTGATAGTTTACAAATTAACTGTTTATTGTAATGACTGTCAGGTCTTATGCTCAAATACATTTGATTGTTCCCACTCGTGTTCTATTCTCTACAATATCATCATACATGATCAAATGAAATACTGTTTATGGAAAGGGTAGGGGAGAATGGAAGGGTATTAGTCAAGTGGTACAAAAATACAAAAAAATAAATTTTATATTTTCATTTATTTTACCGTACTTTTTTTTAAGGTTTTTTTTTTAGTTTACCCGGGTATGTATACCTTAAATGTACTAAGAAGTGAATTATAAATAAATAACAGACAAGCCCCAATCAAATTTTATAGAACTATCATTGTATCCAAGATATTTTCCCTATTTTTTGAAATGACAGTTATAGGACTGTATATCTATTCATTCACATATTAATCTAAACAAAAGTCTTATCTTTACTGTTGATAGAAAGAATTCATATAAATAAATTTATTGGAAATAATGAAGGATAAATTATGATAATGCTAGATGATGTATCATTTGAAAATGAACTAATTCAATAAAAAGTATTTCATGATTAGTTACTTACTTACTTACTTATTTACGCCTGTTACTCCCAATGGAGCATAGGCCGCCGACCAGCTTTCTCCAACCCACTCTGTCCTGGGCTTCCTTTTCTAGTTCTATCCAGTTCTTGTTCATTATTCTCATGTCTGTCTCTATTTCTCGGCATAATGTATTCTTTGGTCTTCCTCTTCTCCTTTGACCTTCAGGATTACATGTGAGGGCTTGTCTTGTGACACAATTAGGTGGTTTCCGCAAGGGGTGCCCAATCCAAATCCAGCGCTTCTTCCTGATTTCTTCCTCCACTGGAAGGAATCTGGTTTGTTCTCTCCCACAGTAACTTATTGCTGATAGTGTCTGGCCATCGGATCCGAAGTATTTTGCGTAGACAGCTGTTGATGAACACTTGTATTTTCTGGATAATGGCTTTCGTATTTCTCCACGTCTCCGCCCCATACAGTAGAACTGTCTTGACATTTGTATTGAAAATTCTAACCTTGGTGTTGGTTGACAATTGTTTTGAGCTCCAGATGCTTTTCAGTTGTAGGTATGCTGCTCTTGCTTTGCCGATCTGCGCCCTCACATCTGCATCTGATCCACCGTGTTCATCAATGATGCTGCCCAGATATGTAAAGGTTTCCACATCCTCCAAAGCTTCTCCGTCAAGTGTAATTTGATTGGTGCATATTGTATTGTATCGGAGAGTCTTGCTTTTCTCTTTGTTTATATTGAGACCTACTGCTGCTGAGGCTGCTGCTACACTGGTCGTTTTCTCCTGTATTTGTTGTTGCGTTTGTGATAGAAGAGCCAGATCATATGCGAAGTCCAAATCGTCAAGCTGCATCCTGCCTGTCCAGTGTATCCCGTGATTTCCTCCAGATGTTGACGTCTTCATGATCCAGTCGATGACCAGGAGAAAGAGAAAGGGTGCCTTACACTAGTCTTTACTTGAAACGAGTCGGTGAGTTGTCCTCCGTGGACGATTTGGCAGTTTAGTCCATCATAGGAGTTCCGTATGATATTGACTATCTTCTGAGTCACGCCGTAGTGTCGAAGAAGCTTCCATAGTGTCGTCCTGTCCACGCTATCAAATGCTTTCTTGTAGTCGATGAAGTTGATGTAGAGTGATGAATTCCATTCGATTGATTGTTCCACAATTATCCGCAGAGTTGCGGATCATGATTAGTTAAGTTGAGATAATTACTGATCTGATCTTTAATAACTCTATTGAAGATTTCAATTTCACAAAAATAAAGAGGGTTGGATATGGAGTTGGTAACCCTATCAAGTAGAAAACAACCTTTCAGCATTACAAAGATTCAATACAGCTTTACTTCGAGATAATAACAAACTCAATGAACTCAAGATAACTTTCAATAACAAGTTTCAAGCTTTAGAGGATATATTGAAAGAACAGGAAACTACGATGGAGTACAATTGGAAAAGGATCAAAGAAGTACTAACTTCGTCGTGTCAGGAGGTTCTGGGATGCAAGAGGCATAATTATGAGGAATGGATCTCTATGGAAAACATGGGCAAGATTCAAGAAAGGAAGAACAAGAAGACAATAATTAACAACACTCGAACACAAGCAGAGAAAATCAAGGCACAAGCTGAGTGCACAGAAACAAACAAGGAGGTGAAAAAGAGCATTAAAGCCGACAAGCAGAAATACATTGGAGAACTAGTAACGACAGTGGAAAAAGACGCAAGAGAAGGAAATATCAAACAACTATACGATACAACGAAGAAACTAGTAGGGAGATATTGTAAACCAGAGAGACCGGACAATGACCATGAAGGTAAGCCAGTCACTGAGATTCAAGGTCAGAAGTACAGATGGGCGGAATACTTCGAGCAACCCTTGAATAGACCAGCTCCATTGAATCTACCACATATCAGAAGTCCTTCTTTACAGCCTGTTAATAGTTGTTCTTCATCCCTAATCTTATTGAAGAGAATGTGGAGTATCATTGTAGTTACTGCTACGTCTGCTTTCATTACCTCTGCTGGAAAGTTTTCTGGTCCTGCTGCTTTGCCGCCCTTGATTTATCTGATGGCCATACTGATCTCTTCAATTGTTGGTGGGCCAACATCGATTAGGAGGTCTGTGGGTACTGCTTCAAAGTTAAATGGATTCAGTCGTGCTGGTCGATTCAAGAGTTCTTTGAAGTGTTCTACCCACCTGTTTTGTTGTTCTTCAATCTTGGTGATTACATTGCCTTCCTTGCTTTTCACGGGTCTTTCTGGCTTACGATAATTTCCAGCAAGTTTCTTTGTTGTATCATACAATTGTCTCATGTTTCTTTCTCTTGTAGACTTTTCAGCTGTTATTGCTAAATCTTTCACATATTTACGTTTGTCAGTTCTGATGCTGCTGTCCACTTGAAAAAAAGATAAATGATTGTCTAAATTATACGTTAAAATATTTACAATGTACACGGTTACTGTTCAATTGGTCCCAATATACTGGAATGGCAACACATTAACATAATTGTAAACACTAACCAGTTCACATTATCTTAACAATCACTTCACTTTAAAACTGCTATGGTTTCCAGTTGCATAAAATCATCTACTAAAGATTATAAAAACATTAAAATTAACTCAATTCCCGTTAGTTCACATCTACGTAATAAATAAATGCTTTCGGAACTGTTGTAATCAATTCATTATTGAAAACAAAAGGTTAATTAGTTCAGCATTAGAAAAAAATGAAAATGTTAGCATGAAATCAGTTCCATTCTGCTTCCGGGGTTTTGATCGAACTCTAATAACACGTATTATTCCTTTTTTAGTCATCTTCATTTGTCTTTAACTCATTATGTATTGAGATGAAATTATTTCATTAGCTAGATAGTTCAAACCATAATAATTTATTATTCATTTGGTATTGATTACTTGAAACTTCCTATTGATGTTTAGGACTGCGACTGATCAGTCTCTGTGCATCCTGTGCCAATTGCATCAATATTACCTTAATTTACAAGCATTTTAAGCAAATGTGGATATTGGCTAACAGTGGAATCCTTTTTGGGATTCATCAATTGTATGCACTTGCATCTCAGAGATGATGTTCACTCTGGGACTCGAACCCAGTACCTTTCGCTTCAAACGCCATTGCATTAACCACTTAGCTACTGATTCCTGACAGCAAACAACAAGTGAATATAACTCCGCCTGTAGCTACTCTGGGGGTTACTGCCGGTCCCAAGCCCGGGTAGAGGAGGAGGGCTGGGCATGGGGTTAGCGACCCCATCCCGTAGAAAATCAACTCGCTAAAAATAAGCTAACCAGAAAAAATCATTAAAACATTTCAAACTCTGCCCTGGGAGTAGAAGGAATAATTATGACGTCTCATGATGAAAGCCGAGTTCCTTCGGAAGTCATGAGGCCGATGCACCTTCTTACAACCAGAGCGACAATTTTTATAGGTACATGGAATGTCCGGACAATGTGGGAGACCGGAAGAGTCTTCCAAATTGCTACAGAAATGAGAAAATACAACCTGGAGGTTCTTGGAATCAGCGAAACACACTGGACGCAGGTTGGACAACAACGACTGTCTTCAGGAGAACTTCTGTTATACTCCAGTCATGAAGAAGAAGACGCTAAAAACCAATTCTACGATAGGCTGCAGTCAATCTTCGAGAAGTGCCCAACCAAGGACCTGACCATTCTAATGGGAGATTTCAATGCTAAGGTTGGAATGGACAACACTGGATACGAAGACGTCATGGGACAATATGGACTGGGAGAAAGGAAGGAAAATGGTGGGAGATTTGCAAACCTATGTGCCTTCAATAAACTGGTCATAGGTGGCACCATATTCCCACACAAAAACATACACAAAGCCACTTGGATTTCACCGGATCACATTACACAGAATCAAATCGACCATATCTGCATCAACAAAACGTTCAGGAGGACGATGAAGGATTTGAAAACCAGAAGAGGAGCTGATATAGCATCCGATCATCATTTGCTGGTCGCCAAGATGAAACTAAAACTCAAGAAGCACTGGACAACGGCGCGGACAACATCACAAAAGTTTAATACGGCCTTTCTTCGAGATCTTCGAGATGCTGACAAACTCAACAAATTCAACATAGCCCTCAGCAGCAGGTTCCAGGCCTTTCAATGACCTACTCAATCGAGAGGGGACTACCATGGAGAGCAACTGGAAAGGTACCAAGAAGGCAATCGTTTCAACGTGTCAAGAGGTTCTGGGCCAAAAGAATCACCATCACAAGGAATGGATCACTTTTGGTACACTGGATAAGATTGAAGAAAGGAGGAACAAGAAGGCAGCAATCAATATCAGCCCAACCAGAGCGGAAAAAGCCAAGGCACAAGCCGAATACACAGAGGCAAACAAGCAAGTGAAGAGGAGCATCAGAACCGACAAACGTAAATATGTTGAAGATTTAGCAACGACAGCGGAAAAGGCTGCAAGAGAAGGAAACATGAGACAGTTGTATGATAAAACAAAGAAACTTGTTGGAAATTACCGTAAGCCAGAAAGACCAGTGAAGAGCAAGGAAGGCTAAGTAATCACCGACATTGAAGAACAACAAAACAGGTGGGTAGAACACTTCAAAGAACTCTTGGATCGACCAGCTCCACTGAACCCATCCAACATCAAAGCAGCACCCACGGACCTCCCAATCGATGTTGGCCCACCAACAATTGAAGAGATCAGCATGGCCATTAGACAAATCAAGAGTAGGAAAGCAGCGGGACCAGAAAACATCCCGGCAGAGGCACTGAAAGCAAATGTAACAGCAACTGCAAAGATACTCCACATCCTCTTCAGTAAGATTTGGGATGAAGAACAAGTACCAACAGACTGGAAAAAAGGACTTCTTATCAAAATACCAAAGAAAGGTGATCTTAGCAAGTGCTACAACTACAGGGGCATCACTCTTCTCTCAATACCAGGAAAAGTCTTCAACAGACTAATGTTAAACAGGATGAAGGATTCCGTGGACGCCCAACTTCGAGATCAACAAGCTGGATTCCGTAAGGATAGATCGTGCACAGATCAAATCGCAACTCTGCGGATAATTGTGGAACAATCAATCGAATGGAATTCATCACTCTACATCAACTTCATCGACTACAAGAAAGCATTTGATAGCGTGGACAGGACGACACTATGGAAGTTTCTTCGACACTACGGCGTGACTCAGAAGATAGTCAATATCATACGGAACTCCTATGATGGACTAAACTGCCAAATCGTCCACGGAGGACAACTCACCGACTCGTTTCAAGTAAAGACTAGTGTAAGGCAAGGTTGCTTACTCTCACCCTTTCTCTTTCTCCTGGTCATCGACTGGATCATGAAGACGTCAACATCTGGAGGAAATCACGGGATACACTGGACAGGCAGGATGCAGCTTGACGATTTGGACTTCGCATATGATCTGGCTCTTCTATCACAAACGCAACAACAAATACAGGAGAAAACGACCAGTGTAGCAGCAGCCTCAGCAGCAGTAGGTCTCAATATAAACAAAGAGAAAAGCAAGACTCTCCGATACAATACAATATGCACCAATCAAATTACACTTGACGGAGAAGCTTTGGAGGATGTGGAAACCTTTACATATCTGGGCAGCATCATTGATGAACACGGTGGATCAGATGCAGATGTGAGGGCGCAGATCGGCAAAGCAAGAGCAGCACACCTACAACTGAAAAGCATCTGGAGCTCAAAACAATTGTCAACCAACACCAAGGTTAGAATTTTCAATACAAATGTCAAGACAGTTCTACTGTATGGGGCGGAGACGTGGAGAAATACGAAAGCCATTATCCAGAAAATACAAGTGTTCATCAACAGCTGTCTACGCAAAATACTTCGGATCCGATGGCCAGACACTATCAGCAATAAGTTACTGTGGGAGAGAACAAACCAGATTCCTTCCAGTGGAGGAAGAAATCAGGAAGAAGCGCTGGATGTGGATTGGGCACACCTTGAGGAAACCACCTAATTGTGTCACAAGACAAGCCCTCACATGTAATCCTGAAGGTCAAAGGAGAAGAGGAAGACCAAAGAATACATTATGCCGAGAAATAGAGACAGACATGAGAATAATGAACAAGAACTGGATAGAACTAGAAAAGGAAGCCGAGGACAGAGTGGGTTGGAGAAAGCTGGTCGGCGGCCTATGCTCCATTGGGAGTAACAGGCGTAAGTAAGTAAGTTCCATTGCATAAGCAAGTGGCTATAAGGACTCAAAAGCCAATTGATTAATACGATGGCGTTTGAAGTGAACGGTCCTGGGTTTGAATCCCAGAGTGAACATGAACTCTGAGATACAGGTAGACCTAGCTAACGAGTCTAAAAAAGGACGAAATGCTCAACCTTGATTGCATTGCTAGCCACTATCTATCTTTGCTAATGGCAATTTGTATTCAACAGTTTTTCTTCTCCTTATACCATATTAAATTAGATTTTGTTCAAGCAAATGATTATTATATTATTTGATCTTATGAAACTGACTGAAAGATCAAATTACTCCATAATAAAATTGTTCTAAATTTCGGAATATAAATGAATTATCTGAATCAATTTAGACTCTTCTTATGAATACTAATTTCAATAGGTTAAGCAGAAATGCAAAGGTCATATGTTTACCATTTTGAAATTTCCACATCAAATATATGTTCCATCATAGTAAGAGATTTCAAAGTATTAAATGTTTGAAATGAAAATTGAAAGGTTGGCCTGTTCGCAAACTCAAAGAAGCCTCAAGAAGCCCAGAAAGAGCCGAAGACGTTCCATTCAACCACCACCAGAGGAACATTCTAGAATATCGACGTGTAACTTTCCTATTGGATGAATAAGAAGGACCCCCTATGTACCTATCGACTGTCCCAAATGATGATTTACTATCAGCCAAAAACTACAAATACATGAGATTTTTGCATTCCATTTTAACACTGTGTTGGGAATAACATTCTCACTTACTAGTCTTCCGTCTTCTCTCTTGTGACTTGGGAGTGTTCTAGCGTTCGAGTGCTCAAATAATACACGATATACTAAGACCCTTAGTACGAGATGTAACAAAAATGGATAAGAATCTCTAATTCTAATCCATTATTTGATGATTCAATCAATTAATCTACTAATATTCTATTTGTTTTTCAAGTATATAAACTCATGAGCAAAGATGGATAGTGGCTAGCAGTGGAATCCAGGACGAGCGTTTCGTCCTATTTGGGACTCATCAGCTAGATGTATCTGCATCACAGAGTTGATGTTCACTTTTGGACTCGAACCCAGTACTGAGACTGTTCAATTGGAATCCTAAATAACAATGGGAAGATACAAGTAAACAACACCAAGGGAATATATAAATTTATATTTTATCTTGTTTCTTTCTTTTTCAGATTTTTAAATGTGAAAATCAATTTGTACTGTTTAAGAAACTAAATCACCTCTAATCTAGACAACAATCCATTAACAAATAGAAGATTGCATTTAATGTACTATCTGTATGCACTTGACTAGGTTCAGTTTTTATGAAAAGTATAATGGATTGTTTATAAAACTTAACAGCCATTTATTTGAAAGTGTAACTGAATGATAATGATATTAGCCTAACAAAAACATACATTTCTTTATATAGTTTTATATTAGTTTTGTAATGTGGGTTACTTATATCCATATAAGTAGTATATGATGATGGTCACGCATAGAATGTATTTTGGCAGAAGATTGATGAGGAAAGAACGGGAACGACGAGCAATTGGTTTGAAAATGTGATACGTCGCGTTGATTCAACGCTATATTCGTTTCTTAAGCTATTTTGGCAACCCAAAAGCTAGAACTACTCAGCGACTTGAACACCGGAGAGAAGACACGAGTATGAGAGAAACACTTTACTCCAAGGTTCAATCTAGAATTCTAGAATGTTCCATCACACCCTGATTGGCTTGGGCTCCTCGGCTCCCTTTTGTGCCTCTGGAGGCTGCGTTGAAGTTCTCCGGAAGCCGACTCAACAATATATATATATATATATATATATATATATATATATATATATGTTTAACAAAGATGGAAAGTGGCTAGCAGTGAAATCCAGGACTCATGTTTCGTCTTATTTCAGCTGGATATACCTGCATCTCAAAGTGAACATAAAATCTGAGATTCAGGTATATCTAGCTGGTGAGTCCCAAATAGAATGAAACGCGATTCCTGGATTCCATTGCTAGCCACTATCCATCTTTGCTTATAATGCTTGTGAATTAAGGCAATATCATGACAATATGATACGGGATCAAATCCGTCAGGAAGCACCAGCTCCCTCAAGATTAGAGACACACCTTGCTGACGAGTGCCAAGTAGCACGAAACTGGGGTCCAGGGTTTCCTGTTGACCACCTCCAACCATCACCTTATAAAAAAATATACTGTTTTGTAATTTTTCATAATGATGACAATATGAGAGTAAGACAGGAAATGACCTAGTTTGTTTGAAGAAAAAAAGAAGTGTAGGAACTCACTTTTAATTCGTTTTAAAATGTGTACCGTCGGCTTTAAGTACTGATTACTTTTATGTTTTATTCTAATGACTTTTTTACATTTCAATAGTCAATGAGATAGTGGAGAAGATTTTTAGCTTAGGTAAAGGATTTTGAATAAAGCATAAACGCTTGAGAACTGTATCAACATACATTTGTCATTCATCAGGAAAATTATTTATATTTATAACCGTCAACTGTATACTACTTACTTCCTAATATAATAATTAGCATATGTCAAATTGTTGGAAAACTTTTTTTGCCTTTCTGAATACTGTCCTTTTCTGATTTTGTTAAATTGTTTATTCTTATCGATAGACCTAGGATTAATATCTAGACAAACTGATGTAAACACAATAAGTATCTTGGAATTGTGATTAACCTATTACAGTATGAATGTGTTCACTAATCTACTGGATAGGATACTAAATTTAATGAGCATATCTGGCAACAAAGAGTGACCAAATGCATTAATGCATATCAATAATGAGATGATATGAAACATTATGAATAATATTGCATGTTATATAGGATAATGACTGATATAAGATGGTGTTTTGAGGTAGTCAACAGGAATCCCTGGACTCGGGTTTCGTGCTACTTGGCACTCGTCAGCAAAGTGGATTTGTAATCTTGAGGGGAATGTTACTACCTGACGGATTCGATTTCGTGTCACTCAGCTTCACAGTCAGAGACATTATCATTGAGCTATTCGGGCAGCGACCGATCTCCTGTAAGACTGAGATGTAATCACAATTGATCGATAGCATTCGATCAAAGCTAAAAAGGACTTGACACTCATGACATTGATCACCACCCAGTGATCAATCAATGACTCTCTAGATCTGTTAGCTTGGTGGATAACCAACGTTTGAATTAACATGAACTTTATTTGAGTTTCATTGAGAAAATCAGCACTTAGATGCAGTTACATCTATATCACGAGAATCAAGTTGGATGAAGCGCGCTTTCTGGAGTACACTGACATCCATAGTCTAGAAATATTGTAGTGGCTGGTACTATATCAAAGCCACATAAGTTATTCTAGCCTATGGACAGATCAATTTATTCATTCTTCCGAAGCCACCTTTTGAGCTTGTTGATTTCTGTCTTATTCACTCTGCTTTTATATGATCGTATGTGTGTTAATTGCTTACCCTATTCATCATGTGTCTGTAACTTATAATTGGTCGGACAATAAATATTGAGTCACGTTTGATTAAATTGAGTTGACTGACTCGTCTTTTCCGCTGAGAGTCATTTCATTTCGTTTCACTTACCTTTCTTAACATCGTTTCCCTGATTGTCTATCTGTATTTAAAATTCATTTTCATATTTGGCTTATTTTCTTCTGTTATTCTTTAACACGAATTAAGTCGATAAAAATATACGACGGTTAGTGACATGCATATCTTGATAACAATCAGTATATGATTTAACTGGAGTCAGAGATGGAGCCACTGAAATATGTATCAGCTTTACCGTATTATATCGATTCCAAATGATATAAGTTTGTTCACAGGTGACTTAAACCATGGACTGGAATGAACTGGAAAGCCATTATAAGAATAAGAAGTGCTGAAAACATGTTACATCATAAATTCATGAAAGTATTCATGTTTATCTCTTTTAGATGTAGGTTTCTAAAGTCTGGATGATTAAACTACAAAGGCATCATTTTGTACAATATCTTATGAACCTAATTCAAATCAAGGCGATTATTCCAGTTATTCTACGAGCAGTAAATATGACTATTTTGATGTTTGAATTAGTGTACATATGTTTCTAAATAAACTTCTGTCTTTATTTATCTTCACTTTTCTGTTGTTAGTACCGACCATTCTATAAATGAACACAAATAGAGATCGAAGAGAAATTCTGAAGCTTCCGTAGTTTTCACGTGAAAATTATCATCACGAAAAGTATAGTTTTGCCATAAACTATAACTAACAGTTTCGCGTGCGAAAGCTTAACCTCAAGACCACTGAACCGGCATCAAATGGTATTAATGTCTAACTTCAACCAATTCATGAGATTGAGCAACCGACGACTAATGTCTTCAATGAGTTGATATCTCACAACAGACCTTGTTGAACTTTACTGTTACGTCCTTAATCTGTCTACCGACTTTCGTGCCGATGATAACCTGTCTAATGTAGATTAAAATCTTGACACGTTAGGCTGACTGGCTTAAACTTGAGGCTAGTATGCATGAGTTCGAAGTGGAGTAGAGAAATGAAACTATTCTTTCACCTGATTAGGTGATAGGCACGCGAGAGAGAGAAGACAAGACATGTGGAACACTACTCACTTTTTTCCAAATTCTTATATGGTATCCGATTTCAGAAAAGTGTAAAATGATACATGAATAAATAGATGAATAATCCGACCACAACGTACAACAATCAGGAAAATACAATGATGTCCAAAACTGTAAGATTCGAGTACAAAAATTTACGTCTAAATGACAATAACTGTGGAACAGAAAATGCTATGGCAGTGAATCATACATCAAACGAAAGTTTGTAATCTATAGATCAGACTAGGGGCGAAAGTAGATATGACTGTTATACAAGCTTTGAATTAAAATGAAATAACTTCCCCAAAAATAGCTTCCGTAGTTTGTTAAGGCTTCTTGTTTCACTGTTCACATTAATTTTAATTTCAACTCCTTAATATCCGTATAATAAACATGCAGACGAAATCGTATTGGTTAACTATCGCAATGTACAAATATGGTCCTAACTGCGTCATTCCAAAATCAGTAAAAAAAACTTATAAAGTAAACTTTCCAAAACGATTATTTGGAGAGAAAAAACTAGATCCCAATAGAAAAAGAAATCAGGAAAAAGCACTGGAAGTAGATCAGACACACATTGAGGAAATCACTCTACTGCGTCACAAGGCAAGCCCTCACAATGTTACTGTTTTACAAGCTTTTAATTGGAATGAAGAAACGTCCCAAGGAAACTCAGAACCATTGTCAACCAACAACAATATCAGAATTTTCAATACAGATTTCAAGACAGTTCTACTATATGGGGTGTAAACTTGGAGAACTACGAAAGCCATCAATCAAAAGATACAGGTGTTGGTTAACAGTTATCTACGCAAAATACTTCAGATCCGTCGGCCAGACACTATCAGCGACAACCTACTGTTGGTACGAACAAACGAGATTTCAGTGAAGTAAGAAATCAGGAAGAAGCACTGAAAGTGAATAGGATACACATTGAGGAAACCACACAATAAGCCCTCACATGAAATCCTGAAGGCCAAAGGAGAAGAGGAAGACCAAAGAAATGGAGACAGATATGAGAAGAATGAACAAAAATTTGATACAACTGGAAAAGAAAGCCCATGACAGAGTAGGTTGGAGAATGCTGATCGGCTGCCTATGCTCCATTGGCAGTAACAGGCGTAAGTAATTAACGTCCCCAAAATAGCTTCCGTATTTTTTTAAGCCTTCTTGTTTCGTTGTTCACATCCGAAACAACAACAACACAAAAAGAACGATACTAATAAATGTTATTTTTCATGTTTTTTATTATTATTATTATTATTGTAATAAACCAAATCATTTGATGTTGTAAACTACATAGATGGATGTATGTAGAAGATATTTGTATATGTATCCTTTTATTCATCATGTAAGTAACAAATTAGTAATGTATAACAATGATTCTTTTGTCTTCATTCATTGAACCCAAATACCTTGATGTACATATGCATAGTTACACAAAGTTAACACGGATATGATGTACAAATTATCATGTAAACCAACTCTAATATACATTTACATATTTTGGGGGTGGGGGTATATATATACATAATGTCTTCATTTACAATCATATAGTGACTAGTCTAATATGATATTACTTGATACCTTCATTATAAATGAATAAACTAGAATGATACCCACAGTTTGCACATATAGCCAATAAGAAACTGTACAGTTGCCATACTAAAACATCAATGGGAAGATACAAACCGTAACAAACCTAAGTTACAAGAAAAAACAGTAACAATTGTTATCTGTTACCCCCCCCCTCCGCTTTTTTTTTGTTTTTTTACTGTAATATCAATGATATTCGTGACATTATTATCAAATTACTTTTAACAATCTGTATATATGTATATGTAATGACGGTTGTTCATTGATGAAATGATGGCGCCAATCATAAAATTCTTTTTTACATTTTCAAAGTATTATATTGTAAGTAGTATATGGTGTTATTCGTATAGTCAGTCAGTCAGTCAGTCAGCTACAACGTAGGATTCGGCACATATTCGTATATCCTTCTTTTTTTTTCTTTCTGTTCATTGTGTCATTTACATGATTACCTTTTGCCTTTCATTTTTTACAGCTTGACTTCAAAACAAAAGACAATAACATAATACTAATAGAGTCATGTATCCATATCATCACTATGTATGTCAAGAAGCGAACAGCCAAATTGAAAGAAAACAAAATACAAAAAAAAAACTCACATAGTAAAGTCAAGGTGAAAAAGGAAACACGAAAAATGGGGTGTTGAATCTTCACTTGAATGAATGAGTGAATAGTGAACAATTTGGTGATAAGTTACTCAGTTAACAACCGTAATGTCAACAACAACAAAATCAAACATTGTAACTATGACAAAATTCTTTGTAATTACATATGTTATTACTTTTTAATTATGTAATAAATAGAATGTTGTTACATCATAATTATGATATTAAAATGTCTGAATACATTTGTTCCTGTTATTTAACTCATGAAGGATCATACAAAATTAAATATATTCTTTTGACAAATTTATTTTCATTATTAGAAGGGGTTTTGTGGAGATTTGGTATGTTTCATAGTTGAAAGCATGAGTCAATTGAAGCTAGACCACCGAGGAAAACCTGGAAACACTGGACGGTCGTTTCGTCCTAATATGTGACTCCTCAGCAGTGCGCACCCACGAACCCGCTCTCGCGAGATTCGAATCCAAGACCTACCAGTCTCGAGCCGAAGCCCTTAACCGATAGACCACTGAGCTGGCATCCAACGGTGTTAATGTGTAACTTCATTGGTATATATTTTCATTGATAAAGAGAGAATGATTTCAAACAGTAAGGGGTGTTTGTGGATATGATAGTAGTTTAATAGTTGAGATCATGAGTCCATTGAAGCTAGGCCACGATGTAAAACCTGGAAGTACTGTACTGACGTTTCGTCTTAGAATAGGAGTCCTCATCAGTGAGCATCCATAATCGCTCTCACAGGATTCGAAGCCAGGAGCTATCGGTCTTGCTCGTGAACGCTTAAGCTTTAGACCGCTGAGCCGACATCCAACGATGTTAATGTCTAATCAATCCACGAAATTGCACCACCGTCCACCATTGCCTTCAGTGAGTTACTATCTCACAACAGATACCCGATTAAACTTCACTGGTCAGTGCTTCTCATTAGAACGAAACAGCCATCCAATGTTTACAGGTTTACCATGGTGGTCTAACTTTAATTGACTCATAAATTCAAATATTAAACTACAAAATTATTTTCTCTCTGAAGAAAGTATTTAACATTCATGTTATTTCATGATAAGAATAGTGAATGGTACCTTTGGGATCCACTGATGAACCAATACTATGCATAGACTTTTTATCGTATAACTGCTAAATAACTAAACTATTCATTTTCATGTCACTCTTATTATGAGCTTTATTTTGTCTTATGAACTAATGTCATACGATTTACTGTTCTTGAATTATACCCTGTCTATCACTTACTACCTCTCCTATTCACAGCCACATTTAGTTAAATCTTGTACAAATGTTATTTTCTATTTTATGGTACAATGTGGACTGTTTGATTGGTATATAAACTCAGTATGTTTGAGATATAACGATTCATACTTCAGAGGCTGACATTGATGTTCTAGACTTAATTGGCTGGGTTAGGCAGATAGCAGGACCAATAATTACTTTAGACTGCTTGTACTTGGTTTCGTATGTCACTAGTCTGATCGATAAACCACTTCTCTCTAATTGGTAGTACTATCACGTTATACATTAACAGGACATCCACTCGGTCATAAGTTATAACAATTCAGATATGGAAAATGGTATACTCTTGTAAAGTATGACTGTAAATAAGAGGGTAACGTAACATTCGACTACAAACACACAGGAACTTTGAGGTGTTATTTTGAAGAAAAAAGACACATTGAAACATGAAGTTAGATTCAATTTTCAGTTGTTTGAGTGTTTTTGTTTCAAAAGATGCTATTGTTCTTAATCTTTGATTGACATTAAAAGTATTTAAAAGTAGTATATACTGTTCGACTATTTTTTGGGGAGAGGGAAAGGGGGAAGAAAATGTTACTATTGTCAATCAACAAAATGTATAAAGGTCAACTAGATGTTAAAAATCAGAAATGTTTCATTAACTAAATATGTTTTGAATATTCATAATGCTTAGAAAACCAAAACTACATACTTAGCAGAGATGGATAGTGGCTAGCAGTGGAATCCAGGACGCGCGTTTCGTCCTATTTGGGACTCGTCAGCTGGATGTACCTGCATCTCAGAATTGATGTTCACTCTGGGATTCGAACCCAGCACCCTCGCTTCAAACGCCATCGCGTTATCCACTCGGCCACTGAGTCCTGATAGCCACTTGCTTGTGCGATGGGGTGAAGTTTAAATTCAACTTAGTATTGTTTGTTTGAATCTTCCCATCGATTTGTTAGGACTGCAACTGGTCAGTCTCTAATTGGCATATGTGCATACTGTGCGTATTGCCTCGATATACCTTAATTCACAAGCATGGTTAGCAGAGATGGATAGTGGCTAGCAGTGACTGACCAGTTGCAGTCCTAACAAATCGATGGGAAGATTCAAACAAACAATATTAAGTTGAATCAAAACTACATACGTTTTTAAATTCACTTAGTATTGTTTGTTTGAATCTTTCCATTGATGTGTTAGGACTGCAACTGGTCAGTCTCTTATAGGCATGTATGCATACTGTGATGATAACCTCGATATAGCCATAAATCACAAGCATTGTAAGCAAAGATAGATAGTGGTTAGTAGTGGAATCCAGTTTGACGCGCGTTACCTCCTATTTGGGACTCGTCAGCTGGATATACCTGCATCTCAGATTTGATGTTCACTCTGGGACTCAAACCCAGTACCTTTTTGCTTCAAACGCCATCTTGTTATCCTGATATCCACTTGCTTGTGCAATGGGGTGAAGTTTAAGTTCACTTAGTATTGTTTGTTTACATCTTACTATCGATGTTTAGGATGGCAACTGGTCAGTTTTATTCACTTGTAGCATACTTTAAGAGAAATGTCTTAGACAATAGGAAGATTGAAGCCCTTAACCGATAGACCACTGAGCTAACATCCAACGGCCGTCCAGTGCTTCCAGGTTTTCGATGGTGGTCTAGCTTCAATCGACTCATGATTTCAACTTTGAAAAACATTAATATATACTGTAAATCCTCTATTATCTAACACTGAATGTATCTATGCAAGATAAATGTATTTGTAAAAATGATGTTGAAAACATGTTGTTTTGTTTTTAAACTGACAACTGTGGATTTCGGGTTAATAGCAAAAAATATAGAGGTCGTTATTATGATTCTTTAAAATCACAAAAAAAATTTAATCTACTATTTCTTAAATGAAATTATGCTCTGAAGGAGTCTCGTGGAAATCAGTTTACTTTGTATACGGCATTCATCAAAGGCTGATCTCGGTCGGGATAAAACTGAAAGCAGGAGGCACTGTGAAACTGTTTCGTTATAGTGTACATCGCCATGGAATGTACATCCACGACTCCACCAGAGATCCAAGTCAGGACCTTCATGTGTCCTAATGAACTGGAAGTGAAAAATTTGTTACTAATGGCGCTGGATGATCATCAAGCATTATCGCTAACTGAACGAAGTTATAAACTACACCATCAGAACTTAGCACCGGGGTCTTAATTTTAAACTGTTCACCACGAAATTTAAAGGTCTAGGGATCAATCCCTGGTTAGATTGTGGATGCTAAATGCTTAACAGGACAAAACAGCTATCCAATATTCCCTAATCTCCAATGTGTAATAAGTGGAATTGATATGCGAATGAATACTATATATCAAATTATATTTTATTCAATATTATCGTATATATCAGAAGGGGATTTTGTGTATATGATACTAATTTTAATAGTTGAGATCATGAATCAATTGAAGCTCAACCAACATGGAAAACCTGGAAGTACTGGAAGGCCAACTCCTGGGACTCTTCAGCATTGCGCATCCACGATCCCTCCTCACGAGACTCGAACTCAGGACCTATCAGTCTCACGGGCGAGCGCTTAACCTATAGACCACTAAGCCGGCATTCTCGTATATGTTGATGATAAACTGTATATAATGTATATAGTGTCTGTTTTTCTTGTTACATAATAGCATTAAGCTATTTAAACTTCAGGCAACTTGTGAGTTTTCTTTTATCCTCTGAAAAACTGGACGTTATCTTGGGCGTCAGTTCAGTTGGTTAAAGTCAATAAAAACCATTATGTATCACTAAACATAAAAATCAATATTATTCTCCTTTAATTAATTCAAACAAAATTAGCTTATTGGTGGTCGGAGGTTGTCAACAGGAAACTCTGGACCTGGGTTTCATGCTATTTGGCTTATTGTTTACAGCAATTTTTTTAGATCACACTTTTATTTAGTCATATATTAAAATCCCATTAACCAATTATACACCTGATGAACAGTGAAAAACAAAATGAACATTTCTCTGGTTTACACGATAATAAATATATAGCATTCATTTCAGATCGCTGTTTCTCATTACGAATCAATTCCATTAGGCATTTCAAAATAATTATTAATCAGCAGTTGAAGATTGTTTGTACCAAACCCATCTGACCCAGGTTTCAAGGTAGTGTAATGAACGAGAAGACTAGTGGGAACAATCGAATGTATTTGAGCACAGAGTTACAGAATATCTCATTAAAATCTGGCAATCATTCAGTAAACAGTTAATTTGCAAACTATCAATCAATTGTCTCAATCTTAACTGTTCCTCCTGGAAATATCACTCCATCGTCTCTGATTTCATTGTCATCTATTTTCATACCAATTGTGTTTCGTTCCCGTTCCTTCCTTATCGTTCTTTTACTGAAATGCATTATATGCCTCGCCACCGTTATATAATACTTATGTCGATATACTTACTTATCTACGCCTGTTACTAACAATGGAACATAGGCCACCGATCAACATTCTCCAACCCACTCTGTCCTCTGCCTTCCTTTCCAGTTCTATCCAATTCCTGTTCATTTTTCTCATATCTGCATCCATTTCTCGGTGTAATGTGTGCTTTGATCTTCCTCCTCTTTTTTGGCCTTCAAGATTCCATGTGAGGGCATGTCCTGTGATGCAGTAGGGTGATTTTCTCAATGTGTGTCCTATCCACTTCCAGCTCTTCCTCCCAATTTCTTCTTTCACCGGAATTCGGTTTATTCTCTCCCTAAAATAAGTTTATACTGAGAGTGTCTGGTCAACGTGTCAAGAGTATTTTCTGTAGAAAGCAGTTAACAAACACTTACATCTTCTGCATGATGACTTTCGTAGTTCTCCAATTTTCCATGCCATATAATAGAACTTTCTTCATATTTGTATTGAAAATTCTGACTTTAGTGTTGTTTTATAGTTGTTTTGAGTTTCAGATGTTCTTCATTTGTAGATATGCTGCTCTTGCTTTGCTGATACACACCTTCACATCTGCATCAGATCATACTGATACAAATTATCTACATAACTAGACTTATGTGAATGTAATATGTCGATCAGATTGATTGGACTATTTAGATCAATAACAGAAATATATGCACTATAGTGATACTGATTAGTGAAAACTTATTTAGATATTTCAGTTTTTCTATTTAACATTTAATGCTTAGTCTACCCAGCAGTTCTAAAATAACATACCAGTTTTTATTCTTGTTTCTTGCAGTGTTGATGTGTTTTTCTATTATCTAACACGGTTTGAAGATTTTAAGGGATTGTAGTATTTTAACAGTTGAATTCACGATTTCGTCTAAATTAGACTATCAATGAAAACTTGGAAGCACTGGATGGCCGTTTCGTCCAAGTATGGGACTCCTCAGCACTTAGAAGTCATAACCAGTGGGGTTCACCTTGTGTCTGTTGCGAGGCAGTTAATCACTCAAGGCAATGAATTAAGGGTTGCTCAAGATCATGCATTTATTGGAGTTATACATTACCACAGTTCGATTTTGAATCAGTGATCTAAAGTTAAAGTGTTCACGCGTGATAACGACAGTGCTCGGTTCGAATCCTATGTTCGAAATCGTGGATAAACACTTTTGAGAAGTCTATTACTAGAACAAGTTGGTCGTCAAGTCCTTCCAACTATTCAACAATGGTCTAATTTAGATCCGCTCATAAAAACAACTATTAACTAAATAATTTTTAACTTATTTTTGAAATTATTTCATTTCATTACTGAAAGCTACTTTTAAGTATATTGAGTAGTATTTACTAATATTGACTCTGTAGAGATACTAAACGTTTTCATTTAGTAACAAGATACCTAAATGTAACCAGAAATCAATCATACCTATTCAGATGAATATTATCACTTAATATGTGTTTTATATCATCAATTCGAAATATAAATGAATTCCTGTGCGGATCGCCTTGTTATTGACTTAATTCACAAATAAAATAAGTAAAGATAGATAGGGACTAGCAGTGAAATCCAAGATGCCTGTCTCGTCCTGTTTCGTAATTGCCAACTGGATGTACCCGCATCTTAGAGTTGATAATGCGGTAGCGTTTGATGTGAACAATACTGCATTCGATTCCCAGAGTGAACATCAACTCTGAGATGCAGGTACATCCAATTGACGAGTCCCAAATAGGAAGAAACGCGCGTCTTGGATTCCACTGCTAGATTCTATCCATCTTTGCTCAATCATATACTAGTGTCCAGTACCTTATTTATCATTTTTTTTCTTAGGTAGGAATAGCGAACCCAACGACACTTTATTCCGTAATTTAATTCATATATTATTATATTGTTGATAAACATAAATTTATTGCCAATCATCTTACTCATTAACCACCATCTCTTAGTTCACTGTTAAGTTGACCAGTTTATCAGGTTAATTAAATGATAAATCCGTAAAAAAAAACAGTCTCATAATTAGATGGACTGTAAAGTGCATTGGGACTTGTATCCATTTTATTATGTGTTTATGACATTTCCTATTAACTAAATAACGGATTTCACTATTTAAAACAAAAATCAGACGACGAAACGTTATAAACACACACACACGATCATTTGAATAATATCCCATATATATAGAGATAAATACAGTTCTTCAATGCCGGCTATCATACAACGTTGGAAACATCGGTTCTTGTCCAATCACCGCGGTTAAGCAACGATTGCTCCAGTCAGTTCTTCTCTATAAAACTTTTGATTTGTTTTTTTTTTGCAAATTTAGACTTACATAATGGAAATGAACTGTATATCACGTGAAGTGAATAGGTAGATCATTATTTTAAAATATAAATAAATAAGAAAAAAGTATTTAAGTACATTGAATTAGATCAATTGTTTAAATTACTTACGTCGATACTTCGACCGTAACTATGACGACATAGATGAATATATAGTAATGCACATATATAAAAGCCAGTGACAACTAGTTTTCATTTAATTGCCAGTTACTTTCTTGATATCTATTTACTCACATTTAATACAAGAAAATATGCGTGAAATTGATCATATTCAAGCTGGTTAATGTGGAAATCAAATCGATGCAAAGGTGAGCAACATACATTTATACTAATATCTCAGTTTTGGGAAGTCATATCAGATGAACACGGAATAGACCCAACTGGCACTTATCATGGAGATTCTGATCTCCAACTAGAACGCATCAACGTATATTACAATGAAGCAACTGGTGGAAAGTACGTGCCTCGTGCCATTCTCGTCGATCTGGAACCCGGCACGATGGACAGTGTGCGTGCCGGTCCATTCGGACAACTATTCAGACCAGACAATTTCGTGTTTGGACAAAGTGGTGCTGGAAACAACTGGGCCAAGGGTCATTACACTGAAGGTGCGGAATTGGTCGATTCAGTTCTCGATGTTGTACGTAAGGAGGCTGAATCGTGTGATTGTCTACAAGGCTTCCAACTGACCCATTCTCTGGGAGGTGGAACAGGTTCCGGAATGGGAACACTACTCATCTCGAAAATTCGTGAGGAGTATCCAGACCGCATCATGAACACATTCTCAGTGGTCCCTTCACCTAAGGTAACACAAATTACTACTAAACATATTTTCAGGTCTCTGATACAGTCGTCGAACCATACAACGCAACACTCTCTGTTCATCAACTCGTAGAGAACACCGACGAGACATACTGCATTGACAACGAAGCACTCTACGACATATGCTTCCGTACTCTGAAACTCACCACACCCACCTACGGAGACTTGAACCACTTGGTCAGTGCAACTATGTCAGGAGTGACAACATGTCTCAGATTCCCTGGTCAACTCAATGCTGACTTGAGGAAACTCGCTGTGAACATGGTGCCATTCCCACGTCTCCACTTCTTCATGCCTGGATTCGCACCTCTCACTAGTCGTGGCAGTCAACAGTATCGTTCTCTCACCGTTCCCGAGTTGACTCAACAGATGTTCGATGCGAAGAACATGATGGCTGCATGCGATCCACGTCATGGACGATATCTCACAGTGGCTGCAATATTCCGAGGTCGCATGTCGATGAAGGAGGTTGATGAGCAGATGCTCAACGTGCAGAACAAGAACTCGAGCTATTTCGTTGAATGGATACCGAATAACGTGAAGACTGCAGTTTGTGACATTCCACCAAGAGGTCTTAAAATGTCAGTCACTTTCATCGGGAACAGTACAGCTATTCAGGAATTGTTTAAACGTGTTAGTGAACAATTCACAGCAATGTTCAGACGTAAAGCTTTCTTGCACTGGTACACAGGTGAGGGTATGGATGAGATGGAGTTTACAGAGGCAGAGTCCAATATGAGCGATCTCCTCTGTGAATACCAACAAACTGAATGTGCAACCGCTGAAGAAGAAGATTTTGATGAGGGGGAAAATGAGGATACATAAAGTAATTCTAGATTAAGGGACTAGTTATTCAAGTTTTCTGTCCTTGCCCTACAGGTTTTATTTTAATTTTTGACTACTCTTGTTTTACGTCCAAGTGAGTCTTCACTAAATTCTGGTGAATTGTCTTAAAACAGTTTTATTCCCATTCGTTTCAAAGAATCGTAATCTCACGTTTTCATTCGCAAAACTATAGGCAGCCAATAGTTATTCATCGACATATTAAATTGAATGACAGTAGTAAATGTTTAAACTGATAAACCTACGTATGTGAGCAGTGGAATGCAGGATGCGCGTTTCGTCCTATTTGAGACTCGTCAGATGGATGTACCTGCATCTCAGAGTTAATGTTCACTCTGGAACTCTAAACCAGTACCTTTCGCTATCATGACTCAGTAGCTGAGTGGATAACGCAATGGTGCTTGAAGCGAACTGTACTGGGTTCGAGTCACAGAGTGATCATCAAATATGAGATGCAAGTACATCCAGTTGACGAGTCTCAAATAGGACGAAACGCGCGTTCTGAATTCCACTGCCAGCCACTATCCATCTTTGCTTACAACAGTCAATTTCTTTGAAAATAAATAGTGAAGAAAATTTCAAAAACAAACCGCAGTTTATCTTCCTGAAACGTCAATATTTCTCCCCCGGTAAGTGATTAAAATGTACGTCAAAAAATTCAGATTGACGGGCTTATGTAATAAGCTGTAACCTAATAGAAACATAAGCAGACAATTCATGATGGATTACGTAATATCCATTTTTACATAAGCAATCAAATAATAGGCAGAATACTTCATCTATGAACTGACAATAAAATAAACATGACATTTGCTTTACTCAAGGACCACGTAGTGTACACAGCTTGATTCAACATAAAGTTACTCGTAGCTCAATTAACCCAGTGCATATATAAATCCACTAATACCATTCTGTGATAAGACGCTTGAACAAGTGAAAGAGGTGCACAACCATTCTTGGCAATATTACTTATGCTATTGTGGTGCATGATACATTTGTCAACAGATATAAGTAGTATGTAACACAAATCAGAAGTGGAAGTCTTGACAACATAAGGCTATGAAGATCAAATTGAACACAAAACAGAAAAGGAAATATAAAGGAATTATGAAGGAAAAATGATGAAAATTCGCAAACGCAGTATTTGATGTATAGTTCTCATATTCTACGAAGAGGTTCGATAATTTTATATCAAATGTATCGGTTGTTGAGATGGTGGAGAAAATTTGTGACTCAGGTGGAGCTGGATTGTTTGGTCGTGGAGCTTTCATCATCCTTCTGAATGACATCATCAGCACAGACTTCGGGTAGAAGTGAATTGTTTGAATTTCCTCACATGTGGTTCACACCTTGTTCTGCACACCTCGATGGTTGTCCCCATCTGTGTTCACGGTCATTACACTATTAACTGAGGAATTAACTGAGGAACTGAGGGACCACATTTTCCATCCCATGTTTATAAGATCTGATAATTCAGAAATGCCTATTTTAATTTAGAAATTTATTAAGAAGATAATAATCAGTCGAAAACACTGAAATGTGATATAGTTGAGTGACAACTAAGCTCGTATCTCTTTACTTATAAACGTGAACTATTTAAAAACAGAATTAAAGACCATTGCATATCTGGGGAGCATCATTGATGTACACGGTTGGTCTGATGCAAATGTGAAGGCACAGATAGGCAAAGCAAGACCAGCATATTTACAACTGAAGAACATCTGGAACTCAAAACAATTGTCAACCAACAACAAGATCAGAATTCTTAATAAAAATATAAAGACAGTTCTACTGTATGGGGCGGAAACCTGGAGAACTACGAAAGCCATCATCCAGAAGATACAAGTGTTTATTAACAGTTATCTACACAAAATACTTCGGATCCGCTGACCAGAAACTATCAGCAACAAGCCACTGTGGGAGACAACAAACCAGATTCCTTCCAGTGGAGGAAGAAATCAGAAAGAAGCGCTGGAAGTGGATAGGACACACATTGAGAAAATCACCCAACTGCGTCACAAAACAAGCCCTCACATGGAATCCTGAAGGCCAAAGGAAAAGAGGAATACCAAAGAACACATTACGCCGAGAAATGGAGACAGATCTGAGAAAAAAGAACAAAAGTTGAATAGAACTAGAAATGAAGGCCAAAGACAGAGTTGGTTTGAGAATGCTGGTCTGCGGCCTATGCTCCATTGGGAGTAACAGGCGTAAGTAAGTTGGAGAACGACTGATAAACATTGAATATCTGATAATTATTTAGTCAAATCTAAGGACCTCTCGAAAATTCTAACACACAATCTTACATAGAAACAGATCTTAAGCTTTTCAGACTTCACAATAAGCATAGGCATTTAGTTGTAATTCATTGATTTACTTTTTTAACTTCTGTGTTCTTCGCTTTATATCACGTTTACTTTTACAATGGAATCCCTCAATAAAAGAAATAACGAAACAGCTAATTAAAGAATTTGCTTATATGGAAAATAGATCATTATTCATCTACAATCTGATATATAATGACTTGATGTTTTAAAGTAGTTCAAGTTAGTTGAAGATAGCATACTATATGTTGAAGATGAACTTCCAACTTCTTCAACCTAGACGATTGGTGAACGGTTGCTCAAACTTCGTGGATTTTTTGAAGTTAGATATTAACATCCGTTGGATACCGGTTCAGCGGTCTAAAGGTTAAGTGCTCTGGCACGAGACTGGTGGGTCCTGGGTTCGAATCTCGTGAGGCAGGATCGTGGATGCGCACTGATGAGGAGTCCCACAATAAAACGAGTTTTCCGTCCACTGCTTTCAGGTTTTTCATGATGGTCTAGCTTCAAGTGACTCATGATTTCAACTATGAAACTTAGAGCTGATTACCATTGAACACTGAATGAAAATAACTTCGTCCTGGAGCTCCAAGCGGTTTACTATCAGTTCTAATCCCGTACAAAGAAATAGGGTTCAGCTTGAGAGTAGCAACCTCATCCCGTAGAAAAAGACTTCACAAAAAAGTTAACTAGGAAAACTCAATAAAATTTAGAAACATAAGCACAATTCAAAAA
Source organism: Schistosoma rodhaini (assembly GCA_944470415.2). Lineage (NCBI taxonomy): Eukaryota > Metazoa > Platyhelminthes > Trematoda > Strigeidida > Schistosomatidae > Schistosoma > Schistosoma rodhaini. The sequence continues at coordinate 4,504,255 of OX104039.1, forward strand.
TGAAAACTTTTTGAGCGAATAAATGTTTCTAATAACTTCATTATCAGGCTCCAAATGTATAAGTCCATAACTATGATACTTTACAAAGGCCAAACTAGAAAATGGACTGTTAAAAGACATCCTAAGTAACCTAGATTATTACTATCGATACATAGATGAAACACTAATCATATGTGAAGAAAATATCGACAAATCAGAGATGTTGGACTATTTCAATAACGTCTACCTCGCTATTAAATTCACCAACGAAGTGGAGAAAAGCAATAGTATAGCTTTCCTTTATATCCTACTTTCTAGAACGATAGACGGTTCCATAAAATGAAATATATTTACAAAAAATACATGGACGGGACATTACACCCGTTTACAAAGCTTCACACTTATTCAATATAAAGTATATTTGATAAATGTCTCAATCACAGAATCAAGTTATTATGTTTTGAGGATAGTGTAGACAGCGAAATAGATATACCAAAGAACACATTAGGAAATAAAGTCTATCTAGATAATTCTGTTAAAAAAATCCTAGCAGAAAGTATAAATTAAAAAAAAAGAAATTGCGACCCAGTGAGTGAAAAAAACCCAATATCTGAAACTGGACTTTAAAGGGGACATAGCGGGTGATATTTTAACACGTCGACTGAAAAGATCTGTTGAAAGGACGTTCACGCCGCCAAGCTACGTATAATTTTCTCAACTAAACCAGTACTCACACAACAAATCAACGATAAGTTACCGATGATGGGCTCCTCCTTATGTGCATACCAATCCAACTGCTCCTGTGGAGCTAGTTACATAGGTCGTTATCAGAGGTTGGGAAAAGGAGTTGATAAGTCGTTCAATAACACTATTCCTTCTCACTTGATAAATAGCGAACATCATATCATAATAGAGGAAACTTTCTCTGTTTTATATGAAGTCCCAAACAATCTTCCATGTGGAGCTAGATTATGGCTACTCTACATAGCCGAAACCATGTGGATCAACTCCGGAAAACCAAACTTATGTATGCAGCAAAGGTATATCCAGCCTCCATGCTTACCTTGGTGTACAACTGGATCACCGGATACCTAAACTGAATATTATAAACCTCTCACCCTCTTCCTTTTCTTCTTGATTACTTCTATCTTGATCTTCACATCCCTCATTCCCAATACGTTTATCGACATTACCTAGATAACATCCCTTTTATAACACATTATATTCCCACAACAGTACTATTATTATTATTACTATTACTGTTTATCATTGTTATCTCAATTGACAAGATGAAATTTTCCTGCTATGATCCTTATTCATACACTTTTTTTGGCATTTTCATTTTTATCATAAGTTGTTTTGAGGAGATCTAGTATTTTCATAGTTGAAAGAGTGAGTCAATTGAAGATAGATCACCATCGAAAACCTGGAGACACTGGACGGCCGTTTCATCCAATTATGGGAATCCTCAGTAGTGCGCCTCCACGATCTCGCACTCACGGGATTCGAACCCATGACCTACCAGTATCGAACCAGAGTCCTGAACCGATAGACCACTGAGCCGGCATAAAACGGAGTCCCATAATAGGACGAAACGGCCGTCCAGTGTTTCCAGGTTTTCCATGGTGGTCTAGCTTCAATTGACTCACGCTTTCAACCATTTTCATTTTTGCTATAATACTATTCTACTGATTGTGACTGGACACTTGACTCCAAATCATTCTAACATTTATTAAGTGACCTTTCTAATTTTGAACACACACCACTTTGAAGCATATATGTCGCAACAGAAGATGTAAAGGTTCATCATTTATAACATATAACATTGCCAAATTCATTAATACATGCCTCATTCTGGCCTCTGTAAAAGATTACAATAATCATGGACTTATAACTGTAGAGCTTGATGATGACGTCATTGCAGAAACAATTGTTTGCACAAATATTCTCCATTTTTGAATATTCTATGGAGAGTTTTATCAACACAAACGCCCTTATCATATGCTCACTATTGACTGGCTCCATGAGGTATTTCCTGGAGTTCTAGTGAGAAGAAGTAACCAGTGGAGGTCAACCAGGTCTGTTGTGAGATATCAACTCACTGAAGGCAATGGTGAAATGAATGCCCAACTCCGTGGATTGATTGAAGTTAAACATTAACACCATTGGATGCCTGCTCTATGGTCTATCGGTTAAGTGCTCACGCGCAAGACTGGTAGGTCCTGGGTTTGGATCTCGTGAGGCGGGATCGTGGATGGATACTGCTGAGGAGTCCTACAATCGGGCTAAATGGCCTTCCAGTGCTTCCAGATTTTTCATGGTATTCTAGCTTCAACTGACTCATGATTTCAACTACATATAAACAATTATTTAAACAAAAACACATTGAACCTTTATGTTATTATGGTACAGAAAAATTTGCATTTTTCTCCAAAAAAAGTGAAAAAAAAACTGAAAGAAAACGTTTTTTTTTTCTTACATTGAAAACGCAACTCTTTTTTTTCTAAACTACTCTAATTAATACAAAAAATTCGTACCCTAAACCCCCCCTCATTCTTGTTTAATGGTGCAATCCCTATTAGAAAGCAATGAGTATGAAGCAAATGAATGTACATTATTCACAAGTTACGAAAAGAGAAAAAAAAAGCTGTACCCAAAGTAAATTTGTATTTTGATGGAATAAAAATTCTTGACTATTTCCTCATGTAATTAGAACGTACGTAATGAAAAACATCTTGTTAAAAAAAGAGAAAATAATCGTGAAAGAAAGCAAATGATACCCTCAGGGTCTAGATTACTTATGTTCAGTTCAAATTGAAAGCTTAACTTTGTTAATTACTCCACTTTGATCATTGTTATTATATAAATCCCAACGGTGTTTGAAATTAGAAGGCAATATGAAGTGCCAATTACAGTTTATTAGTTAGTTATTTAAACACATAGATATTGGTACAAGAGGACACCAGATATATATATACACCACACAAAACAATGAAAATCGGAAGAGAAAAGGGGTAAGACAAACAAACAAAAAATAAGAGTAATGATGGGGGAAACTGAAATGTACACCCAGAAGAACTCTTTCAGTTAAGGAAGTTATGACCACTTTTTATGAGTAAAGTAAAAGGAGGTTATAGCAGGATCGCCAATGGCTTCTACTCTGAGCCATATCTGATAACGTCTCTAGCCACTGTGTTGCACCATCTTTCGCACCCCAGCCAGGGAGTCGTAAAGAACCGACAGAAGCTAGCCCTTTGCAGCTTTCTTTCATACCACGACACCATGTCATACACTGACCACATCTCCGCTCTTTCCAACCAATACCAGCATTGGCAAATAATGTACGACGTGGAGTTTTCTGGGACGACATTCGTAGAACATGTCCAAGCCACCGATGTTGGTGTTTCAAGATGGTGACATCAATTGAATTGTTGTCTCTGCGCCCGAATACACGATGCTGAACCTCTGCATTACTAAAAATGACGTTGCCACTGTATGTCAGCAATCTTTCGGAGACAACGATGATCGAACACAGAGAGAACTACAGTTTATCAGCGTGTAACGAGGTTGAAATCACCATGTATGATGTTGTTAACAAATTCTGTTTTCTTTCTATTACAAGGCAACCACGGATAAAAGCTTCGGAAGAAGAAGAGCAAGCTCTGTATGCACTAAAATTACAAGATGATTCATAGAAACAATTCGTAAACTAACTATTCTTGTGTACATCACCAGCGAATTTTAATTTTGAAAAAAAGACTCGTGGCCTTCATTTCGTGTTCTCTTTTGGTGTGAACATTGCGTGTGGTGGTTTCAGGTCTTCTTTGCCTTTTAGTGACTGTTGATAACATGTGTTACAAGCGGATAGCCTGTAGTGGCTTTGTTTCCTTAATCAATTCATCTTGATAACTATTATTATATAAACCCTAACTGTGTTTGAATTCAAAAGGCAATGTAATGCGCCAACTCCAATTTATTAGCGGATAGCACCAATGACAAAGTTACAAACACATCGATAGGATTTGGAGCAGAGCGGCGAAGATGTGTGTATGTGAGAAATACAGAATCAAATTTACAGTCAAATTGAATCCAGACGCAACTAAGTAAGCCAAAGCAAATAGTAGGATTCTAGTACACTTATACATGGAGAAGAGAATGATTCATCAGGTGATATTTAAGCCATTTCAGATAGAGAGAAAGATCTGTGAGTAGGCTATCATATTATCAAGAGTACACGTTTATACAGATAATCTATTATAGTGATAATTATAGAACAAAGAAATCGACGATTTGTTACTGTTCGAATAACATTATCTGTTAAGTATGTTAATAAAAGGGCTCGACAAAAGTTGAATATAATCCAGATTGATTGTAGAAGAGTTGCTATAACCTCACATTAAATGTGTGATATAAAACCAATGCACTGTAGAGATATGTTTAACCGTTAGGTTATTTCTGATCAATCTACTTTGCTGGTTTTATAATAAAATAGTCATCACAACTCACATGTATTTGTATATTGCAGTTGACTACCTCGATGATACAAGGTTGATTTTGTGTAACACAATCTTTTTTGACAAAGTACAGTTACCAAAATAATCTCCTCACCAGTGAACATCCACGATCCCACACGCGGGATTAGAACCCAAGACCCTTGGTCTCGCGTGCGAACGCTTAAGCTCGAAATTGGTTAAAGTTAGACATTAACATCGTTGGATACCTGTTCAGTGGTTAGGCATTCGAGCGCAAGACTGAGAGTCCTAGGTTCGAGTCCTGAGTACGGGATCGTGGATGCGCACTGCTGAGAAGTCCCATGCTAGGATGAAACCGCCATCCAGTGCTTCTAGGTTTTCAGTGGTAGTTTAGTTCAAATAGATTAATGAATTCAAGTAATAAATTACTACAATCTCCACAAACCTCCACTCTGAAAGTTCATTGCCTTTCTGTTTCATCCTCACTAACCTTTATTCACAATACTTGATTTGCAAGCTTGTATTTTCTAGCTCAAACTTCACTCTATCTACCTCGATTACGGTAATTGGTACTCTTTTCGGAGAATTGATTTTCAAAGCTGTACAATCGCAAATATATATTACAATGATACTGATAACAAACTTCTGTTAGACATGGTGACAGTGATGTAGAATAAACAAAGGCATTAAAAAAATCTTTTTAAACATGGAAACTAATAATCGTTTGATTGGTATTGGCTTAAATATTCATCAAAAGATAGATAGGGAAATTATCATTGGGAAAGGATGGCTCAGCATGATAAAATATTGAAATTGAGATTAAATGTAATCAGAAGGATAGTAAAAGCAGAAACAAACCAGTTGGGGGTAAAAGGTTTAAGCAGGAGATGGAAGAGGAAGCAAACAGCTGTAAAGGAAGAAGAGTATAAACAAAAAAATTGTAAGATGGTGGTTGGAGATGGTCAACAGGAAACCCTGAACCCGGGTTTCGTGCTACTTGGCACACATTATCAAGATGTACCTGTAATCTTGATGGAACGGGGGCTCCCTGACGGATTCGATCCTGTGTCACTCAGCTTCACAGTCAGAGACGTTACCACTGAGCTATTTGGGCCGGGGCTGACCTCCTGTATGGCTGAGATGTAATCTTAATTGATTGATCACTGAGTGGTGATCAATGTCATGCGTGTCAAGTCCTTCTTAGTGCTGATCGAATGGTATTGATCAAGTTGCAATGTGGCCACTAATCTAGGTGACTCAACAGTGCTTCCCGAATAGCTCAGTGGTAACGTCTCTGACTGTGAAGCTGAGTGACTCGGGATCAAATCCGTCAGGTAGCACCTTGCTGACGAGTGCCAAGTAGCACGAAACCCAGGACCAAGGTTTCCTGTTGACCACCTTCAACCACCATCTTATCTCAACATAGTGAGCACAGGTTCGAGCCACCTAGACTGGTGGCTACATTGCAACTTGATCGATAGCATTCGATCTGCACTAAGAAGGACTTAACACATATGATATTGATCACCACCCAGTGATCAATCAGTTGTGAAAAAAATTAGAAGACATTAAAACCATGGTAGAAGAAGAGGTTGTACCAAACTCTTTCGGACACACAATTCTGGTTTTCCCAGATATATGGGTAGTGCTTCGACAGTGCTAAGAACATGCAATATAATTGCCTTTGGGAGACTTCTACTTACGTTGTAGGCGACTTTGAATGCAGAGTCCGTCTTGATTTAGTGACTTGTGTTCACAAGGTGTTCGATTACTGAACTTCTTATTGAGTCGTTTTCTCCTTTTCTTAACCACACCGGATAATGTTCTTGAATTCTTTTGAATAAAGCACTCATCGAACGATCTATATACCTGGCTCCAAATGCGAATAAACCCCTACATAATCAGTTAATTACATTACTTATTTGATAGAATAAACTTATTATGTAAGAAAAAAAGTGTCATAATTACCTAATTGTTACCCATCAATTGTTCAAATAATATTTCATCTGTAATTCAATCTTGATAAGTCATGTTAAGTGGTCAAATGAAATAATCGGTTTTAAAATGCAGAGGCAGGAACGTTAGCATAATTCGTAGAATTGCAGAAAACAAGCGAACAACACGATTATGGTAAGCAGAGATGGATAGTGGCTAGCATTGGAATCTAGGACGCTCACTTCGTCCTATTTGGGACTTGTCAGTTGGATGTACCTGCATCTCAGAGTTGATGTTCACTCTAGGACTCGAACCCAGTATCTTTCGCTCTTCCACTGATAGCCACTTGCTTGTGCAATGGGATGAAGTTTAAATCCATTTTGTATTGTCTGTTTGAGACTGATCAGTTGCAGACATAACACATCGATAGGAAGATTCAAACAAACAATACTAAATGGATTTGAACAACACGATTGACAAAAATAAGTGAGAGAGATCGTCAATTGGTAAAATATTATCATTGATAAGCTGAGAGAGAATGAGATTGTATGGGCTGGTACTATGTAGTGTTCATATAGGTTATTTTAGCCTATGGAAGCCATATGTTCACCCTGTCACTTATTGGCTTATTAATCCTGACTGTTTTTTATATGATCGTATGTGTGCTAATTTCTTATTTTATCATATATCTGTGGTTTATTATTGTAAGACTATAAATATCGATTCGCGCTTGGTTAGATCGTGTTGACTCAATCGCTTTCTCCATTGTACGTCATTTTGTTTTGCTTCACTTACCCAATCAGCGATTGTATGAAATATATGTATCCAAAAATCCATTCTCGTATTTGACTTATTTAATTCCATTATTCACCAACGCGATTTAAGTCCATGATTGTATACGAGGATTGGCGACATGTATATTTCGATAACAATTAGCATATGATGTAGCTGGAGTCAGATATAGGGACACTAAAAGGTAAACTGTTGAATTAGTGTAGGTTTATTTTTGTATTATGAAAGATATTTCAAACTCGTATTTAAGCTACTGAAATGGCCATAGTAAATAAGTATTACATCATCATTGTGAAGTCACGATTAGGATTACTTATGTAAATATTCATGGCTTTTGTTGTACGTAAAATGAAAACCATATATTAGATTTGGTAGAATTCGTTAGCTAACTATATTCAGAAGGGGTTTTGTGGAGATTTCAGTATTTTTCATAGTTGAAATCATGAGTTAATTGAAGCAAGACCACCATGAAAAACCTGGAAGCACTGCACGCCCAACTCGTCCTATTGTGAGACTCCTCGGCAGTGCGCATGCACGACCTCGCCTCGCGAGATTCGAACCCAGGACCTACCAGTCTCGCGCCAGGGCACCTAACCCCCAATATGACGAAACGGTCGTCATGTGCTTCCAGGTTTTCCTTGGTGGTCTAGCTTCAATTGACTTATGATTTCAAGCTAAGTGTATATTGAAACTTTATAACAGTATGGTGTCAAATATCAACTTGGTGTAGAATGAAACAACTTATAAGTGTTAGGTCGTGGAACGTCCTGGTTTCAAATCTCGCGAGACGAAGTTGTGGATGCGCACTGCTGAAGACTCTCACAATGGGGCGAAACGGCCGTTTAGTGCTTTCAGGTTCTCCTTAATGGGCTTATTTTATTATTATATTTATTTAAACACAAAAATATTGGTACAAACGGGTACCGAATACATATGCGTCACCCAAATCTCATTCTATTTGTGTGAAGGCTGTGATACTGCTCAAGTGCCCAAACTGAAGCAGGTGGTTTTCTTAGGGGGCCACCCTTCGAGACTTTGACCTAAAGGGCTGATCCACGAGACAGTGGAGCATCGTGAGGAGATGCAGTCCCATGGTAGCCGTTGACCAACAATTGATTTATACGCCGTTTGTTCCCTCAGGATATTGAAGCCCATGTGCACCATTGGTTTGGAATCAGGGTTTTTGCAACTTCCCTAGGTGGACTTTCCGTGTCCACCGATCCGGTTAAAGTGTTTGACATTTGCTTTTCGTACTCTCAATTTCTAGAAGGCAGTGAGTAGGATTTCCCTGGCAGATGCTATATACGCTTGGCCATATGTACACATTTCGAGAAGGAGAGCGGACTCTCCCAACTCTTGGCCGCACCAGGGAATTTGGCGGCAATTAACTCATGCTTTCAACTATACAAATAAAATAAGAATAATCTGTCTCTTAGTTAGTTTAGAAACGAGTTTCTCTATCAAATATTAAGTTTTCGAAAAGAACATGATTTTATATATTGTAGTCTAGTTTCTACATTCTTATTGATTTTTTTTTCCTTTTCAGTTTTTATTTTTCTTTTACTTTTGCCGAACTATTTAAATCATAACGGGTTTTCTTATTTTTGTAGTTTATTATTGTGAAACCAATTTTTAAGTTACATTAGTAATATTAGTAAAGATTAGAACCATAATAGTTAAGACAATGTCAGATCAGTTTCTATGTTGTTTTCTGTATGGATTGTTTAAAGAGTTATGAATTGCCACTACTATTATATGGTAAACATACATATTCATTGAGCGCTATTCTTTTCATGTAATGTTATTGTGGAAATATTTGGCAAGAGCAATATGATGACTATAATGAATAATTGAATGGTAGTCGTAATAGTAATAGTAGTAGTAGTAGTAATCGTAATAGTAGTAGTAGTAGTAGTAGTAGTAGTCGTAATAGTAGTAGTAGTAGTAGACAAGGAAGAAGTAGTGTAACTTGTGTGTTTATTAATGTTTCTACTTTCCTAATAATGTTTTCTTAATTTATGAATAGATTTTACGTTCCAGTGTTTATATGATGATTTAGTTTTTGTTTAACTATTGTAATTTGGTAGTATGTCGGTTATTTCAGTATACAAAAAGTTATAGATTTGTATTGTGATTATAAATAGAAACCAGAACTGATGTTTCATTCTGTTTGGGACTCCTTATCTGAATCAATCAATTTAGTCCTATAGCGATTGTTTGTACTTTGGCTGCTTGCGGAATATATCTTTCCCAATTTTCAACTTGAACTTCTCAATCTAGTTAGCTGGGTCTGGTACAACGGATTAGAATAGCCTACTGTATAACTGTGTCATTGACCTTTGCTAGTTTAACGAAGAAATCGTAATTAGCATGAAGCATATCAGACTGTGAAGTTGGGTAACACAGAATCGGATCCGTCAAGGAGCATCACTTCCCTCCAGATTAAAATTATACTTTACTGATGAATGCCAAGTAGCTCGAAACCTAAGTCACCCAGAGTTTCTTATTGACTACCGCCAACTACCATTTTATCTCAATGTTAGTCCACACAATGTCGAGTCACCTAGACTAATGATGACATTGCAACTCAGTTGATAGAATTCTATCTATATTAAGAAGAACCAGGAACATATGACATTGATTAACACCTAGTGATCAGTCAATTGTGAATACATCTCAGTCCTACAGGAGGTCAGTCGTGACCCAAATAGTTCAGTGGTAGCGTGTTTATGTGATGATTTAGTTTTTGTTTAGCTATTGTAATTTGGTAGTATGTCGGTTATTTCAGTATACAAAAAGTTATAGATTTGTATTGTGATTATAAATAGAAACTAGAACTGATGTTTCATGCTGCTTGGGACCCCTTAGTTTAATCGATCGATTCTGTATTTCTCGCACACACATATATTCACCTCTCTGCTCCAAATTCTCTCGATGTGTTGGTAAGTTTGTTATCCATGCTATCCGCCAACTAATTGAAGTTGGCCCACCAAATTGCCTTCTGAATTCAAACACCGTTGGGATTTATATAATAACAGTTATCATGGTGGATTGATTAACGAAACAAAGCCATTACAAGCTTATTCTTTATCAGGTGGTGTCCTGTCCTACTGAGTAGACTGCCATGGTTTTGATAGGAAAAAAAAACTTTCAATGTGTTAAATGTCTATCAAGTTAAAAATATATGGTCATTTAATAACATGATAATTCTCTTTTCTAACAAGTAGGTTCATATTCACAAGCTTTCAAATATAATCTTATCTTAATAATCCATATGTAAATAAATCCACAGAAGATATGAAAATGATAAATACACATCAAAGTGGCTAACAATAGTAACTTATCTTTGATTAGTTATTCTTTTAAATTACTGAAATTAATGTTCTCAAAGTCTTTGAGTTCCAAATCTTTCTCTATATCAACAAGTCATGTTTCCATTTTTATGAAAAACGATATCAACAGAAAGATTTCATCATTCATCGTTTCTTCAAACATTTTGGATGGTTTGGTAAATCTGTTTTTAAATAAATGTGTAAAAGTGTAAAAATTACTAAACTCTATATGGAAAGATGGATAGTAACTAGTAGTTGAATGTAGGATTCGCGTTTCATCCTATTTGGAACTCGAAACCAGTGCCATTCGCTTCAATGCCATCGCGTTATCCACCAAGCTACTGAGTCCTGATAGCCACTTGCTTGTGCAAGTAACTAATTGAATAAAGCGATGACGTTTTAGAAGAATGGTACTGGGTTCGAGTCCCAATGTAAACATGAACTCTGAGATGCAGGTTCATCCAATTGACAAGTCCCAAATAAGACGAGACGGGCATCCGATATTCCACTGCTATCCATCATCCATCTTTGCTTATAAAGCTTGTTGCTTATGGCAATATCGAATCAATCCGCAAAGTATGTACATTTGCCAATAACAGACTAATCAATTGCAGTCCTAAACAACAATGGAAAGGTACAAGCAAACAAGACCAAGTGAACTATTTAAATGTATCATCAAAAGTTCATTGAATGAATACTGTTATCAAAATAGTAATTTTAATCATTAATTTCAGGACATTTAATTGTACTGGTTGCTATAAATCAAAAAAAGAAGAAAAAAAACACTTTAGTTGATATGACAATATAATCCTAGGGGGGAAAGTATGATTATTCTTGTATTAGTAACTATGATAGGTGAAATCAAATTGTTTGATTCAAACAATAAATGTATATATATTGAATTAAGTACACTTATGATGAATCAAGTGATTATATCATAACCTAATACTATTTGATGAAAGCATGAATCAATTGAAGCTAGAGCACTAAGGAAAACCTGGAAGCATTGGACGGTTCTAACTTCAATTGACTCATGCATTCAACTATGAAAATACTGAATTCTTCACAAAACCCCTTCTGACTATTTGATAAGTTTATTATAATGTAGGTTTGTCCTCTGAGCTGGATGGTTTGGTCGTGGAGCTTTCATCGTCCTTCTGAACGACATCATCAGCACAAACTTCGGGTAGAAGTGAAGTTTATTCACAAACAGTGAATTAGAAATATTAAACAAACAGTTTATAATCAATGATCAAAGTCACCATATAACATCACAGCAGAGTATTCCATTGATAGGTGTAGAAGTATTTGTTGTTCATTCATTTAGTTGGAAATTTAGGTAAATGTATGAATATTATGACAAGCCAATCAAAATTGTGCGGGGACTACTGCCGATCCAAGCCCAGATAAATGAGGAGGGTTGGACATGCGGTTAACGACCCCATCCCGTAGAAAACCAACTCGCTAAAAAAGCTAACAAGAAAAAAAATATTCAAAATCGTGAGAGTAACTTTGAGAGACTTTTGTGCGAAATTCAAACATGATTTATGAGCTGTCAAAATATCTTCTTATGATGCTTAATACACTTAAAATGATGGCGAAAATTTACATTTTGTTAACATACAGCAAAAACTGTAGTGTACAATTTTGTCTCTGAAGATGGTATATAGCTGGAAAATCAACCCCACCACTGAAATTCTAATCCTGACTATGTAATCCCTAAACAAATCTTAAGTTGATGGCATTATATTCTATAGATGAACTAATCAAATAACTTATCTTTCTTTTAAGTGGAATTCATCTATCCCTATTGCTACAAACCATTTGTGTATCACTGCTGACAACAGTTCGTTATGAAACCCTTTAGTTTTTAACACTTCGTTCTCACATAAAATAATTAGTCCTAACAAAAAACATTATGAAGACTTGTAAGCAAAGATGGATAGTGGCTGGCAGTGGAATCCAGGAAGCGCTTTTCCTCCTATTTGGGACTAGTCAGATGGATGTAACTGCATCTCAGAGTTGTCGTTCACTCAGGGACTCACTCGAACCCAGTACCGTTCGCTTCAAACGCCATCGTGTTTTCCACTCAGAGTGAACATCAACTCTGAGATGTAGGTACATCCAGCTGACGAGTCCCAAATAGGACGAAACGCGCGTCAAACTGGATTCCACTACTAGCCACTATCCATCATTGCTTATAATGCTTGTGAATTAAGGCTATATCGAGGCAATACTCACAGTATACACATATGCCAATTAGAGACTAACTACTTGCAGTCCTAACACATCAATGGGAAGATTCAAACAAACAATTCTAATTGGATTATGACGACTCTTCAAAATCACTTTCAGTCCTTGTATAAATTTAGGAAAGAAGATATTACACACTAATAATGACTAATTTGTGTGAGTTTTTTAAGTTACAGACAAAGTAAGCTGTAGAAGATACATACAAAGGCATTTCATGTATAAAATCTTTTCGAGAAACTACCCATTTACAAAAGTTACCTTCTAGTTGACTAAGAACTGGTTGGAAATGAGTCGTAATTAATTGAAGCTCGTCCGTATACTGTACTATTACCGAAATTTACGTGCTTCTTATTTGGTAATCTAGTCCAACAAGAAGCATCATTTTTAATAATTTTTCAATTCATGATGGCATATCAAGCTATGGTGAAAGCTTAATATAAACTCCAGCCCGCCTCATCCAACTTATCAGCGCACTAGTTAACAGTTATTTCCTCAAATACTAAAATACATTATTTAATATCAGTTTTTAGACAAGATGTTTGGTGGAATTTCGCTAGAGAACATTTACATTGTTAAATTCTAAATTGTCATCCCATGTTGAGCCTTAACAGCTAATGAGCGGGAAATCACACCTGAACTCTAATATCATGAGTATTGAGAAGTATTTTAGTGCCCCAGAATATCTGACTCCAGCTGGATAGTATGAATGATGGTTATTGAAATATACATGTCGCCAATCCTCGTATATAATTATCGACTTAAATTGCGTTGCTAAATAACGGAATGAAATCAGTCAAATATGAGAATGGATTTTGAATACGTATATTTCATAAAATCATTGATCAAGACAGACAATCAAAGAAACGAAGAGAAGAGAAGAGAGTAAAGTGAAACCGATTGAAGAAGGCATGTTAGCCAACTTGATTTAACCAAGCATGAGTTGATATTTATTACTTACTTACTTACACCTGTTACCCCTCGAGGAAGGGCATAGGCCGCCCATCAGCATTCTCCATTTAACTCTGTACTGGGCAAACCTTTCCACTTCTTTCCAGTTAACATTCATCCTTTTCATATCTGCTTCTATTTCACGGCGTAATGTATTTTTTGGCCTTCCACTTTTCCGCTTTCCTTACGGATTCTAAGTTCGGGATTACAGTTTGGTGATTTCCTTAATGTATGTCCTACCCACTTCAAACGTCTTTTCCTAATCTCCTCTTCAGATGGAAGCTGGTTTGTCCTCTCCCATAAAATGCTGTTGCTGATAGTATCCGGCCAATGGATGTTGAGTATTTTGCGTAGACAACTATTTATAAATACTTGTACCTTCCTGATGATGGCCGTAGTAGTTCTCTACGTTTCATCTCCATACAGTAGGACTGTCTTGACATTCATATTGAAGATTCTCACTTTGAAATTAGTTGACATTTGTTTGAAGTTCCATGTGTTCTTAAATTGTAGAAATTCTATCCTTGCTTTGCCAATCCTCTCCTTTACATCTGCATCCGATCCTCCTTGTTTATCAATGATGCTTCCCAGGTACGTGAACGTTTCCACCTCTTCCAGAATTTCGCCATCAAATGTGATTGGGTTGGTGTTCTTCGTGTTGTATTTGAGGATCTTGCTTTTTGTGTATGTTGAGGCCTATTGATGCAGCGGCTGCTGCTACATTTGCTGTCTTTGTCTGTATTTGTTCGTGTGTATGAGATAGGAGGGCGAGTTGATATTTATAGTCAGACAAAACTAAATTACAGATATGTGATGAGTATGATAAGAAATGTACACACATAGGCTTAGATAAAAACAATCAAGGTTAATAAGTCAATAAGTGAAAGGGTAGAAATGTGGCTTGAAAGGAATGAATAGATTGATCTGTCCAGAGGCTAGAATAACCTATGTGGACTTGACATAGTACCAGCTCCTACAGTATCATCAAATAACCAGCGAAGTTGTCTTTAAATGTTTCATTGAAAGATATTCTCATTTATATAGATTACAATTACTTTTCTATACTGTTGAAATAAATATAATAAACAATATATGATTGGTTATTGTTTGGCTCATGAATAATTTACCAAAAGCATTGCCAAAATAACATCATGGTTATACACCTGATTGAGATGACCATCGTAATGGTACAAAAACTCTTCTTCTCTTTCTTACTGATAAGTAATAGTGTTGTGAATGAGAACATTGGTGGGGGACAACCGAATGCATTTCACATGAAAATTACAGACTATCTCACTAAAATCTGTCAACCATACAGTAAACAGTTCGTTTACAAACTGTCAATCAACTATCTATTGACTATTGACTATTCCTTCCGCAAATATCAGTCCATCGTCTCTGATTTCATTGTTCATACATTTTCATACCGTTCCTGTTCTTTCCTTATCAATCTTTTAGTGAAATACATTAACTGTCTGACCATCGTCATATACTACTTATATGGAAATAAGTAGCACACACCTCAACAGTATTGTGTATTAGAACACGGGTTGGGGGGCACCCGAAAGTATTTGACACGAAAATTACAGGCTATCTCACTAAAATTTGTCAACCATACAGTAAACTGTTAATTTGCAAATATCAGTCCATAATCTCCGATTATTATTATTATTGTTGATGTATTTTAGCACCAATTGCGTGCTGTTACCGTTCTTTCCTTATCAATCTTCTAGTGAAATACATTCACTGTCTGACCATCATCATATACTACTTATGTAGATATAAGCAACCCTTACCACAATAACAAGATTCAGACATGAGTTCAGAACATTTGATTCAGTAACTGAATACATTTCTTCAAAACAAACTTTCATATTAATGGCGAAAATTGTATTCTTTTCTTGTGATTATTGATATATCTGTTTGTTTATTCTTTTTTTTGGCAGAAATTTACCGAATCTCTTGTTTATTTTAAGTTGTCAATTACAATATAAAGAGCTTTGAAGTTCGTCAAAACAGTCAGTTTCAAATAATAATAAGAAAATCCCAAACTGTGTTGGACAAATAAAAATTTACTTCTTTTTCCTAAAAAAAAAGTGTATATAACAAAACTAAATAATTCCGATGATCATTCTAAACAAAGATGGTTACTGGCTAGTAGTGGAATCCAGTTTGAAGCGCGTTTCGTCCTATTTGAGATTCGTCAACTGGATGTACCTGCATCTCAAAGTTGAAATTCACACTAGGACTCCAACCCAGTATCGTTCGCTTCAAAACGCCATCGTATTATTCACTCAACTACTCTGTTCTGACAGCCACTTGCTTGTGCCACTATCCATCTTTGCTTATAACGCTTTTGAATTAAGGCTTCATCGAGGTAATACGCACAGTATGCACATATGCCAATAAGAGACTGATCAATTACAGTCGTAAACATCAATTGGAAGATTCAAAAAAACAATACCAAGTTAATTTAACTGTGATAAAGTTTTATGAAATACGTAATACATAGGGATTATAGACAGAAAATTTTAAAGATGGAATTTATTTCATAGAAAAAGTAGTTGTTTATAACAACATTAGAAGTGACTTGAATTATCATAGTTGAAATCATGAGTCGATTGAAGCTAAACCACCACGGAAAACCTGGAAGCACTGGACGGCCAACTCGTCCTATTGTGGGACTTCTCAACAGTGCGCATTCACGACCCCGCCTGTCGAGATTCGAACCCAGGACCCATCAGTCTCATGTGCGAGAACTTAACAGATGGACCACTGAGCCGGCATCCAACGGTGACTTAGAGTATAATTGATTGTAAGATACTGACTTTGTAGATAAACTACCAGTTATTGAAATTAAGAAACATCAAAGAAGAGTTGTAGTTAACGTAAATATTGTTGATATTTATGAGTTTATTAAATTGAATGGCTTAATTGTGAAGCTTTTATTTTCCATCTTGAATATCACTAGAACGTACTTCAAAAAGATGTGAGATTCAAAAAATAATCCCACACGTATCGAATCAGTTCGTTCTGATGATTGTGTTAAACTGGTTATCTTAGCAAACGTTCATTATCTTCTTGTTTCTTTATGTTTCTATTAACTATTCTGTTAGACTAACCTCTGTCCATTAAGTCGGTTGAATACACCATTATTAATTGGTTGACTTGATTTTTGTTGATCAGCCCAACAAATGATTGATTACTGGATAGTGACCAATGTTATGAGTGAGTACCTGTGCTTAATATGTCTAATGGCCGAGAATTGATTCGGACGCTTAAATTCTTGAAAATTTCAGTCATTCTGTGATTGTTTTTGGTCTAGAACTTGAGCATTTCGATAGTCAGTTTATTGTTCATAGTTATTGGTCTACATTGACATTAGTAATCGTATAGTATTATGTCTACTTATTTGAGAACTATCTGATAGAATACGAATGCTAAAATACCTTACAGAAAATACTTACCATCGAATACTTATACAAAATATATCTAAAAAATACTCCACAAGAACTGGAGTAAATAAATCTACACAAGAGTATTTGGTTATTCGATTTATATTCACCAGAAATCAAACTTAAAGACATGAAATTCCTTAAACATACATATAGATGGGAATTGAATATGCAGAATAGAGGGTCTCTTCAAAGTCGCTGTGATTAATAGTATTCCATTTTGTGTATAGTGAAAGAATCCTACAAAATAAATCTCACCGACTAAGAAAAGCGTTAATTTGGATTAAATGAACCCAACATTCACTTTAGCACAATGCAAAACAAACTGACAGAAAAGTGATGTGACATATTACTGTTTCTATTAATCTACTTGTTATATCCTAGTGAAGATTAAAATACGGGTAACTTCTGATATCTATTTTTGGACTAATATAACACAAATATTCTTATGGTATAACTATTCGGTAAATAGATTATATAACTCAGCCTGCAGACCTTCTGAGGTTATTGCCCCTACCAAGCCCAGATAAAGGAGGAGGGTTGAGCATGGGGTTAGCGAACCCATCCTGTAGAAAAATAACTCGCTAACAAAACGCTAACCAGAAAAAATAATTTAAGCCGATCAAGCTCTACCCTGAGATTTAGAAGGTTTTCATTCAGAAGAGTTATGACATCTCATGAGAAGGCCGAGCTCCTTCGGAAGTAACGAGGCTGATTCTCCTTCTGACAACCACAACAACCATTAATTTAGGTACATGGAATGTTCGGGAGAGCTATCCAAATTGCTGTAGAAATGAAAAGATACAACGTAGAGGTGCTTGGAATCAGTGAAACATAATGGGCGCAGGTTGGACAACAATGACCAGCTTCAGGAGAGCTTCTGTTATACTCTGACCATAAAGAAGAAAATACCTCACATATACAAGGAGTTGCACTGATGCTATTCAAAAAAGCACTAAATTCACATATAGGATGCGAATCTTATAGACCAAGGATCATCAAAGCCTCCTTCAAAACAAAGAAAGAGGGCATTAAAATGAACGTCATCCAATGCTATGCGCCTACCAACGATTACGATAAAGACAATAAAGATCAATTATTCGATTGGCTGCAGTTAATCGTCGAGAAACGCACAACAAAGGACCTGACAATTCTGATGAAGGATTTTAATGCCAAGGTTGGAATGGACAAAACCAGATATGAATACATCATGGGACGACACAGACTGGGAGAAAGGAACAAAAATGGTGAGTGATTTGAAAACCTATATGCCTTCAATAAACTGGCC
This sequence comes from Schistosoma rodhaini, assembly GCA_944470415.2. Lineage (NCBI taxonomy): Eukaryota > Metazoa > Platyhelminthes > Trematoda > Strigeidida > Schistosomatidae > Schistosoma > Schistosoma rodhaini. The sequence goes on from OX104039.1 coordinate 4,522,709, forward strand.
ATAGGCGGCACCATATTCCTAGACAAACGCATACACAAAACTACACGGACTTCACCGGATCACATTGCACAGAACCAAATTGACCGTATCTGCATCAATACAAAATTCAGAAGGATGATGGAGGATATGAGAACCAAGAGAGGAGGTGATATAGCATCAGATCATCATTTGCTGGTCGCCAAGATGAAACTAAAACTTAAGAAGCACTCAACAGCGGGGTGGACAATATCACAAAAGTTGAATACGGCTTTTCTGCGGGATACTGAAAAACTCAAAAAATTCAAGATAGACCTCACCAATAGGTCCAAGGCCTTTCATGATCACTCAATGGAAAGGGGACTGCTATGAGGAACAACTGGAAATGGATAAAAGAGGCAATCACTCCAACATGTCATGAGGTTCTGAAGCACACAAAGCACCATCAAAAGGAATGGATAACCGTTGATACACTGGATAAGATTCAAGAAAGGAGGAACAAGAAGGCAGAAATTAATATCAGCCGAACAAGAGCAGAGAAAGTCAAGGCACGAGCTGAATACACAGAAGTAAACAAGCAAGTGAAGATCAACAGGTTGGATTCCGTAAGGATCAATCGTGTACAGAACAAATCGCAGCACCACGGATCATTGTGGAACGATCCATTGAACGGAATTCATCACTCTACATCAACTTCATTGACTGCGAGAAAACATTTGATAGAGTAGACAGACAACACTATGGACGCTCCTTAGACACTTTGGCGTGACTGAGAAGATATCAACAGATATCATACAGAATTCCTATGATGGACTAAACTGCAAAATCGAGCTTGAAAGATAGTTGATGCACTCGTTCGAAGTAAAGAACGGTGTCAGGTAAGGTTGCTTACTCTCACCCTTTCTCTTTCTCCTGGTGATCGACTGGATCATGAAGACGTCAACATCTCTAAGGAAGCACGGGATGTAGTGGACAGCTAGGATGCAGCTAGACGATCTAGACTTCGCAGATGATCTAGCTCTCCTGTCACACACGCAACAACAAATGCATGAGAAGACGACCAGTGTAACTGCAGCCTCAGCAGTAGTAGGTCTCATCATACACAGAGGGAAGAGCAAGATTCTCCGAAACAACACTGAATTCACCAATCAAATCATACTTGATGGAGAAGCTTTGTATGATGCAAAAACCATCACATATCTGGGCAGCATCGTTGATGAACAAGGTGAGTCCTATGGAGATGTGAACGTGCGAATCGGCAAAGCAAAAGCAGCATATCTACAACTGAATAACATCTGGAATTCAAAACCGTTGTCAACCAACACCAAAGATAGAATTTTCAATACAAATATCAAGACAGTTCTATTGTATGGGGCGGAGACATGGAAAACTACGAAAGCCATCATCAAGAAGATACAGGTGCTTATTATCAGTTGTCTAAATAAAATACTTAGGATCCATTGGCCATACAATATCAGCAACAATCTACTGTGGGACAGAACAAACCAGAATCCAGTGAAGGAAGAAATGAGTAAGAAGCACTGTAAGTGGATAGTACACACGTTGAGGTAATCACCCAACTACGTCACAAGGCAAGCAATCACATGGCACTCTCATCGTCAAAGGAGAATGAGGAAGACCAAAGAATACATTACACCGAAAAATGGAAACAGATATGAGAAGAATGAACAAAAATTGGTTAGAACTAGAAAGGAAGACCCAGGACGGGGAGGGTTGGAGAATACTGGTCGTTTGCCTATGCTCCATTGTGGGTAACAGGTGTAAGTAAGTAACTAGATTATGTATATCTATATTCCACTTATCATAAGCTTCATTTTGACTTATAATTTATTATTATACCATTAACTGTTCCCGAATTATAGTTTCTTAATTACCTGGATTCCACTGCTAGCCACCATCTTTGTTTACTTACATATAAGAATAAGGTCAACCGGTCAGGCTCTAAAAAGTTAGATAAACAAGACAGTCAACAGGTTTACGAAGACAATGCTGCTGAAAAACCTCACGAAGACTAATGTTCATAGGCGTCACCACAACAGTTTGATTCGCCACTTGTGGAAAGAGTATACATTTTATATATAGGTCATTATGTAATCCAGAACGACCAAAAGAACTTTTATAAATCAAACCAATTAACTTGAAGAACACAACGAATTCAAATGAATACCGAAAATCAACTTTCTTAGTTCTAAACTACTTACCATATTTCGATTATAAACCATTTGTATAAATGAAGTTTGAAATGGAGATAATGAGTATGCTTAGAATCACCTATAAACAGACTAGTTCTACTCTATTTAGACTTATGGAGTGAAGTTCCCAGAACCCTACTTTTGTAATTAAAAGTAGTAACATTTTGTTGAAAATTTGAGTATCATCCTATCAGAACTCCTTTCAATTATGGTCGTAATCAGTACATCTACATCCAAACTTTGCATTCTTTTACATTTTTCTGAGATTTCATTTTCATATTCTGTAATAAAATCGCCTCTACTACTACTACTCAAGACACACCTTTTCAATTACTTCGAACGAGACCATCTTAAAACGCGTGCAGTCTAATAAAAAAACTATTTTATTTTAGATCAGAAGGGGTGGAAGTAGTGAACAGTGGAGTTCGACCAAGTCTGTTGTAGAGATATCAACTAACTGTAGACAATTGGTGAACGGTGGCTCAAACATCGTGGATTGGTTTGAGTTAGACATTAACACCGTTGGATGACAGCTGGCACAGTGGTCTATCGGTTAAGTGCTTTGGCGCGAGACTGTTAGGTCCTGGGTTCGAATCTCGCGAGGTGGGATCGTGGATGCGCAATGCCACTAAGGAGTCCCACAATAGGACGAGTTGGCCGTCCAGTGCTTCCAGGTTTTCCCTGGTGATCTAGCTTTAATTGACTAATGATTTCAACTATATTTTATTATAATCCATTGAATAAGGTTTCTACGTAATTAATTTAACGAAGAAAACAAAACAAAATTGTCATTGTTACTATATTACCTTCATTTGTTTGTACGAAAATTAGAATTATATATCAACCATTGGATAAAAACTGACTCACCATTTAATTAGCAAAGTTTTCAGATATTTTACATAAGAGCATTCACCTAATAAAACCTTTGACCTTAACTACTAAGTAAACAAAAAACTTATAGATTGTTCCAATTAGTTGTTTCGTTGTTAAGTCCGTAACTATGACAACATAGATGAATATATAGTAATGCACATATATAAAAGCCAGTGACAACTAGTTTTCATTTAATTGCCAGTTACTTTCTTGCTATCTATTTACTCACATTTAATACAAGAAAATATGCGTGAAATTGTTCATATTCAAGCTGGTCAATGTGGAAATCAAATCGGTGCAAAGGTGAGCAACATACATTTATACTAATATCTCAGTTTTGGGAAGTCATATCAGATGAACACGGAATAGACCCAACTGGCACTTATCATGGAGATTCCGATCTCCAACTAGAACGCATCAACGTATATTACAATGAAGCAACTGGTGGAAAGTACGTGCCTCGTGCCATTCTCGTCGATCTGGAACCCGGCACGATGGACAGTGTGCGTGCCGGTCCATTCGGACAACTATTCAGACCAGACAATTTCGTGTTTGGACAAAGTGGTGCTGGAAACAACTGGGCAAAGGGTCACTACACTGAAGGTGCGGAATTGGTCGATTCAGTTCTCGATGTTGTACGTAAGGAGGCTGAATCGTGTGATTGTCTACAAGGCTTCCAACTGACCCATTCTCTGGGAGGTGGAACAGGTTCCGGAATGGGAACACTACTCATCTCGAAAATTCGTGAGGAGTATCCAGACCGCATCATGAACACATTCTCAGTGGTTCCTTCACCTAAGGTAACACAAATTACTACTAAACATATTTTCAGGTCTCTGATACAGTCGTCGAACCATACAACGCCACACTCTCTGTTCATCAACTCGTAGAGAACACTGACGAGACATACTGCATTGACAACGAAGCACTCTACGACATATGCTTCCGTACTCTGAAACTCACCACACCCACCTACGGAGACTTGAACCACTTGGTCAGTGCAACTATGTCAGGAGTGACAACATGTCTCAGATTCCCTGGTCAACTCAATGCTGACTTGAGGAAACTCGCTGTGAACATGGTGCCATTCCCACGTCTCCACTTCTTCATGCCTGGATTCGCACCTCTCACTAGTCGTGGCAGTCAACAGTATCGTTCTCTCACCGTTCCCGAGTTGACTCAACAGATGTTCGATGCGAAGAACATGATGGCTGCATGCGATCCACGTCATGGACGATATCTCACAGTGGCTGCAATATTCCGAGGTCGCATGTCGATGAAGGAGGTTGATGAGCAGATGCTCAACGTGCAGAACAAGAACTCGAGCTATTTCGTTGAATGGATACCGAATAACGTGAAGACTGCAGTTTGTGACATTCCACCAAGAGGTCTTAAAATGTCAGTCACTTTCATCGGGAACAGTACAGCTATTCAGGAATTGTTTAAACGTGTTAGTGAACAATTCACAGCAATGTTCAGACGTAAAGCTTTCTTGCACTGGTACACAGGTGAGGGTATGGATGAGATGGAGTTTACAGAGGCAGAGTCAAATATGAATGATCTGGTCAGTGAATATCAACAATACCAAGATGCAACTGCTGAAGAAGAAGGAGAATTTGAAGAAGAAGAAAATGAAGAAGCATAATTGTGATTATGGATTTAGGCATTAGTTAAATAAATTTTTCCTGGTTTCTTTATATTGTTTTTTTGATTGCCAATTAAAACTTATTTACGATCATTTATGTTTTGTTTAAGTTCTGTTGACCGAACACAGAGTGTATGTTTAAAGTTGATTGATATCCATTAAGCAATCCGTTGTCACTGAATTGTTTTTTTGTTAACTGAGTTTTAAGACCAAACACGGGGGGACATTGACACACCCTTTCTTTCCGAGTATCAGTAACATTGAGCGTAGATAAGATTTTCTGGCTAATGTATAGGTCAATCATAAAATTCACTTTTTAGTAAATACCTCATCAAAAACAATTTAAGACGTTTAAACTGTTTTGAATCGACAGTCAGCTTACTCGTCTAACACATCGTGTTGAAGATACCACAGGTATAGTAGTTTGACAACACTTTACCAGTAACACCTACTATAATCGAATTGCGCCCACTCAGTAAAATCAAAAGTCAGAAGCGAGGAGGTAGGAAGATATATTTGATGGGTTATAAATGTATCGAGAAGTGACTGATCTAATCTGGCTAATGATCGTAGGAGATGTTTCGCACGCCGTTCTCAAACGTGATCTGGTACGGATGCATGACCAAGCGCCTTCAGCTAAATGAGTCCACTAAAACTAATGTGATCAGTATCCAATGTTGAACACTTACAGAGCTATTGATTTTGGGGATTTATTTACAGCTACAGTGTATCAAAGCTTGAATTTACTTAGCTACTATCTATGTAATTTACTTATTGTGCCTAGAAATTTAATAGCTCTGTAAGGTTCGTCCATTTTCATAAAGAACTTTCTTCAAGATGAAGTCTTCAGTGTTGGATTCCAGATGATTTTACGTTACTAACGAAAGACATAAGGTTTTGCTACCTTTTGTTGTAGTATTCTATACGTTATACATCAACTAACCATTTATGCGATAACTTCATCAGACAGTAATTATAGTTACCTTGCCCCAAGTAAATTATTCTGTCTCTAAGAGATTAAACTGGATATTAAATTAGTGTTTTGACTCATTACTTGTACTCTGCCAGCTGAATAATATTCACACATGTACAGAGCATAGTAATTAGAACAAAGATGTGTTTACCTTATAGTTTATCTAATTCGGTCAGAATAGGATCCAGATATCTCTATCTGAAGTTATCTGAGCATTAGAGAATTTTATATGACACAATCATCTACCACAGAGAAAACAATCCAAAATGTTTTGTAACTGGTTAGCCTCCTAAGTAATAATAAAGTAGCGATCTACATATATTGAAATCTGGATTGGCTTATGCTAATCTAGACCATTAGTCTAGGTATAAAATTTCATATATACAACATCTATAAAGCCTAGGCCATCAAAGCTAGGTCAGTTTACCATTTCTGTGTTCGTTCATCTTTGTCTCTGAAGGATTTTCCACACCTAATGACAACGGTATGTATGTAATCCATAGGTCCGGTAAGGTATGTCAGAGCATAGTGAAGACAACCCACTTGGTGTCACTATCGTGAACCACTGAAACTTAGGATTTGAACGTGTTTCGTAACCTTGTTTCAGAAGTGTGCAAACTGGATTGGGAATGGATGAAAAAAGTGGAATGGTAGTTACATAACTACGTGACTCAGTCTAGTAAATGATAGCTCCATGAGATTGATATCTGCTAGTCCATACAAATTTCATAAATAAGATTCTAAATTCATACAGCTCAGGGTTTAGTGACACTTATCAGTGATCCATAGAAGAACGTATTTTATTATAAACTGACCGAGAAACGAACTAAATTTTAAATTCAGATTAGAAGATTGCTATTACTATTAAAGAAAATGTCGTTGGTCATTTCACGATTTTAAAATTTTCCACAAATTGGAGTTTTCACCTTTTTGAAGCTAACTAATAAATTACCGGAAATAGATTTTAAACAGTTATGAACTGATGCAAATTAATAAGATTTTAAGTACAATACCAGCATCCTCAAACCCACCCCGTCCTGGGCCTTCCTTTCTAGTTCTATCCAATTTTTATTCATTCTTCTCATGTCTGTATCAATTTCTCAGCATAATGTGTTCTTTGGTCTTCCTTTTCTCGTTCGACCTTGAGGATTCCATGTGATTGCTTGCCTTGTGACGTAGTTGAATGATTTCCTCAATGTGTGTCCAATCCACTTCCAGTGCTTCTTCCTCATTTCTTCCCCCGCTGGAATCTGGTTTGTTCTCTCTCACAGTAGATTGTTGCTGATAGTGTCTGGTCGATGGATCCAAAGTATCTTGCGTAGACAACTGTTAACAAACACCTGTATCTTCTGGATGATGTAATATACACTATCAATCGCTTATTCATGTCCATTTTCTTTGATGTATTTCATTATTTGATGCTGACTTGTTGATTAAAAAGGCTACTGTCATTAATTTCAAAGATTATTCTCAGATTATATTTTCAATATCACTTTTCTCACCGCTACCAAACGAATTTGATACATAAAAATTAATCAATGATCGATCTGCAGCTACTTCCATCCCCTAAATTGGATAGAAACTTGTTTTGTCCGAAAATAACAAATGCTCTATATTCTACAATCTATTCAGAAAATCATCTTTACAGTTTAAAACTAAGATTAGACGGATATAACGAGAGAAAATTTTTTTTTCTCCGGAAATGCTTAGAAAACACATGACAGTATACCGAGAATAATGGTGCTAAAGTATCATTTCAACTATCTAATGCATAAAGGAACAACTGTTACTAATAGAGAATTCACGAATTCATATAGAAAAAACAATATGGTTGATTAATTTCATTTAGTACTGTTTGTTTGAATCTTCCCATCGATGTGTTAGGACTGCAACTGGTCAGTCTCTAATTGGCATATATGCATACTGTGCGTATTTCCTCGATATAGCCTTAATTCACAAACATGGTAAGCAAAGATGGATAGTGACTAGCATTGGAATCCAGTTTGACGCGCCTTTCGTCCTATTTAGGACTCGTCAGATGGATGTACCTGCATCTTAGAGTTGATGTTCACTGTGGGACTGCAACCCAGTACCGTTCTCTTCAAACGCCATCACGTTATCCATTCGACCAATGAGTCCTCATAGTCACTTGCTTGTGCAATGGGGTGAAGTTTAAATTCATTTAGTACTGTTTGTTTGAATCTTTCCATCGATGTATATCCAGTTGACGAGTCCCAAATAGGACGAAACGCGCGTCCTGGATTTCCCTGCTAGCCACTATCCATCTTTGCTTATCAATATGGTTGATTTCTGTTTAACTGATTGATAGAAAGTTAAAAATCGTAGTTACATTGGTTGTTTTGCAATTTCAGTTATCTGATACGCATATGCATACTCCACATCCTCTTCAGTAAGATTTGGGACGAAGAACAAGTACCAACAGACTGGAAAAAAGAACTTCTGATCAAGATACCAAAGAAAGGTGATCTGAGCAAATGCGACAACTACAGGGGCATCACTCTTCTCTCAATACCAGGAAAAGTCTTCAACCGAGTATTGTTAAACAGGATGAAGGATTCCGTGGACGCCCAACTTCGAGATCAACAAGCTGGATTTCGTAAGGATAGATCGTGCACAGATCAAATCGCAACTCTGCGGATCATTGTGGAACAATCAATCGAATGGAATTCATCACTCTACATCAACTTCATCGACTACGAGAAGGCATTTGATAGCGTGGACAGGACGACACTATGGAGGCTTCTTCGACACTACGGCGTGCCTGAGAAGATAGTCAATATCATACGGAACTCCTATGATGGACTAAACTGCCAAATCGTCCACGGAGGACAACTCACCGACTCGTTCGAGGTAAAGACCGGTGTTAGGCAAGGTTGCTTACTCTCACCCTTTCTCTTTCTCCTGGTGATCGACTGGATTATGAAGACGTCAACATCTGGAGGAATGCACGGGATACAGTGGACAGGCAGGATGCAGCTTGACGATTTAGACTTCGCGGATGATCTGGCTCTTCTATCACAAACGCAACAACAAATACAGGAGAAAACGACCAGTGTAGCAGCAGCCTCAGCAGCAGTAGGTCTCAATATAAACAAAGGGAAAAGCAAGACTCTCCGATACAACACAATATGCACCAATCAAATTACACTTGACGGAGAAGCTTTGGAGGATGTGGAAACCTTTACATATCTGGGCAGCATCATTGATGAACACGGTGGATCAGATGCAGATGTGAGGGCGCGGATCGGCAAAGCAAGAGCAGCATATTTACAACTGAAGAACATCTGGAGCTCAAAACAATTGTCAACCAACACCAAGGTTAGAATTTTCAATACAAATGTCAAGACAGTTCTTCTGTATGGGGCAGAGACGTGGAGAACTACGAAAGCCATTATCCAGAAGATACAAGTGTTTATTAACAGCTGTCTACGCAAGATACTTCGGATCCGATGGCCAGACACTATCAGCAACAAGTTACTGTGGGAGACAACAAACCAGATTCCAGCGGAGGAAGAAATCAGGAAGAAGCGCTGGAAGTGGATTGGGCACACTTTGAGGAAATCACCCATTTGTGTCACAAGACAAGCCCTCACATGGAATCCTGAAGGTCGAAGGAGAAGAGGAAGACCAAAGAACACATTACGCCGAGAAATAGAGACAGACATGAGAAGAATGAACAAGAACTGGAAAGAACTAGAAAAGAAGGTCCAGGACAGAGTGGGTTGGAGAGAGCTGGTCGGCGGCCTATGCTCCATTGGGAGTAACAGGCGAAAGTAAGTAAGTAAGTAAGTAAGATACGCATATCCAAACCATAATAAATTAGTTGACTATTTCGTTCATATAAAGAACAACCTTAATTTCTGAATATACGTACTAAATTATAGAACTAGAAGACGTTTCCTTCGATAGCCATTTAATTTACATGTTATGTCCAGTCCAGCTCAGCCGATTTATCTTATATGTATTATTGTATTTGAACACATAAATATTAGTACAATCGCGAACCAAATACACATGCGCCTTATAAGTCACTTGATTTGTGTGAGCTGTGATGCTTACTAGGTGCCCAGACCGAAGCAGGTGGTTTACTTAGAGGCTACACTCGGGACCTTCGATTTAAAGGTCGAATCCAAAAGTTAGTTAAGCAAGATAAGGAGATATAGTTCCATGGAAACCAGTGACCAACAGTTGATTCATACGCAGTATGTAGAATGATTGGTTTTGAATCAAGGTTTTCCAACTTCCCTTAGGTGAACCCTCTGTGCCCACCAACCCGGTTAAATCATCATACATTCGCTTTTCGTCTTCTCAATTTCGTAAACAACACCTCTGCCACGAGAAGGCAGTAAGTAGGACTTCTCTGGTAGAGGCTATATACGCGTGGCCATGTGAGAGTATTTCGAGACGTAGAACTAACGCTCCCCATCCTTGACTGTACCAGAGTATTTCCGGACAGTTAACCCAGTTAATTCACTTTAGTACACTATATTATCTTATCTATACCCAATTTTTTTTAAAAAAATTTAATCCATTTAAACAAATTTTATCATTCAATTTGTATAATATAAACATGAGAATAATAAGTAACCTTGATTTAATCTACAAAATATGGAGAGAAAAAGAAGAAGCATTATAAGTAGTTTAGATTACATGGTATGACTTATAATAAGTCCAAGAACGGCAGTATCAACGGCAGTATCACATTCAACTGTAATGAAGATATTCAGTTAGTTATAAGGAACTTGGTATATTGATTGCTTTTTGACAATTAGTTAAATCCATACATGTTATATACATATTCTGTGAAGTATTATCATTGAAATGATGATGATGATTATTATTATTATGACTGTTGTTGCTATGGTGATTATTATTGTTCTGATTATTGAAATGTGTTTGTTTCTTTGGTGATTGTAATCCTAAATTACAATTTTGATTTTGTATAATAGATACTGTTGCATATGGTGTTACAATAGGTGAATAAATTTGTTCATTTATATTACTATTTATAGTAGTCATTATAGTTGATGGTATTAATATAGAACCTGAAGAATCATTAAAATGTTGTCTATTTGATATTTGTTCTAAATAAATAGCTGAATCAAATGGTTCTGAACTTGTTTGTGATCCAGAGATAAAATGCGATGAATTTGTCTTTATAGGATCATGTATATCACTAGTTAAATAAGTTATATCCTTTGATGAATTTGGTATAAATTGTTTAGTAAATGTTTGAACCAATTGTGGTATAACTGAATGATTATTATTATTGATAGGACTTCTTATACCATCATTCACCGTACGGAAATGATCCATCTTAGATGAAAATTTCATATGAGATTCATCAGAATATTTTGTATATTGTAGACCATAACTATTTGAATTATCATTTGAAATATAATCTAATGATTGTCTAACTGGTAAATATGTAATTTTAGGATGTATTTTAGTTTCATATGTTTGTTCACTTAAACTACTACTTATCATCATAGATATATTGTTGAGATGATGATTTGAATAACTATTACATTGTCCAATAGATTTAGTATCTATATTATTTGTTTTACTCTTACAATCTTTACTATCAACAGTAGTAAGATATTGAAAGTTTGGTTGTGTTATTTTATATGTAAGATGTTTTTTACAAAATTTATTACGACGTATCCAACATAATAAACATATACTAAATAAAATACACCATGCTAATAAACTACTTATCATTGTACCAATAAACCATGGTTGATTTATTAATTTCAAATTTTTCATTGAATAATTTATCATCATAGAATCTGTTGAGATTCGAACATTTTCGACAGTCGTCAATGTTGTCGATTCTTTATTGATTTGTGAAATATTTAAATGATTAAAATTAATTTTAATTAATTCACTTTTAATTCCAATACCAATACATGTATATGCAGCTAATTGTATATTTATTAATTTTGGTAATTTATTTAAATTAATTATAAATTTTCTACTATCTGAACTAACATTAATACTATGATATATATTTAATAATTCATTATGTATATATATAATATAACCAAGTAATATACCATTCCAATCGGATACTAATGGTGGTATCCAACTTATTTCTATATGATTATTATATAACCATGTAATATAAATATTTCTAGGTGGTGATAATGGATTTGTTTCATAAGTTAATATTTTATGAGTAAATATATCAGTAGTATGATGTATATAATTCATTAATATATGATTATATATAATTTTTATACCAATTTCATAACAATGAAATGATTTTAATTTAGTTAATAATGTAATAACTTTATGATTAATTAATTGATTTAATTGATTATTTGTATAATTTTTTTGAGAAAAATTTTTTTCTTCAATAGTTACCGTAGAAATAATACCATGCAATGAATTAATTGAATCGGTGATATTATCCTGTTCTTGTTGTTGTTGTTGTTGTTGTTGTTGTTGTTCTTGTTCTTCTTCTTGATAAAGTTGATTCATTAATTTTAAACGTTTATATATATCATAATAACTAATAGATGGATTATAATTTTTAGGATTTAAACTACAATAATGATTAATTATATTACTATTATTATAATGATTATAAGTAGTATGTAAACATTTCATATGTTCTACACTACGATAATATATTATATAACCATTAATTTTTAATAATATATATAATTGTTCATATAAATTAAAACTAATTTGTATTGTATTAAATGATAAAACATTTAATTGGATATTAATTAATTTTATTGATTTTTGATTGATTATTGATTGATTATTGAATTGGTTATTGATTTTATTATTATTATTATTATTATTCATTAATAATATAGGTCCAAATGGATAACTTGCCCATCCTATACGTCCATTATATAATCTACAACGTATTATAATATAATATAATTGATTATAATTAAGATTATTTAATGTAATCATATTAATTGGCCAATTACGTTCAATGATAAACCATCCTTGATTGGAGATATTAGGCGAATAAATTTCAATCCAATAATTAATCGATAATAATGATTGATTATAATTGTTTATATGAGGTATCATCCATGATAAAGTAATACTTTGTTCTGTTTGATTTAATAATTGAAGATTAGTTGGTGAGTTAAGTGGATATTCTTCTATAGAATCTGATATTTGTTCTTTTAGTTTAGTTGATAGAACATTTAAAGTAACCGTTACTTCATATTTGATATTTGTATCATCTTTTAATGAACATGTATATAGTCCAGAATCATTGAGTTGAAGATCAGTGATTTGTAAGCTACCACTTTGAAAGATAATAAATCTATCATCTTCACCATGAATGATTTCTTTCGGATGTTGTTGTTGAAGGTTGTTGTGAGATACGAAAGATGATCGTCTCCAAATGATCCGCCAATTTTCTGTACTTTGAATATTAAATAGATTATTATTATAATGATGAGAATCTTGAAATTTATTAGGATGAATAATCTTTACTAATTTTGGTAATTCACAATCCATCAGTACAGATTCACCAATTACTTGGGTTTTATTTGATGGTGGTAAACCAATATATGGTGGTACATAATTCACTGACTTGATTGAATGTTTAACAGAAGGAAGTTTATGTTCTGTTTTGAATTGATTAACATTTTGATGTTGGTCCAAATTTGTTGTTGTTGTCATGGTGGTTGTATTCTTCTTTTTACGTCTTATTCTTAGAACTGCACTTGTTTGTATCATATCAATAGATGAATGTGCAATACAATGATATTTTCCAGCATCTTTCAATGTAACTGAATCGATTTCCAATGTTCCATCAGTATGAACAATATGTCTATTAATTGATTGTGTTGATGAATTATCCGTTGGAAAAATTGGAGTTTTATCTGGTAATTCCCAGTATATACCAGGTTTAGGATTACCATTTGCCACACATACAAATTTAGCTTTATCACCAATATTTAATATTAAATCAATTGGTGATTTTAAGAATATTGGTGGTGTTTCAACAGTAAGATGTATTTCTCCTTGTTCACCATTTAATGTAGTACAAATGTAAATGTCAGAATCAGAATGAATTACACGATTAATGATTAAGGCTTCTTTAATTTGTTGAATTCTTTCAGATATAGTGAAAGGTTGTTTTGATTGACGACTCCATTCTATTGACTTGTCGTTATTGGTTGGACATATCAACTTTACTTGTTGACCTTGTCTCACTCGAATATGTTTTGGAGTTATATGCTTATGAGGCAATGAGTTTATACGTAAATATGCTGACTGAGATAGTCTTTGTCCAATTGGATTCATTGCAACACAAATATAATTTCCTGTATCTTTAATATTAGCTGGATGTATCCTTAAGCTTCCATTTGGCATAATTCTAAGATTTGAAAAATCTAAACCATGAAGATTCTGTACTTTATCCTGACTTATCACAGTTTTATTATCTTTTATCCATGAAATTTTAGGTTTAGGAAGACCTTTTGGAGGTAGACATTCAAGTGTTACACTAGTTCCTTCATTAGCTTCAGTATCCGATGGATTTAAATTAAATTCAAAGTTTAAATATATAACCGCTCCAATCACTGGTGGATTAGTTGTTACCCAACCAATTGAATTCGATGCATTACAGTAAATAGAATAAGATTTTCCTGGTACTGGATTAGAGATCATTAGTTTACCTAAGTGTTTATTTACATGTATACTTGTTTGATAACCACTAGTTTGTAATTTATCTTCAAGAGGTTGATTTGTAGTTGCATTATACCAGATAATCAAAGGTTTTGGATTAGCTTCAGCTTTACATGTAAATTCTAATATATTCTCATTAGTAATAAGATCAGTTGGTGATTCAATAATAACTGGTTTGCTGAAATGAATAGTCTCTTTGGTATTGGAAGTATTCAATGAAAATAAGGGATTAATATTGATAGTAATGTAGAATGTTATTAAAATAATTTTATACATTTTAGATAATAGTAATCTCATTAGATAAGAAATGGAACATTGGATACTCATCCCATGAACTCATTGAATACAAAATATTAATCTGAAATAAAGAAAATAGACAATTTAACAATAGGTAATTGTAGAAGGATTAGTTTACTTGTCATTAATATTCCATAGTGTGTATAGTTTGTATCCAGGATGTGCGTTTCGTCCTATTTGTGACTCATCAACTGGATGTACCTGCATCTTGAAGTTAATGTTCGTTCATTTCAAAACTCTGAGATGTAAGTACAACCAGCTAACGAGTCTCAATTAGGACGAAACGTACATCCTGGAGCCCACTGCTAGCCACCACCTACCGTTGCTTACAAAGCTTGTTGCTTAAGACAATATCGAGGCAATCCGCACAGTATGTACATGAGAACTAGTTATAACATATAGTAAAATTAGAATAAATGAAGTGAAAATTTGAACCTGCAGCCCGCTGGATATTCATCACATGAATTCATTGCATACAGAATATTAACCTGAAATAAGAAAATAGACAATTTAACAATATTTTCATAGTTGAAATCATGAGTCAATTGAAGCTAGACTACCAGGGAAAACCTGAAAACACTGGACGGCCAACTCGTCCTATTATGGGACTCCTCAGCAGTGCGTGTCCACGATCCCGCCTCAAGAGATTCGAATCCAGGACCTACCAGTGATTATAGAACTATTAATTCATTAATAACTATTAATTTATTTAGCAGTGGAATCCAGGACGCGCGTTTCGTCCTATTTGGGACTCGTCAGCTGGATGTACCTGCATCTCAGAGTTGATGTTCACTCTGGGACTCGAACCCAGCACCCTCGCTTCAAACGCCATCGCGTTATCCACTCGGCCACTGAGTCCTGATAGCCACTTGCTTGTGCGATGGGGTGAAGTTTGAATTCACTTAGTATTGTTTGTTTGGATCTTCCCATCGATGTGTTTAGGACTGCAACTGGTCAGTCTCTATTCATCTCTGCTTACCATGCTTGTGAATTAAGGTATATCGAGGCAATACGCACAGTATGCACATATGCCAATTAGAGACTGACCAGTTGCAGTCCTAAACACATCGATGGGAAGATCCAAACAAACAATACTAAGTGAATTCAAACTTCACCCCATCGCACAAGCAAGTGGCTATCAGGACTCAGTGGCCGAGTGGATAACGCGATGGCGTTTGAAGCGAGGGTGCTGGGTTCGAGTCCCAGAGTGAACATCAACTCTGAGATGCAGGTACATCCAGCTGACGAGTCCCAAATAGGACGAAACGCGCGTCCTGGATTCCACTGCTAGCCACTATCCATCTCTGCTTACCATGCTTGTGAATTAAGGTATATCGAGGCAATACGCACAGTATGCACATATGCCAATTAGAGACTGACCAGTTGCAGTCCTAAACACATCGATGGGAAGATCCAAACAAACAATACTAAGTGAATATTAATTTATTTGTCATCAATATTCTATAGTGCATATAGTTTGTAAGTAGAAAAAAAAACAAAAATGTAACCATATAATTAAATTTACTTAACAATCTATATTTATAAGCAAAGATGGATGGTGGCTAGCAGTGGAATCCAGGACGTACGTTTCGTCCTATTCGGGACTCGTCAGCTGGATGTACCTGAATCTTGGAGTTGATGTTCACTTCACGATTCTGAGATGCAAGTACATCCAGCTGAATAGTTCCAAGTAGGACGAAACATACGTCCTGGATGCTGCTGCTAGCCACCATTCATCTTTGCTTACAATGCTTGTGAATTAAGGTAATATCGAGGCAATACGCACAGTATGCGCATTTATCAATAAGAATTTGATTAATTGCAGTTGTAAACATCAATGGAAAGATTCAAATAAACAATACCAAGTGAATCTAGTCCGTATTGTACTTAGTGAAAAATACTACCAATGAATAAAGAGAACCCAAATGAATCTCTTTTATTTGATGAATATAGAATATTTCTTGTGTATATTTGTTAAAAAAGCTTTTGCAAAGCACGATGGGGCCTCCGTGGGCGGTAAAAGAGACGAAACCTTTCCACACAATGAGAACCAGATGGTGCTTTCTCGAACATTAAAGTGACATGCTATCATTAGACGTTAGCATAAAGTCCTTCATTGCGGATCAGCTGAATTATAATGATGTTATAGCTAACTCCAATATCTATAAATACTCATGATCTTCTGTACGTTTTGGATCCTTACTCAACAATCACTTTTCTTCTAATTTGTGACTGTAGAGTTCTAAACATTTAAGCGCCGTTAGTTATATCATATTCTACGTTAATCAAGTAGCAAACGTAAATATATATAATATCTATCCAATGATTGATTAGTACATTGTTTGTTTTATTATATTATCATATTCAACTAAATACATTTGTTTGAGTTTATCAATAAATTGACAATTGACATGTTCAAAATATTATTTATAGTTGAATTCATGAGTCAATTGAAGCTAGACCACCATGGAAAACCTGGAAGCACTAGACGATCGTTTCGTCCTATTGTCAGAATCCTAAACAGTGAACATTCACGATCCTACGCTCGCACTCAAGATCCATAGGTCCTGGGTTCGAATCTTGCGGGTGCGGGATCATGGATGCGCACTGCTGTGCAGTTCCACAATAGAACAAAACGACCGTTCATTCCTTCCAGGTTTTCCATAGTGATCTAGCTTCAGCTGACTCATGAATTCAACAAATTCCACAAAACCCCTTCTGATATTATTTATTGCCATGTAAACACTATTGAAGTTATATAAATCTTAATGAAATTCTAAACAAACTATAAGTCGTACAAATTGTTTTTGTTGGCCAAATCACTTTACTTTGCTTTAAAACGACATTTAAAAGAGACAAAAACTTACTTTCATTAACGTTTATTTTACTTAAAATCATAATTAGTCAAATATCTATGTATATATACATATTCCAATAGTTGTTCGGCTAATGATCCCTTTACTAAAACCCCATTCAAAAGGCAAAAAACAAAACAGTAAACGTTTATTCTTTGTTTCAATAAGCATGCAAAATAAACATCTTCACCAACCAAATTATCGACAATAATTACTATAGTGAGCAGAACACAACTGGGGATAATCGAATGTATTTAAGCAAGAATTACAGACTATCTCACTAAATTCTGATGACCATACAGTAAACAGTTCATTTGCAAAATAACTATCAATTGTCTCGATCTTCAGTGTTTCTTCTCTAATTCCATTGTTCATGCATTTTCCTACCGATTGCACTTCGTTTTAGTTCTTTCCTCATCGATCTTCTGCCAAAATACATTCTATGTCTGACCAGCACCATATACTACTTATATGGATATAAGTAGACCACACCACATTACTACTAATTATAAGTATTAAAATATACATAAATTATATCTTCCTTTCTAAGGCATAATAATTAGATACTGAGGGAAAGAGAGAGTCAGATAATGAATTCAGATTTTTTTGGTTTGTTTAAATTTTTGTATCATTTTACATTTCAGTAGTATATTGAATATCTTTTAAACTTGAAATCATTTGTCATTTGGGTTTCTAATCTCTGTTCAAACGGATATGTATTTAGTAGTATGTAGTATGTATGCCTTCCAAATGCCCTGGTACGGTCAAGGGTGAGGACTCTTCGCTCTCTCTCTCTATCTTCAAATGTTTTCATATGACCACGCATACACAACCACAAACAGGGAAGCCATACTTAATACATACTCACCACATTACTGTTTACGAAATTGAGAGGGTGAGAAGTGAATGTCCGGCACCTTAATCAAGTTGGTGGTTACGGAGGATCGATTTATGGGAGTTATAAAACCCTGATTCCAAACCAATGATACCCATGGACTGCAGTATACTGATGCAACAAATGGTGTATGAATCAACTGTTGATCACCGTCTACAATGGGACCACATCTCCTCACGTCGCTCCATTGCCTTTTGAATTAGACCTTTAGATTGAAGGTCCTGAATTTCGCACTCTAAGTAAACCACCTGCTTCGGTTTGGGTACCTGGATAGCATTGTAGCCCACACACAAATCAAGTGACTTAAGTGGTGCATATGCTTTCGGTACTCCTTTGTACTAATATTTATGTGTTCACATAGATAAATAAATAAATAACGACGTAGAATATGCTGATGTGTGCGAAAATAAGTAGTATTTAGAAATCTATAAAAAACCATATTTTTTCCAAAAAAGCTTTTTTCGGACGCTCTTACTGTCTATCTTAAAAGAATATTAGTTGGGGCACTAATGATTCACTGGTAGCTTATCAAGCTGTGAAACTGGGTGATACTGGTTCAAATCGTACAACAAGCATTAGCTTCCTCAAAGTTACAGGTATGTTATAGTGACGAGTGGCAATTTGTGCAAAACTTAATTCAAATAGGGTTTCTAACTGATTACCTTCAATTGCTTAACACCCCAAAATAACGATATGTTAAGCAGAAAAAAAAAAGTATTTATCCAAGTCGAGAATTTAGGACTAGCGTTTTGATGATAATATTGAACTTACATAGCTTGACAAGTTCAGTTTACATTCAGAAGGTGTTTGATTGGTTAAAATTAAGTCAACGGACACGTATTCACTAATATTTAACGTCTATTATTGAAGCTACTTCATAATAAATACAAGTATTCGAAACAAAGAATGTTACACTCTGAAAGATTGGTTTCAGTTATTATTATTAGCTTTGTGAGCAAAGATGGGTAGTGACTGGTAGTGGAATCCAGTTTGACGCGCGTTTCGTCCTATCTGGGACTCGTCACATGGATGCACCTGTATCTCGAAGTTGATGTTCACTCTGTGACTCGAACCCAATGCCGTTCGCTTCAAATGCCATCGCCTTATGCACTCAGCTACTGAGTTCTAATAGTCACTTGCTTGTGCAATGAGGTAAAGTGTAAATTCACTTGGTATTGATTGTTTGAATCTTTCCATTAATGTTTAGGACTGCAACTGGTCAATCTCTATCCATCTTTGCTTACAATGCTTGTGAATTAAGGTTATATCGAGGCAATACGCACAGTATGCAAATATGTCAATTAGAGACTGACCAGTTGCAGTCCTAAATATTAATGGGAAGATTCAAACAAACACTACTAAGTTTATTATTAACTGTATTCAATATTATATTTTTGGTACAATATAGAATTCTAAGCACAATGTTTTTCAATAAGTTTCCGTTTCTTATTTCTTGATCGATCCTCTAGATAAATAATGAATGGTTGCCAGTTAGATGGTAGCAGTTCAGGAATCGACATCTGAATAATATACATTCTTTTTGCTGTATATTGCCAGTAACCACGATATTTTATCCCGAAAGGAACGAAATGCACATCCTGGATCCCACTGCTAGCCGCTATCCATCTTTGTACATAGTGGTTGTAACTTAAGACAATATTGAGACAGTTTACACAGGATACACATATTCTAACAAGAGACGGATCAATAACAGTCCTAAATAACAATGGTAAGATACAAGTACACAACACCATATATTAGTCATATTTTTTTTATCTTTCTAACTACCCCATAAAACAATTATGGTAGAAGTTCAACTGTCTTAGATAAATTTTTGTACAACAATATGATCACAGTTGTTAAGATACCATCAGTACATACAATCACACACACACACACACATACACACACAAAATGCCAACATGATAAAATACACATAAATACTGTTTCCATCTTTTTTTTTCTTCACTCAAAACTTTTTTTTTTCATTTTGAATAACCAATTATCAAAACTTCTCATTGATTACTAAAACCAAAACAACAAACAAAAATTCAACATTTCTTATATTGATTAATTATAAGAAGTAACCATTTTAATGTTTCATATTGGTTAACATATCAATGTAGCACTCTTCTTCAGAAGGGTCTACTAGGCTTTACCATTCTATATGATCGGAAGGGGGGGGGATGTCAGTTTTCTTTTTACGTTGTTGTTGTTGTTGTTGTTGTTGACATGATACTTATTTTTTTTCTTTTTCTTAAATCCAAATTTAAAAAATTCAAAGGTATATAATCAAATCTATGGACTATTATTTATAATAATATTACATTAGACAGTATTTTGTGAATGCACTTAACCGTCCAGTGCTTCCAGGTTTTCCATGGTGGTCTAGCTTCAATTGATTTATGATTTCAACTATAAAAATGTTTGAATATTCTCATTGATATTTAGGACTGCAATTGATCAGTCTCTTATTGACCATATGTGCATACTGTGTGTACTGCCTCGATATAGCCTTAATCCACAGGCATTGTAAGTGAGGATGGATAGTGGCTAGCAGTGAAATGCAGGACGCGAGTTTCGTCCTATTTAAATTTAAACTTCACCCCATTGCACAAGCAAGTGGCTATCATGACTCAGTAGCTAAGTGGATAAAGTGATGGCGTTTGAAGTGAACGGTACTAGGTTCGAGTCCCAGAGTGCAGGTATATCCATCTGACTAGTCCCAAATAGGACGAAACGTGCGCCCTGGATTCCCTTGCTAGCCACTATCCATCTTTGCTTATAATATTTTGTGAAGTTTGTATATTTTAATTTAGAAAATATCCTCAGAAAAGGATTTTATAGAGACCGAAATTCCTGGATCCAAATTCCGCAAATGGGATCGTGGATACGTATTGATGAGAAGTCTCACAATAGGATGAAAAGACCGTTCAGTGCTTCCAGGTTTTCCATGGTGGTTGCTAACCCATGTATTCCAGCAGAGAATGAAATCAGGAAGAAGCGCTGGAACTGAAAATAACACAGATTGAGGAAATTACCCAACCGTGTCATAAAGCAAGTCCTCACATGGAACCCTCAAGGTCAAAGTAGAAGAGGAAGATCAAAGAACACATTACGCAGGGAAATGGAGACAGATATGCGAAGAGTGAACAACAACTGGATAGGACTAGAAAGGAATGCCTAGAACGGGGTGGGTTGGAGACTGCTGATCGGCGGCTTATGCTCGATTGGAGATAGCAAGCGTAAGTAATTAAGTTTGTTAGGATATGTGTATCTTAACTGGTTACTTGAATATTGACTTTTTCTTTTAAGTTTAAGTAAATTTGTATTGTAATTAGCAAAAGAATTTAGTGACCACATCTTTTTTACAAACAAAATGAGTTTCAGGTTGAACAAGAACACCATGATTAAGTTAAACTTAGTTAGTAAGTGCCAATTCTCAATATAGTTGATAATAAACTACTTTCGTTATTTTGTTGTTATTATTTTACATGGAAGGTAGAGATTTCTACTGAATATGACTTTGTCGAAGATATTTCACGATAGACTACTTCTTTAACTGAGACAAGTTTATGTCTCAAATTTAATCCCTTACATTTATTTTATTTTATTTAAACACATAAATATTGGTACAAGGAAGCACCAGATAAATATGCGCCTCACGAATCTCATTCGATTTGTGTGAGGGCTGTAATACTACTCAGGTGCCCAAACTGAAACAGGTGGTTTTCTTAAGGGGCTACACTCGGAGTCTTCGACCTGAAAATCTGATCCACAAGGCATTGGAGCATCGTGAGGAGATGCAGTCACATGGTAGCCGGTGATCAACGATTGATTCATACGCCATTTGTTCACTCAGGATACTGGAGTGCATGTGCACCATTGATTTGTAATCAGGGTTTTCCAACTCCACCAGGTGGACATTCTGTGTCCACAAACCCGGTTAAAGCGCCGGATATTCACTTTTCGTCTTCTCAATTTCGTAAACAACAGTAATGTCACGAGAAGGCAGTGAGTAGGACTTCCTTGGCAGAGGCTATATACGCGTGGCCATGTGAGAGCATTTCGCGAGGGAGAACGGACTTTCCCCACTCTCAGCCAAACCAGGACATCCCTTATAAATGGAAACTAACATCATACTCATTATACTGGTTGTTGGCTATCTGGATTCAATGTCTTATTGGATAATGCATTGACATTTAAAGCGTTGAATACTGGATTCGAACTTCAGGACGAACATCAACACTATAGTTTATATACATCCAGCTGATAATCATTGAATAGGAAGGAACATATTTTTCTCTTTTAATTCTGAAATTAAAATTATAGTAAATATTGAAAAAGTTAACTAAACAAAAGTACTTCTTTCACACTCAAGAATCATTATGAAGATGTCTATAAACTTCTACTTATATATAAGTATCCAATATAAACCCTGTATATAACTAATTGTAAACATTCTTAAGAATATTTCATCTTCAATGAATACTTAAAACAATCAGATTTTATTGAATAAAAAGTTCAATAAAAATGAAATGAAAGAACCCCCAACCCCCCCCCCAATCCCCTACCCACCCTCCTAAAAGGTGTTACCATGGGATTCTGAGTAAAAAATTTAGTTTTTTTCTTCTTTCTTTTTCTAAGATGAGATTCGTTTCTAGGATAACATAGGAAATAATCTAACTAACTACTTTAATATATATATGTATATTCAATGTAATATGAGTCACTTATCACTTATAAAATAAAGTAAGTTAGTTACAACAAATGTAATTTTTATATTATCTGAATAAGATGAACATGATTTTTGTCTTTTAATTTGTTTGTTTCTAATCTGATTCACTTTTTTTTTTAATGTCTTATGAATAAATGTCAATGGCATGAAAATGTCATTTGTTTAGTTACTTACTTAGGTATCTATGAAATGAGGTAATAATAATAATAATAATAATCTTGCATAACATGGTTATTGATATTATTATTATCCGTTTTTTTTTTCTATTTTGTAATTCTTCTAGAAACATGTCTTAGTAACAATCATGTATATATTTTTTCTATGGAGAGAAAGAAAGAGAGAGAGAGGGGGGAGGGAGAGACAGAGAGACAGGGGAAAGAAAACAAAGTTGTCATCTTAAACAAACAGATTACTCAATAAGAAATCATCATATATATCTATCATTTAAGGATAAGTTACAATCTTGATCATCCTTTTGGGAATTTAAACACTTTTTTTTTGTATTTTCTAATAAGTTTTAAAATATATTTCAAAAAAAAAAAAAAAGAAAAAGAAATTGGAGAAAACACCCCCCAATAATAAAGGAAAAAGTGTCCTGAATTAACTTATTTTAATAGTTTATTCTATAGAGAATTATTGGGACAGTTCTGGAAATTTCTTACAATAGACATGACAAGCTCAGGAAACATTAAAAAGTATTTTTATTCAATCATTGTTTGATTAGAAGTTTTGCTAAAAATATTGCGAAAATGTCACATATAGAGGTTCTGATTGGCTGATTACTACACTACTACTATATTTAGTAGTATTCTAAAATTTTCAGGAAAACCCTAGGACTTCTAAAGTATTGTAAAAACTCTATATTTTCTGTACATAAATGAACCTTTGGAGTAAAGTGCTTTTTGCATATTTTGCACCTTTTCTCTCATGTTCAGTTAGCTGTGTAGATTTAGCTCAGAGGGTTACGAGACTAGATTAGGATTCCAGTATAGCGTTCAATCAGTAAGACTTATCAGAAATAAATAAACAGTGTGATATTCTACATTTTGTGTTTATTATAAACTAATAATATTGACTAATAAATAATAACATCTCAATAGAGTGTAATTACAACTTTATGAAAGATTTAATTCATTCATTGTAGGTTCATACATAGTATCTAGGGTAACTTTGTTGTTCTATTAAGACAAACGGATAGAAGTTGAATATAGGGATTATATTACATCTTATTTTAATGTCAGTCACTCAGCTACAACGTAGGACCAGACACATATATGCATCGGTCCAAGTTGCCATATCTCGTTAGCACAACAAGATCAACATCAAATTCATAGAAGTAGTTAATTTAGTGGTGGTAATATATAAAAGAACGACTGTATATAAGGATATAGTACAGGAAGAAAGATAGATATGAAGCAATGCTAATCTCACGGTTTAAGAGAATATAAAGAGTGTATACACCTACACCATTGTGATCGATTCCGAGCCATGTCACATAGAGTCTCCAACCATTGGTTACAATAGTCACCAAGTAGTCTGCATCTGCCAACATGGCTCAAACTAGAAGTTAGTCACTTCAAGCACTGATGCCACTTCTTGGTTTGGCCGCCCCTAACTTTCTTCCAACCATCCCCTACACTAGTCACCATAGCGCGTCTTGGTAATCGGTGTTCAGGTATACGTAACACATGGCCCAATACTATCTAGATGATATAAGTTCAATGCACAACTGAATTACGGGTACACATCTGTAGTATCAGTTTATATGTTAAGCCCATATACTTTATTCTAGTTGCTGGCCTAGCCAATTCGCCTATCCATTATGAGTCATATTTTGATCTTGTTAATCATTTGCTTATTAACATTGACTATACTTTTATATGAGCATATATGTGTACACTTCGTATCTTATCATATGTCTGTCACTCATTTTTGTCCGACTATAAATGTTGATTAACGCTTGCTTAAATCGAGTTGGCTTCCCAGCCATCTCCCATGCATGTCATTTCCGCCTCGTTCGCTCTCTTCGCTTATTCGCCTGTTCACTCGCTCGTTATTATTTGCTCAGGTGTTGCTAACTTTCTAACCTGAGTTATTCGACAATAAACTGTAGTTGCTGCTATCCTTTGTCTTCTGATTTTACGCACCGTTAAGATTAGAATTATAACGGTTATCGGAGTAAACGATTAACGAATCGCGGCACTACACATTATTAAGAAGTTCAATTCTTTATGGTCTTCAGTAATACCATCTAAATAAACTATAATTCACTATAAACTATGTATGGTATTCTTCAAATTAATTTTGTAATGCATTTTTCAACAAGACTTTGGAAGAAATGATTAATGATTATACTGTTCCTATGAATATCGATCAAACTAACATTTACCTATATGTTGCCCAGAAATGCGTTTTTTTAATTAACAATACCGTAAAACAAACTACTAGATGAATCAATTAATTTGTCAAACTTCTACAAGAACATACTGTTCTATACCGAAGAGAATTGTGAATGGTAACTTTTGAGAACTATTTATGGACTAATATGATGCGTATATTTCATATTGTATAATTGTTAAGTAACTAAACTATTCATATTCATGTCCCCCTTATCATGAGCTTTATTTTGAACTATAGACTATTATTATACGATTTATCATTATTGAATTATCCCTAGTCCATTAATTACTGTCTCCTACATTCACAGCCACGTTTGGCCAAATTTTGTACAAATGTTATTTTCTATTTTATGATACGATGTGGTCAGTTTGTTTGGTATATAAACCCAATATATTTGAGAATAATGACTAATATTGCAGAGGCTGTTATTGGTGTTCTAGACTTAACTGGCTGGACTAGGCAAATAGCAGAACTGATAAGTACTCAAGACTGCTTGTACGATTTTCGTGTGTCACAGTCCCAATCGATAATTCGCTGCTCTCTGATTAGCGTAGATTATCACGTTCATATATTAAACAGGGCACGTACTCACTCAATCGATATAACACATACAAACAATCTTAATTTGTGTCAAATAGAGTGCATGCCTTCAAGGTGAATAATCTATGGTTAACTTATACAAAACTTATCAAGTTAACCTTATAGATTTTCTGATATATTCACAACAGAGTTCCTGAGTAATATGAAGATGTTTAATGACATGAATATATCAGACAATATAACGATTAGTAAGTCTAAAGAGTCTAACAATATTAAATAGTTAATACCATAAGCCAAGTGAAGCTAGACCACTATGGAAAACCTGGGAGCACTGCACGCCTAACTCGTCCTATTGTGGGACTCCTCAGGAGTGCACATCCACAATCCCGCTTCTCGAGATTCGAACCCAGGATCTAGCAGTCTTGCACCAGAGCACTTAACCGATAGGTAATTCCTGGAGTTCTAGTGAGAAGTCGTGGCCAGTGGAGCTAATCCATGTCAGGTAGAGACAGGAATCTACCTCAGTACAACAGAAGTTGGTCGCGCAATTTCATGGATTGGTTGAGGTCAGACATTAACACCACTGGATGCCGGCTCAGTGGTCTATCGGTTAAGTGCTCTGGCGCGAGACTGGTAGGTCCTGGGTTCGAATCCCGCGAGGCGGGATCGTGGATGCGCACTGCTGACGAGTCCCACATTGGGATGATTTGGGCGTGCAGTGCTTCCAGGTTTTCCATGGTGGTCTAGCTTCAATTGACTCATGATCTTACCTATATAAAATTACTAAAATCTGCACAAAACCCCCTTGTGATATTTAAAAATAATCCACTAAGTGAATACTAAGCTGCATTAATCAATTATGAAGGGGTATACAATCAACCAATCAAATTGTAAAAAATTATACCCCAGTAACAATATTTCGAACTGTATTACCATGTTATACAAGTATAAAACATTTTACTTAAAAAAAGAGCATCAGTCTGTTTACACATCTTGGCATAGACCTGAGATGTATTAAAGATTGGGAAATATTTCACATAACCTTTTCTTTATTTTTGGTTAGTGGGACAAGAGTTAAAAACCATTTCCTTAAATCAATTACCAATTATCTTATTTGTTAATCTAATTATTAAAAATCAACTGAAGTTAAGAGTGATTGAGCTGAATATGATTACCCGAAATTTGTGTTGATGATGTCGTTCAGAAGGACGATGAAAGCTCCACGACCAAACCATTCAGCTCAGAGAACAAAACTTCATCAACAAAAACTGTTATAAATGATTCGCATAACTTTATAAATGCTGCTAGCTAATTTAAGAAAGTAACCCTTCTTATAATAAAGTAGTTAATCTTGAGCAAAATTGTTTGATTGAATCAATGAAGGACAATTTACTACAAATCTGCAATGAACTAAGCCCACAAAGGCCCTGGCACGGTCGAAGATAAGGAGAGACAGCTGTTCATCTCCAGATGCTCTCACATGGCAACGTGCAGACAACCACTGACAGGGAAGTCTTACTCACTATCTTCATACGACATTACTGTTGTTTACGAAAATGAGAGGACGAAAAGTGAATGTACAGCATTTTATTTAGGTTATTGGATAAGGAGAATACA
This sequence comes from Schistosoma rodhaini, assembly GCA_944470415.2. Lineage (NCBI taxonomy): Eukaryota > Metazoa > Platyhelminthes > Trematoda > Strigeidida > Schistosomatidae > Schistosoma > Schistosoma rodhaini. Next base: position 4,550,419 of record OX104039.1, read on the forward strand.
TCTAGAAGAGTTGGTAAACTCTGATTTCAAACCAATGATGCACATGGACTCCAGCATCCTGATACAACAAATGGTGTATGAATCAACTGTTTGTCACTGCTTATCATGGGACTACATCTCCTTACGATGCTCTACTGTCTTATGGATCAGACTTTTAGGTCGACGGTTCCGAATGTCACCCCGTAAGTAAACCATCTGCTTCTGTTTGTACACCTGATCAGTATCACAGCCCACACACAAATCAAGTGACTTGTGTGGAGCATATATATACTTGGTTCCCCTTTTGTACCAATATTTATGTGTTCAAATAAATATATAAATAAAACAGTTCATGATAAAAACTAAATTCTCGTAATTATTTGAGTACATTGTTTCGTACATTATAAAAGAAACACTTTTTAACAAATAATATTATATTTAAAACTATGATAGCCATTGGAATCGGTAACATATTAGAGTACTAGATACCTGTTTTAGACGTAAGACAGAGTTCCAGTCAGAATCATGGGCTCACATTTGAGAATAGTACTATTCCAAAACAAAACAAAACAACTCAACCTTTCCTTATTTTCATGAATACACAAACTAATATCATTTACTATATACTATATTCTTGGTACAATATAGAATTCTCAACACAAAGTATTTCAGCAAGTTTCCATTTCTTACTTCATCGTCTATCTTGACGATAAATATTCAATGATCGTCAGTTAAAAGTTAGCAGTCCAGTCAACCAACACCTAAATAATGTATATTCTTTACACTGTATATTGGCAGCAACCACTTTATCTCTGATTGGGCCTTTTTAACTTGTACAAAGAAAACTTGTAAACTTTTCAGAAACGCACCTGAATGGGTTGTGTTATTAATAGCCATAAAGATGTATTAAAACAAACAAAATTAGATAACTTGTTGAAATATCTAGATGGCAGGAACAAGTAGTGACATGAGAAGAATAGAAAAAAGTTGGATAGAACTAGAAAAGAATGCCCAAGACGGAGTGGGTTGGAGAATGCTGGTCGGCGGCCTATGCTCCATTGGGGTTAACAGGCATAAGGAAGGATGGAAGGAATGAACAAGTAGACCAGATGTTTAAGCAGGCCGCCAATTCATCACATAGAACACACTAAATTTACGACCTAACTATTATCAATCATCTATTCAATCAAATTATTAATTACTTAATTGTTTATATAAATTTTCGATTTTCATATCTTGATAAAGTAATTTGTTGTTGTTAAGTCGGCTTACAGTGAACTCTATCACAGCCTCCAGAGGCTCATAAAGAGCCCCAACCAATCAGCGATTAGTCAGAAGCTATGTTACTAAAATAACGAGATCCTGATTGGCTGTTTTAACATACTGCTACTATGGAAACTCAAGGTCTCTTAATTACTATAAAATCCCTGTATTTTCTGTACATAAATGAATCCTGTAGTTAAGTGCTTCCCACGTATTTTGTGCCTTTTTCTTTGGTCTTCAAGTCGGTGTATAGTTCTAGCTCGGGGGGTACGGAATTAGCTTAGGGAAGCGAATATAGCGTTCCTAACCGGCCAGATATAACAGTTGTTTATATGTATACTTTATAAAAAAACTTCCCAATTTTTCTGAAGAAAACAAACCAGAAGACACTTTCAAATGAACAATTTACAAAACCTCCACCTAAAGCCCTTATGGGGATACTATCCGTCTCAAGCCCTTATGAAGGATAAAGGGTTGGGCATAGGGTTAGCAACCTTATCCCGTAGAAAGCTAACTCGCCAAGTGTTGGGGCAATCCTGAAAATTTCTCGTAATAGACATGACAAGCTCAGGAAACATTAAGAAGTACTCTATCCAATCATCGTTTGATTAGAAGTTTTGCTAGAAACATCACGAAAATGAAGTCACATGTAAAGGTTCTGATTGACTGATTACTACACTGCTACTATGTTTAGTAGTATTCGAGAATTTTGGGGAAAACCCAAAGACTTTTAAAACATTATAAAAACCCTTTATTTTCTGTACATGAATGAACCGTTGGAGTAAAGTGCTTCTCGTATGCTTTGCGCCTTTTTTCTCGTGTTCAATTGGCTGTGTAGATTTAGCTCGGGGGGTTAGGAGACTAGCTTAAGATTCGAGTATAGCGTTTAATCAGCAAGACTTATCACCAAGAAAACACGTTAACCAGAAGAAGTACTTAAACGTATTTTCCATATTCTATTACTGACATTTTAAAGAAACAACTAAATGTATACATACCATTTCTTATTCTTAGATTAGATACTTATGAATACATTTAGTAATAGACGATAGTTAAAGTGTCGTTTTTCAGAGATGTATTCAAATTGATGGGTGCTAAGTTCGAAACTTAGTATTAATATCTGAATGGAAGTCGTTCTCTCTACTTCAATCAAAGAAAAACAACAAAGGTATTTGACTGATATTTACAAAAACAACAACAATAGCAACAACCACCACAAAATTCATGTAACTTCAGTGAAAAGATATATTACTACCACTGGTTATTATACAAATATAATAATCATTATAATTAAGAAAAGATGGATAGTGGCTAGCAGTGTAATCCAATTTGACTCGCGTTTCATCCTATTTGGGACTCTTCAACTGGATGTACCTGCATCTCGGAATTGATGTTCACTGTGGGACTGCAACCCAGTACCGTTCGCTTCAAACGCCATCACGTTATCCACTCGACCAATGAGTCCTCATAGTCACTTACTTGTGTGATAAATTTGTCATTATAATTAATAATAATACTAACCAAATAACTAACTGTAAATCAGTAACTAGCCTGTTTTATGATAATCGAATTGCCGAATCATATAAACTCCAAATGATGATACCACTATATCCCTAGTTATGTTATATACCAACACATAAATAAAAATGAAATATGATATGTACTGTAAATAGTTGGAAAAAGATAACAGGGAAAGGAGAGAGAAAAGATTTTAAAAAGAAACTACTGTCTATAATTTCCGTACATCTTTGAAAGAAAAAACCAAAGTGACAAATGTAGTTTTATTACTTATCTCCATGTACTTTTATTTCTCTCTCCCTCCCCCCCCTCTCTCTCTCTATATATATATATATATATACAGTACTGTATTTCTATTTAACTATGATACTAAAAAAAATGGTCATTAATATCTTTCGGATGTCACATTTTAAGAAAATGGGGGGGGGGCGCACTAAGCATTCAAACCGTTATATAGATGTATATGTATATACATTAACATGTTATAATATCCTTTTTTTTCCCAAACGTTTCGGTTATCATAATTAATCAAGATAAGTAAACCAATCTTTACAACCTATATGATGATAATGATAATGATAATGATATTAATAATAATAAAATCTATAAACTGAAGGAAACTATTTTATGTTCATTTTCTACACACACACACACACATACATACATACATACACACACACAAATGCCTACATAAAGTGTTTCCAAGGGGCGAAATAAATAAAGAGATAAATAGTTCCAAAATATAAAATTAATTAATCATTTCACAGTTAATAAATATAACAACTAAATTAAATAATTTCATTATTCTTTGAAATGATTAATCTTTGGACATGTTCTACGAATATCGTCTCAGAGAATTCCACATTGTACATTATTTGCAGACTCTGGGACTGGTTGGAAAAAGCATAGAAATGGTCAGCGTTTGACATACTGTCGTGGTATGAAAGAAAGCTGCAAATGACTGGCTTCTGTTGGTCCTTCACGACTCTCTGGTTGGGGTCCAAAAGATGGTGCAACATAGTGGCTAGAGACGTTATCAGATATGGCTCAGTATAGAAGCCAGTAGCTATCCTGCTTTAACATTTATTTGATTTCTTCATAAAGAGTGGTCATAACTTCCTTAAGTGAAATAGTTCTTCTAGTTGTACATTTCGGCTTCCTTCACCATTATCCTTTTTTAATATGCATCTTTCATTGTTTTGTGTGGAGCATATATATCTGATGCCCTCTTGCACCAATATTTATGTGTTTAAATAAATAAAATATGGTTAATTTTAGATTTCTAGAAGGATATTATTATTATTATTATTATAAGCTTTATTCAATATTATATTATTTGGTACAAAATCGAATTCTCAGCATAAAGTATTTCAACATGTTTACGTTTCTTATTTCTTCGTTGCTCCTGATGATAAACATTCAGTGATCGCCAGTTGGATGTCAGCAGTTCAGTCAATCGACATATGAATAATGTATATTCTTTTTGCGGCATGTTCCCAGCAAACACAACATCTCTGATTAGGCCTTTTGTAACTTTTACAGCGAAAGGTTGTACAGTTTTCAGAAACGCACCGGAATAGGTTGTGTGCTTAATAGCCATAATGATGTATTAAAACAAACAATATTAGATAACTTGTTGAAATATCTAAATGACAGGAACAGGTAGCCCAGATGTTTAAGCAGGCCACCGATACTGATACATATTCATATTTTAAGTAGTATATAATAATTTTTATGTTGTTTTATGAATTAGAATAAATTTTAGAATTGGATTAAGAATTCGAATAAGTATGTTAACTTTTTAGATTATTTAAATTTGAAGATTGTTTTTATTATGAATTAATGTCAACTGAAGAATCATTGACAATCTAGACAAGTGTATTATAAGATTATTTTGATTTGCAATGATCTTTTCTACTTGATACCAACCTACAAATAAGCTAGTATGGTTGAGGGTAAGGAAAGACAGCTCTCGATCTCCAAATACTCTCACATGGCCAAGTACATACAACAACAAACAATCAAATCCTACTCATCACATTCTCACTACATGGTTGTTTATGAGATTGAAAGAACGAAAAGTGACTGTATGGCAATTTAATCAGATTGGTGGATACATGAACTGATCTAGAGGAGTTGAAAAATCCTGATTTCAAACCAATAGTTCACATAGGTTCAAGTATCCTGAAGAAATAAATGTTTATTTATTTATTTATTTAAACACATATATATTGGTACAAAAGGGCACCAGGTAAATATGCGCCATACTATTTGTGTGTGTGGGCTGTGATACTGCCCGGGTGCCCAAACCGAAGCAGGTGGTTTTCTTAGGGGGCCACCCTTCGAGACTTTGACCAAAAGGTCTGATCCACAAGGCAGTGGAGCATCGTGAGGAGATGCAGTCCCATGGTAGCCGTTGACCAATGACAGGTTCGTCATCCATTCGTTCCATCAGGATCCTGGAGCCGATGTGCACCATTGGTTTGTAATCAGAGTTTTCCAACTCCCCTAGGTGGACCCTCCCTGTCCACCAACCCGGTTAAAGCGCCGGACATTCGATTTTCGTCCTCTCACTTTCGTAAACAACAGTAATGCCACTAGAAGGCAGTGAGTAGGACTTCCCTGACAGAGGCTATATATTCGCTGGCCATGTAAGAGCATTTCGAGAGGGAGAGTAGACTCTCCCTACTCTCGGCCGTACCAGGGCATTTGGGGGCGAAGAAATAAATGAGGTATGAATCAATCATTGGTCACCAGCTACCATGGGACTACATCTCTTCACGATGCCCACTGCCTTGTGAATCAGATCTTTAGGTTGAAAGCTCTGTGTGTGCCCCCCCCCTAAGAAAACCACCTGTTTCGGTTTGGGCAGCCGAGCAATATCACAGCCCTCACACAAATTTGTGTAGCGCATATGTATCTTGTGCTCAGTTGTATCAATATTTATATGTTTAAATAAAATAAAATAGAAAACTATGCGACAGTTAAAAGTCAGTATTGTATTGAATAGACATTTTGACAATTTAATACTTCCCAGTGGTACATATTCATCACAGTACACTAAACTAAACACAAACTGTTTTGATCTGCACTTAACCGATAGACCACTGAGCTGGCATCCAACGGTGTTAATGTCTAACTTCAACTGATCCACGAAGTTGAGCAACCATTCACCAATTATCTTCAGTGAGTTCCTATCACACAACAGACGTGGTTTTGAACTCCACTGGTTACTGCTTCTCACTAGAGCTCCTAGATATACTTCTCGAAGTCACTACTGAGCATATGATTATATTAATTATAGAAGGGGTTTTTTCGTGGATCAGTTGAAGTTAGACATTAACACCGTTGGATACGAGCCCAGTGGTCTATCGGTTAAGGGCTTCGGCTCGAGACTGGTAGGTCCTGGGTTCGAATCTCGCGAGAGCGAGTTCGTGGATGCGCACTGCTGAGGAGTCCCATAATAGGACGAAACGGCCGTCCAGTGTTTCCAGGTTTTCGATGGTGGTCTAGCTTCAATTGACTCACGCTTTCAACTATAATAAATACTAAATCTCCATAAAACCCCTTCTATAATATATAATGGTTATTTTCATTTTTAACAGATGAATTTCATTTATTATGTTACTACAAGTTATACAACAGGGAAGTCGGACATTCAGCTATCTAAAAAACGTTTCATAAATCACATTCCTACATAATATCAATGGGATTCAGACAGTACTGACAATTTGAATTCAGTATATTTGAATCGATAAGTGTTTAGTTCGAGTCTTCTTTCCAGAATGTAGATATATCTAGCTGGAAAGTTTAAAATGTAACAAAACACATGATCCATATTATACTCTTTACCAAAATATACATAAACAGAACTCTTCTAACAACAAAGAAATATAGAAGAGGGTTAGGGGCGGCGAAACCAAAACGTGGCATCAGTTCACAAAGTCACTAACTTGTGGCCTTGGCCATGTTAGTAGATGCAGATTAGTTATTTGGGGTCAGTGCGACTATCGTAACCAATGGTTGGAGACTCTATGTGACATGGCTCAGAATCGATCACAATGGTGTAGGTGTATACACTCCTTATCTTCTCTTAAACCGTGAGATTAAAATTACTTCATATCTGTCTTTCTTCCTATATTATATCCTTATATACAGTCGTTCTTTTATATATTACCACCACTAAATTAACTACTTCTATGAATTTGATGTTGATCTTGTTGTGCTAACGAGGTATGGCAACTTGGACCGATGTATATATGCAGACCTCTAGATCAAAGGCTCCGGGTGTGTCCCCCTAAGAAAACCACCTGTTTCAGTTCGGGCACCTGGTCAGTATCCCAGCTCTCACACAAATCGAATTTGATTTGTGTGGCGCATATGTATCTGGTGCTCCTTTGTATCAATAATTATGTGTTCACATAAATAAATAAACAGTTGACTTAAAAATAAATCTAACTTTTAGTTCGGTAATCTTTTATTATTTGAAATAGATTGGATTAGCTTATTGAATTAAAAACCTTAGATTTATTTTAAATGAAATCGATGAGATTTTACAAATACAGATACAGATCATCCAATGCTTCCAGGTTTTCCTTGGTAGTCTAAATTCAATTGACTCACGGTTTCAACTGTGAAAATACTAAATCTCCACAAAAAACCCCTTCTGAAATACAGATAATTCCCGTTTAATCATTAAAAAGTAAAAGCACAAAACTTAGCGAAGTAACCTCTTTTCAACGAATTTATTATCAAAGTGTACAATCGTATATATATATGAAAGATTTCTTTTTGTTAAAGTACTAATTCCCTGAGGTAATCTCAACATGAATAACCAAAATGATGTAATAGAATGATTGCAATACTAGATTACGTAATATGAGTAATTATAATAAATTTAGTGCATAAAATTTGATTACACTGACTACATTTCTTTTTGTTACCGTAATTAAAGGTCATTAAAGGTCATAGAGATGTAAAATTAATAAGGTGATAAGTATTCATGAATAAAGTAACGAGAATATATGACATAAGTAAAGGGGAATGCAGTAATAATAATAATAATAATAATAAATTTTCATGTATATACGATTGTACAGTTTGATAACAAATTTGTTGAAATGAGATCCCTTCACTGAACTTCATGGTTTTAATTTTTAACACATTATTCTTCTATAGTTGAAATCATGTATCAATTGAAGCTAGACCACAATGGAAAACCTGAAAGCACTGAACAGCCAACTCGTCCTATTGTGGGACTCCTCAGCAATGAGCATCCACGATCCCACACTCTCGAGATTCGAACCCAGAACCTGTCAGTCTCGCACGTGAGCGCTTAAACCCTAGAACCACTGAGCCGGCATCCAACGGTGTTAATTTCTAACTTCAACAAATCCACAAAATTCTTCTTTGTTATTTATTTATTTATCATTTATTTAAACACATAAATATTGGTACAAAAAAGCACCAGATAAATATGTGCCTCACAAGTCTCATTCGATTTGTGTGAGCGCTGTCATACTGCACAGGTGCACAGACTGAAGCAGGTGGTTTTCTTAAGGAGCCACATCCGGAGACTTTGACCTAAAGATCTGATCCACAAGGCAGTGGAGCATCGTAAGGAGATGTAGTCCCATGGTGGCCGGTGACAAACGATTGATTCATACACCATTTGTTTCCTTGGTTTACTGCAGCCCATGTGCACCATTGCTTTGGAATCAAGGTTTTCCAACTCCCCTAGATGGACTTTCCGTGTCCACCAAACCGATTAATGTGCCGGACATTTACTTTCCGTCCTCTCACTTTTGCGAACAACATCTGTGGCACGAGAAGGCAGTGAGTAGAACTTCCCTGTCAGAGGCTATATATTCGCGTGGCCATATAAGAGCATTTGGAGAGAGAGAGAGCGGACTCTCCCCACTCTCGGCCGTACCAGGACATTTAGGGGCCTTATTATTTTACATTTATTCAGAGTGAAAATACTATGAAACTGTTCATTCAAATTTAAATGAATATTCTTAGATAAAAATAAATCATTGATAATAAAATATGTTTATCAATGATACATATATATGAACTTTCGTCTAAATTAGAGCGAATAGTTTCATTATATTTGAGCGCCATGTTTATATAAGACATTAATTAGGAATAATATATATTTGTAAGATTTCAGTGAATGAATTTGAAGTAAATCCAAGGAATTCAAGGAATTAATTCCTTTGAAAAAGTTTGGACCAGATTGCCAGGTGAAATGTTGGATTTACTTGAAATTCTTTCGCTGAGATTTTACAAATATATATTCTTCTTCCTATTTAATGTATATATTCATATGTTGTAAAGTAGCAAAAGTAATCATGATGACATAGTTACAGAAATGAAAAAGAAAATAGTCATTAATCAATATACACTAATGTAAAGAGTAATACATAATGTCAAATGAAATACTATACAAACCTATTTTAAATTTTCATTTTATTGTATTAATGTTATATCTTTATGTCCCGTTTGTTTCTGTTAGTCAATAATAATTAATATTCATCGTTTTTAAAGAGTTGAGATCATGAGTCAATCGGTTAAGTGCTCTAGTGCGAGACTGGTAGATCTTGAGTTCGAATCTCACGAGTGCGGGATCGTGGATGCTCACTGCTGAGGAATTCCATAATAGGAATAAACAATCGTCCTATGCTTTCAAGTTTTCAATGGTGGTCTAACTTCAATTGACTAACACTTTCAACTATAAATAAACACCACATATATCATCAATATTCTAATCATATTTTAGAAATAAAACCATTTTAAATGTCATATTCCGTTTAGTAGACAAAATTGTATTCATCATTAAATAATTAAATAATGAATTTTACATATTAGAAACTGAACACATATTATTGAACTCACTTTCAAATTAGATGATAATGTCACTTTTAGTAAACAACTAGTAACCATTCTATGAATAACAATTTATGGGCATCCAAATTGTTAAATTTTAATTAAATAATGAAAAATATATTATCCATTATTTTCATTGATATTCAGTTAAAAAAATAAACATTGAAAAAAATAAATAATCAAATAGACCAATAGGCTTCTTAGTTCAATCTCTTATTTGATTGGATAAAAAAATTTAACCAATCACATAAATACTTAGATATATAACTCGAACTTAAACAGCTGATTGAGAAAAATATAAAAAAAATGGAATTACGAAAAAAAAAATCAGACGATATTTTCAGTAGCTTTAAAAAACTGAGTGCACAGAAATTTATGAAGCAATACATGGATGTACCATGAATTCTGTATAGAAAAGTTTATTTTATTATACTTGGAATTTTTTCATGAGATATAAACAGAAAATTCTGTAAATTTATTACAGTCAGTCATTCACAACGTAGAACTTCGTACATACATACATCAGTTCGAGTTGACATATCACATTAGCACAGAGATGCAGTTGTCCATTCAAATCCCATAGTGATAGAAGTAGTAAGAGTATAAGCATTATGTGAAAGATTAGGGTTTTAAGATTTTATTAAAGGAGTATAATCCAGTGAAATGAATTTGTAAAGAGAAAAAAAATAGAAACATGAAGAATTCAGATTAGAATTTGTTAGAACACAAAGAGTGGATGCACCTTTGCCATTGCAAACGATTTTGAGCCATGTCATTCAAGGTCTCTAACCATCGATTTCTATCATCTCGTGGATCCCAACCAGGTAGTCTACACCTACCAACATGGCTCAGTCCACTTGTCAGTGACTTTATGGATTTGTGCCACATTTTGGTCTAGCCGGCCGTAGCTTTCTTCCAACCTACTATTACACCATAAAACATTGCACGTCGGGGCAAAATGTATTACATAAAGCAATGGTATATATTTCATCTTCCAGGTTCTGAAACAGCTTATTAAAAGTATTTTAATAAAACACAGTGATTTAAAAATACATCATTTTAGCTGTCTAGGTTGAAAATTAAAACGTAAGCTACATATCAATTTATGTTACATTTAATATTTCTTGAACTATAGTAGACTTTTTAAGAACTTTCATTTAAATTAGAGAGAATAGTTTCACAGTATTAGGGCGCCGAGTAGATGTAAGACATTAAATAAGAATAATATATTTGTAAAATTTCAGTGAACGAATTTGAAGTAAATCTAACGTTTCGCCTGACAACCTCGGCCAGGCTTTTTCAAGGAAATTTATTTTATTTCTTTAAACACGTAAATATTGGTACAAATAGGCACCAGATATATATGCGCCACACACAAATCTCAGCTAATTTGTGTGAGGGCTGTGATACTGCCCGGCTGCCCAAACCTAAACATGTGGTTTTCTTAGGGGGCCACACCCCAAACCTTTGACCTAAAGATCTGATCCACAAGGCAGTGAAGCATCGTGAGGAGATATAGTCCCATGGTAGCCAGTGACCAACGATTGATTCATACGCCATTTGTTCCATCAAGATACTGGGGTCCATGTACACCATTGGTTTGGAATCAGGGTTTGCCAACTCCCCTAGGTAAACTTTCCGTGTCCACCAACCCGTTTAAAGCGCCGGACATTCACTTTTCGTCCTCTCAATTTCGTAAACAACACCCATGTCACGAGAAGGCAGTGAGTAGGACTTCCCTGTCAGAGTCTGTATATGCGTGGTCATGTAAGAGTATTTGGAGAGAGAGAGAGCGGACTCTCCCCACTCTCGGCCGTTCCAGGACATTTGGGTACTTTTGTGATACTCTATCCAATTTTTTAAGAGCTTTACGGTTTTGTTGAAACAAATAGCTCAGTAAAAGTAGCGTTATTTCTTGTCACTTCATCTTTTTTGAAATATACAATTATATTTATTTGAGTTAATTTCGGTGATAGTAATTGTTAGTTAGCATAACATTAAGTAGACGATCTCATTAGACTTTTATTGAATATATATTGTTGGCAAAATTTTAGGGACAATAAGATTTACACTCACTGTGGTATCAATATGTAGTGATGTTATCTTTAGCAAGTATAATGAAATTTGATCAGTTTAAATAAAGTTCAATGTTGTACCTAATTTAGGTCATACATACTGATGAAATTAGGCAAATCAATAGAACTGTTAAAAGTAATTCGTTCTGTAATCAGATGTAATGGTTGACATTTGATCTTCGGATATGAATCTACCCAATGAAACCACTCACTGGGCTTGATCATTTGAGCGTGTGTTAAATAGTAAAATAATTCTTCAGTTTTCAGCTTATAAACTTGGTTAGTCTACATTTTATGTACTTGAAACTCAAAGACATATTGGTTTTCTCCAGTCAAACTATATAATTTCTACGGCTTTAATAACCCTAGTCAAACTAACTATTTACCAATGACTATTAATGATAAACTAGTTAAAATCAGTCTTTTGATATCTTTATAAGTGTTCCCTACCTCGATTTACCATGTTCGTTGAAGTAAAACTAAGATTGAAGAAGACTACGAGCTTCCAGAACAAGAGTCGACATTAGCACATGTAGTTGTTGACTGAGATGTACTAGTAGATGTGGACTACTTTGATGGAGTCCGTGCTATAATAGTAGTCACTGCTTAAAGGCACAGGATGATATCCCTTAGGATTGGTCGTAGGAATCCATTCATTCTTTATCTTTTTTAAAATCTTGAGCCTCAATATTATTTAGTAATTTTATAATGCTTCAGTTTATCTCTAAAAAAATAATATCCAAGTTTCAGCCTTTTTCACCGTCTCTAACGCTACTATTGTTTTTACTACTGTTCAATTCACCTGGGTATTTTCATTACACTGTGCTTCTATCCAGTGGTAACTTAGACTGATATAGATTCATTCTGGGCTTTATGCTGACTGGTTAGCAGAATGATTTAAGTTTTATGGCATTTCTTTATAATTGAGTAATCAAAGATCTAACACACATATAAAAAGCTATTTAAACTATTCAATTTGACATTTTTTGTTAGCCAAAAAGAATTGAGATTCTAAATTAGGATATATAATCTACTACTATGAATAAGGATTAGAACCTTTAGCTTAGAATGATACATGTGAAAGTGTTTGTTTCACGGATTTGAGTAACTTACTTGTTGGTTCAATCCATTTCCATTTAAAGTAAGTGCCGGTAATCTTATTTTTAGAACAACAGTAGTAATATTCCAATTTATCCACCTACATCAAAAATCACAACATTACTAAATAAGGAACTGTAAAATTCTATCACATTAGTAAATAGTTTCATGTAGTCATGCCCTTATTATGAGCTAAAATGTATTTGTGAAGGTATTACACAAGTTGAAAGGGTTTTTCATCACAAATTTATGTCAGAATGAGGATTTATGGAAACTACAGTAATTCTAATAGTTGGATTTATGATTCGATCAAAGATAGACTACCATTGAAAACCTCGAAATGTTGAGGAGTCCCATACTAAAACAAAATGGTCGTCTAGTGCTTCCAGGTTTTCAATGGTGGTCTAGTTTAGATTAACTAATGGATTCAACAAATTTATATCACTTTAAGAACACTTGAAAATTAAAGAGCAATAGAAAATTATTTTATCTAAGTTCAGGTTATCATGCAACTATGCACTGAAGATTCTATACGGAATCAAATCCATGTAGATACAACAGCATGCGGCATAGACAGCTAAACAATTCTTATGTATATTCCGCCCTGGTACGGCCTAGAGTGAAGAGAGTCGTTTCTCCCTCTCTAAACGCTCTCACATAGCCACGTGTATATAGCCTCTACCACGGAATTCTTACTCATTACATTCTCGCATCATTAATGTTGTTTACGAAATTGAGAGGACGAAAAGCGAATGTCCGGCGCTTTATTCCGATTAGTGGACACGGACGGTTCACCTAGGGAAGTTGGAAAACCCTGATTCCAAACCAATGGTGCACATCGGCTCCAGTATCCTGATGGAACAAATGGGTCATGAATCAATCGTTGATCACCGGCTACCATGAGACTGCATCTCCTCACGATGCTCCACTGCCTTCTGGAGCATATATATCTGGTGCCCATTTGTACCAATATTTATGTGTTTAAATAGATAAATAAGAATCATTTTTACAGGATTTGTTTCTTTGTAACCATTTATATCTATTAAAGCGTTTATGAAAATGTAATTAGTTAAATTATTTTCCATAAAAGAAACTTTAAAAAAAAACGGGAACTAAGACAAGGAGAATGATTGTTTACTAAAAAAATCTATGATCATGAATCATTTTTTGTTAATAAAATAAATAAACATTCGCAAATACAAATACAATGATGAATATAATCAAAATAGAAGTTAATGAAGGATAGAGAATTACATAAACAAAAACAAAGAATGAGAATTATAAGTAAAGTTGGATAGTGGCTAGTAGTAGAATCCAGAATGCGCGTTTCGTCCTAATTGGGACTCGTCAGCTGGATGTACCTGCATCTCAGAGTTGATGTTCACTCTGGGACTAGAACACAGTAGCTTTCACTTTAAACGCCATCGCGTTATCCATTTAGCTACTGAGTCTTGATAGCCATTTGCTTCTGCAATGAGATGAAATTTGAATTCATTTCGTATTGTTTGTTTGAATCTTCCCATAGATGTTTAGGACTGCAGTTGATAAGTTTCTTATTGGCATAGGACGAAACACATGTCCTGGATTCCACTGCTAGCCACTATCCATCTTTGCTTACAATGCTTGTGAATTAAGGTTATATCGAGGTAATACGCACAGTATGCACATATGCCAACAAGAGAATGATGAATTGCAGTCCTAATTATCAATGAGAAGATTCAAACAAACAATACCAAGTGAATTTAAAGAAACAGAATTTTGATCACAATTACACAAAAGAGCAACCGTCATTTTAAACGCTATTGGGCTGTTGTGTCTTTTAGTATGCTATTTTGTAGCGCTTCCCAAGAACAGTACATTTAATTTGTACCGGTTGAATTGCTTGTACTTCTGGCTACTTGTGGAATATATTTATTCCTCCTTCGGACTTCGACTTCTCTCTCTAGTTAGTAGGGCTGAGAAGCATCTGAGTAGCTAGCTTATTGGTCTTTGGTCACAAATCTTTGTTCTGTTCGCAGACTAGGTGAACTCGTAATCGCTTCAAACATAGCAGATTTAAAGATTAAGAGTCACCCGTGTGACTTCAAAGTTCCGGGTCCAACTCGTGTTGGCGTCGTAGAAATACAGTGATAAGGAACCTCATACTACTATGAAGTAACCATCTAGTACTTCTTGGTTTCCATTAGTGGTCAATGGATTTGAGTCCCGGAGTGATTATCAACTCTAGGATGTAGGTACGCCAAGTTGACAAGTACTAAATAAGACAAAACCAGAGTCCTATATTCCACTTTTTTAACTTGCGAATTTCCTTTAAACATCTCATTTTATAAAATAATTTACAATAGATCCAATTAAAATTTAGAAACTATTGTGGTGTGGGTTACTTATATCCACATAAGTAGTATATGGTGATGATCAGACATAGAATGTATTTCACTAGATGATTGATAAGGAAAGAACCGACACGGAATTCAATCGGTATGAAAATGTATGAACAATGAAATCAGAGAAGATGAACTGATATTCGCAATAGGGATGTTCAAGATTCAGGTAATTGATTGATAGTTTGAAAATTAACTGCTTACTGCATGGATGTCAGATTTTACTGAGATAGTCTGTAATTTTGTGCCTGAATACGTCCGATTGTCCCCACTCCTGTTCTTGTTCACTACATTGAGGCCAATAGAAGGTGATTGACACATCTTATAACAAACATGTAATAATATTTATATTATTACAAAAGGAGACTTATGAACTGATTGTGAAATACATCAGTTCACCCACAAATTTGTAACACATCACTTTCAGAATTGCCACGTCATTAAATAATTTTTAAAAAAAACTGTAATCATATAATCAGAAGAGATTTTTGTGGAGTTCTTAGTAATTTCATAGTTGAAATCATGAGTTAATGGATGATAGGCCACCATGGAAAATCTAGAAGCACTGAACGGCCGTTTCGTTTGGTGGTTAAGCGTTCGCGCGCGAGACTGATATGTTCTGGGTTCGAATCTCGCAAGGCGGAATTGTGGATGCACACTGCTGAAGAGTCCCACAATAAGATGAAACGGCCGTCTAGTGCTTCCAGGTTTTCCATTATGGTCTAGCATCAATTGACTCATTATTTCAACTATGTAATCATATAAATTATTTACAAATTATGATCCGTTCAAATGTAAAAAATACAATATTAATAGAATAGGAAAAAAATTATAAACCAATTTTCGGAACCATAATTAAACTAAACAAACAAAAACATAAAACACTTAAAATGTGTAAATCATCAACTTTAAGTTAATTTTTATGATAATTATGTTTCTTTCTGTTAGCGGGAAATAAAAACCGGATTAAGGAATGTTATGTGCATGATCGCAATAGCGCACACTGATTGACTAATTCTAAACCAATCAGCCCTGGCAAATTATTGGAGAAGCATCTAGAAGCTTCTTATGCATATACTATAAATATATGAACATTTTTCAAACCACTGATTGCTGTTCACCTACCCTTGTTATTTTGAATAAACAACTTCGTTCCTGTTTAACGTGTTCTGATTTTCGGGAGGGGGGGGGCCGGTCTTGTCGAATGTCATTGTATAAGTATATTAAGCAATAGGAGTAGCTGCGTTGTTTATTAGCAAAAACAATTATAACACTTTCTTTACCTTTTTTTCTTCTTATTTTCCATAATCTAAATACTAGGTAGCAACAGTATAAGAAACAGTTAACTTTTGAAGAGATCTCAATTAATGCATAAACACTTTACCTTAGGGTTGTAAAGTCATTACAATAAATAATATGCATAAATCATAAGTATTCAATTAGTAGTAATATCTCACAAGAGTTCATATCAATGACACACGAAACCCGTACAAGCAGTCTAGACTGCTTATCGGTCCTGCTTCTGCCTAATCCAGCCAGTTAAATCCAGAACACCAATAACAGCCTCTGCGGTATGATTCGTTTATTTCAAACATATTGGGTTTATATACTAATCAAACTAGACTACATTGTACCATAAAATAGAAAATAACATGTGTACAAGATTTAGCCAAATGCAGCTGTGAGTAGGGGAAACAGTAATTGACTCATGAAATATGTCTACTTTATGTCTAAACATTATAATTTAATTATAAGCCAAACTTTTTTGATTACAGAAGATAACATAGACTAGTATGAAACTCTTGAGCAGTATGCACCTACAATCCTACCATGGACCAGGTTCTAATTCTTTAGGCCTCACATTAAGCGGATTTACTTTAGACTAATCAATTTCCAACTAATGGACAACATTTCCATACTAGAACAAGATCAATATCCACTGTTCCATGATTTTAAATAGTTTTCTATGTTAACCACTACATGTGGAAAGGGCTAACCTTTAAATTCAGATGAAAACTGCTATACTTGAATAAAGGTACTGCAAACTTTCAAACACTCCTTTTAAAAAAAAGTAAGCTATGGACAGATCATATGTGATCTGATTGTCACTATAGATCATGTTCTTTTGAACTCTGAAAAAAAAATTAACGGTAAGCGTAAAGTATACTTCGAGACGACCTTGAAGCCTTAACTCATTGTATCCAATTAGATGGCATAGATAGTTGAATGAGGATTAAGATAAGGATATTAGAATCCTTGTATTATTGTTAAGGTCAATTCATAAAGAAAAACTTAACCTGAACTTGCCAATGCTTATTCTTAATAATAAATCCTAATCCGATTATGATATTTGCACCATGAACTTGAATTATTTCTTTTTGGGTCCTCATTAGTTCAGCTGAATTCTTTATGTTATGTTAACCAAACAAACTACAACTGTTGAGATAAGATGGTGGTTGGAGGTGGTCAACAGGAAACCCTAAACCCGGGTTTCGTGCTACTTGACACTCGTCAGCAAGATGTACCTGCAATCTTGAGGGAACTGGTGCTCCCTGACGGATTCGATCCCGTGTCACTCAGCTTCACAGTCAGAGACGTTGCCACTGAGCTATCCGGGCCGCGACCGACCTCCTATAGGACTGAAATGTAATCACAATTGATTGATCACCACAACAACAACTGTCTTCGGAAAAATTGTAAAGTATCAAACAACTAACACGAATTTGCTACTAATTACAGCAAACTAAGTGAAAGTTATGAATTTCTTTGTAAAAGTAAAATATATAGAAATAACAGTATAGTAATTCACTTGAATGAATCTGTAACAGACTAATATTATTCACCTATAGAATGCACCCAACAAAGGTTATTCTTGTCTGCCCCCCAAATGCCCTGGTACGTCCGAGAGTGGGGAGAATGTGCTCTCCCTCTCCAAATGCTCTCACATGGCCAACTGAATATATAGCCTCTTCCAGGGAAGTCCTACTCACTGTCTTTTCGTGGCGGGGGCGCTGCTTACGAAATTGAGAAGACGAAAAGCGGAGGTCCGGCACTTCAATCGGATTGGCGGACACGGAAAGTTCACCTAAGGGAGTTGGGAAACTCTGATTACAAACCAATAGTGAACATGGGCTCCAGTATCCTGAGGAAACAAATGGTGTATGAATCAATCGTTGGTCACCGGCTACCATGGGAATGCATCTCCTCACGATGCTCCACTACCTTGTAGATCAAATCTTTATGTCAACGTCTCCGAGTGTGGCCACCTGAGAAAACCACCTGTTTTGGTTTGGGCTTCTGGGCAGTATCACAGCCCTGACACAAATCAAATGAGATTTATGTGGCGCATATTTATCTTGTGCCCCTTTGTACCAATATTTATGTTTAAATAAACAAATATGTACATCGTAAAAGAATGAAAGCTTATGTTGTTGTAAAATCCGTATCTGTCGACATAAGTAGTATACACCACAATATGACTAAATTTGTCGTTTTAATTATTTTATACTTATTCAGTTGATTAATGTTGTGACGTGCGATGTCCAAAAACTGACATAGCTATCCTGTGTGCTACGCGCTAGCCCAACAACTGGCTGCTTGAGCGAGAATACAAGTGTGAAGAGAAAGTGTATAGGACTACCGAATAAAATGTACTAATACTTATTCATATATATATCCACAAATTATACTTGGACATAATAAATGTCAGAAAATCAACGCTTGCATCAACCAGCTATTATATATGTATTAATTATAAACTGTGTTTCTAAATGATATGAAATATGAGGAATTTCTTACAGCTTAATAGTTCTGCATATGGAAGTCTCTTCCCAATGATCATAGAATTTATTAGTTAACTACTCACATTGATAAAAGCCAAAAACGGTATTATTTTATTTTAACACATAAATATTGGTACAAGGAAGCACCAGATCAATATGCGCCACATAAATCTCATTTGATTTGTGTCAGGGCTGTGATACTACTCAGGTGCCCAAACCGGAAAAGGTAGTTTTCTTAGGGGGCCAGACCCCGAGCCTATGACCTGAAGGTCTAGTCCACAAGGCAGTGGAGCATCGTAAGGAGATGCAGTCCCATGGTAGCCGGTGACCAGCGATCGGTTCATACTCCATTTGTTCACTCAGGATCCTGAAGCCCATGTGGACCATTGTTTTGTAATCAGAGTTTTCCAACTCCCTTAGGTGAACTTTCCGTGTCCACCAACCCGGTTAAAGCGCCGGACATTCGCTTTTCGTCCTCTCAATTTCGTAAACAACAGTAGTGGCACAAGAAAGCAGTGAGTAGGACTTCCCTGGAAGAGGCTATATATTCGCGTGGCCATGTGAGAGCATTTAGAGAGGGAGAGCGTACTCTCCCCACTCTCGGACGTACCAGGGCACTTGGGGGCCCAAACAATTTACTCGTCAAATGTCACAAAATCAAATAAGAAAATTAATATCATTCCTGTTAACTAATATTCTGAATCTTGGTATTTTATAGAACGCGTCTGAAGAAAATTTCTATGCTAAATTTACCTTGTAAATTACCAATCCTTCGCAAAAGACGGACTACCTAAATAATGAGTTTCTGATGCTGTCGAGGGAGGAATGACTCGTTAGAACTAAACAAAACACTAATTGCAGCTTCACAAAAACCTTGTATCAATAGCTGTGTTTCGTGAAAGTCTTCGCATTGATCGGATATCAGGCTCACATAGCAATGATTGTCTTTGCTAAATCTTAATCATGTATGAGCAAATATCGAGATAGATCTATACTAGCAACTAAACAAAACAATTCGAAAGAAATTTCTAAAGTCCCATCAAAAATGTAGGTAGCTAGGATGCCCTAAGCTTACGCAAACTATCAGCGGGAATCCACTTTACATCTTCATGGAGTTGCTTTCTTTGAGCTGGTTAGTTTATTCGCGGAGCTATCATTGTCTCTCTAGATGTCATTTGTAGCGTAAACTCCAGACAGAAGTAAGCTATTCGAATTCCTCCAGTTCATAGAATGCAACCCTCAAAATCATCTACCTGAGCTCCATATCTTTTCTATCATCTCAAAGTGATTATGTGTGCTTATTGTCATTCATAAAGTACCACAAGAACCTCAAAGGTTCTTAATATGACCTATAAAAACTTACCCCGACCCCAATGAATGCTTTATAATGTCTTAAAATCCCTAGATTTTCTTTTTAAATGAAACAGCTTACAACCTGATGAAATATTTGATATAACCAAGTGGAACAGCATGATAGTAAAGACAGATTGTACTGACAATACATAAGTTGACAACCAATGAGACTGTTACCCTTCTTTTCCCGGTACTTTATCCGTCAATAAGTCACATGAATATCCAAAGATAATGAGTGGCCAGTGACTAAGAAAAATTTCTATTTAGCAAAAATCTAACATTTAATCAGTATTTAGAAACTTAAAATTACATTTGTAGAAGTGATTTGCGTTGGTTGGCTAAATGGCAGAATATGTTGGCCTATTATTCAGATCAAGTAACAAAAGATACCAAAATCGAGAGATTTCTAACTAACGGTAAATTAGTGGTTTCTAATTCCTAATAGTATCGCATTTGTTTATAATGATTTACGCGCATACATTGAAAACAGGTCATTTCTCGCAGGCTGATATTATCAATTAAGACGAGTATGGCCATATGGAACACAAATGACAGTGTAATAGTCATTACGTTACAACGTTGGATGCCGGCTCAGTGATCTGTCAGTTAAGTGCTATGGCGCGAGACTGGTAGGTCCTGGATTCGAATCCCGCTAGGCGGGATTGTGGATGCGTACTGCTGAGGAGTCCCACAATAGGACGAAACGGCCCTCCAGTGCTTCCAGGTTTTCCATGGTGATCTAGCTTCAATAGACTCATGATCTTACCTATATAATACAGGTATCATTGAATTAGATCAGCACTAACACAAAAACTAGGGAGAAATACGATACTGATTATTACCTAATGATCAAACACATGTAAAAAACCATAACACTTATATACCTACCTACCTACCTATCAGCCTATTATTGACGTTACACTTAGAAAATAAGACATGATAATATAATAACCAATTAAATAATTTACATGATAATAATCAGTAAAGCAATGAAGTTAAAAAGGCAACAAGGGAGAGAGAGATAGATAAAAGATAATGGTAAGAAATGCAACAGACACACACACACACACAGTTTGGACAGTCGAAATTAAAATTTACAAATCAGTATGATTAGTTGTAAAGGAAAAAAAGCAAACAAAACATGAATTCTGATATTCTGCCAGAAAATAAAATGTATGATAATTTGGCAATATGTTTAATTACATTTCATTGATAGAATAAGGAGTTCGTGTAGTCAGTAGAGCAGTAGCGGCAGAGACAGTAGTAGTAGGATTATTAGTAGTTATACATGTAGTGGTAGCGGTATTATTATTGTTATCGATGACAGTACCGACAACAATAACATTTTGATGTTGTTGTCTAACCAAATCAGATGGTACTGTAACAGTTGGACGAACAATACCGAATGGTTCAATATTTTGGAAATCTGATAGAAAATCATCAAACTCTTTTAACATTCTTTCATGTCGTTCTAATTCATCAACTAAAGCGTCAGCATCGAATAAAGATGACTGAGCTGTGTTCACAACACTAGGAGAAATTGTAGTTGAATTATTGTTACTGACAACCGTATTAGTAGCAGTATGATTGATTTGTGGTACTTGGAATAGGTCTAGATTAGCTCTTTCACGAAGTTCAGCAAATAAGTGTGTCAATCGTGCACCACTAACACCGAATGTACTAAACGGTAATTGAAGTGGTACTTGTTTACTAATTAAATCATCATCTTCATCATCACTAACTGATTCTTTATCAACTGGTGAACTAGTATATTGAGATCTAAGATTTTTGATTAATTCCTGTATGTCAATATCGTCAATTATAGGAGCATTATGTTGTTCATTGATTTCTATGTCTTGTTTAACATGAGGTATTTCTCTGTCAGTTGTATGAGAAGATTCATTATCAGCATTGGAATCAACTGAATCTGACTCTCTACCGCCATCAACATCACAATGATCATCATCCTCTTCCTCCTCCTCCTCATCGTCGTCATCATCATCATGTGATGAGTCAGCCTGTTCTTCTTGTGTTTCAAGTATTCCTGTATGCTTGAATCTTCGAGCAACCTAGAAGAAAAGCATGGATTACTAAGATACTAATAATAAATAAAATTAGGGAAAGGTTAAGTAATGACGTAAACAATCAGCGACCTACTACAAATTGGCGTTATTCACTTTATATGCTGTATCCGAACGAAGATAGTAGATATGTCAATCCCCGAAACTATTTTATGGATTACTGTTCAATATATATCCCTATTATGTAATTACTAAGTGACCGGATTAATATATTTTGTTTATCGTATGCTTTTGTTCAAAACAGCAACCATTATTAAGCTGCTTATCATTTCTAATTTATTCTCAATCAATAGTTGACAGCTTATCCTACTTACAACAAATTTTGGCTTGTTCATGTATAACTCTGATTTTTCAATATATGGAGTGTTTTGATCCAGTAGTCGAACGCGTCGACAACTTCACTCATCTTGGAAATCTGATCATCCTTAATGAGTTGGCATCTGACGAAATCTCTACACGGATTCAGAAAGCTCGTTTGGCTTTTGATAACTTACATCACCTATGGAGAAAGAGAGATATCCGTCCATCAATAAAAAAACGAGTATACTACACAGCAATTCGTTCTGTTATACTTTACGGCTACGAAACGTGGCCATTAAGAGTAGAGGATACTCGTAAGTTACTAGTATTTGATCAAACATATCTTAGAAATATTGCCAGTATCTGCTGGGATCACAGGGTAAGTATTAAACACGTTAGACCCACGGTATTAGAGAATGACGGTAAATCAGTTGATGAGGTTGTGAATCTTCATCGACTGAAATGGTTGAGTCACGTGCTACGCATGCCCAACCACTGACTACCAAGGCGCGAAATTCTGACTAGTGTTAAAGACAGATGGAAGAAGGTTAAACCGGCCAAACCAAAACGTGGCATCAGTTCGCAAAGTCACCAACTTCTCGTCTGAGTCATGTTGGTAGATGCAGACTACTTGGTTGGGGTCCGCGCGACTGTCGTAATCAGTGGTTGGAGACTCTACAGTGACATGGCTCAGAATCAAACACAATAGTGTAGGTATATACACTATTTGTCTTCCCTTAAACCATGAGATTAAGATTACTTTATACCTTTCTTTCTACGAACTCATCCTTTCTCCCTGTATCATACCCTTATATGCAATCATTTTTTTGTGTATTACTACCACTGAAGTAACTGCTACTATGAATTTGGTGTTCATCTCGTTTTGCTAACGAGGTGTGGCAACTTGGACCGATGCGTATATGTGCCTGGTCCTACGTTATAGGTGACTGAGTGATTTCAGCACGTGATATCGATTAGCATCACAAGAAAGCATTGTAAAATAATCTATGATACAAAACCAAAACCTGATAATCATGCCTTAACTTCATTGACACATAGGTGATTTAACCCCGGAGTATACCCCTAACAATGAGTTGAAGACATATAATTTGATAGATATTGCTTTCTTTTGTTTGTCTAGAACACTTACACTTTATCATATCCGTAAAAATTGAATTCAACTGAGAATGAGGATGAATAAAGAAACAAAGATGGCAAAGATTGTCAGTACAAACAACCCCATAACTTGTAGACACAGGATATACAAGCTAGTATCTTATTTCATAATGGTAGAACATGTAAATCCTACATTTCCAGTTCACGAAACTAATTATACAGTGTCTGTACAGTTATACTAAGCTATATACATTATATAATATATGCACCAAGATACAAATGATGGATAGGAAGAAATTAATTTACTCGTTCAGCCGATTTTTTACTTAATAATTGACTAGCTGGATCAAATAATTCATCCGATTCCGATTCGTATTGTTCAACTGCAAAAGCTGGCTTCACCCGACTATAACGAGAGTATGAAAAACAAAGAATTCGATCAAATACATATGTAAGTATAAAAACAATAAGATCACAATGGGTCAGCGAGGCATAGTGATCAATGTACTCAGCTCAGAACCAACCATTCAGGTTGGAATTCTGCCTTACTTACGTTATTTTGGTCAGTATCCCTCCTGTTATAGTACAAATATTATGGATCAAAGACAAGAAATTGTGATGAAGTAAATCACTTACCAAAAGTAGATTCGTATACTTAGGTTTGAGCCAAACTTTATGTGTGAGGGGTTAGTGATAATACCCAGAGGAACTTAAACCTGAGACCTAGTGATTGCAAGTCGAACACACTAACCACTAAATCATTACTTAACAAATAAACCTGTAATTGGTAACAATATCAAAAAAAGCAGTTAAAACAAGCTTACCATGGCAATTTAGACTGCTCAAATCGAATCATATCAACAGTCTGTGTGCTAGTAAGCGGTTTAATAATAGGTGTCTCTGAGACACGAACATGTTTCTGTGACTTTTTGTGATTACGTAACGCATGGAAGTTTACACTATGATGACCATTTGTATCGAATATCTAGATATTTAAAAAAAAAAGAAAGTGTGAAATGATAGAGAAATCCAGCGATTGTTAAAGTAGCACTATAAAATACCACAAATTAAAACAAGTAACAACCAGTAGACAGCATACATATTCAGTGTACTAATTACTGAATAGTGATTAATGTCATATTTATTTAGACCTCTGATACTGATGGAATCCTATTAACCAATTTACTATGTAGCCACTAATCTAAGTGATTCAATATGATATAAGATTATTAGAGTTAGTTGGCTGGAAATCATGTTTGATTTAGGTTCCGTTCTAGTTGGCACTTATCTGGAAAGTATGCTTGCAATTTTGCAAAAGATGATGCTTCACGTCGGATTCGAGCCCACATCGATCCACTTAAGTGTGAGACGCTACTAATGCAACCTAGAAGCAAATTTCAAAAGTATATCATAGTCAATATTAAAAGAATGTTAGTCGACCAGCTAAAGTACTACTATTACGACTATATATATATATATATATATATATATATATATATATATATATAGAGAGAGAGAGAGAGAGAGAGAATCACATCAAATGTAACTTTGGAATATGAGGATCCAACGCTATTTCGTGGGGGGGGATACATTTGAGAAATTCAAAATCCGGATATCAACTCCAGATTTTTCAAAAAAGGGGAGATGTTACGTCCCGATAAAAATAGTGAATGGTAACTTTGGGATCCATCTATGGACCAGTATTATACACATATTTTTTATCGTATAATTGCTAAATAACCAAACTATTCATATTCGTGTTCCTCTTATTATAAGCTTTATTTCGACCTATAGACTATATAGCATTCTTGAGTTATCCCCAGTCTATCTATTACTGCCTCCCACATTCACAGCCACATTCGGCTAAATCTTGTACAAATGTTATTTTCTATTTTATTGGTACGATGTGGTCACTCTGTTTGGCACATAAACTCAGTGTGTTTGAAATACAAGGATTCATACCGCAGAGGCTGTTATTGGTGTTCTGGATTTAACTGGCTGGATTAGGCAGAAGCAGGACCGATAAGCACTCTAGACTGCTCGTACGGTTTTCATGTGTCACTGTTCCAATCGATAATTCACTGCCCTCTGATTGGCTGTCTTATCACTTTATACATTAACTGGGCATCCACTCGGCCACAAGTCATAACAATATATATGCCAATTTCAATCTGATGAAAAAGTATCAGGTTAAATGGAAGAAAACTTCAATCACTTTTTTCATAACAAATCAAAATATTTGTTCCAATTCCTTCATCTATCCGCCCGTCCATCATTACAACAGCATACTTATCAATAATTAAAGTCACAATTAATGATTAATTAGTCTAATTGCTAAATTATGCCTACGACTAATGTGTAATTAACAAGATGCTGAAATTTCAAGTCTAATTATAAGTAATATTTTAAGTTGTCAATGTTGGCTGATTGTTTAAACCGAAACACATGATTAGCACAAGTGATAAATTCAAATTTGTTGTACATACTTGGTACAAGATTAGAAATTAGCTAGGAAGTTTAGTGTCATAATAGTTCAGTGTCTTGAATTGACAAGGCTCCGAAACAGTTGTCAGGGAAAGGCTAGTGAGAATATTCACCATAAGTGGGACTCGAACCTGCGATCTACCACTAGCTGAAATCTTAATACCCTAATCATTAAGTCGTAGATCAACCTCCTAATGGTTTATAAATATAGCAACAAGTCAGTCAGTTAGTCTCAACGTAGAACCTGGTACGTATGTACATCGGTTCAAATTACCATACCATATTAACAGAGACAAGAATGTCAGGTCAATTCCAAGAATAATCGAGGTAATAACAGTATGAGTGGTATTATAAAAGATTAAGGATCAAAGATATGATCCAACAAAATACAAAATTAGTGAAATAAAAACACAAAAGTCATGAGGAATTCTGAAGCTCAGAATTTGAAGGAAGACAACGAATGTAAGCACCTGCGCCATTGCAAGAGATTTTGAGTCTCTAATCACTGGTTACGATAATCATGCGAACCCCAAACAGACAGTTTACATAACAAAAAGTCGTTAAATTTTACGACTCCCCACAATAAGATAGCAGTTATCTCTGGTCTCAGTAGTACAATCGATAGAAATATTATCTCCATATGATATTAACACATGACTATCAATTTTGTACATTCATAATTATTAAGTTATACAGACTTAAAACTTCTATCCAACATGCGAAAGATAATTCGGAAGAGACAAACAGCAGATAACTGAGTAGTATCATTAGTCATAATACAAAGAAGTGTGACTTAAAATGAGGTACATAAACATGTACTAGGTATATGAGTGCTCCTACTGTTACTACCACTACTATTATTATTGCCAGAGATTGGAGTGATATATTTCTCCGAAAATATAGAATCCCATGCAACTGTCTATTTCTTTCAAAAAAACTGTTTTTTTAAAGAAATAATGAATAAGAAAAACAGTTGTAAAGTCAGCACGAGGTAAATGAACCAAGGTATAGATAGTACAACTACATAATACAAATACAAATATAATCTAAAGACTACACTACTCACTAATGGAGGATGAGAGATTAAGAATAGAATGCCACAATGCACAATGTTATAACCAAATAACTCAATGAAACAAATGACAATGATGTACTTTAAATTCTGCAACAACAACAACAACAACAACAAAGCTCTATGAATAACTTCAGTTTGTATAGTTAATACGCATAGAATGGTATGCCTCTTAAAGGTACATATGAATATAATTCAATTAAACTGCTTTACCTCATGTATTCCATTTTTAGCAGATAAATTCCCTTTAGTAAGACCATCAATCATAGGTATTAATTTATTATTTGAACTAAAATGAATTTCTGTACGATAATGAACAGTTGTGCCTAAATAAACTGGTAATAAACCATCAGCAATAATTAAACCAGTATCTGATCCAAGTTTTGTTAATTTTTGATCGATCGGTGTTGAACTAGAAGATGATGAGGGAGCAGTAGATGACATTTGTTCTTCTTTAGGTGACTGTGGTATTGCTAACCCAGAAAATATACGACCGACTTGATAAGATTTCGGAGTTGCACCAAGTCGAGAAAGATCGCTAGGACCACGACGCAGTGTATAACACATTTGATATTCATTTGGATCTTGACGACGAGAAAGTTGATAACCTGAAATGTAAATATACACCAATCTAGGATTCGAAAAAAATTTGAGACAAATTTCTTTTTTTTAACAGTACAGAGTTTTGCAGATTGTAGAGTTTAGATTGATATCATTAATGGATCAATGTTAGACCACCATTGAAAACCTGGAACCACTGGACGGAGGGATTAACACTGTTGGATGTCGACTCCGTGGTGTTGACGTTAAGCGTTCGCGCGCGAGACCGAAGGTCCTGGGTTTGAGTCTGTGAAAATAAGTCTAATTTGTACCAACAGTGTAGACCTTGGAAGGGATGCATTGTACATTGGTGAACAGTTGCATGCGAAGAGGAAACAACTGCCTCCAGTACTCTTTGGTTCATAATTATATTCTAATCAATGTTAAATCAACAGGAAAAACCCAACTACAAATGATTTATCCATTAAAGATCAAATGTCTTTTTCATAATAATTCCCTAAAGTTAGAATAAGGTCGGTGTTTTCAATGTACGTAAGTACTGATAATACATAGACGCATAACTACATAGACAACGCTAATTGGAAAGATAAGCGAGTAGTGATGATTGAGTGGTCAAAGTAACATTTGATTTTAAACTATTAGGTTACAAGAATAAGTACGGGTTTGTAATTTCCGATTGTTGGTATTGAGGACTGCAATTAATCAGTTTTGGTTGTTATACGTACACATCCTGAGACGATCGTCCCGATATTGCCCCTTAGTTACTAAGGTTTAGTATGTTTTGATCATGGCTTGTAGTGAGATCCAAATTGTACACTTCATCATATTTGGGACACGTTAACTGGACGGACCTACATCCCAGTGTTAAAATTCACACAGAGACTCACACTCAGTACTTTTCTATTCAAACACCAATGCGTTATTCAGAGCTACTAGTCTCAGATGGTCATCAGCTTATTTGATGAGTTTGCAGTGATTAGTAAGGTGTATCCGGAAGCAACATTTCAGTGGACAATATGCCGGTGTTTGAAGTGAAATGTACTGGGTGTAAGTTTTAGTATAAACATCAACACTGGGACGCCAGTAAACCCATTTAATAAGTCTCAACTAGGCGAAACGAACGCCGTGGATTTCTTTGTAAGCCAGAATCACAATATCCTAAATAATTGATTGAAAGTCTAATATACCTACTTTGATGTGGGCACTTCAATAATGTCAGTAAAGCTCAGCGGATCAAAAGGTTTAACATGTTTCTAACAGTAGACTCCTTACTTGAAAATGATGACGCATATTCTTCCTTGTGTGTTACACCTTCAATAACTTTATCAGTGTTCCATAAACACATCACTTTATTTTGTTAAAAACAGACAACATGAATGGATTTTAAACAGAAACCCAAACTTTACTATCGTCTATTATTACTACTGGCAGCATACTAGAAGTGATATGGAATATATGTTGTGTTCCGTAATACCGAACTAGATTATTCTCCATGATGACAAATAATTATAAGTCAATGGGCATACAACTCATCGTACAGAAAAATAAAACCGATGTGAAGAACGAAGACAGTCAACAGTGTAAAGTGCGATGGGTCAGTAGTTATAGTTCGACTTTCAGCCACTAAGTAACAGGTTTTAACGTCTACATTCACCGAGTAGTATCACTAGCTCGGAGCCAAATATACGAATTTGTATTTGCTAATGAGTTAATTATAACAAAAAGACCAAGTGTAAATATGTATCCATTTAAGACACGAATACCAAAGATATTCTCTATGTTCAGTTTCTATAGCTAACTTTCAACAGTATTTCGTAAACAGCAAGATATGAAATAAATTACAACTCTAACCAAAACCAAATAAAATCATCACAGAGGCTTCACCAGCTGTTTCTACCTGATAACTTAAGACATGATGCAAAAGATCATGTAGATCAGGTTAATGATTTGATTTCCGAACTAGAAGATTTAATCCCGTAACTTTCACCATTCTTCTGAACAACATCATGAGTACAATATTCAAGTAGACGTGAGGTATTTGAATTTCACAACATATGAATCATGATTTGTGTTGTCGATCTTGTTTAGTTACTATTGACTTTTATCTTGTAATTGCCTGGATATTTATTTCGATTGTCCCCCCCCCTTCAACCTGATTCTTGATCCCATATTTTTCCATAACTTATCGCATCGGTTGATAAAATGAATCGACTTCGATGTGTTTATTGATTGTCAATTGACTTGAGTCCTAAATTTTAAGACGTCCCTTGGTCTTCTTTGGATTTTCACTACTCGGAATCTCAATATTATACCAGTCGAACGTGTGTTCACAATTGTCCACGTGTATTGATATGCCTCATTTCTACCTGCGGTTCGCCCTGATGATTTCACTCAGAAGAACAATGAAAACTCCATGATTAAGCGATCCAGCTCAGACAACGAAACTCCACCAAAATGGCTTATGACATTTACTATTAATATTAAGATATTACTACTCCTCTAAAAAAAAAAGTAATTAAAGCACAAAACCTGTAACAGAATATTTAAAAACTAACAATTAATTAATTAATTACCAGGTAATAGGCGGGTAACTACCATTATTGATTTCAATAACGTCCCAAGTTTCTCGAATAAACGTAGATGCCTAAAATCATCTACAGCATATTCAGTTGATTGTGAATTATCTGTATAATTTCCGGCTCCTGGTAAATTACTATTATTATTATTGGTAGTAGTAGTAGTAGTATTACCAATGGTTGGATTAGGATTATTTGTAAACTGTAATGTAGTAGTATTAAGTCGTTCCATAATATCCAATCGAAATTGCCATACTTCTACAACCATTAACATTTGTGGTTCTTTAGGCCAATGAGCCAATATTTCTAAACTAAGCAAATCTTGTACATGTACAGGGAAATTTGCATCTAATGTTTGTTTGATAGTTGCACCAATTTCTGGATCTTCTTCAACATACACCATCTAAATGGAATGATACATATGGATTGTGAAAGAACAAAAATTAAACAGCAATAAGGGGGAAGAGAAAACTATTGGCCAGAGAACACGCACGAGGGAAATATTGTATCATAAAATAGAGAATGATTAAGATCGGTGATTAAAGAAAAAACAAACAGAGTTACATGCATATACATTACAAATATATTCTATTTATCTAACATTTGAGCTAAATTAACTGTGAAATATAGGCTTTCAGTAACAATACAGAAAGAATTGTATAGACGCTACAAAGAAAACTGGTGAAATGCTCTTACAGTATCCGGTTTAACCATAAAGTTTCAGGTAGCCGCAAGAAATTAATAAACAAGCATCTACTGAGGTATACAACAGCTTTATTATTGTTCCTATTTCAAGCCCCCAAATGCCCTGGTACGGCCGAGAGTGGGGAGAGTACGCTCTCCCTCTCAAAATGCTCTCACATGGCCACGCGTATATAACCTCTATCGGGGAAGTTCTAATCACTACATTCGCACCACATTCCTGTTGTTTACGAAACTGAGAGGACGAAAAGCGGCGGTCCGGCGCTTTAACCAGGTTGGTGGACACGGAGAGTTTATTTAGGGCAGTTGGAAAACCCTGATTCAAAAACAATGGTGCACATGGGCTCCAGGATCCTGAGTGAGCAAATGGAATATGAATCGATCGTTGGTAACCGGCTACCACGGGGATGTATCTCCTCACGATGCTCCACTGCCTTGTCGACCAGATCTTTAGGTCGAAGGCTCCGGGTGTGGCCCCCTAAGAAAACCACTTGCTTCAGCCTGGGTACCCGGGCAGTATCACAGCCCTCACACAAATCTCATTTGATTTGTGTGGCGCATATGTATCTGGTGCCCCTTTGTACCAATATTCATGTGTTTAAATAAATAAATTATCTTGAAGCCCGGATATTGTAAAAAGTGGGAATATTGCTTAATACGGCTATCTTTCATCATAAAGTTTCTGAATTGAGGTTTAATCCTCTTTAGAATACAAGTGGCAAGATACTTAGAGTACAGAACCCTGAGAGTATCTATAATTTAATATGAGTGAGTTTTTCAAATATATTGTTACGGGGAGTCGTGAAATATTTCTCGTCAATGTCTTTAGAGGTCAGGAACACCAGGATAAGTTTTATCCAATCAACATTGAACAGAAGCCTCATGTGTCACGGATTTTGATTGGATATTTACTTATACTGCAAAGGTATTTAGTATGGTTTTAGAAATCTCCGTGAGCCCAAGGACGCGCGTAACCCTCAATTTCTGTACATAAACTAACTTTGGAGTAAAGCATTCACTCGCAATTAGCGTCTTTTCTCTAGTGTTACAATTGAGGTGTGGAAGTAGTTGGGTCTATCGGAACCGGCTAGGAAAACAGATTAGGCATACCAGTAGCAAGACTTACCATATATATTTACTGTCATAATATCCCTAAGGCTCTTAAAGGAAATTTGAGTTTTTATCATAAAGGTTATGTTTTCAAGTTACCAATACCCAAATAAACAGGAAGAAATATACTTATTTTTAACAACGATTGAAATTGAAATAACAGGCTATAAGATATGATTGACAGTAGTATACATTGGTTCCTTCTACTAAAGATTGTTGAAATTTGTTCAGTCTCAATAGAAGTAAAAGAGCTGATATTTATCAACAGTTCAACTTAGATGTCGAATAAATACATGAAACCAACAAACTATATGATATAATGGCAGGTATATGCACATCAAGAATCCTAGACAGATAGATTTTAGGAACCATAATCTTCAAAATACAATCTATCCTTATTATGAACTCGAATGATCATTAATTAATATTAGCCAAATGGAACTATGTGCATCTTTCAAACTCGAACTAATATCTTAGTAAATCCAACTGATAATTTCGGACAACAATCATTCTGGAAGTGACCGGTTATGATTTGATGCTTTCTCACAATATCAAGTTAATTAGCTTAGTTTAATAATTCTCAACCAGTTGTAGCTACTGACGAAAGGTTGATGACAGACAAGAAAAATTATGAAACAAGAGACTTAGTTCATGGTGCCCTAAATAGGTATCTACGGCATTGACGTTTTCCATCTAGCAGCCTCGTTTAGGAATAATCCTCCTTAAAGATCCTGTAAAGGAAAGTGGGTTGATACCCAGTTGACACAACCATCTAGAAGACTGGTCACACATACTCCCGAAAGATAACTGTTTGAAACCTGGTAAACATAACCGGGTGAATATTTTTAAATTTGTCAACTACGAAATATTTGTTTAGAATCTCATATACGACGTCTTTTGGCAATACTGAATATCAGTCAACCTCCTAAACATGCTAGTAAATGAAGCAACAAGTGCTCTAGTCAGTATATGTCGATTGGTTCATTACAATAGACAAATCTGATCATAAAGAATCGACAATTAGAAAGACCCACAAATTATAGTGAATATGAACATGAAATCAGTACAAATTTTCATTCAGTAGAAAACCATCAACCAGAAAGTATCAAGAAATTACCATGTTGTTTCTGGCGCCAACTTCAGATACACAATTGGTGTTACAAACAATCCCATTACGGGCTTGTACGATAGTATGTATTGACTTGATTATGAAAGAACGCAAGCATCTATAGAAACGAAACAAAACAAAGCAGAACTAGGACAAAAAGTCTGAATATTCATAAAGAAACATAAGTTTAACGTACATACCTAATGTGCTAACCGAAGCTTTAATATAAAATGACAATTAAAAGTTTACTTTGTAAAACCAAAATACCAAAAACCACTTTAATCAAAAGTGAATGAGAGGTTACAGGATCTTAACTCTAGTTTGAAGTCCCCAAAGTCCTCGATTTTCCATCATAACCAACAGGAAAGATAGAAACGACATTAAAGTCCGAAAAGTTATCCAGTCAACGAATGAAACTAAAAGTACCAAATGGATGACTGCTTGAGACCAGTTATAAAAGGTCCTTTCATGAAAAGTTCTAGATGCATTAGCTCCATATTTACAAGTCCTTACAAACAACGATGTGAATCACTGGGAGTAAAATAAGCTATTTCCAAGCCCATCTTTCTTAAAGTACTCCTACAAGACTGGTAGGACTCTGATCCTGTACTCACCCTGGGTAATGGGCAGATAGAAGTAGTCGAGAAGTTCATGTATCTAGGTAACTGCATAAGTGCTGGTGGTGGCGTGAGTGATGAGACCAATTCATATATAGTGAAAGCCAGAGCGGCATATGCCAATCTGCGTCACATTTGGCCCCTTCGTGATGCTAGTCTGGCTGTAAAAGGTCGGATCTACAACGAGTCAATGAGAGCAGTTTTGCCCTATGCTTGTGAAACCTGGTCTCTCCGAGTTGAGGATGTTAGACGACTCTCTGTGTTTGATCATCGTTGTCTCCGAAGGATTCCTGACACCCAGTGTCAACACCATTTTAGTAATGCAGAGGTTCGGCATCGTGTATTCGGGAACAGCGACGATAATTCGACTGATGTCACTATCTTGAAACATCGACTTCGGTGGCTTGGACATGTTCTACGAATGTCGTCCCAGAAAACTCCACGTCGTGCATTATTTGCCGACGCTGGGAGTGGTTATATTATTATTATTTATTTAAACACATAAATATTGGTACAAGGAAGCACCAGATACATATGCGCCTCACAAATTTCATTCGATCTGTGTGAGGGCTGTGATACTGCCCAGGTGCCCAGACTGAAGCAGGTGGTTTTCTTAGGGAGCCACACCCCGGGACTGGTTGGAAAAAGCGGAGAGATGGTCAGCGTTTGACATGGTGTCGTGGTATAAAAGAAAGCTGCAAAGGGCTGGCTTCTGTTGGTCCTTCACGACTCCCTGGTTGGGGTGAGAAAGATGGCACAGCACAGTGGACAGAGATGTTATCAGATATGGCTCAGAATAGAAGCCAGTGGCGATCCTACTGTAATCTTCATTTACTTTCCTCATAAAAAGTAATCGTAATTTCTTTGACTGAAAGAATTCTTTCTGGTTGCACCTTTCTGTTTCTCCCACTACCATGCACTAATTTGTGGTCGTTATTGTTCTTTTTCCTTTTAAGAGAACCTCACACTTTATCTCTTTCCATTCTTATTGCTACTGTGTGGCGCTTATGCATCTGGTGCCCCCTTGTACCAATACATGTGTTCAAATAAAATAAATAATAAATATTATCAGTTGAAAGTCGACTACCTTAACTATTAAGCCGCCACTTTACTGATAGTATGTTAAGACAGGTCAAACAATTTTGTGATTAATGTTTTTGGATTTTAGACTATTTCTACCTTTTTATGCTAAAATAACGGATTCAAATCGATTATCCACAGTTTTGAATGTCAAAAAGAAATTGCTAAATACTAAGAACTTTCCGAATTGTCGGTTGAATGTGTCATTTCATTTATTTGGGAACTTTCAGGGTTGAAGTTCGTTTCATACAACACAATTTGATAATTAAACGGTAGTAAATAACACTAAAAACACCAGTGCAGAACTGAAAAACTTTACTATCATAATCCCAAGTTTGTATTACAAAACTGAATATTCGCTTTTTATAAGCTTTTAACAAATAGTTTGCAGTTTCGAACCTGACTACTGTTTCCACCAATCGAGTAGTGTTACCAAGCCCCCAAATGCCCTGGTACGGCCGAGAGTGGGGAGAGTCTGCTCTCCCTCTCAAAATGCTCTCATATGGCCATGCGAATATATAGCCTCTGCCAGGGAAATCCTACTCACTGCCTTCTCGTGGCGGGGGTGTTGTTCACAAAAGTGAGAGGACGAAAAGCGAATGTCCGGCACTTTAACCGGGTTGGTGGATGTGGAGGATCCACCTAGGGGAGTTGGAAAACCCTGATTCCAAAACAATGGTGCACATGGGCTTCAGCATCCTGACAGAACAAATGGCGTATGAATCAATCATTGATCACCGGCTACCATGAGACCTCACGATGCTCCACTGCCTTGTGGATCAGACCTTTAGGTCAAAGGCTCCGGGTGTGGCCCCCTAAGAAAACCACCTGCTTCAGTCTGGACACCTGGGCAGTATCACAGCTCTCACACAAATCGAATGAGATTTGTGAGGTGCATATTTATCTGGTGCTTTTTTGTACCAATATTTATGTGTTTAAATAAATAAATAACCAAGCTACACAAAAGGTTTGTGACTCAAAGGTGAGAATATAAACATGTACTTGATAGATTAACTATATTATCTGCTTAGGGAACGAATGATTTCCACAAATAAATAAATAATGACTACAAAAGACTAAAGTTTGTCTTACTAAAATGGTAACTTTAACTTACTTTTCGATAGCAAGCTTTTCTTCATGTCTCGGGGGTAAATTGATCATCTAGTCTACAAAATACATGAGCGGTTGAAAATAATATCACATGAAAATAAAAACGACGAAACGACTTTAATAAATGTTTATTTATTAAAGGTCCATATTACATAATAGTGCCAGAGTTGTAGAATACATCCAAACGAAATACGATATAAATAAAAATAATAATAATACTTTGAAAATAATCTGAGATAAGTTTACGTAAAAGTAAAATCACAAGGCGAATTCCGGAAAATCATACCAGCAAAATTTTACATCGGTAAAATACAAAAAACTGCATATATTTTGGTGTATGAATCAAAAAATAATAAGTAACTAACTTTTAAACTGAAAGATATGTATCAAACACAATCAACAAATATATAAAAATGATAAAGTGATAAGAAGCATTGCACAGAGGCTGTAATTACAATGCTTAAATAGGTAACAGGTAGAAATACTGGAAACCAGATGATTCTACAACAAGTAACAAGAGACCAGATCATCAAAAAACGTTATCTATTCAGTAGAAGGTTTAAAAGTTACGGTTGTTAAAGCCACATCCTGAAAGTCATATGCGGCTGTTAGGTGAAATCCCATATTAGCAATCGCAATACCATATTCACTAGCTGAAAACCAACTGAATGCTTAAAATAATAAAACAAATATATCATCATTGTTATGGGTAATTTTAAAATAAAATGAAGAATGACTAGCAAAACACGAGTGGACCAAAACAAATGAATATAATTTGGCAAATTTAGCTTATTAATTATTACACATTTATGGACAGTAACTGATATTAACGGTGGTCTATTTGGACGGGCATCTATCGGTTTATTATGACTCTTGTGAACTACCAAAGTCTTATTACTCGAAATCCAACGCTCAATCGATAATTTATTCCATAGTTTCATGATCATTACAGAATCTTATGGCAGAAAAACTACGAATTCATGCTACTTAGGAAGCATGACCGACAAGTTCCAGGATTCATTACGAACTTTAAAAATAATAATCTGCTTTGTTTTAGCTCATGAACACTACCATAAGACAAAAATCACAGAAACGTCAGTCAGTCATATGCAACGTATAACCTAATACACAAGTGAAGTGATCTAAGCTACCACACTAAATTTTTAAGTGATAAAATTATGAAACTTAAGAATAGTAATAATAACAGCATCAGTAATAATCGAAAAGATTAAGTATATATGGTATTATTAACGAATGACGATGATACACCACCTCTGTAGCGAGTAATCAATTGAGACCAGTAAACCATAATAAGTTATACAGACGCTCATTTTGCTGGCGGTGTTGTTTACAAAATCGAGAAGATGAAAAGCGAATGTCCGGAGCTTCAACCGGGTTGATGGACGCGGAAAGTTCACCTAGGGGAGTTTGGAAAACCCTGATTCCAAACCAATGGTGCATATGAACTCCACTATTCTGAGGGAACAAATGGCGTATGAATCAATTGTTGGTTACCGGCTACCATGGGACTACATCTCCTCACAATGCTGCCTTGTGGGTTAGACCATTAGGTCAAAAGGCTCCGGGTGTGGGTCCCTAAGAAAACCACCTGCTTCGGTTTGGGCACCTGGGCAGTATCACAGCCCTGACACAAATTAAATGAGATTTGTATTCCCTGGTACCAATATTTATGTGTTTAAATAAATAGATAAAAACTCATTTTGACTTTTATTTACGATTTAAACCAATTATAGTCTTTTCTACTTAATTCTGAAAAGTTTTCATAAACGTAGTTCAGTATGAAATATAGGTACTACACTTCATTAAAATATGGCAACAAAACATGTACGAGTACCTAACATTTTGTAATTTAGATTTAACAGATTAAGCTTCAAAATTACTTTCTAATGGTGACAAGTAAAATAAAAGCTGAACAGCTATACAAGTAAACACGAACTTACCATTTGCCTTACAGGTGAACCTATGGTTGTAGAACTGGTGGACTAACAAGAGGATTAAGCAAACATCTAGTCCAAAAAACAGGAGCTTCAGGTTAAAAGAATATCCAAACTGAAAATATTAGTATAAGAAATACAAACACGTTACTCTCGGAGTGCAAGAAGTGATTCCTATAATCCGATGAACCGCTAGAGTGACTACCATGTAGGCAGTTGAAGCGAATAGGAAAACAATGAACAAATGTTCATGGAGAGCTACAAAATCTTTCAGAAGGAACAAGATGAAACATACGATAATTCTCTTGGTTAGATATAAAAGCCACCCCCACAAATGAGCCCACATCCAAAAGGTTGAGGCAGAATGCAGCCACAGTCAGCATTTTATAAATCAATGACTGGGTGAACATTTTCTGATAAGACATATGGTATCGAAGATATATAAACGCAAGGAGTAGACGTGGTGCACTATGAAGCCCAACTGTGAAGCGCCATAGGTATATTTGGGGTTTAATCCCAGTAACAGCACTGATAGATGGAACAAAATTGGATACCTATAAAGTAATTCTATTACTGCAACAATTACCCCACACACAGACTCTGTAACCTCATCGAAACTATTGTATGTTGATATCAGGAAGCAAATAATTAAGCCAAACAACGACAAAGATACACCAGCTACTACAAATAAGGGAAATGGAACCCAAAGCAACTGATATAACCCTCTATTTGCACAACCCATAAAAAATGAAGCCAACCCCCTTGCCTGAAGCGTACTTTCCGAAACTCGCGGTCTTAAATTTCAGAAACAACCGCATCTTGATTTTTCAAATACCTAATAATACTTTAATGTAGTCTAGTTTATTTCTCTGAAACTTCACTCTGTTATCGAAAACAGATTTAAATCTCTGTTTGTATTTAGAGTAACCATACAAAGAGCAGCTCGAGAAGCTATACCACTTTAGTCTGTTCTATCTCAGATTAAAAGGTAATTAGACTTTGATGTTTAAAATGTTGAGAAGTAGTCTTAGGCCTGAATTATCACAAATTTTTCTGCCTACCAGGTCAAGACAACACAGGGTACACAGTATCCGAGTACAAAAGCCAAAAACTAATAAAATCTACATGACTTGAAGGTTTTCACATAGAGTCATCAATACTTTCAACCTGTTAACAAAGAAGTGGTGTCTGTATACTCATATATTACTAACCTTACAGGAAACAGAATAACATGCCGTAGGCCTTCTCTGTTCATCACACAATCGTGAATCCGAAATCCTTCTAGCCAAATTTCTACTGATAACTTGAAACGAAGCCTCGGCCGATATAATGTAAATGGTTCAAAAAGTCATTAAAAATACTCAGCCCGCCATACTATAATTCCACCCTACACTGTATGTCAAAACAGGGTTCAAGGTAGAGACTCAAGGGACCAACTTCAAATTTTATTGGCAAAATGAGTAAAATTATTGTGCCTCGGGATGTAAGTCACGTCATCTATTTTTTATTCGGTTGCGGGAAGGTAGGACTCTTGTCATATTCATTCTTGGAACTGACGACAAGACAATTTAGTCGATAGCAGAAGTATTTGGGAAATAATACTTAGGGTAACCTCCCCTAGTACCTGCAGAATTGAAGTGATTGTTGAACCTTCCTTTGACAGATTCAGATGAAGGTGCCACCGCTACAGCTTCCAGTACGGGGTTCCATAAATTTCTGACTTGAACAGTACCACCACTACATTCGCTGATATTGAGGAATGGGGGGGTTATTGGTGGTCCAGTTGTGAATCCTATATAAGCCTTCTTGAAAAGTCAGGATATCACCTAAGCCAGGTTTTTCCTCTCTAATATTGAGATCGTCTGTGTAAAGACGTAAGATATTTCACGTGTTTGTGGTTGAATTTGTGTAAACGTACACAATCTGACAGTACATCTTGTTCCTCTCTCAATGCAACACTGATTATATTACTCCATATATTCGCGTATATTAAATCCATCTATGTTGGTTTGTTTGCAATTATCACATTATTATACTGTCTACAGATTCCGAAACTGACTGAGACCCATATATCGTCAGAAATCTGTTATTTGCCTCACTTATGTTTTGTTTTACTGTTTCCATATAGGATTACCACTCCGGAATTTCTCCTATGTGAGTCAATTGATTCGGTTCTATCCCAGTGAAACTGATACGAGTCCTCCGTTTTTAGGAACTTTTATTGTTGTTAACCATCAGTTAGGTGTATGAAATTTGCATTTCCTAGGTAATGATCATCTTGTAGTCAAGTTGTTTACTTTGGGCGCAAACTGAATTACTATATCCTCTGTCTTTGGATTGTACGTACCAGTTCAGATTCTTACCTATTTAGTCGTCAAATTTTCTATGATCCCATTGTAACAGGTGTTGTTAAACATGGAGATTGTGTAGATGGCGTCGATTCTTGATGGACTAAGATCACCACCACAATGAGATTA
The DNA here is from genome assembly GCA_944470415.2 of Schistosoma rodhaini. NCBI lineage: Eukaryota > Metazoa > Platyhelminthes > Trematoda > Strigeidida > Schistosomatidae > Schistosoma > Schistosoma rodhaini. Next base: position 4,591,105 of record OX104039.1, read on the forward strand.
CGCGCCCAAAAACGACTTGGTTCCCTCGATAATTCGCAAACCAGAATACTGTAACCGATCCAGAAAAAGTATATTTATTGGCGATCTCGTGGTATCGAAATAATACCGAAACGTGCCAAAGATTACAGGCAATAAGGACAGAGCGTAAGAAAGTTTGAACCAAAAAAGGCGAACGACCGAAAGAAAAGTGACTTTGATACAGTTAAACAAGTACTGTAAAACAATCGTTGGTACAATTGTTCACAATAATAATAATTGTTTCTATTATTCCAATCGCGTTCTCGTCGAGACAAGCCGGCAACTGCAACTGTACCTATTGAGGAAAGTATCGCTTAAATACATTTTTATCTCTTGATCTCAAACTTACGGCAACAGAATACCTGCTTTCCCACTTTTAATAAATTTCAACATTCTATATGAAGACTATTACTAATTATCGTCCTTTGAAATATCGACACAAAAAAAGAGACCATAAGTCAATTGAAGCTAGACCACCATCGAAAACCTGGAAACACTGGACGGCCGTTTCGTCCTATTATGTGACTCCTCAGCAGTGCGCATCCACGACCGCGGGAAGCAGTGGCCAGTGGAGTTCTACCAGGTCTGTTGTAGAGATATCGTCTCAGTGAAGACAATTTGTGAACGGTCGCTCAAAATCGTGGATTGGTTGAAGTTAGACATTAACACCACTGGATGCCGGCTCAGTGGTCTATCGATTAAGGGCCTCGGCTCGAGACTGGTAGGTCCTGGGTTCGAATCTCGCGAGTGCGGGATCGTGGATGCGCATTGCTGAGGAGTCCCATAATAGGACGAAACGGCCGTCCAGTGCTTCCAGGTTTTCGATGGTGGTCTAGCTTCAATTGACTCATGATTTCAACTATGAAAATACTAAATTCTCCACAAAACCCCCTCGGAACAAAAAAGAGAGTCACTGAAGAATCCAGCGGCACGGGACTACAACGATTCATTGAGTTCTAGAACTTACAAAAAGAAAAGATGAGAGTCGATAGAGTTTTGTCATCAGTGGACATTAAAATAGAGATCCAATAATCAAGCTCTGTGGGACTCCACTTGTCAATTAAATTCAGTACTAATAGTCATTACAAGTTTTGCCGACCTGTATTCCTAGAGTCGCATCATCAGACACCAATTTGAAGTCTCAGAATTCAGTTTCTGACACAGAATATGATAATCAGCATCGTAGAACGAACAAGGGACTTTTGAGAGGTCAATATGAAAGAGATGGTTGTTTCTGTGAGGTTCCTAGCTAATCAGGAGAGTAAAGCTTGTAGGACATCTTTGCATATTTCTCAATTTTTTAACAAACTTTTATTGTTCGTCTTTACTAAGGACGCCCCCTTTTTATTTCAACCTGCTGTTATATGACGCCATACCAAAACCAATAAGGTCTTGTTTGACTAAGCTTAAGGCTGTGGTGCTGAGCGATTGTTTGCTTTCACTCACCGACTGCCTACTGGAGGCATTTGTCGTTTAACTTGATCCTTACAAACAGAATTCCGATCCCGTTCTGTTGAAAATAGTCTTGTTGATTTACAATACGTCATTTTGCACAAGAGAATCTTTCTACTGCATAGTAGCTGAGGAGTACTGTTGAGGTATTTTGTATTCTTGGATACATTTCGCTTCCATATTACTACCGTAAAAATTTCCGTTTCAATATAACCGTTGTCTGAGAGTGACTAAAAGAGGCTTCGTACACTACGAAAAAGAAAGTGGTTTGACATAATCGAATAAACTTTGGCTTTTTGATCGCTTTCCGAGGTCAGATTAAATGTTTTAATTTGGTAGTTACCCTTGACAAAGGAACGCTTAAAGCGAGTATACAGAGTGAAGCAAAGCAGGTCCACGTGTTTTTTCAGGACTCTGAGTTGAGTAATATTTCAGCCGGCAGGGTTGTGTGTGTTTATGCATCTCAAAATTTTGAGGAGTTGAAATGTACGATCTCTTTATATGCATTTGTGTGTGTATGAGGGTGTGAGAAAGTCCTTCGCATATGCATTGTGTGTGACATCACCATTTTATTTCTTCTTGAATACCAAGTTCCCATTATTAACCATCTACTTTTGGTACATTGTGTTTAATCTTCGATACAGGACTAGTATTTTGTTAAAGTTCACTTATAATTGTGCTTCCTCCATTGTATTACTTCTATGTTGGCATTCCTTTTACTGATAGAGCTCTTGTTTCACTTGACTTTTAATTATGGAGGTGCTCACATTAGTCATCCACTATTTGCACTTTCTCGTATTGGTTAATTTGAACGATGAGTTCTTTCTCATTTATTTCTCATGAGTTTTCAACTTTTAGCATGCGTGTCACCGTCTAACCATTTACTTTCAAGTCCCTAGTCATTGGCTTGTAGTTATTAGATTCTATAACTCCCCTACATACTAGCTTGTTCGTGCTTTCTCATTTTGTTTGGAAATTCATGTTTTATCTCATGTCCTTATGCAATACTGTTCCGATGCTCTACCAATGGTTTGTCAGCTTTAACTGTCCGACATGCTTGTTCAGGGCACTCAGGGAATAAGTGTTTGCTAACGGGTTGTGAAACATAGAGCTTGGAGGTAAGACATTACTGCAATCCAACCAACACCTCAAAAGAACCTAACATTAAAGTAAAAGGGAAGGTGAAGTTACTGACAAGCAAACATTGATTGTGAGGGCAATGATTTTAGCACACTCATGTATGTGCAGCAAAACATTTTGGTTGCCTCCGGCTCTTCATGACTGATGATAAAGCAACTATTCAATGATATTGACGTTCCTGTCCCATGACTGCTACTTATTAAATTCATGTTTTCTACATTATTTTGCCTTTGCTACCTTACCAAATCGTCTTATCACAGTTGACCGTTCATTTTGTAACCTGCAACTAAATATCTTTAAATTCGAAAATTATAAGTTCTGTGTAGCTTGAGGATACAACGGATATTCTAGTTTTACAACTAGCAAACAGTAGTGTCTTCTATAATCTTTCGTTCCCAGTCAAATAGAAACCAGAAGTCAGACGAGAAGAGACAGGAAAGATATATTTGATTCGTTACCAATATATCGAGAGACTTCGTTCTTAACTGGCTATTGTAACGTAGGAGCTGTGTCCCACGCCGTGTTGCAACGTGATCTGGTGCGGATGCATGACCGAAAGCCTTCAGTTAAACAAGTCCACTTAAACAACGTGGTCAGCATCCAATGTCGAACACTTAACGAGCTATTGATTTTGGAGATTTATTTACAGCCACAAATCACCCCCCCCCTAGTGAGGTAGTGATGCCCCCAAGACGTGACTAGCCAGAAGTTTAAACCCAACGAGTTTGTCGTTGATAAACACTCTTCTGATAGCTTGCTTTGTTTAGCAGCGTCTGGTCGTCTTTCCCTAAACTATGGGACCAAAATGTACAACATAGCAATAAAAAAAAGTACAATGAAAATTTCGTTTCCTTGCGAAACTTCGTCGTTCTTTTCCAGCTGTCCTGGAAAAGAGGAAAAATAAAACGTGTGAGTGCGTGTCGAAAATACACTCGTACTTGCGTAAGGACACAAGATTAGCGGAAAAAATAAACTAATACACTTACAAACTGCTTAAAAGCGATCGAAAAAAGCTTTTTTTTATCTAAATAAAAAAATGAGCATATTAAAAATTTTTTTTATAATAAACTACTAAATGCTAATTCAAGATAAAGCTTAAGTCCTACGTGCAATATTCGTTAAGATGTTCTGGAAATCTTACTCGTCTTCCAGAACGCGTTGTTTTAGGTTTATCTATCGATGTTGACGAAGTATCAAGTTGTGTGTCCGTTGCCGTGTAGGGTACTACGAGTGTAGTAGCTGTGTCGTTTGCTTGTACCGAAGGAAAATCGACGTAGTTAGGGTTTCCTTCTAAGTACGCTGATTTGAGTCAATCGATACTGATTCTATCGTTCGTGCCGTTCTTATCGACTACATAGTACTTAGATTCACGTAGAAGAACTTTGAAGGGTCCTTCATATGCTGATTCGAGAGGTCGTCGTTGTTAGTCTCGACGAACGAAGACGTGTGAACTATGTCGTAAGTCAGGTTGAATGAAAACATCAGTTGATTGCGGTCGAGTGTGAGCAGGTTTAACTGAACGCATTCAGTTTGTAAGCTTGCTCTTGTAAGAGTTTGGATCCATGTTCAATGAAGAAGCCGAACGATCTACGAATTCTCCTGGAAGTTGGTGTGTCGTTCCATAAATGAGTTGAGATGCAGTGTATCCAATGTCAGCCTTCACTGCATTGCGGATACCTAGCAAGACGAGTGGAAGAGCGTTTGTCCACTGTGAAACGTTTGAAGCTGATAGTGAAGATTTAAGTTGTCGCTGAAAACGTTCTAACAACCCGTTTGCTTGTGGGTGGTAGGCAGTCGTTCGGAAGCGCGTGACTCCTAATAGTGAGGTCAGACAACGGAAAAGTCCAGATTCGAACTGGCGTCCGCGGTCTGTAGTGATCGTGGAAGGGTTGCAACCCATCGTTCGACGAAAGCGCGAGCCGCGGTTTCAGCAGTAATGTCCTTAATCGGTACTGCTTCTGGCCATCGAGTAAAACGGTCTACGCATGTTAAGAGATATGAGTATCCGTTTGAGTCGGATAAGGGTCCTACCAAATCTAGATACACGTGGTCGAAACGATCGTCAGGGGTTTTGAAAGAGCCTAAGGGACATTTGCTGTGTCTTATGACCTTAGATTTCTGACAGCTTACATAGGAGCGTGCCCACTCCCTCACGTCTTTATTCATGCCAGGCCAACAAAAGCGTTCGGCTATAAGTTTGACTGTTGCACGAGCACCTGGATGGGAAAGATTGTGAAACGTATTGAAGACGTTGCGACGATAATGTTTTGGTACTATTGGACGATCCCTACCTGTAGATGTGTCACAGAGTAAGGTTTCCTTACCTGTTCCCATCTGCCTAATACTTAGTTTAAGAGTTGTCAAGGATAACTCATGCTGAAGATCAATGTCTTCTTTTTGAAGCTGAGCGAGTTTAAGAAGGTCGATTCCTTGGAAACTGTTCAAGGAACTTATTCGAGACAAGGCGTCTGCGACTACATTGTTAGCTCCATAAATGTGTTGTATGTCTGAAGTAAACTGCGAAATGTAGTCGAGTTGTCGAAACTCTCGCGGTGAGTACTTGTCTGAAGATGAAGTTTAAGAGAAGGTAAGAGGTTTGTGATCGGTAAAAAGCGTGAATTCTCTTCCTTCGATGGAATGTTGGAAATGCCGTACAGCACAATACATAGCTAGGAGCTCCCTACCGAACGTGCTTGTACCTAGATTTCGCGTCTAACAACCGTCTGAAGAAAAATCCTAAAGGTTGCCACGAGTTGTTAACCCAATGTTGTAAGACTCCTCTTATTGGTGAGTCGGATGCGTCTACGGCGATACTAATGGGAGCTTGGGTGTCCTGATGAGCAAGCAGGGTTGCTTTAGTGATGTGTTCCTTAACTGTGGAGAATGCTTTACGGGCTATGTCGTCTAAACTAATTGATTTTGCATTTCCACGAAGCTGATCGGTTAACGGTTTCATAAGGGATGCGCATTTGGGTATGAACCGTCTATAGAAACTTACAAGTCCTTTAAAAGTTCGTAAGTGTTTGATCGTGGTCGGTTCTGGGTAATCCAGAATGGCCGCCACTTTGCTCATAAAGGGTCAGATGCCTTGGGCATCAATAGTGTGTCCTAAGAGGTCCAAGGAGTTAGTTCCGATTTGGCATTTCTGAACGTTGACAGTAATGCCATGCCTTTGGAGTCGATCGAAAACAATGTCCAGGTGTTTGAGATGTTATTCTCTTTCCGGACTTGCTATTAGACAGTCATCAACATACGCATGTACGAAGTTGAGACCTCGGAAGACGTCGTCTATAAACCTTTGGAAGGTTTGAGCCGCGTGTCTTAAACCAAAAGGCATTCGCAAGAATTCGTAAAGACCGAAAGGAGTGATGATGGCGGCTTTAGGAATGTCGTCAGGTGCCATCGGGATTTGGTCATAAGCCTTTACCAAGTCGATTTTTGAAAAGACAGTTGTACCTTTCAAGGTAGCTGTCAAATAGTGAATATGAGGCAATGGGTAACGTTCGGGAATGGTTTTTGCATTCAGACGCCGATAATCACCAGTTGGCCGCCAATCATTGCTGTCCTTTTTTAGGGACCATGCTCAATGGGGATGACCATGGACTATTCGATGGTTGAACTATACCTAAGTCTATCATATGGTCGAATTTGTTTTTGGCTAACCTAAGCTTCTCGGGATCGAGTCGACGGGCTTTTGAGAATACAGGAGGTCCTGTAGTGATGTGATGTGTAACATTGCTGGTTACGCAAGGCAATTTCGATTGCGATTGTTATATCCCGGGGTATTTGTCGAGTACTGATTGGTACAAGGGGTCTATGGTGTGCTTAATCGTGACTGGGGATAACCTGCAACCAGAACAAGGAGTTACGCAAACAGATAACTTAGTGTCTCCGTCTTTTAACCTTCGTGAGCGTGTGTCGATGAGTAGATTGTGGTATTGTAACAGATCTATACCAATGTTTGGCATAGAGACATCTGCAACCACGAAAATCCAGTGCATGGGTTTGCGTAAACCCACGTTAAGGTAGACGTACCTTTTACCGTAAGTAAAGATCGGCTTTCCGTTCGCCGCCTGTAAACTGAAAACAGACTCGCGAAGTCTGTCGTCGGGATTTGCTGGAAGAACGCTAACTTCTGCGCCAATGTCGACGAGGTAGCGAACTTTCTTAGTCACGTTCGTGACATATAAGAGGCGGCTGTGTTCGCCGGCTACAATTTCCGTTAACGCGTGCCGGGTGGGAAGTTTCCCGAAATCTTATTCGGGTCAGTCGCTTTAGACTTCGGGTAATTGCAGGGCTTCCTGCAATTTCTAGATTTACCGTACTGGTTGTGATACCAGCACCAGTTGGGGTTGTCTGTCTTTCGTGGTCGAGAGCCAGATCGCTTACGTGAAACGCTTCTACGCAGGGTTTTTGACCGACTACGGTCATTGCGAACTCTAAGATATCGTGTAAGCGTGTGACATAGTTCGGTTATGTCAGACGGGGTCGACTGAGGTTTTTCCTTGACGGAAAAAACCTCGGACTTAGGAGATTTAGTGATTTCGAAGATTCGGTCGGCAGATGCAGCCAGCTCATCTATGGCGTTGTTTTGAAATGAGACGAGCACTGCCTGCACCTGATGAGGAAGTTTAGACAAGAAGAGTTGTCTGAATAGGCCATCATCGAATGTTCGTTGGCCGATAACCTCTCCCATTCTTAGTAACATGTCTGTCGCAGAACCATGTTGCAAGTCGATGTTGTGGAGGAGTTGGTCTAACCGTTGTCGGTCGGTTACGTCTCCACGTTTGAGAATCGAACATTTGACAGTTTCGTAAGGTTCGGGAACATCACTAATAAACATACTGGGTGTTACGTACCTGTTAAACTCGCGCGGTAACGCCTTAACTACCGCGAAGAATCGTGTGCGCGAGTCCATGATTCCGTGCATGCAAAAATCGGCTTCTGCATAGCAGAACCAGGACTCGATATTGTCGGGCCAAAATGGCGTTAACTGAATCGAAATAGGGGGAATAGACTTTAACTTAAAAACCTTGGGTGAGTTTTCCGTCATAGTAATATAGATAACGAAAAATGTCTAATTAAAATATATCTGGGAAAAAAATTCGCGAAAAAACAGTATATCACAATATATAAAATTCAAATAAAGAATAACAATGAATAATAATATTCCAAAATGGAACAGATTCACAGTATATTGACTTGGTGTACCAGATCACGTCGGGCTCACCAATGAGGATACAACGGATATTCTAGTTCTACAACTAGCAAACAGTAGTGTCTTCTATAATCTTTCGTTCCCAGTCAAATAGAAACCAGAAGTCAGACGAGAAGAGACAGGAAAGATATATTTGATTCGTTACCAATATATCGAGAGACTTCGTTCTTAACTGGCTATTGTAACGTAGGAGCTGTGTCCCACGCCGTGTTGCAACGTGATCTGGTGCGGATGCATGACCGAAAGCCTTCAGTTAAACAAGTCCACTTAAACAACGTGGTCAGCATCCAATGTCGAACACTTAACGAGCTATTGATTTTGGAGATTTATTTACAGCTACAAGCTAAAGTTTATGAGTGTGCTGCGAGTTAACAATACTCTAGTTATAATCAATAATTATGACAACAAATTTCATTACGAACATTTGATGTTTGAGTTTCAAGAAAGAAATTACTTAACGAAAAACCATGTCACATACAAATCGAAAAAGTCAATGTCAAAATGGAATGCAGCCTGAGTTTTAAGCAAGAGTGAAACACACCCGAAATTCAGTAAAATGAATGACACCCGCAACATTATTCTATGGTAAACGAAATACCTTGAGACTATCTCATTAAGCTCACTATACCTGCAGAGTCTTCGGTTGGCAGGAATGGTCGGAGGACAACCTCACTATTTAGGAGCCATACATTGTTTCTTAGTATATCTTTGTGTAGGTGTTCCTATGCAAACTCTTTACTAGAGACTAAGTCAAAAAGTGGAGAAAATCGTTCTGTAAAGCTAAGGATAAACCTCGAGTCAAACTGAAAAGTATTGATTCTTGATCTTAACACTGGAATATTCTTAGGTGACTGTGCTCTATTCTGCAAGGATGGCTCGTTGGCAAACTCAAGGAAGCCTCAAGAAGCCCAGAAAGAGCCAAAGACATTTCATCCGATCATGGCTAGAGGAACATTCTAGAATGTCGACTTGTAGCTTCCTTATTGGACGGTTAAGAAGGACCCCCTATGTGCCTATTGGCTGTCCGAAATGATGATTTACTTTCGGCAGAAAACTATAAATATATGAGCTTTTTGTACTATATTTTGACACTGTTTGGGGAATAAAATTTTTACTTACTAGTCTTCTGTCTCCCCACTTTGTGACTTGGGAGGGTTCTAGCGTTTAAGTACTCAAGTATTAGGCGACATACTAAAAATCTAAGTGTGACAGTCAGAAGTATTTGAATTGTAATATAAACTATTAATCCCAGGATTAACGCAATTTAATCAAGAAGTATTAGATGAGCACAAACTAATGTATTGTATTTGGAATTCAAAATCACAACAGCCATCAATACAAAGAAATCATTGGCTCATTCAAACATCACATCTTCCACAGCTCAAATTGGAGTGTAAGTGTCTACAATCGATTGTACGTCTTCTTCTGAAGTTCATATTGCATCTGTCCGACAGTATATTGAATTTAGACTCTGTTTTATCTAGAATGCACTCGTAAGTATTAGAATTAACGACCAAAAATGGAACAGACTCACCTGATTCCTGGAATTGTATACAATCATCATATCGGTTGTGTAGTGAAACCACTGACATATAGAATTTGCATCATAGACTTTTTAACACCATCCTCCCCCATGAAATAATGTTGGGTCTTTACATCGCCATGTTATAACCAATATGACGTTCCCGATTTTCATTATCTTCTCAAATCTCACGCATCGATTACTGTATGCGAGTATTTGGAGACAAATATTGACACGTAATTCGAGGCGTTCCATCATGTGAATTTGACTTGCATAAAAATTATGATACACATTCTTTTTGTTATTCATATCACAATACACAGATAAATATACATTGATATATGTAATTAACTCATATGATTCATCTAGGCTTGATTCACCTGCGAAACAATCAGATGAAAAACATTCATCTGCCTTATACATATTAGGATAATCTTGGACTTGATTTGGATTCCCTGCCTGTGCAAACTCAATATCTCTGATTGCTTCAGGAAAACTTTCTATTCCCTCTGATTTATCATACCACTGAATAGGGATTCTACTCAACAAACATTGTTCGTGAGAATATCCAACACATGATGCAATTACATCAGAAATGTGACTACAATTAGACTTATTCGGAACATATTTATCACATTCATTAAGAATGTCACCAGAGATAAATTCATTGTGAGGACGAATAACATTTGATATGACATCAGAATTTAATTTTCCTGAAATATTTCCCTCAAATTTATTAAGAGTTTCATTAGAGGCTAATGGATTATTAAGAAAATCAGCATCTACCAAAAGTGAATCCGGTTTTCAATCATGATTCGACTCATTCCAGATATTACTCTCAGAGTTGTAAGAAATTTCATCAGAAATATGTGAATCATTATGACAAATCACATCTGGTACAAAAACATGAGAAAGCCGATAAAAAGTTGATTTATTAGGAATTTTTGTTTCACAATGATTCTGGGTTTCATTCAACTCTGGACTGTAATGTGACGTTATACTACTTCTAGAAGTCTTGAATAAGGATAAGTGATCATTAGAAATATCCATCTTAGCATAACTCTCAGCGAACTGAATCATGGAATTACAAAATGACTGAATGTGTCCAGTTTTACCACATTTAAAGCATTTAGATTTACGAAATACACATGAATTACGTGGTTGAAACTTGCCATAGAATAATCATTTACCAAACTTGTGCTCATCTTCACGAACTGTTTCACAACTTCGCGAATTGTTATCTGAATAACCTTGATTACATATTGGACTGAGATGACGTGGTAAAGTAGTGGAATCCCTGATGTCCTGGGGAGTCATTTCATTGATTTCTTCTCCTTTACCGCATTTGAAATTTGTATGCTTCAAATTGTCCATTAGCAGTTCCTGGAGAGTTGCATAGAGAAGTGAAATCGGTTTGTCTGGAACTGCCATAGTCTTTGTTAGTCTGTATTCTTCCTTTCCGACGAATGTAAGAAAATGGGCCACAATATTAAAATCCTCATCATCTTCCTTGGTCATAGCCCAAGAGCATTAAAACATGGAATTATATCCAACCCCACAATCATAGGCTCCATCGCGACGCCAATGTGAGAATGAGAAGTATTTGGATTGTAATATAAACTAGTAGTCCCAGGAATAACGCAATTTAATCAAGAAGTATTAGATGAGCACAAACGAATGTATTTATTTGGAATTCAAAATCACAACAGTCATCAATACAAAGAAATCATTGGTTCATTCAAACATCACACTAAGTTCGAGATATAACATAGTCAATAGGGTCAGCGAATCATATCAGGCTTAGAACACCTGACATGAACAGGACACCCAAGGCATTTGGGAGAATTGGGTTGAAATTGACACTTAAATTGCTCAGGTTTGTGGTGGACCAATAATCATCGCGAGGACGCCAGTTTTTGTCTTTCTTCACTATCATATGTAGCGGAGACGCCCAAGGACTGCTAGAGAGCCTAGATGTTCCAAGAATTTGACAGGTACTAGTATCCGTAGATGTGGCCTCGTTATTTATCCTTCCAATTCACCATACTGTTCCACTGAATGTTTAGCCTTATCGTCACTGTGAGTGCGCTTTTAAGTTTTCGAATATTTCCGGACAACAGCGGTAGAATCGTCACTTATTGAAGCCCAGATCTAAAATAATTGGCTGCTCTGCCAAAATTTTTATTTTGGTTTTATTTGCAGCACTCAATAAATACTTATTACTCTTATTTATTAGTCGCCAAGCTAATGTAACAGGAATTACGCTAATTTCGGCCCCTGTATCTGCTAGAAAGTTCGAGCCTGAAGCCTTATCTAATACGTAGAAAAGACGACTAAAAGGTTGACCAGTCGCATCTGTCATCACTACTGTTTCTTCTCCCCGCTCTTCGACAGGTGATTTCAGCCTCGTTTCCGCGTCTGCAGTGGTACTTACAAACGGCTTCTGTATCTCGTGCGTCCGCTGAACCGTGTGTGGCTCCTTCGTGTAGATACTTTATAAACTGTTGCCTGTAACGCTTTTAATTTAACCGTAATTTTCGCCAAACTGGCAGCATTGTGAGAACGCGACTCTGCTATTTCCCTAACAAAAGCGGAATTATCATGATTCCCCAGAGTATTTTGTCTGTCAGTGGGTGTTTGTATAAATAGGGTATCTCACAGTGTTACTTCCAATATCTTATCTGGCATTTCGGTTAGATTCTACAAATCTTAGTCTTGGCTGGCAGCAAAGAAAATTTTTCTAGTCACCTTTGTCATTTATTGTATTCCAACTTTCTTCAGAACAGCATCACTAATTTTATGAGGTCTAACCAGTGACTTTATCCGCCGTAATAATTGAAACTATAACTTTTCATCCCATCCTTATTCATATGGCTCAAATTTTTTCATCCGATACTGAATAATAGCCTTTTGAACTTGTCATAGGTTACTGATACCAGAACAGTGTCTGCTAGATTGAACACCTCCGACGCTACTTCTGTCAGAAGAATTCCAAGCAATAAAGAGTATTTTGATGTCTTTGAACGTATGTTGCAAAAATAATACTGAAAATCAATTTGTGCAAAATAAATACGTGGGTTAGGTATGTTGGATGATGGCACATTTACCAAGTCAGAGACGTATAACTCCTCTGATTCTTTACCTTAGTTAATGTCTTCTGATTCAGATGAACACACCATGAATACATAAAAAAGGCTTCGATTGACCCATGATTTCAACTATATATATATATAAAAAATGATCTAAGAATCGTTCATAATCTCTCAGACAGAAATTTAACTAATCATGAAATCATTCTACTGAAGAAAGTATTGAATTTCAATTTACACAGAAAACAACTTAATACTCTTGAAATCATTCTAGTTATAGAATCAATAATAGAAAAACTACCACAAATAAGTCACATTTATTACGTCAAAAAGCATCCTCTATTTTGACTAAATAAAAACATCTTGCTGGTAACATTTCAAAATAAGAACTAAGAGCTCTATACTCAATTCAAAAAGACAAAACTATTGTAATCACAAAAATTAGCAAACAGCAACACAATAGTAGTTATAAAGAAAGAGGATTATAATATTAAAATTTTTTGAATATTTCTCCATAGGACAATATGAAAAGATTGATTCAAAGAATCTTCAAACGGTTAAAAATAAGATCAAATCAGAGATAAGTCAACTTTTTAAAGAACTAAAACCAGTCATTGATGTCTCTTTATGATTTACTCCATGTCCGAAATTACGCACTATTTCACGTTTTTCTGGTTTACCTGAAATTTATAAGCCAGACATATCACTATGACCTATATTAGATTTCACAAATACCATAAGGGGTTTTGTGGAGATTTTAGTAATTTCATGGAGTTGAGATCATGTGTCAATTGAAGCTAGACCACCATGGGAGACCTGGAAGCACTGGACGGCCAACTCGTCCTATTGTGGAACTCTTCAGCAGTGAGCATCCACGACCCAGCCTCACGAGTTTCCAATTCAGGACCTACCAGTCTCGTGCCAGAGCACTTGACCTATAGACCACTGAGCCGGCATCCAACGGTGTTAATGTCTAACTCCACAAATACGCCAACATATCTATTATCTAAATATCTAAGCAACATATTAAAGCCAATCCAACATAACTTACATAATATAACTAGAGATTCCTATAATTTTAAATCAAAAATATTGAGATTAATTATTGAAATGAATGAAATCATGATAAGCTATTATTCTGTATCATTATACACTAGTATTGTGGTGTGGTTTACTTATATCCATATAAGTAGTATATGGTAATAGTCAGACATAGAATGTATTTTGGCAGAAGATCAGTAAAGAAAGAACAGGAATGAAGCGCATTAGGTAGTAAAATGCATGAACAATGAAATTAGAGAAGATGGATTGATATTTGCAGAAGGAACAGTTAAGATTGAGACAATTTATGGTTACTTTGCAAATTAAGTGTCGACTGTATGGTTATCAGAATTTAGTGAGATAGTCTGTAATTGTCCCCACTAGTGTTCTTGTTCACTACAGTATCCCTATTGATAGATGGTCAAGATTTATCAGTGGCTTACCAAAGAACGACAATACTCTGTCTGACAGATGTCCTTTAAGTATAAGTCTAATCATGAAATTCCTGTAACTTTACTTAAATCCAACCTTCTTTATTTTTCAAGAGACATTATACAAAGAAGCTAACAAAGTGGTAATGAGATCCCCTGTGTCCCCGATTGTAGAAAACCTGTTCATGGCACATATAGAATTAAATATTTTCGCTGATGACATCAAACCACGAATTTGGTTTATATATGTGAATGATACCATTGTTACCATAAAAAAAGACTCATCTAAGATCTTTTCCCAAATTGATCAATACACTCTCATCTCACATCAAATTTACAAAGAAGAATAAAAATGAACACGGTGAGCTACCACTTTTAGATTGCTTACTTAAAAGAAATCTAAATGAAGTTCTAAATCTAACCATCTACCGAAAACCAATGCACTCATATCGTTATATTGACTTTAATTCAGCACATCCATTCAGTGCAAAAATATTTCTAGCCCGAAATCTCTTTGAGATGGTGGAGAAGATTTGTAGCTCAGGTGGGTGATTTTAATGGAGTTTTGTTCTCTGAGTTGGATGGTTTGATCGTGGAGCTTTCATCGTCCTTCTGAATGATATCATCAGCACAAACTTCGGGTAGAAGTGAAGTGTTTGAATTTCTGCACATATGATTCACAGCTTGTCCTGTGCACCTCGATGTTGGTTGGTTCTTATTGACCTTAAATCTGTCATTGTTTATTTCTTTGTTTTGGTTATATCTCCCATTGGTTTGATTTTTGTTCCTATGTTTCTGCACAGGACAAGCTGTGAATCATATGTGGAGAAATTCAAACACTTCACTTCTACCCGAAGTTTGTGCTGATGATATCATTCAGAAGGACGATGAAAGCTCCACGACCAAACCATCCAACTCAGAGAACATACTTCCATCTAAATCTCTTTAGAAGAGCAAACAAGATTATTATATTTGCAATAGGGTAAACAAAAAGAACGAAAGCATATAATTAACATCCTACAATTTAATAATTTCCCTATGAAGATTATCAAAAGTACAATGAAACTAGACATTCTACTGCTAAATAATAATCCGATTAAAATACTATGGATTGGTACTGTAGTTTTACCATACCGCTATGATACAACAGAACTTCAAAAAGTCTTAAAACAATACAAAATTAAAGTATATTACGCGAGTGCGGGATCGTGGATGCGCACTGGTGAGGAATCCTATAATAGGACGAAATGGCCGTCCAGTGCTTCCAGGTTTTCCATGGTGGTCTAGCTTCAATTGACTCATTATTTCAACTTTGAAAAATACTAAATTCTCCACAAACACCCTCTGATCTATAATCATATGCTCACTAGTGAATGACTTCAAGAGATATTTCCTTGAGTTCTAGTGGGAAGCAGTGACCAGTGGAGTTCTACCAAGTCTGTTGTAGAGATATCAGCTCACTGAGGACAATTGGTGAACGGTCGCTCAATATCGTGGATTGGTTGAAGTTAGACATTGACACCGTTGGATGCCAGCTCAGTGGTCTATCGGTTAAGGGCTTCGGATCGAGACTGGTTGGTCCTGGGTTCGAGTCTCGCAAGTGCGGGATCGTGGATGTGCACTGCTGAGGAGTCCCACAATAGGACGAGTTGGCCGTCCAGTTCTTCCAGATTTTCTATGGTGGTCTAGTTTTAATTGACTCATGATCTCACCTATATAAGTTAGTTTTTAGTGTATATCTGTCGATTTATTTAAGAACTCCCCTGTCTTTTCATTAAGACGATATGTTCGTAATCTATCCTTGATAGTTTTTATTTGATCTTGAAGAAGTTTAGACAAGTTTGTTGGGCAAAATATCGTAATTATTTAAATTTAAATCACTAATATAAATTCAAATCACTTCTCTACACTCAATGCCTAATTTTTATCAAACTATTTATTCTGATGAATCTTAAATAGGATGAAACACTCGTCCTAGCCATCATCTATCTTTATTTATATAAATCTTATGACTTGATTAACCAATATCAAGACAGTTAACACTAGATGCACATATACTAACAACAGACTAACCAATTACAATCCTAACACATTAATGGGAAGATACAAGCAAACAATATCTGATATTCGTTCTATCATTAACGAATATCCATTTAAGTTTTACTTTATTCTTATTGGCTTTAATTTTAATTATTGAGTATAAAAATAGAAACAAATTATTACATTTTTCATACCTTAACTATATTGAACCAATCAAGAGTTAATCTAGTATAGCATAGTAACAACATTTACTGTACCGTAAACATTTGTTAACGTGATGCCTAAGAAACAGTCATCCAATACACAAGTATCTTTAAACCAAAAATCTGAAAAGTAATTTATGTTCAATTATTGAACCTTTTAAATCTTTTTTTTTTTTAGGGATCAAGAAAATGTAAAGAATAATGTTTCATTTGGAAAGTTGGTAAGTTTTTCTTGGGGGGGGGGAAGGGAACGGGGGATTATACATTTGATTTGTAGTTTAAATATGCATCTACTTGTAATAAATTTTTGATTATCATTGGAAATATATGTGCTATCTTATTGGGTATATCATTTCCAGCTAGTATCCTTGTATTTCGTTCTATGATAAATGGATTATTTAATAGATCATCAAGTAATAATATATATGGATTATTGGGATGGTATTTCTTAATGGCTATACTGATATTTGTATTATGTATGTGGAAATGTGTTTGTGTGGAATTCGCTTCAAAACGAATAGTACAACAAATTCAACTACTATATTATCAGGTATTTGAATTTTTTGTTTTTGAATGAATTATCCTTTTTGTTATATCATATCAACAATTTAAACTTGTTTTAAGAAGATGATTCTAGTGATGACTTTATCTTAGAAATTATGGTAGAACAGGGGGCACCAGATATATATATATTTGATTTGTGTGAGAGCTATGATACTGCCCAGGTGCCTAAACTGAAACATGTGGTTTTCTTAGGGGGCCACACCTCCAGCCTTTGTCCTGAAGGTCTAATCCATAAGGTATTGGAGCATCGTAAGGAGATGCAGTCCTATGGTAGACGGTGATCAACGATTGATTCATATGCCATTTGTTTCCTCAGGATCCTGGAGCCGATGTGCATCATTGGTTTGGAATCAGGGTTTTCCAACTACCTTAGGTGGACCCTCCGTGTCCACCGACCAGGTTAAAGAGCCGGATATTCGCTTTTCGTCCTCTCAATTTCATAAACAACACCTGTGGCACGAGAAGGCAGTGAGTAGGACTTCCTTAACAAAGGCTGTATAAGTGTGGCCATGTGAGAGTATTTTAGAGAGGGAGAGCAGACACTCCCCACTCTCGGCCAGGACATTTGGAGCCCCGTCAAATAACATAACACTCATCAACCAATAAATGATCATGAATTTCTATTTTTATTGAAGGGGTTTTATAGAATTCGGTCCTATTTGTCACAGGATAATCTTAGTTATGGTATTATCACTGGAAAACAGAAAAGACTGAACAAGCGTTTCATCTTGTTATGGGTTCCTCATCATTTTACACTTATTACTTCGTTGATCAGACCGAACATTTTCAGGTCTCACACCCAATAGTACAATTTAGACTGTTAACGTTATTCGACAGTGATTTTTACCACAAGTTACTATTGATCTTTAAAATGTGATATTATCCATTACTTTTATTTATTTATCTTGAGACTTTTACATGGTTTACCTCTATAAGACATAATCTCAGAGATAACTACATTGACTTTCACACTTTTCGGAATGACACACAACACTTCCAGTTGTAATTGAGTTATTCATAGTCTAGTATTTTATCGAAGAAAGTGCCTAAAAGTCAATAAAGTAAGCTGTCTAACAGAGAAATCTTTTTTATGTAGTTGAGATCATGAGTCAATTGAAGCTAGACCACCATGGAAAACCTGAACTGCCGTTCCATTCTATGGTCTAGCTTCAACTGACTCGTGATCTCATGTACATAAAAGAAATAACTAAAATCTCCATTTAAACCCCATTCAGAGAAATCTTTTCTTAATATAAAGTTCATGATAGTTTCTAAGCAGTTGCATGAATATTCTCAAAAATACCATTTAATTATTTAACTATACAATTCTATATAACAGATTCAATCCATCGACAATCATCAGTTATTTTATAGAAGAAATTTTGTATAAATTCTGAAAAGCCATTGTCTAAGTGATGACGAAAACAAAAATAAATCCAGGAGTATGTTATATCTTATGAATTGCAATTGTTATTATCTTGTACCCCGCCTATCAGAGAGTAGCGATTTATTGATCGGCCCAGTAACATATAAAACCTGTACGAGCAGTCTAGAGCACTTGCTGGTCCTGCTATCTGCCTAGCCTAGACAGCTAAATTCAGAACACTAATAATAGCCTCTACAATATGAATCATTATTTTCAAACATACTGAGTTTATATACAAAACAAACTGACCACGTCGTACCGTAAAATAGAAAATGACATTTGTACAAGATTTAGCCAAATGCGGCTGTGATTAGGGAGAACGGTAATTAATAGACTAGAGATAACTCAATAATGGTAAATCGTATAATAATAGTCTATGGGTCAAAATGAAGCTTATAATAAGAGGGACACGAATATGAATAGTTTCGTTACTTCAAATCTCGCGAGGCAGGATACTGGATGCGCACTGGTGAGGAGTCCTACAATTGGACGAAACAACCATCCAGTGCTTCCAGGTTTTCCATGGTGGTCTAGCTTCAATCGACTCATGATCTCAACTGTATAAAATTAATAAAATCTCCACAAAACCTCCTTCTGATAATTATACAATAGGAAATGTACATGTCATGTATTGGTCCATAAATAGTTCTTAAATGTTACCACTCATAATTCTCTTCGGGATATAACAGAGTACTTATATTAGAGAACAAAACACAATAAAATAGAATAAACTTGGCGTTATTACTCCTGACAATAAATATCTACAAAGTATAAAGCACTTAATAGTTTTTTCATAGTTAAAATCATGAGTCAATTGAAGTTAGAACACCATGGAAAACCTGAAAGCACTGGATGGCCGTTTCGTCCTATTGTGGGACTCCTCAGCAGTGCGCACTCACGATCTTTCCTCGCGAGATTCGAACCTACCAGTCTCGCGCCAGAGCGCTTCACTACTAGATCAATGAGCTGGCATCCGGTGGTGTTGATGTCTAACTTCAACCAATACACGAAGCTAAGCAATCGTTCACCAATTGTCTTCAGTGAGTTTGTATCTCACAACAGACGTGGTTGAACTCCGCCGATTAGTTTCTGTTTTCAACCGTATTGTTTATTCATTAAATTTTTTTTCTGTAGTGTTTGAATGAACTGTAAGGTAGATGATAAACTTTTCCTAAGAAAAATCTTGATAGCTTCCTTTGAGACGGCATCCAATGGTGTTATTGTTTAACTCAAACCAATCCATTTTTATTATCAGAAGGGGTTTTGTGGATATTATAGTAATTTATATAGTTGAGATCATGAATCAGTTGAAGCTAGACTACCATGTAAAACGTGAAAGCGCTGGACGGCCGTTTCGTCTTAATATGGGTTTTCCATGGTAGTCTAGCTTCAATTGATTCATGATCTCAACTATCAATCCATTTTTACATTTCATAGATAGTTCCATTTGACCACCTTTTTTATGAATATGTTTATGATACTAAAAATCTGAATAGATTATTTAATAGTGATTAGACGTAAATGTATTATAGCTTATGAATAACACTTAACTAAAACACAATACAAAATGAGGTGGTCATTCTAGGTAATTCATCTTTAAGCCTCAGTGTCACCATTGGGCGCGTAGAAAACACTAAACGTAGTTCACCGACGTTGAAAGATTTTTTGATTAATCTGAGTAATCTCTAAGTTAGTATTTCGCTAGCTGTATCCCCTCTGAATTGTCAGCGCATGAACAGGGACTTCTTCCTAAGCGTTGAAATTTCGCCTATTTTCACTTTCGTGATCAGATATTTAATTATAAACTTTCTAGGGTAACCGTTCTCTTTCAGAGCATTATGCAAGGTGTTTGGCTCATCTTCAACTATATCTACAGAACATATCGTGTGTATTCGGTGACACAATAGTCTTTAACTATTAATGTGATAACCTTTAGCGGTCATTATATTAGACATGTCATAATGTATTGTCTTCAGCTGATCAGTTTAAATTATCTTTGTAAGAAGACTTGGTGAGTTTTCATTTTTCATAGTTGAAATCATGAGTCAATTGAAGCTAGAACACCATGGAAAACCTGGAAGCACTGGACAGCCGTTTCGTCCTATTATGGAACTACTCAGCAGTGCTCATCCACGATCCTGCAACTATGAAAAATACTGAAATCTCCACAAAACCCCTTTTGAGTTTTCATTTCCTTATTATCCTTGTTTATCTTCTGAACAATGATAATGTTTTAACTAATTACTACTTCAAGAAGGATACTAAATTTACAAATAAAAGTTTTATTAATTTGGCTAAGGTTGGTTCATGATATTGGTAATTTCCACAAATCTCTTAATCAGTAATTATCATGGACTTACTAAGGATTAGTTTCGGCAGATGATTTTGGAGTTCTAGAAAAAAGTCGTGACCAGTAGAGTTCAATCATGTTGATTATGAAGCATATGTCCACGATAAACAATTGTAGAGTGTTACACAATATGACCGGATAACTGAAGTTAGACATCCAAACCACGGAATTTTGGTTTAGTAGTGTAGAGGTTAAGCACTCTTGGACGAGAACGAAGAGCCCGATCCTAGTATAGGATTCTTTAGCAATTGTTATATCCCAGTAATGAATATTCACGACCCTCCAACCAGGGACCGAACTTAAGACTTTCAGTCTTGGGTGTAGACGCTTAAACACTAGACCACTAGGTCGGCATCCAGTAGTATACATACCTAAATTCAGTCAGCCCGTGATATTGCACAATCATCTTCCATTGTCTTCAGTGCTTACCTTCATACCAGACACGATTTAGCTCCACTGGTCTTGGCCTCTCACTGGAACTGCGGACATTTCCTCTCGAAGCTAATTAATAGTAAGCACATGATAGTAGGATACTCGAAAAATCAACCGACTGGTGTTCCCAAGTTTTCAATGATTGTCCGAATTAGGTCGATTCATGATTTTAAAGAAAGATAAGTAGTGTTCGGACATATTATTTGTTTAGCTGAGTTTAAAACTATGGCGGTAAATATCACCATTAGTTAGGGTTTTAATAATGCTGTTATTTATGTTCAAAACTGAATTTTAACAAATCTTTGTTGCCACATATACGTCTTGTCTAACTGTCATATATACGTAATCGTCACATGATGTACATATGACAAAAAGGGACTGTTCAAAGCAGAGTTCTGAATATTACCAATAGGATCATACAAACGATTTAGTAGCTCAGTGTAGAATGTGTTCGGCATTTGAAGCGAATGTAGTGAGTTCGTGGCCCTATATGAACATCAGCACTGGAATTCATGTTCAACAAGGTAATAAGTACGGAACAAGTAGAATCAAGCCTGAATTTCGTTACTGATCACAGCCCATCTATTTTATAAAGAGTAGATAAAGTAAGGACAACGAAAAACTGAACATATAATCTACAGGTCAACATGAAGCAGAAATTGTCATGGAATAATAATGTGATCAGAGTTTACAAGAAACTGCATGACAAATGCAACTATCTGAAAGAAACCAAATGTAAAGTCTACAACTTTGGACATGACTTAGTATAATAGTTGACGACTTCATGGGAATATCACATATTTTGACTTAATCTAAACTAAATTCTATGTTAATCAGCACTGAGTATCAAGTTACCTTGAAGTTGATTATTTATAATAAGTCAATATTGGCTAGCAGTGGAATCCAGGATGCGCGTTTCGTCCTATTTGGGACTCGTCAGCTGGTTTTACTTGCATCCCAGAGATGATGATCACTCTGAGACTCGAACCCAGTACTGTTCGTTTGAAACGCTACCATGTTATCCACTCAGCTACTGAGTTCTGATATCCACTTGCTTGTGTAAGTCCCAGAGTGAACATCAACTCTGAGATACAGGTACATCCAGCTAGTGAGTCCCAAATAGGACGAAACGCGGGTCAAACTGGATTCCACTGCTAGCACTATTCATCTTTGCTTACCATGCTTGTGAATTTAGGCTATATCGAGGCAGTCTGCACAGCATGCACATACGCCAATAAGAAACTGACCAGTTGCAGTCCTACTAAACATCAATGGGACAATTCAAACAAAGAATACTAAGTGAATTTAAGTCAATATTGGGTTCACAGAATCTCTTTCCCTATTCTACAATTTTTTCATCAAAAAATCAGTGCTTATAAGTAGATAATCTCTAATAGACATATGTATAACTATGCTAATAAAATCACACACCACTGACGTCCTGTATGTAATAGAATGTGTTGAACAAATATTTGCTAAGTTATGGTGATTTTTTGTCATTGTTTACAAACGAAATGAAGATACTGCATGTATAAATCATTCGCATATGTGTATTTATGGTGAATGTTAATGGTTAATGACGTACTTTTACCAATCATATTCCAAAGATGGTTGTCTCAGTTTAGCGTTCAATTTTCCTCAACATTCTGAAATGCTGTCTGGCATATATGTAATGAGTTACTCATATCACTTAATAAATCCCTTCGTTTGAATCTCGTAAGGCGGGATCGTGTAAAAGAGTCCCAAAATATGACGAAACAGCCGTCCAATGCTTCCAGGTTTTCCACGATGGTCTAGCTTTAATTGAATCATGATTTCAACTATATAAAATTACTAAAATCTCCACAAAACTCCCTTCTAATAATCCCTTCGTTGTTATTTTTCCGTGGAGTTATATGTTCCAAAAAAACCAACTGTCTACATCTTGATTATTAAAAAACGAAGCCAGTGGGTTTCAACCTCAATAAGTGAATAATAATGCTCTTTCTACAATCCATGAAGAGAAATGTAAACTTCTTGGTTAGAGTTCAAAGAATAGACATTTCAGAAGGGGATTTGTGAAGATTTCAGTATTTTTAAAAGTTGAAATCATGAGTCAATTGAAGCTAGACCACCATTGAAAACCTGGAAGCACTGGACATCCGTTTCGTTCTATTATGGGACTCCTCCGCAGTGCGCATCCACGATCCCGCACTCGCGAGATTCTTTCTCGTATTGATGTAAAATGTATCAACAGTGATCCGTACAAATTCTTAACAGAGTCCCACGTTAACTATTACTCACTCGCTGACTGTCTAGCAATCTCTAAGTTAACCAAAATTTTTATTAGATATTGGATGAGACTGTTGATGGTAAAGCCCTTAAAAATGTGCATTTTTCGTCCCAATTTAAAAATTTCATATATACATGAATTGGTTGAAAATGTGATATTAGTTAAACAACAACTAAAAACTTGCAAACATTGGCCTGGAGTTTCGTCCTAGCATAGGATTCTTCAGTAGTGCACGACCAAGACCTGCCACACGGAACCAAACCCATGACCTTCAGTTTCGCTCGCAAATTGGCGGCCTGTTTAAATATCTGGGCTACCTGTTCCTATCATCTAGATATTTCAACAAGTTATATAATTTCGTTTGTTTTAATACATCCTTATGCCTATTAATCGCACAACCTATTTAGGTGCTTTTCTGAGAAGTGTAAGAATTTTCACTGTAAAGGTTACAGAAGGCCTAATTAGAGATCGTGGTTGCTGGCAATATGCAGCGAGAAGAATGTACATTATCCAGATGTCGATTGACTGGGCTGCTAACTTCTAACTGGCGATCACTCAATATTTATCGTCAGGAAGGACGAAGAAGTAAGAAACGGAAACTTGTTGAAGTACTTTGTGCTGAAAATTCTATATTATACGAAAAATATAATATTGAATGAAGCTAATAATAAATAAATGCTTAATCTTTAGATCACTAAGCTGTTATCAAACAGTGTTAATTTGAAACTTAAGTCAATTTACAATATTGAACAATCCTCTCCTATTTTCTGTTACGAACAACCGTCTTACACCGGACATAGTTGAAGTCCACCGGTCACAGCTTTTCACTCAAGTTCCAAAGGTTACAAACTAGTCATAAATGAGCACATGTTAACTACTAGAATAAGGTTTTATGGACATAACAGAATTTCTACATATTATAAATCGCAAACATCTATTGGCTAGATCATCATTACAAACCTAGAAGTACAGGATGGCTATTTTGTCCTAGTATGATACATGCCAGAAGTACACATCCATGATCTTACATACACTACTCAGCCCTTCTAGGTTTTCTCTTGTGGTCTAATTAAGATCAGCTCATGATTTAATGTCTTTGAAAACTTTGTAATCTCCATAACACCCCATATGTATTATATACAAGAACTTTCAATTGCCTTAGAAATAAGAAGACTATTGTAAGGTAATGAGTGTTATGCTTACTAGTTACCACTTTTAAACAATCACATATACAAGTATCAGTTCTATGTATTTCATCATTATGAAAAGAACTTTGATCGTAAGTTGTTTTTTTTTCTTCAGTAATTTAAATCTACTTATCAACCTTATACACTTGAATACAGTAGTTGAATTTAAGGTTCAAAATTCAATAGCTATCAGTCATTAAAATCGTGTCTAGTAGGATGTATTTTGTAAGATTCAAAGATCAATAGAAGTTTGTTCAATGGTTGTTTAATTAAGTTTAATCTAAACCATGAAAATTCAATAATAATGGAGCATTGGCCACCGACTAGCATTCTCTGACCCACTCTATCCTAAGCCTTCCTTTCTAGTTCTATCTAATTTTTGTTCATTATTCTCATGTCTGTCTATATTGTTCGGTGTAATATGTTCATTGGTCTTCCTCTTCTCCTTTGGCCTTCAGGGTTCCAGCAGTTATTATGAAAAGTCATAACTAATGCAATTTAACTTTGTCAAATGTGAAACAGTTACCTACTAATAACATTGAGAGATAGTTATACAAACTGACGAATCAATCGGAGCGAATACTGTCAGCTGTTGTAAACTGATTCTTACTTTACTTACTTACTTTCGCCTGTTACTCCCAATGGAGCATAGGCCGCCGACCAGCTTTCTCCAACCCACTCTGTCCTGGGCCTTCTTTTCTAGTTCTTTCCAGTTCTTGTTCATTCTTCTCATGTCTGTCTCTATTTCTCGGCGTAATGTGTTCTTTGGTCTTCCTCTTCTCCTTCGACCTTCAGGATTCCATGTGAGGGCTTGTCTTGTGACACAATTGGGTGATTTCCTCAAAGTGTGCCCAATCCACTTCCAGCGCTTCTTCCTGATTTCTTCCTCCGCTGGAATCTGGTTTGTTGTCTCCCACAGTAACTTGTTGCTGATAGTGTCTGGCCATCGGATCCGAAGTATCTTGCGTAGACAGCTGTTAATAAACACTTGTATCTTCTGGATAATGGCTTTCGTAGTTCTCCACGTCTCTGCCCCATACAGAAGAACTGTCTTGACATTTGTATTGAAAATTCTAACCTTGGTGTTGGTTGACAATTGTTTTGAGCTCCAGATGTTTTTCAGCTGTAGGTATGCTGCTCTTGCTTTGCCGATCCGCGCCCTCACATCTGCATCTGATCCACCGTGTTCATCAATGATGCTGCCCAGATATGTAAAGATTTCCACATCCTCCAAAGCTTCTCCGTCAAGTGTAATTGGATTGGTGCATATTGTATTGTATCGGAGAGTCTTGCTTTTCCCTTTGTTTATATTGAGACCTACTGCTGCTGAGGCTGCTGCTACACTGGTCGTTTTCTCCTGCATTTGTTGTTGCGTTTGTGATAGAAGAGCCAGATCATCCGCGAAGTCTAAATCGTCAAGCTGCATCCTGCCTGTCCACTGTATCCCGTGCATTCCTCCAGATGTTGACGTCTTCATAATCCAGTCGATCACCAGGAGAAAGAGAGAGAGTAGGCAACCTTGCCTAACACCGGTCTTTACCTCGAACGAGTCGGTGAGTTGTCCTCTGTGGACGATTTGGCAGTTTAGTCCATCATAGGAGTTCCGTATGATATTTACTATCTTCTCAGGCACACCGTAGTGTCGAAGAAGCTTCCACAGTGTCGTCGTGTCCACGCTATCAAATGCCTTCTCGTAGTCGATGAAGTTGATGTACAGTGATGAATTCCATTCGATTGATTGTTCCACAATGATACGTAGAGTTGCGATTTGATCTGTGCACGATCTATCCTTACGAAATCCAGCTTGTTGATCTCGAAGTTGAGCGTCCACGGAATCCTTCATCCTGTTTAACAATACTCTGTTGAAGACTTTTCCTGGTATTGAGAGGAGAGTGATGCCTCTGTAGTTGTCGCACTTGCTCAGATCGCCTTTCTTTGGTATCTTGATGAGAAGTCCTTCTTTCCAGTCTGTTGGTACATGTTCTTCGTCCCAAATCTTACCGAAGAGGATGTGGAGTATCTTGGCAGTTGCTGTTACATTTGCTTTCAGTGCCTCTGCCGGGATGTTGTCTGGTCCCGCTGCTTTGCCACTCTTGATTTGTCTAATGGCCATGCTGATCTCTTCAATTGTTGGTGGGCCAATATCGATTGGGAGGTCTGTGGGTGCTGCTTCGATGTTGGGTGGGTTCAGTGGAGCTGGTCGATTCAAGAGTTCTTTGAAGTGTTCTACTCACCTGTTTCGTTGTTCTTCAATATCGTTGATTACTTTGCCTTCCTTGTTTTTCACTGGTCTTTCCGGTTGACGGTAATTTCCAGCAAGTTTCTTTGTTGTATCATACAGTTGTCTCATGTTTCCCTCTCTTGCAGCCTTTTCCGCTGTCATCGCTAAATCTTCCACATATTTACGTCGGTCGGTCCTGATGCTCCTCTTCACTTGCTTGTTTGCCTCTGTGTATTCGGCTTGTGCCTTGGCTTTTTCTGCTCTTGTTCGGCTGATATTGATTGCTACCTTCTTGTTCCTCCTTGCTTCAATTTTATCCAGTGTACCAACAGTGATCCATTCCTTGTGATGGTGCTTCTTTTGGCCCAGAACCTCCTGACATGTTGAAACGATTGCCTCCTTGATACCTTTCCAGCTGCTCTCTATGGTGGTTCCCTCTTCATTGAGTAGGTTATGAAAGGCCTGGAACCTGTTGCTGAGGGCTATGTTAAATTCGTTGAGTTTGTCAGCATCTCGAAGAAAGGCAGTATTAAACTTTTGTGATGTTGTCCGCGCCATTGTCCAGTGCTTCTTGAGTTTTAGTTTCATCTTGGCGACCAGCAAATGGTGATCGGATGCTATATCAGCTCCTCTCCTGGTTCTCACATCCTCCATCGTCCTCCTGAACTTTTTGTTGATGCAGACATGGTCGATTTGATTCTGTGTAGTGTGATCCGGTGAAATCCAAGTGGCTTTGTGTATGTTTTTGTGTGGGAATATGGTGCCACCTATGACCAGTTTATTGAAGGCACATAGGTTTGCAAATCTCTCACCGTTTTCGTTCCTTCCTCCCAGTCCATGTTGTCCCATGACGTCTTCGTATCCAGTGTTGTCCTTTCCAACCTTGGCATTGAAATCTCCCATTAGAATGGTCAGGTCCTTGGTTGGGCACTTCTCAAAGATTGACTGCAGCCTATCGTAGAATTGGTTTTTAGCGTCTTCATCGTAGTCGTTGGTCGGCGCATAGCATTGGATGATGTTCATTGTAATGCCCTCTCTCTTTGTTCTGAAGGAGGCTTTGATGATCCTCGGTCCATGAGATTCCCATCCTATAAGTGCATTTTGTGCTTTTCTAGACAGCATCAGTGCCACTCCTTGTGTATGTGGGGCATTTTCTTCTTCATGACCGGAGTATAACAGAAGTTCCCCTGAAGACAGTCGTTGTTGTCCAACCTGCGTCCAATGTGTTTCACTGATTCCAAGCACTTCCAGGTTGTATTTCCTCATTTCCGCAGAAATTTGGAAGACTCTGCCGGTCTCCCACATTGTCCGGATATTCCATGTACCTATAAAAATTGTCGCTCTGGTTGTAAGAAGGTGCATCGGCCTCATGACTTCCGAAGGAACTCGGCTTTCATCATGAGACGTCATTTCTCCTTCTACTCCCAGGGCAGAGTTTGAATGGTTTGAATGAATTTTTCTGGTTAGCGTTTTTTTAGCGAGTTGATTTTCTACGAGATGGGGTCGCTAACCCCATGCCCAACCCTCCTCCTTTACCCGGGCTTGGGACCGGCAGTAGCTCCTGGAGGAGCTACAGGCGGAGTTTGTAAACTGATTCAGTGTTCTAAAACTTAAGACTTCGCCACGAGATCTGACTATCTATGATCCGATCTTTGCTTGTGTCATGTATCGGTACTAGTGAGGAGGCGTCTTATACTAGCATAAAACAATTGTCTTGTGTTTCCTTGTTTATGTAGGTCAGTTCACTCCGTAAATTGTGGAAATTAGTAATTCATTAGCCAGTTCGGCTCATTGAGTGTAATCAATGTTTTGCAAATCGCTGAAAAATCAGCGTTAGATCCTAAATAAATGAAAACTGATAAATAATAGTGAAAATAGTTATCTTTCTGTATGATGATTTTTTTCGCTTAAAGTTTCGATTCTGTCTTAATGATCTTAATTTGTTAGAATAAAGATTTGAAGAGAATAATACGGAATCGGTTAAGTGCTCCTGGGTTCGAATCTCGTGAGGCGGGATCGTGGATGCGCACTTCTGAAGAGTCCCACAATAGGACGAAACAGCCGTCCAGTGTTTCCAGGTTTTCGATGATGGTCTAGCTTCAATTGGCTCATGATTTCTACTATATAAAATTACTAAAATCTACACAAAACCCCCTTCTGATAATTTATAATATCTTTAGAATTACCATAGAATTTAATATACTTATTCAAATGAAACTGATTAGAATTATGTTGAAATCGTGAACCGATCAATGTTAGACTATCATTGAATACCTGGAAGCACTGGATAGCTGTTTCACTCCAGCATGCAACTTTTTAGAAATGCACATTCACGACTCGGCACGCGGGACGTAAACCCAGGACCCTCGATCCTGCACGCGGACACTTGATCTCTGAAC
Organism: Schistosoma rodhaini; assembly: GCA_944470415.2. Taxonomy (NCBI): domain Eukaryota; kingdom Metazoa; phylum Platyhelminthes; class Trematoda; order Strigeidida; family Schistosomatidae; genus Schistosoma; species Schistosoma rodhaini. Next base: position 4,620,110 of record OX104039.1, read on the forward strand.
CATTGTGTCGGCATCCAACGATGTTAGGATTAAGTATATCGAAGTGGAAATTAAAGACTGCCTCAAATGAATACAATGTGTAAAGAAGATACAAGAACATTAAAATAATAACTAAAGGTCATATGGCTAAGAAATTTGGTTGAATACTCAGTGAAGTGACTAAACATAGGTTAATGCTAAACTAGAATTAAAAGTAAGAATTTTGGGAACTTGAAAATTATGTAAGTAAAATATGGGGAAAGGCCGAACAAAGATGATTCAATATAGCCAGTGTAATGCTACCTGGGAGAAAAGACAAGTAGTGGTAAATCTTTCTTGTAAACAGTCTGTGGAAATGTAATAAAACAAACTGATTCCATGTTATTCTGCTTAAATTTTTGTTCTTGCTCCCTTTAAGGTAATAACGGGAACTGTGTCTGAGACGTTGGTTTGAATACTCTGTATTCTATTTTAAGGTCTATGTGGACTTAATAAATAGTTCTTTTCAGCTCAGGGTATTAAGTAAACATTACAAATCATTTGATGAAGCGGTAAATCTTCATTGTCTGTGTTTTGGATGTATACTAAGTATGCCTTACCATCCCCTACCTCGATGAACAGTGTTTCCTAGTGTAGAAGTTTGGGAGAAAGCTGAAATGATCAAAGAAGATATGGCATCAGTTTATGAAAGTTATTGGTTATTGGCCTAAACCCCTGTATTAGAATGCAGGATGCCTGGTTTGTGTTTGAATGATTATAATGAAAATTGGTTAGAGAAGTTGATTGAAATGATCAGAAGGGGTTTTGTGGAGATTTCAGTATTTTTAATAGTTGAAATCATGAGTCACTTGAAGCTAGACCACCATCGAAAACCTGGAAGCACTGGACGGCCGTTTCGTCCTATTATGGGACTCCTCAGCACCGTTGGATGCCGGCTCAGTGGTCTATCGGTTAAGTGCTCTGGCGCGAGACTGGTAGGTCCTGGGTTCGAATCTCGCGAGAGCGGGATCGTGGATGCGCACTACCGAGGAGTCCCACAAGAGGACGAAACGGCCGTCCAGCGCTTCCAGGTTTTCCATAGTGGTCTAGCTTCAATTGACTCATGATTTCAACTAATAAAAATGATTGAATCCGTCGCAATGATAAAGATGCATTCACTTTCTCTTTTATTAAATCATGAGCTTTGAAATTGTATTATCGCCTATATTCCACGAATTTATTCTTTCTCCTCTAGTCATATTTTCTCTCATTACTACGACTGTAGTGAACGGGAATACAGGCGGGTACAACCAAATGTATTTGAACACAAAATTACAAAATATTTCAGTAAAATTTGAGAACCATACGGTAAATACATTCATTTAGTATTGTTTGTTTGAATCTTCCCACCGATGTGTTAGGACAAATAATACTAAATGAATGTAGACTTCACTCCATCGCACAAGCAAGTGGCTATCAGGACTTAGTGGCCGAGTGGATAACTCGATGGCGTTTGAAGCGAAAGGTACCAGGTCCGAGTCCCAGAGTGAACATCAACTCTGAGATGCAGGTACATCCAACTGACGAGTCCCAAATAAGACGAAACGCGCGTCAAACTGGATTCCACTACTAGCCACTATCCATCTTTGCTTACCATACAGTGAATACTTCTTTGGCAAAATGTTAATCAACTGTCTCAGACCTTGTTGTTTCTTCGTCTTCACACCAATCCTTCTCTGTTCCCGTCCTCTTTTCTTCGATCTTCTTAATCTTCTGCCCCCAGACATTTCACTTTCAGAACTATGTGAAGAGATATTAGTGCAATACATTTCGTACAATCTGTTCACACATATACTTGTTAAGAACATTTATATATAAAAATAAAAGGTAAATTAGACTGGAAATCGGGGGGTAAGAGGAGACAAGGATTATAATGATAATAATAATGAAAATGTGAAAACAATTTGAAACCTAATCACTCTGGATAATAAGCTAAGATTACCAGGGTAGGTTTAAGGTGAGAACAAACTGTTTTTGAATACACAAAAGGGGTTTAAATTTTTGTATGGCTAAGGCTTTAATAAACCTTAATATATGCCCTTTTACACTTTTATACAAGAGCACAGAAGCCGAGTTAAGATCAATCTTATGGCCTTTATCTAATATGTGTTTGGCAATAGAGGATGATGAATGTTTGTCCTCTACTCTTATTGAGTCATTCGATTTCTGCAACCATTTTGATACATGTTCACACACCCTAATTTCGAGATCACCATTGATCCGCCCTATGTATGTGTGACCACACACACATTTAAATTGGTAAATACAGTGGGAAGTGACACAACAGTTTTCATATATTTTAAGTTTTGGATGAAGTATGAACCTTGTTCTTTCTTTGATAATGACCTTTGCTACGTAATACATTTTGTTCATGACTGACTTAAGCCTTTGTTTCAATAAAAGTCTATTTGGATCACCTCTAAATGGTAAGATGGAGTAGTTTGGCTTTTTTTTCCACCAAGGCTACAATAGGTTTCACTGTACCATGAACTTTTCATCTGTCTATAAGTTTAAGTAGATAACCATTCCCCATTAATGTCTTGTATACACTATCGAAATTTGTCAAAGGGATTAATTGCTTTCAATTTCACTTTCTATTAATGATACATACTACTTATATGTGTCGGCATCAGTAGCATACACCACAGTACTTTTAGTTCAGTAAGATTTGTCTTGATAATTTCAAATCACTGTCCCGATGTTTTGTAACAACATAGGTTGTACGTTGTTTATAGCTAACTGATTTCATTCTATTCCACTGTATGTATGTGAATGAAAAGAAAAACTCTTCATTAGGATGAAATCTCTGATTGATATTTTTATTATATTCTATTAACTAATCTAAACGTGTAAAATAGTCACAATTGATTGATCACTGGGTGGTGATACATATCATGTGTGTCAAGTCCTTCTTAGTGCAGATCGAATGTTGTCGATCAGGTTGCAATGTGGCCACTAGTCTAGGTGGCTTGAAACTGCGTGCACTATGCTGAGATAAGATGGTGGTTGGAGGTAATCAACAGGAAACTCTGGAACCGGGTTTCGTGCTACTTGGCACTCGTCAGCAAGGTGTACATGTAATCTTGAGGGAACTGTTGCTCCTTGACGGACTCGATCCCGTGTCACTCAGCTTCACAGTCAGAGATGTTACCACTGAGCTATCCGGGCCACGACCGACCTCCTGTAGAACTGAGATGTAATCATAATTGATTGATCACTGGTTGGTGTTCAATGTCATGTGTGTCAAGTCCTTCTTAGTGCAGATCGAATGCTATCGAATAGTAAATAGTAAATAAAACTAAATCTTTCTTAATCTGTTCGTAATCCAAACAACCAATCCTTGAGATCATGAGTCAATTAGAGCTAGACGACAATAGAAAACCTGGAAGCATTGGACGGCCAACTCGTCCTATTGTGGGACTCCTGAGTAGTGCTCATCCACGATCTCGCCTCACAAGATTCGAACCCAGGACCTATCAGTCTCGCGCCTTAACACTTAACCGATATAAAATTACTAAAATCTCCACAAAACCCCCTTCTGATAAAAATTAAAATTATTCTAATTTTAAATAGTACGACTGTACAACACAAGAATATTATGTGATCAATCGAAAAACAGGTCTGAATAAATTAATTTTATGTCATTTCAGTCAAGGTGATTCATAAGCGACATGTATGTAAATTCATGTGTGTGTGTGTATGTGTGCACTGTTAAGGATGAAAAATGTGTGACCTTTATAATGACAAAGGATAGAGTTCAATTTGTAAGGTAATGACAATGACTTATTCAGACCTGTTTTTTGATTGATCACATAATATTCTTGCTGTTCCATTGAACTATTTAAACTTGGATTAATTTTAATTTGCGCACTGCTGAGGAGTCCCACAATAGGACGAAACGGCCGTCCAGTGCTTCGAGGTTTTCCATGGTGGTCTAGCTTCAATTGACTCATGATTTCAACTATATAAATTTACATCAGTAATATGATTACAAATAATCTATGATCAATGAAGTTTACTTCGAAATGACTTAAGACACAGGAAGAAACAATATTTTTAACTTAGTTACTTACTTACCCTTGTTATCCCTCGTGGAGAAGTATAGGCTAAACACCAGCATTCTCCATCCAACTCTATCCTGAATAATTATTTCCAGTTGCTATTCATCCCTTTCATGTCTGTTTCCAACTCTCAGCTCAGTGTGTTCTATGGCCTTCCTCTTTTCCTCGTCCCTTCAGGAATTCAAGTTAGCTCTTGCCTCGTGATTCAGTTTAATAATTTCCGTAATGTATGATTTATTTACCAGCATCTTTTCCTAATTTCCTCTTCAGATGGAAGCTGATTTGTTCTCTCTCACAATAATAGGCTGTTGCTGATTGTATCCGGTCAATGGACACTGAGTGTCTTGTGTAGACAACTGCTTATAAATACCTAGTATGTTTATCAGAATGCTAAATAGAAATTTTCAAATAGGAAATTTCTAAAGAGTATCGAACTGATAAACTTCAGTGCTTATTCTGACAATTTAAAAGTACATATTATCCCCTAGATAATTTCATATACTTACAATTAAAAGGCTGATATGTTTTAGGTGAAGCTTTGTTCTCCGGACTGGAGCTTTTATTGTTCTTCTGAATAACACCATCAGCGCAAAGTTCAAGTAGAAGTGAAATGGTCGAATTACGCCACCTGTGATTCACAGTTTGTCTTATCAACCTCAATCTTGATTGGTTATTGTTTACCTTTAACACGTCATTGTCTACTTCCTTTACTTCAATTGTATCAAAATCAATGAGAGATATAATGACAATAAAGAAGCAGGCAATGACAGGTTAAAGGTCAATACTAACCAATCAAGATTGAGGTTGATAGGACAAACTTTGAATCACATGTCGAATAATTCGAACATTTCACTTCTACTTGGACTTTTTGCTGATGATGTTGTTCAGAAGAAAAATGAAAGCTACATGATCAAGCTATTCGATCCTGAGAACAAAGATCCACCTAAATCATCAATCTGAGTTACAGATCTTTTTCACCAGGCTTATATATGTATAAAAAGATTTGTATACACTAACTAAATAAATGTCTACTGAAAATATTTTGTTGACTAACACGTACTTATGTATGTCTGTTACTCTCAATGGAGAATGGGCCACCGACTCTGTCATGGGCATTCCTTTCTAGTTCTATCCAATTTTTGTTCATTCTTCTAATGTCTGTCTCCATTTCTCGGCGTAATTTGTTCTTTGGTCTTCCGCTTCTTCTTTGGCCTTCAGGGTTCCATGTGAGGACTTGCCTTGTGACACAGTTGGCTGCTTTCCTCACTGTATATCCTATCCACTTCCAGCTCTTCTTCCTCATTTCTTCCTCCACTGGATGGAATCTGGTTTATTCTCTCCCATAGTAGGACTAACACGTATACAAATTCATCTAATGAATCATTAACAACTCAAATAAATAAGAAATCAAATAATCTGATACGATTTACAATTGTCAACATAATGAGAAAAAATAAATGAGTAGTGCCAAATTTTTTTTGCAACTCGTGATCATTGTATCTTCTTTTGATAAACATCAATCAAAGTAACAAAATAGGTCACATGAATTAATGTTAATATTTTTCTAAAAACAAACCAGAGTTACCTTTTAAGAAAATAAAAAATAGTTGTTGTTATGCGGTTTAAATGTAGTGTACTGTGATGTGTGTGGTGTCAATGAATCATACAAATGAATAAACCGATCGTGGATACGTACTGATGAAGAGTCTCATACTAAGACGAAACGGTCATTCAGTGCTTCCAGGTTTTCAATGGTGGTCTAGCTTAGATTGACTCATAAGATGGTGGTTGGAGGTAGTCAACAGGAAACCCTGGAACCGGGTTTCGTGATACTTGGCACTCGTTAGCAAGGTGTATCTGTAATCTTGAGGTAACTGGTGCTCCCTGACGGATTCGATCCCGTGTCACACAGCTTCACAGTCAGAGACGTTACCACTAACCTATTCGGGCCACGACTGACCTCCTGTAGGACTGAGATGTATTCACAATTAATTGATCACTGGGTGGTGATCAATTTCATGCTCATGACTCATGAATTCAACTATTGAAATTGCTACAATCTCCACAAACCTCCATCATGATAATAAACTAGTGTATAGCACTTAAAATTTGTAGTCTTCAGCTTCAATAGATTCATATTCAGTTAAAAATACTTCGTATATATATTTATTGCTAAAATAGTCAAATGTACATTGTCTTTCCTAATTTGTTATTGATGATTCACTATGTAGTTGATTGGTGATGAGTTGAATTTAGGAAAATCGTCTGTTTGTGTGAAGTGCCTGACTTTTGAGGGCTTCTAAGATTGTTTCAAGCAATAAAAATGGAAATGGGACGAATGTATAGCGATTGATATAGACCTAAGTTTATGAAATTGTTGGAGCGATCCTGAAAATTTCTCGCAATAGACAAGCAAGGCTTAGGAAACATTAAAAAGTATTCTATCCAATCAGTGTTTGACTAGAAGTTTTGTTAGAAACATTTTTAAAGTGGAAAGTCACATCTAGAATTTCTGATTGGCTAATTACTGCGCTGCTACTAATGTTTAGTAGCATTCCAGAACTTTCAGGAAAACCCAAGGACTTCGAAACTACTATAAAAACCCTATATTTCTCCCGTGTTCAAGTCGCTGTGTAGGTTAAGCTTGGAGGTTACGAGACTAACTTATGAACCGAGTATAGCGTTCAATTAACAAGACTTATCAGAAATAAAGTTGTTTTAGTGTTAGTTTGTTAATTTATTGTATTAGTTCGTTATTTCATTCAATAACAAATCAGTGATCACTATCAGAACGGGTTTTTGTGGAGATTTAGTATTTTCATAGTTGAAAGCACAAGTCAATTGAAGCCAGACCACCATGGAAAACCTGAAAGCACTGGACGGCCATTTCGTCCTATTTTGGGACTCTTCAGCAGTGCGCATCCACGAGAAGTCCCACAATAGAACGAAACGGCCGTCCAGTGCTTCAAGGTTTTCCATGGTGGTCTAGCTTCAATTGACATACACTTTCAACTATGAAAATCAGTGATCATTTATCTGTTCAGAGTAACCACTCAACAGATACCTCACACTATTTGACATCGATTGTTTTTGTATTATTAACATTCATAATACATTTCGCTGCAAAGAAATTGCATAAGTCTTGTCAAATAACAGTAGTGTGGTGAATAAATCTAAACTTAAATTGTTTAAGTCAGTTCGCTAAAGTTATTCTTTTTCCCAACACCAGCAGTACGATGTCATTTATTACCTTCAGATATTGGTTAATACTGTTGAGTAAAATTTAAGGATTTAGTGCTGTATGTCTTCTATGTTAGATCATTTAATATAAAACCTAACCGATTAGGGTCACCTACTTATAATTAAAACAACCCTGCATCTCAGTTATAGGATAGTTCGAAACAAGCTCTTGTTCACTTTTCGATTTTCAGTTCAATGTATTCCGCTCTCAAGCTTAAGATATACCTCATAAGATCAGTTTGCGGGAATACTTTTTCTGTAACTGATGTCCAAAATTCTAATGGTCATGTGATATTTACCAGGATATTTTTAGGGTTACAATAACTCAACATTAAAGCTAAATATGAAAAGCTGTAGTGAGTAGATGAATTATTCACCTAGCCCTTGGCTAACCAATCAAATGTTCATTTCAAGCTCAGTTGATCTACAGAATCTTGTCTCCTCCATCTGTCTAACTGAATTGATCATGAACTAAGTAGTACTCACAATAACCGAAATATACAACAAACAATAACATATTTGTTTTAGTATTGTTTGTTTAAATCTTTCCATTAATGTGTTAAGATTGCAACTGGTCAGTCTCTAATTGGCATATGTGCATACTGTGCGTATTGCCTCGATATAACTTTAATTCACGAGCATGGTAAGCAAAGATGGATAGTGGCTAGCAGTGGAATCCAGTTTGACGTGCGTCCCAAAATGAACATCAACTCTGAGATACAAGTACATCCAACTGACAAGTCCCAATGGATAGGACGAAACGCGCGTCAAACTGGATTCCACTGTTAACCACTATCTATATTTCCTTACCAAACAATAACATAGTTTAGACATTAGGGTAACATGGTGGTTGGAGGTGGTCAACAGGAAACCCTGGACCCGGGTTTCGTGCTACTTGGCACTCGTCAGCAAGGTGTACCTGTAATCTTGAGGGAACTGATGCTCCCTGACGGATTCGATCCCGCGTCACTCAGCTTCACAGTCAGAGACGTTACCACTGAGCTATTCGGGCCGCGACCGACCTCCTGTAGGACTGAGATCTAATCACAATTGATTGATCACTGGGTGGTGATCAATCTCATGCGTGTCAGGTCATATGTACTTTCAATTGATCCATCTCTATTATCATTTATACATCATAACCTAACGAATCTCATACATTACGCGAAACATACATGCTGAGTTTCACTTCTAGTTACTATCCAACTTTTAATACAAATTTTTATAAACAATTTTAATACCAACTATCTATCATTCTTATTTTTATTTCAATTAGGCTGTACTACACAAAGATGTATTATGGTTTGATGATCATCCAACTGGTGATATTATAAATAATCTTACAGAAAATTTAAATTCTATTGAATCTGGTATCGGTACTAAATTAAATGATTTTAATCAAAATATGAGTGGATTTCTAGCTGGTATTATTATTGGTTTCATTGTCAAATGGAAATTAGCTTTAGTTGCTTGTTCTACATTACCATTTGTAGTAATAGCTTTTTCATTATTTGGTATTGCATTTAAATATTTTCATGGTAAAGAAATTAAAGCTTATTCACGTGCTTGTACAATATCAAATGAAGTATTATCATCAATTAGAACGGTTATTGCATTTGGTGGTGAAAAACGTGAATCATTAAGATATCAAAAAGAATTAACATCTGCAGAATTAATGGGAATTAAAAAAGCCACGGCGTTTGGTAGTGGTAAGTGTAATACATTTGTATAGTTTCATTTTGTTTAAGGATGCTATTATCCCCATATATTCTAGGATTCAGATAAATGTTTATGATTACGAATTGATCAAAAAAAAGGATTTTATATAGTTGAGAGCATGATTCAATTGAAGCTAAACCACCATGGAAAACCTTGAAGCACTGGACGGCTAACTCATCCTATTGTGAGACTCCTCAGCAGTGCGCATTGACAATCCCGCCTCACGAGCGAGATTCGAACCCAGGACCTATCGGTCTCACGCGCGAGCGCTTAACCAATAGACAAGTGAGCCGGCATCCGGTATGATCATATGCTCACTAGTCACTGGCTCCATGGCGTATTTCCTGCAATCCTAGTGAGAAGCAGTAACCAGTGGAGTTCAACCAGCTCTGTTGGGAGATATCAACTCACTGAAGACAATTGGAGAATAGTTGCGAAACTTCGTGGATTAGTTGAGGTTATACATTAACATCATCGGATGTCGGTTCAGTGGTCTAGTGGTTAAGCGCTCGCGCGTGAGACCTGGCATATCCTGGGTTCGAATCTCGTGAGGCGGGATCGTGGATGCGCCCTGGTGAGGAGTCCCATAATAGGATGAGTTGGCCGTCCAGTGCTTCCAGGTTTTTCATGGTTGTCTAGCTTCAATTGAATCATGATCTTAACTATATAAAATTACTAAAATCTCCGTAAAACCCCCTTCTCTTAAAGAGGATTATTAGAAATATAGAATTTCACAGTTACCGTACTTATTTTTCATCATAGCTTTCATTTATTAACTTACGTGACAACTGAAACTGTTCAAAACAGAAGTCAATATTAGTAGCATAACAACAACAACAAACTTTATTCAGTTGAAAATTGTTATCATTTATAATTCAAACAAAACGGCCATCCAGTGCTTCCAGATATTCCATGGTGGTCTAGTTTCAATTGACTCATGATTTCAACTGGGAAAATTTTTTGAAGAGTTTAGAAAATTCTAACTATAACCTTGACTTAACACCAGTTGTGTTATTAAAAGAAATTCCATTGTCATGTGATAGTTTTTTTAAAATGAGTGAATACAATGGTAAAAATCTTTAAAAAAAAGGCACCAAGTTGGTTTTGTTGTTGGAGCATAGTCAGTAATCATTTATATATTGTCCATTAATTCCGTGATAATAGTTTAATACGTGTAGATAAATTCTGCGTACACGATATGGTTAACCGTTGCAGCTACCTTGATATGGTGGTTGTGCTTGCCTATCATGAAGAGCCAATAGAGCTATACTGACTGGAACAATCGTTTCTCAAGGTCATGCCATGCCAGACAGATCGATTGAAAGTTGGTAAGACTAAAAGTAATAAACCCAAGGTCCGAGGGTGAAGTCGTTTTGCTGACTGTACAGAGACGCGACGGTTATAACAGCGATTCTGCCTTCCCACAAGGAAGGGTGGGATTAGAAACGATCGACCCTAAAATACACACCTCGTCTTATCCCATGGATATCAATCTCCGTCGATAAGTTCCCAACAAGTACGGGGCTAACACGAAAATCACTCACAAGAAGGTCATGTATGACCGACCCCAAGCAGCTGTCCCTTGAGCACTGCGGTCACGCTCTCAGGTCACTAAGACCACCTCTGACCCAATTTCTTTTCAGGTACCTCTGAAAGAACTCTTCTATGGTGTAGTCAACCGGGAAGAGCACTCATGATCACTAACAACAATTCAGCCCTGATTAATGGAAAATTTTACTCAATGCAATAAAATTTTGTATACAAAAGCTGGAATTTTTGATATAGTTATTGTAATAGAACCAAAACAATCGGAAAAGTACTTAATCTCAATGTAGTTGATTTTTTCTTTATTGGTCAAGATAAATGGTTCAAATAGTAACCGAGATATCAATGTTACTTCGGTTACTCATTATTTTTACATTTTATAAACGAGAAATAAACATCTATATGATTTATTCTTCTTATCTATGAACATGATAGTTTGTATGTCATTTAAAGGCAATGTCTAGCTACTATTTCTCATTAAGTTTTTGGAATTTCTGAACATTTATCAATGCAACACTAAGGATTTTGTGATTTGATATTTTCTCCATGATTCAATTATTTCCAAATAATAACAATAATGTGTAGATGGAACGTGACTAATATTGTAATTCCAAACGCGTATTTGGGATTCGTCAACCGGCTTTACTTGCATCCTAGAGTTGTGGTTCACTCAAAAACCTAATACATAACGCTATGGATTTTTGAGTGGATGGTAATGAGTTCGGATTCTGGAGTGAATATCAACTATGGGATGAAGGTAAGCCGAGCTGACGAGTCCCAAATAAGAAGAAACGCATACCCTGGGTTCCACTGCTAGCCATCATCCATTTCTGCAGATAAGCAAATAATTTTAAGTTTGTATTGTTCTAACAATGTTGGTTATTTATCATATATTCAAATAAATTAACCGATTAAAACAAATATCATAAGGGGGTTTTGTGGAGATTTTAGTAATTTTATATAGTTAAGATCATGAGTCAATTGAAGCTAGACCACCGTGGAAAACCTGGAAGCACTGGATGGCCAACTCGTCCTATTGTGAGACTCTTCAGTAGTGCTCATCCACGATCCCGTCTCGTCAAATTCGAACCAATGACCTACCAGTCTCGCGCCAGAGCACTTAACTGATAGACCACTGATCCATCATCCGATAGTGGTAATATCTAACATCAACCAATCCACGGAATTGCACGACAAACTTCCATTGTGCTGAGGTAGATACCTGTCTCTACCTGACATGGATTAGCTCCACTGGCCGTCCAGTGCTTCCAGGTTTTCCACGGTGGTTTAGCTTCAATTGACTCATGATCTTAACTATATAAAACAAATATACTTTTCAATTATTATGCATTTATAATTTGGTAATTCCCTCCTTAATCCTCCATTTTATTCTGTTCTTATCTTTATTTACTGATTAGTTGGAGGGTGTATAGGACTTGTGATATTTTCATCAGCGGCTTTAGTATTTTGGTTTGGTGTCAAATTAATTCGAGACGAAAATGCGGATCCTGGATCTGTAATTGCAGTAAGTATGTTTGTGATATCAGACAGTTAATAAAAAATAAGAAATGTAAACATCTGGAAAATGACTGGTTGAATATTCTGTTTGGAATCTGTTTTCATAAATACCGACGTTTATCTAAGATGGCGTGAACTTTTGCCTGGATTATTCGTATCAATTGTTGCCCTGATATCTTAGTGGTAACTTCTGAGTTCATGTTAATGAATGGAAACCCACAGGGAGTATCAGTTTCCTCAAGACTTCTGGTATACTTTGTTATAACGAGTACCAGCTGGCTTCAGTTTGGGCACATGGGCAGTATCACAACCCTCACACAAATCAAATGAGATTTATGCGGCGCATATATATATATTGATGTGTTTAAATAAATAAATAAAACAGCTGGAATAAAACCTAGATCAACAAGAGTTTCCTCCCGACCACCTCCAACCACTAAACACTTTATTAATCAAATTTCTTATGAATAAGTCATCCTTTTCTGTAACTTATTTGTGAGGTCAGTATTATTTCACAAATTGCATGTAAGGTACAAAATAAACAAAAAGATAAATATTGTTTTCCTGTCGCCAGTGTTTTATGTGTGCGTCCCTGTCGTGGTGTCTAAGGATGTCGTCGCTGTTAATGTATATGCTGAGTCTTCAGTCTTACTGTTTATACTTGACAATGGCGAACCACTGAGATTCCTCCATCCTACCACTTATTACTTTAAAACGGTAAACACTTCAATTCTCACAATACCAATTAAGAACATGAATGACTGGTGAAATGAAGATTTTTCTGATTCTTTAAAATTATGTTCCCAAAGTAGTCCGAAAATCATGCCGTCATTAGACCAAAATATAATCATTTACATGATAATTTCTATATCACTTATAAGGGAACATACATTAAGTTGCTGTAAAATCACACACGGAATATAATTCACTTGAATTGATAAGAGGAATATAATCGTCACACTGAACGAAGTTCTCACCTATCACACTGGCCGAAAGTGATACAGAAAGTATTGACCTAAATAATGTCACCTTTCTATTGCATTATATTTATCAATAAATAGTCCTCACCTATGATCCCACATGGGACCGTCGAAAATATGTCTGTATAATGGACTAACACTGATGAATGACCCAAGAAATTAATACTTTGTGATAAACTATTAGATAATTACAATTCAGTACGTGAGTTTCTTTCAGTGAGACTATAATTTATGGACGACCATTGAGCAACTCTAAAGTGACCTTGAGAATGCCCACCTGAATGAGGGTTATTAAGCCGTGTAAAGAATAAAAAAAATATGATTCACAGTTGATGGTTAGGAATTAAACTCAGGGTTTTCATCACGAACTGACACCAGCTAAAATGACAAAAGCTATTTAGCCAAATGGATGAATGAATTTCGCATCAAAATCCAAGCCCTGTTATCTTATATCTGATAGGTTTGTCCATAAGTAACAGTTTCACCCTTTTTCTATTTGCAACTTGTCGGCTAAATGTACTCACATTCCACCATTGTTGTTACTCACAGTGATATTCGAATTCACTGCCCTTCGGTCTAAACGCAAGGATGTTTTCCCCATTAATTAGAACCAAGTGAAAAGTTACTAAGATTTCTATACTGAAAGATAAGAATGGAATATGAAATACGGTTATATTCAAGTATCATGTGGTTTGCTTCAATAATTTTATCACATTTCTTCGATCAATTAAATCTCAATAGCAATGATGAGCGAGTTGCTCTTTAATTATTTAATTTATTATCAGAATGGGGGTTGTAGAGATTGTAGTATCGTAATAATTGAATTCATGATTTGATTTAAGCTAGACCACTATTAAAAACCTGGAAGCAGTAGACAGCCATTTCATTTTTATTTATTTAAACACATAAATATTAGTACAAGGAGGCGCAAAATAGATATGCGCCACACAAAAATTTGTCATTTCATTTAATTGTGTGAAGGCTATGATACTGCCCAGGTGCTCAAACTGAAACAGGCGGTTTCCTTAGGAGGCCACAACCGGAGCCCTTGACATAAAGGTCTGATCCAAAAGGCAATAGAGCATCGTGAGGAGATGCAGTCACATGATAGACGGTGACCAATGATTGATTCATACACCATTTGTTCCCTCAGGATACTGAAGCCCATGTGTATCATTGGTTTAAAATCAGGGTTTTCCAACTCCCCTAGGTGGATTTGCCGTGTCCACCAACCCGATTAGAGTGCCGGACATTCGCTTTTCGTGTTCTCGATTTCGTAAACAACAGTAATGCCACGAGAAGGCAGTGAGTAGGACTTCCCTGATAGAGGCTATATAGGCGTAGTCATATGAGAGCGGCCTCTCCCCACTCTCGGCCATATCAGAGCATTCGGGAGCACAGCCCTTTCATCCTAGTATGTGACTTCTCAGTAGTGGGCATCTAGAGGTTAGGCGTTCACGCTTCAGACCGAAAGTCCTTGGTTCGAATCCCGAGTGCAGCATCATGAATACGCATTGCTGAAATGTCCCATACTAGGGCGAGTTGGCCCTCCAATGCTCCCAGATTTTCAATGGTAGTCTCATTTCTCTATTGTATTGTATTTTATAAAGTATTCTTTTAAACATTCATATCATATAATAAAACCTAACTAACAATCCTTCTCTACTTAAGATAACTATTTACAAGGTCAATCTACATAGATACATATTGTAATTCACATTTATTGACTGTGTTATTTTACTTTGAATATGAACAAGTGACTTATAGTTTGTAGACAACGGAAATATTTCAATACTTGTTTGTCTAGAATAACTTCGATAACATTCTTTCAAGTCTAATATGCTCTTCTTTTGTCAAATGCAAATCATTTATGTACAATAGTAGTTTATTCATAATGGTAATGAAACATTCTAAAGTTATACGTGTGTTGTATTCTTTAAAAAAAATTCTTCTTTTATATATGATCTAACTTTCAACAAATGAGATAGTAAACTTCCTTTACAAATAATTCTATATTTCAGAAAGAAGTTTTTATAGAGATTTTATAGTTGAGATCATGAGTCAGTTGAAGCTAGACCTCCATGAAAAACCTGGAAGCATTGGACAATCGTTTTGTTCTATTGTGTAACTTCTCAACAGTGCGCATCCACGATCCTACCTCGTTAGATTTGAACCAAGGACATATCGGTTTCGCGCGCAAACGCTTAACTTCTAGATCACTGATCCGGATTCAACGGTGTTAATGTCTAACTTCATTTAATCCACGAAATTGAGCGACACATCCACTATTGTCTTGAGTGAGTTGTTATATCACAACAGACCTGGTTGAACTCCACTGGTCACTCCTTCTCATTAGAACTGCAGGAAATAACTCTTGAAGTCAGTCACTAGTGAGCACATGATGATTATTATCAGAAGGGGATTTTGTGGAGATTTTAGTAATTTTATATTTGAAATCATGAGTCGATTGAAGCTAAACCATCATGGATAACTTGGAAGCAGTGTGTTATAACTTGACCTAGCCGTCGCCAATTATTATGTCTTGATCAAGATCGTCGCTAATTTGTTATGACCTTACGAATTAAACAAGGACGTAACTCGCGTGAGTTATCCACCAATAGAATACGACTTGTACGACCTTCACACCGTGACAATGACGTTCGATATGAATCGTTTATTTCAAGCATACTTTGTATATACACCAGACAGGCAGGCCACACCGCACCATAAAATAAAAAATAATATTTCTACAAAATCAAGCCAAATGTGGCTGGGAGCGTGGGAGACAACAAACAATAAACTGAGTATAACGTAGGAACAGTAAATCATATAATAATAATCAATAGGTCAAAATGAAGCTTGTAATAAGATGAATATAGATATAGATAATCTAGTTACACAATACAATAGGAATATACATAGAAATAATAGTCCTATAATAGGTCCCGTAAGTTATCTGTACTTACTTCTTCCCTAGTATACAGCACAGTGAACGGCCAACTCGTCCTATTATGAGACTCCATACTTACTGAACAAATTACTGAATCGGGGGGGGGGGTTGGTTAAACATTAACACCGTCGGATGCCAGCTCAGTGGTCTATCGGTCAAGTGCTCTGGCACGAAGCTGGTAGGTCCTGGGTTTGAATCTTGCTCGCGAGGCGGGATCGTGGATGCGCATTGCTGAGGAGTCCCACGATAGGACGAGTTGGCCGTCCAGTGCTTCGAGGTTTTCTACGGTGGTCTAGCTTCAACTGATTCATGATTTCAAGTATATATGAAAA
Source organism: Schistosoma rodhaini (assembly GCA_944470415.2). NCBI lineage: Eukaryota > Metazoa > Platyhelminthes > Trematoda > Strigeidida > Schistosomatidae > Schistosoma > Schistosoma rodhaini. Next base: position 4,636,473 of record OX104039.1, read on the forward strand.
TTTCTGATTAGTTGAAGTTTAATAGAAAATGTATTACTCTTTGATGTTTGAACAGATAGCTTGTATATCAACATTGAAAATACTTGGGTACATCTAACTAACTAGTTCTAAATACAATAAAGTGTTAATGAATCAAAACATGATTCTGTAGTATAATATTTCATCATGAATAAACATAATTTGACTTAGGATGAAGTCAATATTTCATTTAACAAGTGTTTGCTCTTATGTCACCAGTTACTTCGTTTTTCCTCTTTGGTTTATTATTTTTATTTGAATTCTTCCCCTCGAAATGCAAAATTTAACTTCAGGATTGGATTGCATCGACACCGGAACTAATGATATGAAGTGGAGTAGTTGAGCGTGTCTACCGCTTCACTTATCTTGGGAGTCTCATCAGCTCTTGTGGTCTGGTGTGTGACGAAATCTCAGCACGGATACAGAAGGCTCGTCTAGCTTTCGCCAACTTGCGTCATTTATGGCGTAGGCGAGATATTCGTCTAGCAACAAAAGGACGGGTTTACTACGCAACAGTTCGTTTCGTCCTACTTTATGGCAGTGAAGCATGGCCGGTAAGAGTAGAGGACATTCCTAGGCTACTAGTATTCGGTCATAGGTGTCTTCAAAGCATTGCTCGTATATCCTTGGATCACCGAGTATATAATGCACTTGTTAGCAAACGGATACTAGGTAAGAATGGCAAATCGATTGATGAAGTAGTGAAACTTTATCAGTTGAGATGGCTGGGATACGTGTTACGTATGCCCAACCACCGACTGCCCCGACGTGCAATGCTTTATGTTGTAGGAGCAGGTTGGAAGAGAGCTAGGGGCGGCCAGACCAAAACATGGCATAAATCCATAAAGTCGCTGACAAGTAGACTGGGCCATGTTGGTAGATGTAGACTACCTAGTTGGGATTTTTATGTTGGTTTGTTCTCTGAGCTGTATGGTTTGGTCGTGGAGCTTTCATCGTCCTTCTGAACGACATCATCAGCACAAACTTCGGGTAGAAGTGAAGTGTTTGAATTTCTCCACATGTGATTCACAGCTTGTCCTCTGCACCTCGATGTTGATTGGTTCTTATTGACCTTAAATCTGTCATTGTTTATTTCTTTGTTTTGATTGTCTCTCCTATTGTTTTGATTTTTGTTCCTATGTTCCTGCATAATTTTCTTGATTGGTTGATAGATTGGATTGATTTCAATATGTTTGTTTATTGCTGATTGACCTGAGTGCCAAGCTTCTAAAAATTCTCTGGTATTTTTGGAATTGCCTCTGTCCAAAATCTGCACATTTTCCCAGTCGAATGTATGTCCGTAGTTGTCCACGTGTATTGATATGAGTGAAGAAATGTCGTGGCGTTTGACTGCTAATTGGTGTTCATTGTAGGCGAAGATGGAGGGGGCGTCCGCTTTGTCCAATATAGTGTTTGTTGCAGTTGGTACAATTTATCTTGTAGATGATGTTTGTTTTGTCCTCTTTTGCCATTTCATCTTTTGGTTTGCATAAGATTGAGTGGAGGGACTTTGTTGGTTTGTGGGCTACACCTATTCCGAAGGTTTTCAGCAGCCTTGTTGTCGTTTCCGATATGCCCTTTATGTATGGTAGGGTGATCCTTTTGTTGATTTTTATACTTGACTTCATTTCTGATGGTGTGTGCGACTGGTATTTTTTGATGAAATTGATTGGATAGCCGTTCTTTTGAAGAATGGTTTTCAGGTGTTTTTCTTCATTTTTTCGTGCTGTGATTGTATTGCAGTGTGTTCTCGCCCTCTTGAACAAAGTTTGCACACAGTTGATTTTGTGAGTTCTTGGGTTGTTGCTATTGTAGTTGAGAATTTGATCGGTGTGGGTCGGCTTCCTGTGCACTTGAGTCTCTAGTTTTCCTGTGTCAGTTCTGGTGATTAATACATCTAAGAATGGCAACTTGTTGTCCGACTCTTGTTCCATTGTGAACTTGATGTCGTTGAAGACGTTGTTGATCTGCTCGTAGGTGTTTTCTAGTTCCTCCTTTTTGACGATGACGAATGTGTCGTCTACATAACGAATCCAAATTTTTGGTTTGATCACTGGTAGAATTGTGGTTTCTAGTCGTTGCATTACTGCTTCCGCGATGAGTCCTGATATTGGTGATCCCATTGGTGTCCCTTTTGTTTGTTTGTAGATTTTGTTATTGAATTGGAAATATGTTGTTAGACATAGATCTATGAGTTCAAGTAGGCTTTGACTTTGAAGTTTCGTGTATTTCGCGAGGTTTTCGTCGTTGGTTAGGAGCAAGGACAGAGTTTCTTTTGCTAGGTTTGGTTCAATTGAAGTGAATAGTGCTGTTACATCGAAGGATATCATTAGTTCGTCGTCGTTGATTTGAATGTTCCTAATCTGATCAAGGAATTGTGTGGCTGATTTGATGGAGTGGTTCGACGAATCTACTAAATGTTTCAGTATTCTTGAGATTTCTCTTGATAAATTGTACGTTGGTGTTCCTGGTAGTGCTACAATTGGACGTAGTGGGATGTTTGGTTTGTGTATCTTTGGTCTGCCGTAGAACCGAGGGAGTACTGGTCCATTAGATTTCATTCTCCATTGATCTTGCTTCGTTATTTCTCCTGCTTTGACGAGTTTGTTTAAAGTTTTTGAAATGCGATTGTCTAGTTTTTTGACTGGATTTATGTCCATCGGTTTGTATGTACTTTTGTCCTCGAGTATTTCCTCGGCTTTCTTGATGTATTCTTCCTTGTCCATAATCACCGTAGTGCGTCCTTTGTCTGCTGGAACGATGACAATATCTTTTCTGGTTCTGAGTTTCTTCAAAGCTGTTTGTTCTTGTGACGTCAGTTGGTTGTTGCCCTTCATCCGTTGAGTTAGTGGTATTATAGATTGTCTTATTTCCTGTTGCGTTTCCTCACTTATTCCGGAAGTTTTGAGTGATGACTCTAGTGCTGCGTAGAATGCTAGTTTTGGGGCATCGCTTGTATTGTAATTTAATCCTTTTCGGAGTAGCTGCTCTTCTGTGTTTGTTAGTGGTTGCTTTGATAGGTTGACCACGCTGTTGTTTGTGTTTTCTTCTATAGTTGGTTTTGAGATTTTGATTATTTTCTTTTCAAGGATGTTTCTTCTTTTTTCTCTGTGTCGTTTGCATAATGTTTCGATGGCTGTTGACAAGGTTTCGAAGTGTTCTGGTGTGAGTGTCTGTTGTAGCTTCCTCTTTTGGTCCTCTATGACATGTTGGTATTTGCGGATCCTGTAATGTGCGTCCGTTATCATTAGATGAACCATTTTTCTTCCACTTTCCTCAGCTATTTTCCATCCTAATGGGCAGTTGATTGGAGGTCTGTATCTTACACTTGTTGGCAGAACATGCTGGCGAATGCACTCGTGGAGAAAATATAGTTGTTCTCGAGTGGAAGCTTGCCTTTTGGCGAAATTCTCCCATTTTCGAACAACGAGAAGAAAAATGGTTCATCTAATGATAACGGACGCACATTACAGGATCCGCAAATACCAACATGTCATAGAGGACCAAAAGAGGAAGCTACAACAGACACTCACACCAGAACACTTCGAAACCTTGTCAACAGCCATCGAAACATTATGCAAACGACACAGAGAAAAAAGAAGAAACATCCTTGAAAAGAAAATAATCAAAATCTCAAAACCAACTATAGAAGAAAACACAAACAACAGCGTGGTCAACCTATCAAAGCAACCACTAACAAACACAGAAGAGCAGCTACTCCGAAAAGGATTAAATTACAATACAAGCGATGCCCCAAAACTAGCATTCTACGCAGCACTAGAGTCATCACTCAAAACTTCCGGAATAAGTGAGGAAACGCAACAGGAAATAAGACAATCTATAATACCACTAACTCAACGGATGAAGGGCAACAACCAACTGACGTCACAAGAACAAACAGCTTTGAAGAAACTCAGAACCAGAAAAGATATTGTCATCGTTCCAGCAGACAAAGGACGCACTACGGTGATTATGGACAAGGAAGAATACATCAAGAAAGCCGAGGAAATACTCGAGGACAAAAGTGCATACAAACCGATGGACATAAATCCAGTCAAAAAACTAGACAATCGCATTTCAAAAACTTTAAACAAACTCGTCAAAGCAGGAGAAATAACGAAGCAAGATCAATGGAGAATGAAATCTAATGGACCAGTACTCCCTCGGTTCTACGGCAGACCAAAGATACACAAACCAAACATCCCACTACGTCCAATTGTAGCACTACCAGGAACACCAACGTACAATTTATCAAGAGAAATCTCAAGAATACTGAAACATTTAGTAGATTCGTCGAACCACTCCATCAAATCAGCCACACAATTCCTTGATCAGATTAGGAACATTCAAATCAACGACGACGAACTAATGATATCCTTCGATGTAACAGCACTATTCACTTCAATTGAACCAAACCTAGCAAAAGAAACTCTGTCCTTGCTCCTAACCAACGACGAAAACCTCGCGAAATACACGAAACTTCAAAGTCAAAGCCTACTTGAACTCATAGATCTATGTCTAACAACATATTTCCAATTCAATAACAAAATCTACAAACAAACAAAAGGGACACCAATGGGATCACCAATATCAGGACTCATCGCGGAAGCAGTAATGCAACGACTAGAAACCACAATTCTACCAGTGATCAAACCAAAAATTTGGATTCGTTATGTAGACGACACATTCGTCATCGTCAAAAAGGAGGAACTAGAAAACACCTACGAGCAGATCAACAACGTCTTCAACGACATCAAGTTCACAATGGAACAAGAGTCGGACAACAAGTTGCCATTCTTAGATGTATTAATCACCAGAACTGACACAGGAAAACTAGAGACTCAAGTGCACAGGAAGCCGACCCACACCGATCAAATTCTCAACTACAATAGCAACAACCCAAGAACTCACAAAATCAACTGTGTGCAAACTTTGTTCAAGAGGGCGAGAACACACTGCAATACAATCACAGCACGAAAAAATGAAGAAAAACACCTGAAAACCATTCTTCAAAAGAACGGCTATCCAATCAATTTCATCAAAAAATACCAGTCGCACACACCATCAGAAATGAAGTCAAGTATAAAAATCAACAAAAGGATCACCCTACCATACATAAAGGGCATATCGGAAACGACAACAAGGCTGCTGAAAACCTTCGGAATAGGTGTAGCCCACAAACCAACAAAGTCCCTCCACTCAATCTTATGCAAACCAAAAGATGAAATGGCAAAAGAGGACAAAACAAACATCATCTACAAGATAAATTGTACCAACTGCAACAAACACTATATTGGACAAAGCGGACGCCCCCTCCATCTTCGCCTACAATGAACACCAATTAGCAGTCAAACGCCACGACATTTCTTCACTCATATCAATACACGTGGACAACTACGGACATACATTCGACTGGGAAAATGTGCAGATTTTGGACAGAGGCAATTCCAAAAATACCAGAGAATTTTTAGAAGCTTGGCACTCAGGTCAATCAGCAATAAACAAACATATTGAAATCAATCCAATCTATCAACCAATCAAGAAAATTATGCAGGAACATAGGAACAAAAATCAAAACAATAGGAGAGACAATCAAAACAAAGAAATAAACAATGACAGATTTAAGGTCAATAAGAACCAATCAACATCGAGGTGCAGAGGACAAGCTGTGAATCACATGTGAAGAAATTCAAACACTTCACTTCTACCCGAAGTTTGTGCTGATGATGTCGTTCAGAAGGACGATGAAAGCTCCACGACCAAACCATACAGCTCAGAGAACAAACCAACATAAACATCACCCACCTGAGCTACAAATCTTTGAGCTACAAAGACTTTGAATGACATGGCTCAAAATCGTTTGCAGTGGCGAAGGTGCATCTACTCTTTGTGTTCTCCCAATTTCTAATCTTCTGAGTTCTTCATGTCTCTATCCTTTTTGCTCTTTCCAAATTTATTTCACTGAATTATACTACTTGAATAACATCTTCAAACCCTAATCTTTCGGATCGTTGTGTTATAATCTGACTACTTATAGCACTATGGGATTTGAATCGACATCTGCATCTTTGTGTCAACATGGTATGGCAACTCGAACTGATGTATGTACGTACGAAGTTCTACGTTGTGACTGACTAATTGACTTTTGATTACTGATGGAGATTTGTTCCCTAAGCTAAATGGTTTGGTCATGATTACTATTATTATATTAAGTTTCTTTATAATGATTATTAATGTTATATATGTATTACTTCTAGGTTTTTATCAATATTCTTTTGGGAAGTATATTTCTGGGCAATGCATTACCAAATATTCCTTATATTATGGGGGCTGTGACAGCATCCAAAGATATATTTGCTACAATAGATCATGTGAGTTTTGTTTGTTTGTTTGTTAACTTTATTATAATTTGTTATCGTACAACAAGGAATTATTGATTCTTCATGTGGGCATATTTATAGCACAACTTATTGCTTGGAATAAACATTGTTTCTAAGTGCATAATTCTTTCTGATTGATATCCATTGGATAGTCGTTAACTAAAATTGTAAATATTCCATGGGGGTGGGGTGAGGAATTCACGTAAACAATCTTCATAGTCCAGTTCCATACATTTTATAGTTTTCTTTAAACTCCGAGCTTATTATTTTTATTTATTTATTTAAACACACGAATATTGGTACAAGGAAGCACCAGATAAATATGCGCCTCACAAATCTCATTCGATTTGTGTGAGAGCTGTGATACTGCTCAGTTTCCCAGACTGAAGCAGGTGGTTTTCTTAGGGGGCCACACCCCGAGCCTTTGACCTGAATGTCTGATCCACAAGGCAGTGGAGCATCGTGAGGAGATGCATTCCCATGGAAGCCGGTGACCAACGACTGATTCATACACCATTTGTTCCCTCAGGATACTGGAGCCCATGTGTACCATTGATTTAGAATCAAGGTTTTCCAACTCCCCTAGGTAGAATTTCCGTGTCCACCAAACCGGTTAAAGTGCCGGACATTCGCTTTTCGTCCTGTCGATTTCGTAAATAACAATAATGCGACGAGAAGGCAGTGAGTAGGACTTCCCTCGTAGGGGCTATATACGCGTGGCCATGTGAGAGCATTTGGAGAGGGAGAGCGTGCTCTCCCCACTCTCGGCCGTACCGGGGCATTTGGGGGAAACTCCGAGCTTAATGGTATTTCATACCTTCCACTTCTAGAAAAAATATCTTTTCTGGTTCTGAGTTTCTTCAAAGCTGTTTGTTCTTGTGATCTTATTCTCACTTCTTGGAACGTATTTCTCATAATCAGTTTGTTGTTCTTGTTCTTTGTTAAAAGTTTCCATACTAGAATGAAACAGCCGGTTAGTGCACTTCAGATTTCAATGATTGTCTATTTGATGTCATTCTGTGATATTAAACTATCTTCGAATGAAATATTCTCCATAAACCTCCAACCTTATTTAATGAAATGTTTTACGGTTTGCACCACTGAATAACCCTAAACTATTATGATTATTAGCAGAGATGGATAGTGGCTAGCAGTGGAATCCAGGACGCGCGTTTCGTCCTATTTGGGACTCGTCAGCTGGATGTACCTGCATCTCAGAGTTGATGTTCACTCTGGGACTCGAACCCAGTACCCTCGCTTCAAACGCCATCGCGTTATCCACTCGGCCACTGAGTCCTGATAGCCACTTGCTTGTGCGACTTGTGCCACTTGTGTGACTGACCATTTGCAGTCCGAATAAATCGATGGGAAGATTCAAACAAACAATACTAAGTTGAATTTAAACTTCACCCCATCGCACAAGCAAGTGGCTATCAGGACTCAGTGATCGAGTGGATAACGCGATGGCGTTTGAAGCGAGGGTACTGGGTTCGAGTCCCAGAGTGAACATCAACTCTGAGATGCAGGTACATCCAGCTGACGAGTCCCAAATAGGACGAAACGCGCGTCCTGGATTCCACTGCTAGCCACTATCCATCTCTGCTAACCATGCTTGTGAATTAAAGTATATCGAGGCAATACGCACAGTATGCACATATGTCAATTAGAGACTGACCAGTTGCAGTCCGAACAAATCGATGGGAAGATTCAAACAAACAATACTAAGTTGAATTTACTATGATTATTGTTGTAAAGAGTTTTCGGAAATTGTTGAACTCACTGTCGACTAATTTCACGATATAATTCCAGAAGTTCTAACAAGAAGTTGTTATCAGTGTAGTTGAATGTAAGACAACTACACAGTAAGTAGCATTAGGAGCTGGTTATACAATGTCACGAATTAATTAGAATGACGAATGTACAATCCTTAGAAGTAAAATTAATAGTTTAAATCTTATGTTTTCGCTAAGTGACGTGAATGTCTTGAATTAATTTTCCTATTGTAGTGTCGGTTGTTATGTTGAGCCGATATACTTTATTCTAGTTGCTGGCCAAGCCCCCAAATGCCCTGGTATGGCCGAGAGTGGGGAGAGTCTACTCTCCCTCTCGAAATACTCTCATATGGCCAGGGAATATATAGCCTCTGTCAGGGAAGTCCTACTCACTGTCTTCTCGTGCCACAGGTGTTGTTTACGAAAGTGAGAGGACGAAAAGCGAATGTCCGGCGCTTTAACTGGGTTGGTGGACATGGAGGGTCCACCTAGGGGAGTTGGAAAACCCTGATTACAAACCAATGGTGCACATGGGCTCCAGTATCCTGAGGGAACAAATGGAGTACGAATCAACCGTTGATCACCGGCTTCCATGGGAATGCATCTCCTCACGATGCTCCACTGCCTTGTGGATCAGACATTCAGGTCAAAGGCTCGGGGTGTGGCCCCCTAAGAAAACCACCTGCTTCAGTCTGGGAAACTGAGCAGTATCACAGCTCTCACACAAATCGAATGAGATTTGTGAGGCGCATATTTATCTGGTGCTTCCTTGTACCAATATTTATGTGTTTAAATAAATAAATAAATACATCTTTTGATCTTGTTAATCATTGCTTATTAACCTTAAGTACTTTTTATATGAGCGTATATGTGTGCACACTTCGTACCTTATTCATCATATGTCTGTCACTCATTTTTGTCCGACTATAAATGTTGATTAACGCTTGCTTAAATCGAGTTGGCTTCCCAGCCATCTCCAAAGACACGTCATTTTGCTACTCTCGCTTCTGTTCGCTTCATCGCTCTGATTCCATGGCCAGATCAATGACTGTAGAAATTATATGTATTCTAAATCCACTCTCGTATTTGACTTATTTAACTCCGTTATTAACCAACGCGGGTCAAGTCATTTATTATATACGAGTATAAACAGAATCAGATTTACGCCACAACACTATAAAGATTGTGAATATGTACTGTTAAAAAGTCTCAAATAAGGGGGTAATAATTTTCTATGAAAATTTAAACGTCCCTATAAACATATGCTTACTAGTGACTGATTTCAAGAGGTAGTACCTGCAGTTCTAGTGAGAAGCAGTGACCAGTTGAGTTCGACCGGGTCTGTTGTGAGATGGTAACTCACTCAAGACAAGGGTGGACGGTTACTCAATTTCGTGGATTAGTTGGAGTTAGACGTTAACACCGTTGGATGCGGGCCAACGCAGTGGTCTAGAGGTTAAGCGCTCGCACGCGAGACTGATAAGTCCTCGGTTCAAATCTCACGAGACGGGGTCGTGGGTGCGCACTGCTGAGGAGTCCCACAATAGAACGAGTTGGCCGTCCAGTGCTTCCAGGTTTTCACTGGTGGTCTAGCTTCAATCGACTCAACATATCAACCATTAAAGTTATTAATTAAAGTTTTATTCAATTAATTATTTTTATAATTTACAAAAAATGTAGGTTTCTGAAATAGAGAAAAAAGATACAGGCAAAATCCTTTCAGATTTTGATGGAAGTATTACATTTCGTCACGTGAATTTCAATTATCCTTCACGTCCAGATGTAACTGTAAGTAAATAATAATAATAATTTCTTTATTCATTGAATGAATTAAATATTTATCCAAATGTATAATGGCTACCAAGTCAACTATACAATACAATGTATACGAATAAACAACATCCTTTACTCTGAATATTAGGTATGCATATTTTTCAGACTAGTAGATAAGCAAAGATGGATAGTGGTTAGCAGTAGAATCCAGGACGTGCGTTTCGTTCTATTAGCTGACGAGTCCCAAATAGGACGAAACGCGTTTCTTGGATTCCACTGCTAGCCACTATCCATCTTTACTTACACTGCATGTGGATTTAGGCTATATCGAGGCAATACACACGTCAGCTGGATGTACCTGCATCTCAGAGTTGATGTTCACTCTGGGACTCGAAACCAGTACCTTTCGCTTCAAACGCCATTGCGTTATCAACTCAGCTACTGAGTCCTAATAGCCACTTGCTTGTGTAATGGGATGAAGTTTGAATTATCTTAATATTGTTTGTTTGAATCAGTCAGAGACTGACCAGTTTCAATCCTAAGCATCAATGGGAAGATTCAAACAAACAATACTAAGTGAAGCCTAATAGTTATCATTCATTAATCCTTCATTCGGATGTAAAATAGATTATTTATCAAATGAATTCAGAATGGAATAATAAGATGAAGTGCAAATATGAATGATCATTAAAGAATTCTTAACAATCCATGCGGTTTAGTCAGATAAGGTTATCCAATAATGTAAATAACTACCGACTTGATGGACATGAAGTCGGTCAAGATAAAAGAAGTGTCTAGACATAACACTGTTGTACTCAAAGGTCGTTTTCTTTATCCAAATAGCTATTGTTTTGTTCTTCTTTTTGCCGTTTCAAAGACTATGGGTCTGGTAGATTTTAGCATTTAGTTATAAAAAGTCATAGGGTGATTGTAAATGATTGTATCATACTAGTTTATTTGTAAATACTTTGTCAGTATTATTCTCTGGTGAGCAATCGTTATGTTGAACGTCCTCTTTTTTGTATATAGCTGAAGCGAAAGCAAAAATATACAATATGAATTCATCGTAGTTAATATATATTGTTGTTTTAATTTGTACAGAGAACAAACGATATGATCATCTACAGTCAGCTACAACGTAGGACCAGGCACACATATGTATCGGTCCAAATTGCCACTCCTCATTAGCACAACAATATCAACACCGAATTTAATGGTGGTAACATATAAAAGAAAGATTGTATATAAGGATATAGTACAAGAAGAAAGAAAAATATGAGGCAATTTTAATCTTAAGGTTTAAGGGAAGATAAAGAGTGTATACACCTGCGCCATTGTGATCGGTTCTGAGCCATGTCACCCACAGTCTCCAACCATTGGTTACGATAGTTCCGCGGACCCCAACCAAGTAGTCTGCATCTACCAACATGGCTCAGACTAGAAGTTAGTGACTTCAAGCTCTGATGCCACGTTTTGGTTTGGCTAACTTTCTTCCAACCATCGCCAATTCTAGTCAGCATAGTGCGTCGTGGTAATCGGTGTTCAGGCATACGTAACACGTGGCCTAACCATCTCAGTCGATGAAGATTCACAACCTCATCAACTGGTTTACCATCATTCTCTACTACCCTGCGTCTAACTCCATCATTACTGTATGATCATCTGTGTATTTTAAATCTGTGTATCCTATAAAATTTATCGTAAAATGGCTATCTATATTCAGGTAGTCTGCACAGCGTGTACACATACACCCACAAAGACCAATCAAATTCCATTCAGGAATTTCCAAAAACGGATAATTTAAATCCATACTATTAATGATATAGACAACAAACTTGTTGGAAATGTTCATGGCTATCAGGACTATGTAGCTCATTGGATAACATACCGGTCATTTATTGCAGTGAGCACTTGTTTCGAGCCTTAATATGAGTATTAACAATGGGATCCAAATCCATCCAACTGATGAATCTGAATTAGGAAGAAATGCATGTTCTGGATCATGGTACAAGTCACAATGTATTAATTACATGTATCAGGAAACAATAGTGTGTTATATAAACTGACTTTTCAGTCATATATTATTGAGACAGTTATTCAAAAGAAAACAGTTCTTGTTCTGTAGTGGTGAAAAAACTTACAAATAAGCCTCGATAATTAAAATGATCTTTGAAGAAACAAATGAGCTTCTTGTTCATGTGTAGAGAATTCTCGCTCCCTTTTGGTTATTTATTAAGATAATATTGGTACATACCCACACACAATGTCTGTAGAAAAGAGATTTATTACTTATTGAAATGACTTTAGAGTATTTCAAATGCCCTGGCACGGCTGAGAGTAGGGAGAGTCTGCTTTCCCTCAACAAATGCTTTCACATGACCACGCGTGTATAGCCTCTGTCAGGGAAGTCCGAATCACTGCATCCTCGTAGCGGGGATGTTGTTTAGGAAATTGAGAGAACGAAAAGCGAATGTCCAACGCTTTAATCGGGCTGGTGGACACGGAAAGTTCACATAGGGGAGTTGGAAAACCCTGATTACAAACCAATGGTTTACATGGAATCCAGTATCCTGAGGGAACAAATGGTGTATGAATCAATTGTTGGTCACCGGCTACCATGGGACTTCATCTCCTTACGATGCTCCACTAACTTATGGATCAGACCTTTAGGTCAAAGGCTCCGGGTGTGGCCCCGTAAGGAAACCACCTGTTTTAGTTTGAGCACCTAAGCATTATCACAGCCCTCACACAAATCAAATGAGATTTGTATGGCCCATATGTATTTGGAGCTCTTTGTACCAATATTTACGTGTTTAAATAAATGTTTATCAGTTTTTGTTGGTCCAGTAAACTATGAGTTTGAGGCGAAAAGTACTGTAGTCGGAGTCTCAGTATGAATAATAATATTGGCACAAGCAGGTACATCCAGCTGACATGACCCTGAAAGGACGAAATGTTCATCTTAGATTCCACTGTTAACTATAATTTATCTTGTACCTGGTCCTGTAGTGAACAAAACACGGATGGGGACAATGGAATGTGTTTTAGCACAACATTACAGAATATCTCATTAAAATATGAGAACCATATAGTGAAAAGTAAGTTTGCAAAATAACAATCAATTGTCTCAATCTTGACTGTTCCTCCTGGAAATATCAGTCCATAGTCTCCAATTATTATTGTTCATGCATTTTCGTACCCATTGCGTTTCGTTCCCGTTCTCTCCTTATCGATCTTCTACTGAAATATATTCAATGCCCGACCATCACCATGTACTACTAATGTGGATATCAGTAACCCACACCACAGTCCTAATTTGTAACTGACTGACTGATAATTTATCTTTTCAATTGAATGTTTTTATCTTGACGATTATATTTTAATTTCTTCTTTTTTCATAATTTAGATTCTTGTCAATTTTTGTCTTACTGTTAAAAGTGGTCAAACAATTGCGCTAGTTGGTTCTAGTGGTTCTGGTAAAAGTACTCTGATTCATATGCTTCAACGTTTCTACGATCCTACACAAGGTGAAGTAAGTAGTATTTTATTCATTATGTTAAAACTCTTTCTTTAGTCTAAAGTCTTAATAACTCAAGTGGGTTAAAATCCATTTATTGTCTGATGAATGAAGAGAGAAGTAAAACAATAGTTTGGTGCTTAATTAACTGATTGAAATCGATTAAAATCTGATCGAATCGAACGGTCTAGTTGGCCACAATTTCATACATACTTACTTACTTACGCCTGTTACCCCTCGTGGAGGGGCATAGTCCGCTCACCAGCAGTCTCTATCCAACCCTGTCCTGGGCAATCCTTTCCAGTTCTTTCCAGTTGTTATTCATTCTTTTCATATCTGCTTCCATTTCCCAGCGTTATGTGTTCTTTGGCCTTCCTACAATTTCATACACTGCACCATTATAAACTAAATAAACCCATTGCATAAACAAAGAACAGTACGGAGAAAATAAAGGGTCAGTAATTTTAGATCCCAAGGCTTTGAATCTCCCAGTTGTTATTGTTAAGAAGTACAAATGATCAGTTAGTTTTCGGCGCATTAACATGCCTAGCGCATTATTTCGAAATCACGATTCATTCATAAGTATATAAATAAATTTGTGTGATGAATATAAGTGAAGTCAATGACTCATATTATGTCCTATTTGAGACTCGTTAACTGGATGTACTTGCATTCAAGTGTTTCAAAAGTCCAGTGGTGATACTTTAAATGTTTTGACAATTTGTCAGTCTTAGTGTGGACATCAACATTAGATCCTCTTAATCTGAGAGGAACTAAGAAAAATGAAGTCAAATACCCACAAAATAAGTTACAATTGTCCCAAGAAGTATAACGTTTTTATCATCTCAATGAAGACTAATTAATTGTCTAGTGCTACAATATATCTTTGTTCATTTCAGTCCATGTGGACGATTATGTACAAGGGTTGGTCTTGTGATAATACCGATTTCTTACTTACAGTCAACACAAAATGGGCAAAAGATACTTAAAAGTTACCTATGAAAGTCATTCACCGATAAATGAGCGTACTGAAATATACTCAGTCTCTCAACCAATTAATAGAACGATAACAGATTGCAAAGCTAGAAATCTGATCAGTGAAGAAAATCAGCGAACTATGTACATATAGAGAGTGACAGGATAATCATCGGCAGCAAACATCACTAAATGATTTCAATTGGACAAAGTGTTTGTCACTTATTAGGGAATTCTGACTTTATGTTTTTGAAGTTTTATCTAACGAGCCTGTGATGACATGTAGTGTCTGGAATCTGATACTGAAACACAGTATGCTATGCGATAACCCCAACTGACTACTTGAACGAGAACACAGGAATCGTACTCAGGACTTTCAGTTCTCATGGCAAACGTTTGACTATCAAATATTATTTATTTATTTAAAAACATAAATATTGGTACAAAAGGGCACCAGATATATATGCGCAACACAAATCTCATTTGATTTATGTGAGGGCTGTGACACTGCTCAGGTGCCCAAACCGAAACAGGTGGTTTACTTAGGAGGCCACACACAGAGCCTTTGACCTGAAGATCTGATCCACAAGGCAGTGGAGCATCGTAAGGAGATGAAGTCCCATGATAGACGGTGACCAACAATTGATTCATACACCATTTGTTCCCTCAGGATACTGGATTCCATGTAAACCATTGGTTTGTAATCAGGGTTTTCCAACTCCCCTATGTGAACTTTCCGTGTCCACCAGCCCGATTAAAGCGTTGGACATTCGCTTTTCGTTCTCTCAATTTCGTAAACAACAATAATGCCACGAGAAGACAGTGAGTAGGACTTACCTGTTTGTGGCCATATAGGCGTGGCCATATGAGAGCATTTGTTGAGGGAGAGCGGACTCCCCCAACTCTCGGCCGTATCAGGGCATTTGGGAGCAGACTATCAAAGCCATGGAATCGTTGTTCAATGACACAATTTCTACTTCAAACAATCTACAATACAGCCCTAATATTACTCAATAAGTTAGCATACTTTCAGTATTGGTTTCTTTGTTTCTTTATCTACTACTTATTATTTATATCTCATTTTAGATTTTAATACAAGGTGTTGATTTACGTGAATTAAATATTCACAATTATAGAAATCAAATAGGATGTGTACAACAAGAACCTGTATTATTCGATGGTACAATACGTGAAAATATTGGATTAGGTAAACTTAATGCTACTGATGAAGAAATTCACGAAGCTGCCATCAAAGCTAATGCGCATCAATTTATAATGCGTTTACCACAAGTTAGTTGTATTTTATATTGTTGCTAACTGAAAACCTAATTAATGATTACATAATACTTGGATCTTACTCAACTAGTAAAAGCCAAAAAGCAATGAACAGTTGCATTACCCTAGTATGAGACTTCTTATGAATGAGAATCCACAGCCTCTTGAGAATCAAATACAGAACCTTCAAGTTTCTCTATGATAGTCCAACTTTTGGACGACTGAGTTTACATCTAATTCTTTATATTTCTAACTCCAATCGACTCGTAGTATGGCGTAATTATCTTCCAGTTCCATAGGAAGATAACTGTCCTGCATCTGACATGATTGAACTTCAGTTTTCACAGCTGCTCACTAGAACTCTTATTCTATCTGAACTTACAATAAATGAATTAGTATTGATGTACTCTGAGACAATTTTGATAAGTGATAAAGATTCTTTCTGTATTGGAAACTAAATAAAACCTTTACAATCTCTGTGCTGGTGATTTCTGACCACTATGAGACTTGAAAGTCCCATTCTAAATAAACACCTGTATCCAAGTGAATTGAATTACGTATTCAATCCTCTTTTTTTTCCGTAATTTCTTGATATGTGTTACCAGAGTTCATGATTAGAATGACGTTA
Source organism: Schistosoma rodhaini (assembly GCA_944470415.2). Lineage (NCBI taxonomy): Eukaryota > Metazoa > Platyhelminthes > Trematoda > Strigeidida > Schistosomatidae > Schistosoma > Schistosoma rodhaini. Next base: position 4,652,811 of record OX104039.1, read on the forward strand.
AACTAGTTCATTTTTATTGCTCATTTAGACTGGTTGTAAAATGCATTTAGTATTGTTTGTTTGAATCTTCCCATTGATGTGTTAGGACTGCAACTGGTCAGTCTAGTTGCCGGTACATCAAGCTGATGAATCCCAAATGGGACGAAACGCGCGTCCTGGATTCCATTGCTAGCCACTATTCATCTCTGCTTACCATAGTTATAAAATGATTTTGATTTAATGAAGGTTTAAGAAGTTGAACTAGTTCTTATTATTTTATTGACTTATGTGATATACAATATTATTGTGTGTTCTAAGATGATCAAAAGTAGTCAGCAAGGAAGCCTTACTTAGCTTCCGTTCTTTTGCGAGATGTAAGAGCAATGTTCAGTGAACTCATGTTTCTGTACGATTCGAACTAGTGTCACCTAGTTTCTCAGTTTGAGACGTTACCATTGAACTATTCGTATAACAGTTAACTTACTTGTTTGTATCTAACCACTCAGTAAGTTACATTAGGGTTATTTTCGGTCTTACCTTGTACAAGTGCTTCTAGTTTTATTGTTCAGCTTAAAATGCAAATCTGTCAAAGTTGTATTCCATTACGTATCATAATTTGAATATGAGGAATTTCATTCGTGCTGCCAAAATGTAGACCTGTAAACTGTTAAATACTAATTAAAACCGTTGGTTTACTCTTGTTTACAACCATAATTAACTAATTCATTAGATAGAAATGACTATAATTAATCCTAATCTAGTATTATCAAACGACATATGTATATTTCAAATATTGATTCATCCAGACAGACCTTAAGAGATGCATCATAAAGAAAAGCTATCCAGTTAACTCATCAGAGTATTATTCATTACAAATGTTAGTATAACTTCAAAGGGCAATACATGATACCAACATGAAGACAGTCATTGAATACAACAATAAGCGTGCAAAAACACATGAGCATACGTAAGATCCAAAGGTGTAGAACTAAAAGGAGGTGATACTTCCCATAAAACATTAAAATGACAAATTAGTGAAGTAACTGCAAGATTCATGATTATTTTTTAGGTAAAGCAAGATGACATTGAATATTTGTATTCTAATATTGTCAATTGATCATAGTTTCATAATTAAACTATGTCAAATCCTGTGTTACACTTCAAAGTACAAAATATGATATGAAAAGGTGTGGAGGATGTATGTGATTTTGGAAAATTTGAAAGAAACAAAAGTGAATGAATCAGCTGTTGTTGTTTTTTTAATGTCAGTCACATCATGTCGTGGATTGATTGAAGGTAAACACTAACACCGTTGGATTCCGGCTCAGTGGTCTAGAGGTTAAGCGTTCACAAGCGAGACTGAAAGTCCTAGGTTCAAATCCCGGGTTCGGGATCGTGGATATGCACTGCTGGGGACATGTTGTCCGTCCAGTACTTTCAGGTTTCCAATAGTAGTCTAACATTAATCAATTCATGATCTTAATCTTAAAATGATTCAAGTCTTCATTATTATACATAGAAAAAAATGCTTTTATTTAAATTATGAGATTAAAGTTCAATTTTTTTATTGAAAAAATAAAGTAACTACTGATATTGATAATATCATCAACCATTAACTGTACCCTTTTTCACGATATCAATGTAAAGAGTAATTGAATTTCTACGATGGAACTTTGAACTATAAATCTTTAAAATATTTTAATCACTAACTACTACTACTACTTATCATTATTATAAGTAGTAGTAGTAGTAGGAGGAGGAGTAGTAGTAGTAGTTATAGTAGTTGTAGTAGTAGTAGTAGTAGCTTTATCCAGTATAATATTTTCGGTACAATATAGAATTGTCTGTACAAAGTATTTCAATAAGTTCCCGTCTCTTATTTCTTGATCGATTCTGACGACAGATCTGGTTGAACTCCACTAGTTACTGCTTCTCACTAGAACTCCCAGAAATACCTCATGAAGCCAGTCACTAGTTGGATACCGGCTCAGTGGTCTATCGGTTAAGTGCTCTGACGCGAGACTTGTAGGTCCTGAGTTCGAATCTCGCTCGCGAGTGCGGGATCGTGGATGCGCACTGTTGAAGAGTCCCATAATAAGACGAAACGGCCTTCCAATGTTTCCAGGTTTTTGATGGTAGTCTATCTTCAATTGACTCATGATCTCAAATCTATGAAATTACTATAATCTCCACCAAACCCCTTCTGAATAATCATATATTTATTTTTTTATAATATTATTATTTCTAGGGTTATGATACATTAGTTGGTGAAAAAGGTAGTAATTTATCCGGTGGACAAAAACAACGTATAGCTATAGCTCGAGTATTAATACGTAAACCAAAATTATTACTATTAGATGAAGCTACTTCAGCATTGGATACACAATCAGAACGTATTGTACAAGATTCTTTAGATAAAATTGTTGGCGGTTGTACTGTCATTATTATAGCACATCGTTTATCAACAATTATCAATGCTGATTATATTATTGTCTTAGACCAAGGTTGTATACGTGAAATGGGTAAACATAATGAATTATTAAAATTAAATGGTTTATATGCAACAATGTATTATGGTCAAGTAAGTTATCATAAATTCTTTATATGTATATACATACTACTTTATGATTTGATGTTTAATTAACGATTGTTCAGTTTGATAATCACTGTAACTAATCACTTGATGGATCTGATGGATCTTGTTAATTGAACGTTATACTCAATTCCTAAGCTAGTCTCCTAACCCCTGAGTTAAATCTACACAGCAACTTGAAGATAAGAGAAAAAGTGAAAAATATGCGAGAAGCACTTTACTTGAAAGGTTCATACATGTACAGAAAATATAGGACTTTTATAGTATTTTAGAAATGAATGCGCACTGCTGAAGAGTCCCACAATAGGACGAAACAGCCGTCCAGTGCTTCCAGATATTCCATGATGGTTTAGTTTCAATTGACTCATGATTTCAACTGTATAAAATATTTTTAAAAGTCTTCGGGTTTTACTGAAAATTCTGGAATGCTACTAAACGTTAGTAGCAGTGTAGTAATCAGTCAATCGGAAACTCTCCAGGTGACTTTTCACTTTCGTAATTTTTCTAGCAAAACTTCTAGTCAAACACTGATTGGATAAAATGTTTCCTGAGTTTTTCTTGTCTTTTGAGAGAAGTTTTCTGGATCACCCCAACAGATCTTCCTGAAATGAATCGTTTTTTTCTTCCGAAGCAGTTAAAACTAAGATAAGAGAAAACTGTCGTATCTTGGTCCAAAATATCGTTAGAGCAGTAATTGTTACTATAAATCATAATAATAATGTACAAACTTAACAAGCTATTGTTCGATCGAAGTTGAAATATCTTAATTAACTATAGTATAGAGTGAGATCATGAATTGATCAATGTTAGGCGACCATTGAAAACCTGAATGCTCTGGTCGACCAAATCGTCCTAGTAAGGGACTTCTCAGCAATGCATGTTCTCGACCCTGCGCGTTGAAATAGTACCCAAGACATTTGGTTTCGCGCGTAAACACTTAACCTCTGGACCACTGAGCCGAAATCAAACGATGTTAATATCCAACTTCAATTAATTCGCAACTTTTCGCGATCGTCTCCATTGTCTTCAGTGGGCAATTGCCTTAAACCTGATATAATTGAATTCCACTGGTCATGTCTTCTCATTAGAACTCCGAGAATTACCTTACAAATCTAGTAACTAGTAAGTATATGATGTTTATCATTATAAGGTTATGGAGGTCCTGAGCTTTAGTCCCGCATGCGGGATCATGTACCTCCACAACCGTATATTACTGATAACAGTAGAAATGTCTAAGCAAAATATGCCAAGATTTTCTTTTGTCGAATTAAAATTTGAAAAAGATATGATTGAATGAAGAATTTATGAAATCCTAAGCAGCACGTTGAATTCAGTTGTTTTCAAGTGTTAATTGTTTCTGTGATTGCCAAAAGAGGCATCGCCATCATGATTTCCGAAGAATCCTGTCTTTTTCTATTAGGCATCATAACTCAGTTAAACAAAGACCTTATGACTTCCAGAGTCTAAATGGTTCAAATGTTTTTCTCAAGTTCGAATTTTCCTAACAGGATTTTTGTCTACGATATAGAGTTGTTAACCTAATTCTCAACCCTTCTTTATCTGGGCTTGGAACCAGCAGTAACCTTAGAAGGGTTCCAGGCGGAATTGATTGATTCTAATTTGTATAAACAGCAATACAGATGACCAATTACTTCACAAATAAAGTGACACGTACCCCTTGGACAACTTATGTGCTCAGAGTGATTTAATAGTGTCCTAGTTGATTTCATGCTGTAGTTACTGTGTTTAGATCTCGATGCAAACATGTAACAACACGATTCTTACACGCCTACGTGATTTGTTCTAACTTTTAGGCATGCAAATGTATTTATTATTTTTGAGTCATTATGTACACATATTTGGCCCATGTTAAATACTGACTTCTAACTTTGATCGTTCTTATATGTACATATGTCTGTTTTTCACTTACTCAATTCATTATCTGTCCTAAACTTGCTTTTATCTGTCTGATTACAAATGCTGAATCATGCTAAAATTGAGTAGGCTGGATAGCCTTTCTGAGCTCTTCACCACTAATGCTCAGTTTGCGCAAATGATTGCAGCATAATGTGCACATCTACAAGCCTTAGCACTTCTACTTTTGATAGGTAAGACATATACATTTCATTAACTTCCTTATCGGTCGATCATATTGAAGTCAGTTGGGCTTTAAAAACGTTAGTTCACAGGTATATCCAACTAATGAATCCTTTATAGAATAATGCACATATCTTAAATTCAGTTACCAAACACAATTCAAACACCGTATTCTTTATTTTTGCTTTGATTTGAAAGGAAAGAATCGATAAAGAACAAGAGGATTCTACAGATGACGAAGAGGATCACAATCAAAATGATGAATCAAAAAGGCATCTAACCAATCACCATCCATCTCCATTTCCAAAAGATGATTATTCTGAATGTAGTGTATGTTTTGATAAATTTTAAGTGGTATGATAGTTTTATAAGAAAGAGATAATAATAATAGCAAATTCACTTAGTATTGTTTGTTTGAATGTTCGCATTGATGTTTTTAGGACTGCAACTGGTCAGTCTCTAACAAACAATACTAAGTGAATTTAAACTTCACCCCATTACACAAGCAAGTGGCTATCATGACTCAGTGGCCGAGTGGATAACGCGATAGCGTTTGAAGCGAAATGTTACTGGGTTCGAGTCCCAGAGTGAACATCAACTCTGAGATGCAGGTACATTCAGCTGACGAGTCGGAAAGAGGACGAAATGCGCGTCCTGGATTCCACTGCTAGCCAATATCCATCTCTGCTTACCAATAATAATAGCAGTTGCATAAAGTACACATCTTACTTATATAATGCACAATGAGACCTATGTAGCTCCTCCGGGATCTACAGCCGGTCCCAAGCCAGGGTAAAGGAGAAGGGTTGGACATGGGGCTATCAATCCCATCCCATAGAAAACTAACTCACTGAAAAAATGCTAACCAGAAAAAATTATTCAAACCAAAACTATGTGATAATATGTCAGCGTAATACATTTCAAACAACAGTCTGATCACATGGTTACTTGTTAAGATATTTATCTATGAAAAAAAGTTGAATGATATAAACTGTAAGATATATTGGGGGTTGCTAACCCCATGCCCAACCCTCCTCCTTTATCCGGGCTTGGGACCGGTAGTAGCCCCCGGAGGGGCTATAGGCGGAGTTAATAAATTAAATCACTCTAGATAAATAAATTAGCGTTACCCATAGTGGAGGTTTACTGTAAGTACATATTGTTCTTGAATTTCTATATGACTGAAGTGTAAACAGATTGTAAGTATGCTTCTTGGACAACGTTCATGCATAACAATAAAGACTGAGTTACAATCAATCTTATGACTTGTTTTTATTGAATCGTTTGACTTTATTAGTTCTTTTTCAGTCAATGCAGTTTGAAAATTACGAAAGTATTTGAGATGCTTAAATTATTCAGTCCCTTGTATGGAAGTTAGACGTGTACACTAATGAGTTCCGGTCTAGGGATGTAAAGATCAAGCGAAATCTTAGGTCCTGGGTTTGATCCCTCATAATGGGTTGTGGATATACACTGCTGATAAGTCTCAAACTAGGACGAGTCAGTTGTCCAGTGTTTTCTGGTTTTCGGCATCGGTTTAGGTAATATCAGCTAACGATTTGAACCTGACGATTTTATTATGTTTACGAGTTATATTTCATGTGATTCATAATCAATGAATTCCCAGGGTGAGAACTCGGTTATAATGCGAAGTCAAAGACTCATAGTGAAGAATGTTTTTTTTTGGTAAAAGGGAGATCTTATACATCAGTATTTCTTTAAATGTAGAAAGTTTATACATATCTTTGAAATCAATTGGTGGTCTGTTAATCAATGATCTAAGAGAGAGGTATCACATGAGTTTGCCATGAGCCAGATATCGTCAATGATAATTTCGTGAACTCAGAGATTTTATGGTCTTAGATTTGATTCATAACAAGCTCGTAAAGTCCTAATCCTGAAGAACCTAACGATGAGACGAAACCTTGTCAAATACTCATAAAAGTACCATGGCTTTCTAATCGAAGCCCGTCTCTGTTGTAAAATACTATCAGTTAAAAGTTTTTCATCTAAGACTAAACATATACCTATTCTTTTGTTATAACGAAAATGGATCTAATTGTTCATTTCAGTTACACTAGATACGGCATCATGATACCTTATTATATTACATACTCGATTCAGTCATCCAAATGTTTGATCAAGAACTAGACTAAGTCATAACAAGAGTTTTGTTTTTACTCAATTATAGAAAAGACAATAGGTAGAATCTAAAGTGAAGTGTATTTTGATAATAGATAAGATAATCTCTTAGGTGTAATGTAACTGGATATGCATGTCTTTAATTATTGACTTATAATTACAGATTGATTTGTCTGAAAATGTCATTATTTCATTTACTTTCAATTAATTTCAATAGTTGAGATCATGAGTCAATTGAAGCTAGATCACCATGGAAAACCTATAAGCACTGAACGGCCGTTTCATTCTATCGTGGGACTCCTCACCAGTGCACATCCACGATCCAGCACTCGCGAGCGAGATTCGAAACCAAGACCTACCAGTCTCGTGCAAGAGCGCTTAACCACTAGACCACTGAGCCGGCATCCAATGGTGTTCATGTCTAACTTTAATGGATCCACGAAACTGAGCGACACATCCACCATTGTTTTCAGTGAGTTGTTACCTCACAACAGAACTCCATTGGTCACTGCTTCTCACTAAAACTCCAGGAAATATCTCTTGAAGTCAGTCACTAGTGAGTATATATTGACTCATGATCTCAACTATTGAAATGACTATAATATCCACCAACCCCCCTTTCTGATATTTCAATTCATTGTTATACTAATTGATTTCTCTTTAATAAAAGAATTAACTTTCTATTACATATTGTAGAATGTTACAACGAGTTCTTTACATAATAAAACTGTAATATGGCTTACAACAAATATTAATACAAAGGTAAGTAGTTGCTTTATAATCTAATTTCATATAGATACACAATTAGGTGTTAGTAACATAAATTAGTATTGAAATATGAAACTTTCCACACACACACACACACACACCTACAAAACTATAAGAATAATCTTAAGATGGAAAAATCTTAATGATCGGAGAAACGAAGTTTCGTTTGTTAAAATGGAAGAGAGGAAAAAAAAGAATCTTGATCGATAGACGATGTGTAATGATGTAATCATTAACCAGAAGAACAGATTTTCTTAGAATGAAATAAGAATGATTAAATACAAGTTATTTACAATTGAATGGAATTCATCACTCTACATCAACTTCATTAACTATGAGGAACCATTTGATAATGTGAACAAGACAATACTATGGTGGCTTCTTCGACACTACGGCATACCTGAGAAGATTGTCGATATCATACGGAATCGTGCTGAGAATTCTATATTGTACCAGATTAGAATATTGTATAAACCCATTAATAATAATAAAATTCCCTATGATGGATTAAACTGCCAAATCGTTCATGGAGAACAGCTCGCTTACTCGTTCGAAGTAAAGACCGGTGCCAGGCAAGGTTGCTTACTCCCACACTTTCTCTTTCTCCTGGTGATCGACTGGATCATGAAGACGTCAACATCTCAAGAGAAGCACGGGATACAATGGACAGCTAGGATGCAGCTGTACAATTTAAACCTCGTGCATGATCTGGCTCTTCTATCACACACACAACAACAAATGCAGGAGAAGACGACCAGTGTAGCAGTAGCCTCAGCAGCAATAGGTCTCAATATACACAAACGGAAAAGCAAGATTCTCCGATACAATACAGCATTCACCAGTCGAATTACATTTGATGGAGAAACTTTGGAGGGTGTGAAAACCTTTACATATCTGGGCAGCATCATTGATGAACACAGTGGATCTGATGCAGATGTGAAGGCGCAGATCGGCAAAGCAAGAGCAACATATTTACAACTGAAGAACATCTGAAAGTCAACTCAACAACTGTTAACCAACACCAAGATCACAGTTTTCAATATAAATATCAAGATAATTCTACTGTACAGGACTGAAACCTAAAGAACTACGAAAACCATCATCCAGAAGATAAAAGTGTTTATTAACAGTTGTCTACGCAAGATATATAGGATCCGTTGACCAGATACTATGAGCAACAGCCTACTATGGGAGAGAACAAACCAGTTTTCAGCGGAGGAAGAAATAAGGAAAAAGCACTGGAAGTGGATAGGTCACACATTGAGGAAAGAAGCCAAATGCGTCACAAGACCAGCTCTCACATGGAATCCTGAAGGCCAAAGGAGATGAGGAAGACCAAATAACACATTATGCCGAGAAATGGACACAGATATGTGAAAAAATGAACAGTATCTTTAAAAGAGTTTCGTTTTTTCACATAAACTTCTGTAATATCACACCCCAACACAGTGCATTACCTTTCGATATAAAGACCCTGAGCAAATCATCTTGAATAATTGATTACTTATTTGAGTACTGATGTTCAAATTATGAAGATACTAATTCACAAACCGACTAGATTATTCAATGAGTCCTATTGTTATACTGAACAGTTACGTAATAAAGCACAATTTAATTGATCTTCAGTATGTGTTTGTTCCTTTTTTTTCTGTTCTTTAAACTTATTTCAGATTAGTAGAGCTCACAATTCTTTGTATTTGCGTCTTTTAAGTATTAATCGACCAGAAATGATTTACATTACAATGGGTTGTTTCTGTTCAATCATATCAGGATTATTACAACCAGCTTTTTCACTTCTTTACTCTGAAGTTTATCAGGTAATATACAACAATGTCTCAATTTGTGTAGTTACCATATAGATAAATGGTTTGAGTAATTTTTTCTGGTTAGCGTTTTTTTTAGCCAGTTGGTTTTCTTCGGGATGGGGTCGCTAACCCCATGCCCAACCCTCCTCCTTTATCCGGGCTTGGGACCGACAGTAGCCCCCGGATGAGCTACAGGCGGAGTTGGATTAGTATCATAGGGAAATGTTTCGTGCTTTTATTATCGATTAACTTGACGATTATTATCTACATATGTGCTTTTATTAGTGAGATTGTTATGATAAACAACAGTTTGACTAACACGTGTAGAATATAATACTTTCACAAGTTTGGAGAACTTTTGTAGTCGTGATCTATACAAAGATGTAATTCGTAACAGGCTTTATAGTAGTAGGCAATTGTCACTTGTAATAAGGAAATGGTAATACTGGATGATGCAAATTCATATTGTACAACAAAATATTAGTTCTTTCAAAGGTACTCAGATGCCTTATTGTCAACTTGCAATTATCATCAAACCTAAATTCAGGACTTTCAGCTGATCGATTCCAAACACTTTTTATATTTAGCAATGTTCGTTAGTATAGAAGTTTGTTGGAAGAAATTTAGAGATGATCAAACCAAAACATGACATCAATCCACAAAGTCATTGATAGCTGTTTGTTGGTCGATAGAGAATAGTTTATAGGGTTACGCGCAATAATCGTGACTAATGGCCTAAGATGTTGGGTGGTATGGTTGAGAGCCTGACGTGATTGCACAGATATAACCAAAATAGGTGGCTGAGGGGGCAACACCAGGAGCCTTTGACCTAAAGGTCTGATCTACAAGGCAGTGGAGCATCGTAAGGAGATACAGTCCCATGGTAGTCGGTGGCCAACAATTGGTTTATACACCATTTGTTCCTTCAGGATACTGGAGTCCATGTACACCATTGGTTTGGAATCAGAGTTTTTCAACTCCCCTAGGTGCACACGCCGTGTCCACTAACCCGGTTAAAGTGCCAGACATTCGCTTTCCGTCATCTCAATTTCGTGAACAACACCCTCGCTACGGGAAAGCAGTGAATAGGAATTTCCTGGTAGAGGCTACGTGAGAGCATTTGGAGAGGGAGAGCGTATTCTCCCCATTCTCGGTCGTACCAGGGCATTTGGGGGCATATAGTGAAATAAAATCGTAAATTAATTACATATGTATATATACACATTATCTCATTTATATTGTGCGTTAATTCTAGGTATTTGATTTACGCAAAACTCCGGATGAAATGATCAAAAAAATTAATATGGTTTCTGGTATTATGGCTGGATTAGGATTTATTCAATTGTTTATCGGTGCTACTCAGGTATAATACAAATTTTTTATGGGTAAAATTATACTGTGGGTAAATTTGGGTATTTCGGTTGGTGATGGGATTTTGTGGATTTGTGGTTTTATTTTTATGTTGTATTCATTGAAGAATAATCAAACTAAGGAGCTATTGTGTGACTGCTTCATCTTAGTATGGGACTTTTCGACCGGTGTACCGTATAACCCTCGTAATCAATCCACTTGATGTTCAATTGATTTGAAATCCCATTCATATGTTATGTAACTACTTAATATCCTTAGTCTAAATATATAGTCGATTACCAAAGCTGTAGACGCATTAAAAAAGATAGTTGAGATATATTTTACACATCTCTGACTATTATTCATAGCAAAGTGCTATATTGACTAAGGACACAGAACAAACCATGGTGTAGGGAACGAGAACACCAGTGGGGAACAATCGAACGTGTTTGGATACAAAATTATAGAATATCTTAGTAAAATCTGAAAACCATACAGTAAATACTTCATCTGCAAAATGTCAATCAATTATCTCAGATTTGATTAGTTCTCCGTTTTCACAACAATCACTATATGTTATCGTCCTCTTCTCTTCTCCAGACATTCGACTTTCTGTTGGTGATACATACTATTTATATCTGTCGACATCAGTAGCACACACCACCACTCGTCTCCCCCCCCCCATTTAAACCGTTACTCTTGCGTTGGTTCTGCTAGCCCTGTCACTTTTTTTTCTTTTTTGCTGTCTGTGCCACATTCTCAGAGTATGCGGTGCACTTACCTCCATAGCTCCGTCGACCTGCCAGGTCATCGAAATTCGACGGACACCCAGCACCCGGAACGTTCAACGGCTGAGCTCCAGCGACCTGCTGAGTCATCTACATCTGAAATCCGCTCAGCAGCCACACACCTCACCTTTCCTCTCTATCGAAAGCACCCGCTACAACCAACGTTGTCCCGCTTGAAGTCACCTTCCCGCACCAGACAGCCGCATCTCCCACTTCATCTCTAGGCCCCTCAATGGCATTTATAGAACAGCACCCTCTCCATCTCCTTTTTGGTAGCGACACCAAATGAAGTCTTTGCTGCATGTTTCTCAGATTTTTACTAAGATATTCTGTAATTATGCATCCAAATATATTTGGTTGTTCCCCACCAATGTTCTCGTTCACTACAATGGGACCAGTCTATATGGTTATTGATTGTTAATCTGATTCAGCTTGGTAGATGTATATCAATAAAAATAATCTGGAATTTCTCATACATATACATAATTTATATGGGAATTTTATTTATTTATCCAGTATAGAGATTGATGAATTTTGGTTCATTTTTATTGGTGTTTGAATCTTCCCGTTGATATTCATCAAGACTAAAACTGATTAGTATGTTTTAACATACGTACGAATTGCCTTGATTTTGTTGTTAAGTCACGAGCACTATAAGAAGAGATGAATGGTGGCTAATAGCGGAATGTAAGACGTGTATATCATCCAAGTTGAAGGTTGCGCAGTATCGTGGGTTGATTGAAGTTAGATATTAGCACCAATGTATGCCGGCTAATTAATCTAGAGATTGTGCACAATACTGAAAGTTCTTGGTTTTATTCCCTGTGACGAGGTCATGGATACCCACTGCCGAAGAATCCCAAACTAGTATAAATCATTTGTCCTTTCACACTTTCAGTGGTATCTTTAACTAAGATCATATATATCAATGCCAAGGTTGGACTTGATAGTTTCAAATAATTTGTTTACTTTGAAAAAGTGACTTACATTAAGTCACGAACCGTCAGAAATTATAATTTTCCTACTCGTTGGCATTAGACTACTGTCTCGTTCTTGTATCGAACACAGACGTGTACATACACGACCCCACTTAGGATCGAGCTCAGGACCTTTAGGTCTATGATAGGGTCTTTTATATGCACTACTAAAGAGTCACATACTTGGGAGAAACAAATATCTGATGCTTCCTATTTTGCAATGGTTGTCTAACTAAGGTTAGTCCATAATGTTAGAGTAATTATATTTATCGTTTATCATAATTTGTCATCCAGTGTTATTGCTCTTTTTCGCTAAGTACTTCATTACAAACTTTGTTTTCATTGGTCAAAACGAAATACATTTTGATCTTACTCATTAAATGAGCACTCAATGGTTATTCTATACATAAATGATTTCATGAAAATTCTGTCTCGTTTCGCACAAAATCTATCAACTGAACCATTCATTCTCACTTGGTAGATAGTAAACATGATATTAAGATAAATGAACTTGCTGTTGTTTTTAATTAAGTCCCAAACAATCTGTTTAGAAGAGTAAGGTTACAACTCCTTTATCTAGCTGAAGCCACAGGGATCAACTCCAGAAGGCCTACCTTATATATCCAAATGAAGTATGTTTAACATGTCCACGACTGTATCACCATTAACCTAAATAGGACACTGTAAACCCTTTATCCACCAATTCCATTTTTTTTGAAATCACGAATCAATCTAAGTTAAACTACCATTGTGAACCCGGAAGTATTTCATGGCTATCTCAATGGTGAACTAACGTAAATCAATTCATGATTTCAAGGGAATTAATCAATCTCCCAAACACTCATTCTGACAATTTCCATTGTGTTTATGTCTGTTCAGCCCTATTCTTAATTCATACATTCATCGTTCCCAATCCAATTTTCTTGATGTCACCTCTCTAATCACGTAATCCTTGTCTCTTCTTACCCTCCATTTCTAGTCTAGTTGACCTTTTGTTTTTATATATCAATGTTCTTAATAGGTATATGTGTGATCAGATAGTTTTTCGTCTTATTATCACTATCCAGACAATAATAATAGTATTACTATTATTATCAATATCATTATCCCCTACTATCCAGATATGTTATTCATATGATTTATGTTATGATTTTTATTTTGACTATATCTCGACACCTTGTGACCTTTAGTAAATTACCTCCCTAATCTACAAGTGACTTAATTTATGCCCTAACAGATGTAAAAGTTTGCCGTTTTCAATATATAACATATTTCAATTGACTCATGATTTCGACTATGAAAAATACTGAAATCTCCACTAAACCCCTTCAGATCTATAATCATATGCTCATTAGTGACTGAGTTCAAGAGATATTTCCTTGAGTTCTAGTGGGAAGCAGTTCAGCCACGTCTGTTGTTGAGATATCAACTCACTGAAGACAATTGGTGAAAGGTTGCTCAAAATTGTGGATTGGTTGACGTTAGATATTAACACCGTTGAATGCCGGCTCAGTGGTCTATCGGTTAAGTGATCTGGTGCGAGACTGATAGGTCCTGGGTTCGAATCTCGCTCGCGAGTGCGGGGTCGTGGATGCGCACTGATGAAAAGTTCCAAAATAGGAAGAAACGACCATCCAGTGCTTTCAGGTTTTTATGGTGGTCTAGCTTCAATTAACTCATGATTTCAACTGTGAAAATACTGAAATCTCCACTAAACCCCTTCAGATTTATTTGATTCATTAATCCATGCCTTATTATGGCCTTTTATAGAAATAACACAATAATTATGAACTTATTACTGTAGGATCTAATGACAAAGTTATTGAAAAGAATTATTCGCTGACGAGTCCCAAATAGGACGAAATACGCGTCCTGAATTCCACTGCTAGCCACTATTCATCTTTGCTTATAATGCTTGTGAATTAAGACTATATCTAGGCAATAAGCACAGTATACACATATGCTAATAAGAGACTGACCAGTTGCAGTCCTAATCATCAATGGGAAGATTCCAACAAACAATCCTAAGTGAATTATTCATTTAAATGTTCTTTGTTTCTGAACATTCTATGAAGATATACATATAAGTTGATTGATTTGATTCCATACAATCTATCTGTCAGTTATTATTTGATACCATTCAAATTAGTTGATATGATAGTTTTCACTGAAGACTTGATGTCAACTACGAAACGTTGCAAAACCATAAAAAGTATGTAAATCATTCACTGATTAGCAATGTAATCTTTCTCCTTAAGTCGTGAGAGTACTGAATTCAATTTGATATTAGATTGTTGTTGTATATTGTTGAGAGGTTTCATACTACTAGACATTAACACCTATCCAATGTGTCCTCTGATATTCTCAATCCTTATGTAACTAATCTCAATCAGTTTATAATGAGTATGCTCTTAAAGCTATCTAGGTATTTAGTTATAGATAGTAATCAGTTATATGCTATAAAGAAGATTCAAAGAGTGATTAGAATTAGAAAATATCATTACTTAGGCTTCATCAGTGTATATATATATCTTTTCAGTTACTCATTTACCAAATGTACTCTCCTTTAAGCCGCATAATTTTTATGTAACAGCTAGTAATACTACTACCCAGTTGCCCCAATCTTAAATACGTGGAGCAATGTTTGAATCCGTAACTTAATCATTCGAATCTGAATGTTTTGACATCCTCTTTAGCATTTTGTTCCAAAGACTCATTGTTAAGATGGTGAAGATTTGTAGCTCAGGTGGATGACTTTGATTTAGGTTTGTTCTCTGAGCTAGATTATTTAGTCGTAGAGTTTTCATCGTCCTTCTGAACGACATCATCAGCACAAACTTCGGGTAGACATCAAACTCATTGTTAAATAATCATCCTCGACAATTAAAGAAATATTTCACTAGTATTTGTTCCATAACCTTAAATGTTCCATTTTATTTTTGTGTAAAAACATAAACATAGTAACTGTTGTCTGTAAAATATTACTTACTTACTTACTCACTTACTTACACAAATTACCCCTCGTGGAGGAGAATAGGCCGCCGACCAGCATTTTCCATATAACCCTGTCCTGGGTAAACCATTCCAGTTCTTTCCAGTTGCAATTCATCCTTTTCATATCGGCTTCTATTTCCCGGTGTAATGTGTTCTTTGGCCTTCCTCATTCCCGCTTCCCTTCAGGATTCCAAGTTAGCGATTGCCTTGTGATTCAGTTTGTTGATTTCCTCAGTGTATATCTTATCCACTTCCAACGTCTTTTCCTAATTTCCTCTTCAGCTGGAGTGTGTAAAATATGGTAGAAAAAAAGTACATCCTTTAGTTCTGTACAATATATTAAACAACACTGTTGTGATAAGTTACTGTGGGAGACAACAAACCAGATTCCAGCGGAAGAAGAAATCAGGAAGAGACGCTGGAAGTGGATAGGACACACTTTGAGGAAATCACCCAACTGCGTCACAAGACAAGCCCTCACATGGAATCCTGAATGCCAAAGGAGAACAGGAAGACCAAAAAACACATTACGCAGAGAAATAGAGACAGACATGAGAAGAATGAACAAAAATATGATAGAACTAGAAAGGAAGTTCGAGGACAGAGTGGGTTGGAGAATGGTGGTCAGCGGCCTATGCTCCATTAGCAGTAACAGGCGTAAGTAAGTAATTGTGATAATCAGTTCATTTGTATATCATTCATATCCTTTTCAGCAACATTATTTTATTAAATGTCAATATTTTTATTCCCTTTAAAAACAAACTAGGGTTATTTATTTGGAGTCGCTGCAGAACGTTTAACTAAACGTTTACGATCAAATTTGTTCGACTCTATGCTGAAACAGGTAATCTGTTGTTATTGTATCTATATGTATATCATAGATGGTAGAAATTAGGCGACACAAATCTATAAACCTTGGTTTCTTGTTGGTTATGACCCACCAGCAATGTGTACCTATAATCTTTAGGGAAGGATGTTACAAATGAGCTATTCTGGTAATGATTAAACTTCTATAGGAGTGATATGTTTACAGCTGATTGATAACTTTATATTGGTAGAAAGGACCTGGTACGGCCGAGAACGGGGAGAGTCCGCTTTCCCTCTCCAAATGCACTCACATGACCACGCGTATATAGCCTCTACCAGGGAAGTCCTACTCACTGTCTTCTCGTGGCATTACTGTTGTTTACGAAATTGAGAGGACAAAAAGCGAATGTCCGGCGCTTCAACCGGGTTGGTGGACACGGAAATTCTACCTAGGGGAGTTGGAAAACCCTGATTCCAAACCAATGGTGTATATGAACTCCAGTATCCTGAGAGAACAAATGGTGTATGAATCAATCGTTGGTCACCAGCTACCATGGCACTGCATTTCCTCACGATGCTCCACTACCTTTTGGATCAGACCTTTAGGTCAAAGGCTCGGGGTGTGGCCACCTGAGAAAACCACCTGTTTCAGTTCGGGCATCAGGGCAGTATCACAGCCCTCACACAAATCGAATGAGATTTTTGTGACGCATATTTATCTCGTGCATCCTTGTACCAATATTTATGTATCAGAGGGGGTTTTGTGGAGAATTTAGTATTTTCATAGTTGGATGCGCACTGCTGAGGGGTCCCATAATAGGACGAAACGTCCGTCCAGTGCTTCCAGGTTTTCCATGGTGGTCTAGCTTCAATCGACTAATGATTTCAACTGTGACAATATTTATGTGTTTAAATAAATAAATTCTTCAGCCACAATATCTTGGTACTTTTCAATTGAATCCCTAAACACAATCTTTCATATGAACTTGTGATAATAGTGCGAGAAAGTTTTCGCATTGTATTATAATTCTTGTTATTACGCAAAACATACCTATTTGTTACCCATAGTCCCTCCGGAGGCTACTGCCAGCCCAAGTCCGAATAAAGGAGGAGGGTTGGGTATGGGGTTAGCGACCCCATCCCGTAGAACACTAACTCGCTAAAAAAACGCTTGTTTTTTTTGGTATATGAGATAAATTAAATAGTGGAAACCTTACCATTGACAAGAAATGAGATCTCATTGAACTTCATGAGTTTCTTCAAAACTCCAATATGAGCAATGAAAACTGGTTTATTTCATCCCTTTCACTACTGCTATGACAAGGAAACTTTGATTTAGTTTTGTTGCTCCAACTAGAAGTTACATTTCATTATCTGAAAGGAATTTTGAATGTAACTTATCGACAACCACTGCCTTTTAATGCTGGATGTTTGGAATAACCTTTTTAGCTTCTATGCTGAAAAAGACGAGATATCCGTCTATCAATTAAGCGACGAGTATATTTTCGACTGTAGGTTTCATTTAATTTCATATTCATCACTTGGTTTCTAATGACACTCACTGAATTAAAAGCATTGTAATTTGAAAAATCAGGAGCTTGATGAATTATAAGCGTTAATTTTCAGTACAACTACCAATGTTTCAATAAATTTCCTGATGTAAAGAGTTTAACCACGTAACTTTACTATTTTCTTTCTACTTGAATTCATGAGCCAAGTTAGATGACCATGGGAAACCTAGAAGCACTGGATGGCCCTGATACGGCCGAGAGTGGGGAAAGTGTGCTCTCCCTCTCCAAATGCTCTCACATGGATACGCGAATATATATCCTCTGTCAGGGAAGTCCTACTCAATGTCTTCTCGTGCCACAGGTGTTGTTTACGAAATTGAGAGGACGAAAACCGAATGTCCGGAGCTTTAACCGGTTTGGTGGACACGGGAAGTCCACCTAGGGGAATTGGAAAACCATGATTCCAAACCAATGGTACACATGGGCTCCAGTATCCTTAGTGAACAAATGGCGTATGAATTAATCGTTGGTCACCAGCCACCATGAGACTGCATCTCCTTACGATGCTCCACTGCCTTGTGGATCACACCTTTAGGTCAAATTCTCTATATGTGGCCCCCTAAGGAAACCACCTGCTTCGGTTTGGGCACCTGGGCAGTATCACAGCCCTCACGCAAATCAAATGAGATTTGTGAGGTGCATATTTATCTGGTGCTTCTTTGTACCAAGACCTATCGGTCTCGCATGCTAACATTTAACCTTAAGACCACTGAGGAGTCCCATACTAGGATGAAATGGCCGTCTAATGCTTCCAGATTTTCCATAGTGATCTAGCTTTAATTGACTCATGAATTCATATATTAAATTACTTAAATCTCCACAAAACCCCCTTCTGATATTTTCTTTCTATCAAAATTAAGGAGATTGGTTGGTTTGATCGATCTGACAATCGACCTGGTGCACTTACTGCATTTCTGTCCACAGATGCTTCAAAAGTTGCTCAAATTAGTGGTTCCAGATTGAGTACAGCATTTGAAGCTGTAGTTTTAGTCATTGCTTCCTTGGTGATTGGATTTATTTATAGTTGGCAGTTAACTTTAGTTATGGTTCCTTTTATACCGGTACTACTGTTATCTTCTCGTATAAATGTAAGTGTTTTGTTTATAATCTTTTTGGCTATATTCGTCTTTAAACACTCATTTTCAGGTTAAGTTAAGTACTTTAGTAGTACTGTAGTAAACGAGAACATAAGTGGGGACAATCGAATGTATTTAAGTGAAAATTACAGACTATCTCACTAAATTCTGATAACCATACAGCAAACAGTTAATTTGCAAAATAGCAACCAATTATCTCAATCTTCACTGTCCCTTCTGCAAATATCAGTTCATCTTCTCTGATTTCATTGTTCATGCATTTTCCTACCAAGTGCGCTTTATTTCAGTCCTTTCCTTATCGATCTTCTTCCAAAATACATTCTATGTCTTACCATCACCACATACTACTTATATGGATATAAGTAGACCACACTACAGTATTACATAACTTATGTGCCGAATAATCAATTTGAAATCTATTCAAATACAAATTTCTCGAAACTTAGACGGGCAATTCATACTAGACAGTATTGGAAGTCATGAAGTTTGGTTGCAATATTTTCTATAGAGCTCTAATACTAATACGTCTTAGTTCTTTTTGTTTCTCATTTCCCGAATTGAACTGTTCATCTCACATTTCAATATCAATTTATTGTATAGTTAACTTAATATGGAATACAGCATTGATAGTATCTAATAAACAGTAGTTGGACGTAAGATTTAAGTGGAATATACTTTGTGTCCCACCATTCGAATCTGTTTGCATTTCAAAATGTGTTTGCATTCTTACTGAAACTCGAACACAGAATTTAATGCATCAGTGACTAGGCTTCCGCATTAAGTTATTGTTGTGGGTCATTTAATTCAGTGAGTACCAGTTGTTATCAGAGTATAGCTTTAGGAAGTACTAGCATCAAATTGATCAGTCCTAACAGTACAAAACACTTATATTGTTTAGTGAAATGATTTAGTAATATCGATTAGATTCGAAATAACTCTCTGTCTTCCCTTGACGTCTTTATTTGCATATTCACTACATTATTTGCTGCCATGAGATTGGAATAAATCGTTTCGTCTATTCCTAGGAGATAGTCGAATCATGTATGTCTCCTCGTTTTTTAGAAATGTCTACTACTCTTAAGGATTTTGATCATTCATTTTCTGATTAATCTGACAAGTAACCAGTTTTGTATTTCTGGACATTATCTCTGACTGATACTATGTAGTGTTTGACAACATCAATGCCATAACGTACAGAATATTATTCTAATTCCTTGATTATACAAGGTCTGTTTGGTACAAACCGAATTCCATGACTTTCGGCCAGACAAAAACTAGGTAATTGTGTAATATCTTGTATGTATATTTACATCGTCATAGTTCTGTATTTGTAACGAAACTGCTGTCGTTTTGTGATGTGGGTTACTGATATTCACATAAGTCGTTTATGGTGATAGTCGGGCATTGAATATAATTGAGTAGAAGATCGATAAGGAGAGAACAGGAACGACATGCAATCGGTATGAAAATGCATGAACAATTATAATCGAAGACTATGGACGGTCATTTGCAGAAGGAACAGTCAAATTGAGACAATTGATTGTTATTTCGCAAATTAACTGTTCACTATATGATTCTCATATTTTATTGAGATATTCTGTAATGTTATGCCAGAAAAATACATTCGATTGTCCCCACTCGTGTTCTTGTTCACTACAGTCTGATTCACTGATATTCAGTTGACACATAAAGGTTGAGGTACATAAATTATATAGAGTATTCTGAGATCCTGAGAATATATATATGTATATATTGGTCACTGTGTATTTCTAAATGTCGTGTTTGTCTAGATAGGTGCGCCTTAGTAACAGATGCTGACTAAGACGATGCCGAATTCACAGAATTAACCGTTGACTTCCTTTAACTACCTAGTATATATATACAGATGCTTGTAAATATGTTTTTTATTGATCAACAGTTTCTTTATCTAGTTTTAAAAGTAAATTTATGTTTGTTAAATACTTATATTAGTTGAAGTTATACATTAACACCATTGAATGCCGGCCGGCTCAGTGATTTATCGGTCAAGTGCTACGACGCGAGACTGGTAGGTCGCGAGGCGGGGTCGTTGATGCGCACTGCTGAAGAGTCCCACAGTAGGACGAAACGGCCGTCCAGTGCTTCCAGGTTCTCCTTGGTGGTCTAGCTTCAATTGACTCATGATTTCAACTATGCATAAAACTTATATTTATTGTTTAGATGAAAAGGGTATCGAAAAACGAAGATAAAACTGTTGCTAAAGGGATATCCATTGCTAAAGAATCAATTAGTGCTCATCGTACTGTGAAAAGTTTATCATTGGAAGAATATTTTTATCAACGTTTTAAATTGGCATGTATTGAATGTTCCAGGTAAGTAATTTAAACCTGGTTTTAATGGTAACTAGTTGAAATAGTAGTATTTCGATGTCCTATTCCCTTTATTTAGAATCGATTTCAGTAAAGTATATGATATAAGTAGATGTCACTTCTTTATTTACAAATCTCCTTTTCATAGAGACAATTTGGTTTCTTTGTGATAATGCCCCCAAATGCCCTGGTACGGCTGAGTGTGGGGAGAGTACGCTCTCCCTCTCAAAATGCTCTCAAATGAACAAGCCTATATAGCATCTGACAGGGAAGCCCTAATTACTGCTGTAATTTGAAAAATCAGGAGCTTGATGAATTATAAGCATTAATTTTCAGTACAACTACCAATGTTTCAATAAATTTCCTGATGTAAAGAGTTTAACCACGTAACTTTACTATTTTCTTTCTACTTGAATTCATGAGCCAAGTTAGATGACTATGGGAAACCTAGAAGCACTGGATGGCCCTGATACGGCCGAGAGTGGGGAGAGTGTGCTCTCCCTCTCAAAATGTTCTCACATGGCTACGCGAATATATAGCCTCTGTCAGGGAAGTCCTACTCACTGTCTTCTCGTGCCACAGGTGTTGTTTACGAAATTGAGAGGACAAAATGCGAATGTCCGGTGCTTTAACCGGGTTGGTGGACACGGAAAATTCACCTAGGGGAGTTGGCAAACCCTGATTCCAAACCAATGGTGTACATGGACCCCAGTATCTTGATGGAACAAATGGCGTATGAATCAATCGTTGGTCACTGGCTACCATGGGACTATATCTCCTCACGATGCTCCACTGCCTTGTGGATCAGACCTTTAGGTCAAAGGCTCCGTGTGTGGCCCCCTAAGAAAACCACCTGTTTCATTTCGGGCATCAGGGCAGTATTACAGACCTCACACAAATCAAATGAGATATGTGCGGTGCATATATACCTTTGTGATTATACTAACAACGACAAAGTCAATATACTAAAACACTTATTAGAAGAACTATTATATCTCAATTGCAACATAAATAGTGTAGTATACAAATCTCCAGAATTGGGTGGTTCTGATGAGTAAGAAAAGAAATTTCATCTGTTCTCTAACCTCAAAACCAAGAAGTACATGCAGAAAAGATGAAGTCGATGATCAGTTGAATAAAATTCAACGCATACCCTTGGAAAATGATTTTCTGCCTAGGTTCTTTTTCGTTAAACTGAAACCAAAAAGTTAGGTTTAAATTACTCCCATGGTTTTTGAAGGAAGTTTCGCTCCTGAACATTGAATTCAAGGGAGATACGTATGCAGAGATACTTAGGAATAGATTATTTAGATTTGTGAAAAAGAAGTTTGAACCAGCAGAACTCCGAATGGTTTTCTTTAGTATGCAAATTTCTCGGGAAAGTGTCATTAATAAACTACCTATTGGGTCACCTTGATGTACACCTGTCTGTTTGGTTTCTTTTGCTAAGCAGGTTATATTAAACGTATAAGGCAGGCACCTGGCAAACAAATATCCGATTACTACCCTATGAGGCTATCTAGAAAGAAATAGAAATCGATCAACAACCTAATCCTTAAGCACATGGTCAACTCTGGTCACTTGCCACCACGTGAATTGTCTTTAAAGATCGTCTACAAAGTTAAAAGCACTGATTAAAAGAAAATTTGGATGATGAGGTATTTCCTGGAGTTCTTGTGAGAAGCAGTGACCAGTGGAGTTCAACCGGGTCTGTCGTGAGATAACAACTCACTGACGACAATGGTGGACGTGTCGCTCAATTTCGTGAATCAGTTGAAGTTAGACATTAACACCGTTGGATGCCGTCTCAATGGTCTAGATGTTAGACGCCCGCACGCAAGACTGATAGGTTCTGGGTTCGAATCTCACGAGACGGGATCGTGGTTGCGCACTGCTGAGGAATCCCACAATAGAATGAAACGAACATCCAGTGCTTACAGGTTTTTCATGGTGGTCTAGCTTAAATTGACTCATGATCTCAACTATTAAAATTACTATAATATCCACAAAACCGAAAAACCTAAACCCTTACATTGATCTTACAATTTTATGGTATTTAACTATCCAATGATCATCTTACAACTCCACCTATATTCATATCTGTTTAGTATTACTTTTTTCTGGTTAGTGTTTTTTAGCGAGTTGGTTTTCTATTGGATGGGATCGCTAACCCCATGCCCAACCCTTCTCCATCACTCGGGCTTGAGAGCGGCACTAGCCCCCGGAGGAGCTACAGGCGGAATTGTTTAGTATTACTCTGTATTATTTTTTGATATTCATGTATCCAAGTTTATTTTATTGTCCTTCAATTGATTTAATTTTGATTTTTTTTAAATTTAAATTTTACAGTACACATTTACAAGAAGCTATTAAAATTGGTTTAGTTCAATCGATTGCTTTATCTGGTCCCGTACTTAGTTTAACTGCATGTTTTGCATTAGGAAATTATTTAATACAACAGAATGCCATTTCAATGATATCATTGTTTAAGTTAGTTTAAATTTTTTTTTTCAATATTTTATTTTATTTATTTAAACACATAAACATTGGTACAAAGGGGAATCAAGTACATATGCGCCACACAAGTCACTTGATTTTTGTGAGAGCTATGATACTGCTCAGGTGCCCAAACCGAAGCAGGTGGTTTCCTTAGGGGGCCACACACGGAGCCTTTGACCTAAAGATCTGATCCACAAGGCAGTGAAGCATCGTGAGGAGATACAGTCCCATGATAGCTGGTGACCAACGATTGATTCATACGCCATTTGTTCTGTCAGGATGCTGGAGCCTATGTGCACCATTGGTTTAGAATCAAGGTTTTCCAACTCCCCTAGGTGAACTTTCCGTGTCCACCAACCCGGTTAAAGCACTGGACATTCGGTTTTCGTCCTCTCAATTTCGTAAACAACAGTGATGCGACGAGAATGCAGTAATTAGGGCTTCCTGTCAGATGCTATATAGGCGTGTTCATGTGAGAGCATTTTGAGAGGGAGAGCATACTCTCCCCACTCTCGGATGTACCAGGGCATTTGGGGGCAATATTAGTGTATATGTTATGTTTAAAACATGTTGTAAATATATTAATAATCCAATTCATTTATAATGCTAAATAGATTGCGATCATTGTTGAATTGTTGCTGGTAGTGGAGCTTAGGACCAGCGCTTCTTCCTATCTGTAATTCAACAGTTGCATCCTGATCTTAATGTTAACACTGAGATTCCAATCCAGCGCGTTTGCTCTGAATATCAACTTGTTTTCCATTAAACTACTGAGTTCAGATACCCACATCTTGTCCAAACTGTATGAAAGTATTATTAAAGATGAGATCCAGCTGATAAGTCTTAAACGGGATGAAACTCGCTCCGATGCTTATCACAATGCAATTTTATTAAAACTTATGACTAAATGGCAATATGAAGACAATTCACTCAAGATAGATACCATGCACGCGAATCATGAGTGTTGATGCGTTTGTCCTTCATGATCAAGATAACGACATGTAGGCTGAGACCTTGACTTAAGAATTACCTACTTCCTGCAATTGCATATCACCAATGTAACTTCTTGCTTACCGTTTGACCCAGAGGCGATAGATAAACTACCTGATTTTCGTGACATTATATGATACATCTGGTCACTCTGAAGCTGCCACTATCACAACTGATGTTAACAATGGATACTTATATTCTGAATATTTGACTACTGGTTCTTTGTAATCCAGATTAAAATCAAGATGACTTGGTTGAATAGCTAATGAGATAAATAGCGATTGCATGGAATTTAGACAATATTGATAGTTAGAATGTACTTAAGATTATGTAAGCAATCACTTCTGTTAGGTTGCTCAATAAAACTTCAAGTACCGTAGCTCAGGAATCACTGGTTGATACCTTATCACTATTCATGTTTATTTTCAATTTTTTGTTCCTTTTATGTAATCTTCACTTAAATCTTGGGCTTTAAATTTATTTTATACCTTTTATTCGGCGGATCCGTCTTTCCTTCACGGATCTTATTATTTATATCTAATCTGTTTTTCTTTCATTGAAATAAGTTAGACATGCAAAGGACTAGATACCAACTCACTAATCTAAAGGTCAAGGACTTACTGTGAGACCGAAGGTGCTAGGTTTGATCACCGACAGATTGATGAGCAAGGACTATTAGGGAGTCTCATATTAGAACGAAACACTTGTGCAAGATTTCCAAGTTTTTATTCAGTCCATGATGTAAGCTGTGGACATATGATAAACTCCACTAGAAATAAAAGCGTCATAAATTATTCATCATCAATCTTTAACGTCTCCTGATTGAGATCGTTCAATGACATAGCTCAGGTTTACTAATTATCTTATATTAATGGACATATCCTTTCTTGCATCATTTGTTTCTAGAGTTTTTATCACATTTAGTATGTGTTCACAAGCTCTTGGTCGAATTACTGCATTCACTACAAAAACAAAAGAAGCTGAAGAAGCTATGGGACGTATATTCACTGTTATTGATCGTAAACCAAGTATAGAAACTAATCAAGGTGATCAACCAAAAGAAAAATTCAATGGTCTTATTGAATTTAAACATGTGAATTTTAGATATCCAACAAGACCTGAGACAAAAGTGCTTAATGTAAGTGATTCAAAAAAGTATTTCATTCAACTGTCATTGTCTTTGAAGTATTTATAAATAATCTATCCCAAGTTTGTGCTGATGTTGTCGTTCAGAAGGACGATGAAAGCTCCACGACCAAACCATCCAGCTTAGCGAACAAACCTACATTAAAACTAAATAAAATACTTTTTTGTATATCTTCTTGTAATATTGATGCATTTACCTTCGTGTAAAACAACACATAATAGAGTAAATATTTGTGCAAATATTGGCGTCGTACTATATATTGTGGCTGTGTAATTTATGGGTTCAACCTCCAGTTGTAGGGTCATGGATATGTAATGATGATGAGTTCTACACTAGTACGGAACGATCGTCCAGTGCTTCCAGGTTTTTAATGGTTATCTAACTTTGGTTGGTTCATGATTTTTGTAAAACTCAACAATCTCCACAACTCTTTTTTTACTTACTTACTTACTTACGCCTGTTACTCCCAATTGAACATAGGCCGCTGACCCCCATTCTCCAACCCACACTGTCATGGGCCTTCCTTTCTAGTTCTGTCCAATTTCTGTTCATTCTTCTCATGTCTGTCTCCATTTCCCGGCGTAATATGTTCTTTGATCTTCCTCTTCCTCTTTGGCCTTTAGGATTCCATGTGAGTGTTTGTCTTGTGATGCAGTTGGCTGCTTTCCTCAATGTGTGTCCTATCCACTTCCAGTGCTTTTTCCTCATTTCTTCCTCCGCTGAAATCTGGTTTGTTCTCTCCCACAGTAGGTTGTTGCTGATAGTGTCTGGCCAACGGATTCGAATTATTTTGCGTAGACAACTATTAATAAACACCTGTATCTTCTGGATAATGGCTTTTGTAGTTCTCCACGTCTCCGCCCCATACAGTAGAACAGTCCTGACATTTGTATTGAAAATTCTGATCTTGGTGTTGTTTGACAATTGTTTTGATTTCCAGATGTTCTTCAGTTGTAAATATGCTGCTCTTGCTTTGCCGATCCTCGCCCTCACACCTGCATCTGATCCACCGTGTTCATCAATGATGCTGCCCAGATATGTAAAGGTTTTCACATCCTCCAATGTTTCTCCGTGAAGTGTGATTCGATTGGTGCATGCTGTGCTGTATCGCTAACCAGAAGAAAATCAGTCCATTAACTAGTTAGAAATAATTGGTAGTATTTATTAATACAGATTATGTCTACGATCTCGATGAATCTGATGCACCCTGTTGGATTCGACCCTGCGCCATACAGCTTCGTAGTGATAGATATTAGCATTGAGTTACTGAGGCATCAACTGACTTACTGTAGGATGGTGATATTTATATTGATCGGTCACGGAGTAGTGACTGATGTTACGTCATAATGGAATTCTATGGACAAATATACCATCAGTCACTACTAAATGATCAGTCAACTACTAAAGATAGTGATTCTGTCTGCGAAGACAATGACAGCCCAAAGAACATAACATGATTAAAAACCCTGGGTTCTTCAACATCTCTTTTATAATTATCTTCTTGAAGTTCACCTCTCCTAAATATGATTTTCCAGAACTAACTGCTTAATTTATGTTCTTCTTAAAACTATATTTTCACTTATTTAAAACAATAAAGATGTGTTAAGATGGTGGTTGGAAGTGGTCAATAGAAAACCCTGGACCTGGTTCTCGTGCTACTTGGCACTCGTCAGCAAGGTGTACCTGTAATCTTGAGGGAACTGATGCTCCCTGACGGATTCGATCCCGTGTCACTCAGCTTCACAGTCAGAGACGTTAACACTGAGCTATTAGTGCCGCGACCGACCTCCTATAGGACTGAGATGTAATCACAATTGATTGATCTCTGGGTGGTGATCAATGTTATGTGTGTCAAGTCCTTCTTAGTGCTGATCGAATGCTATCGATCAAGTTGCAATGTGGCCACTAGTGTGTATTTTGATGTGTATTTTGAATAATTAGTCATCAAAATATCTCAGGTCTGATCTTGAAAACAATAGTTGTTACTAGTTGCAATGTTAGATTAACCGGTATAATAATTTGTCACTTATGGCAGTCGTTATTATTAATATTTATGACTTGTGTATATTAAGGAAATTTGTAGTTTACATTTCTAACTGATCTTAGTTAAACAACCATTAAAAAATAAGAAGCAATGGACAACAGTTTTCTACAAGCATAGGGCTCTTGAACAGCATCCATCCACAATCCGAATTCACAACTCTCAGGCCTCACGTCGAGCTCTTAACCATTTGAACACTGAGTTAGCATCCAGTAGTACGTTTGTTTAAACTTTGGTCAGTCAAGGATATTGCGCAATCTCTATTGAATTCCACTGTAGGCTAACTATCTCACTTTTGATATGGTTGGACTCTTTCCAGTTACTATTATCATTTGACTTTGTAACGGAAAATCAAATTATTTTTAGTATAATCATCAGAAGGGGTTTTGTGAAGATTTCTGTATTTTCATAGTTGAAATCATTAGTCAATTGAAGCTAGACCACCAGGGAAAACCTGGAAGCACCGGACGGCCGTTTCGTCCTATAGTCCTATAATCACTTAGATTTCCTTACACTTATTACCATTATGTTATCAATTAAACACTTTATGTTTATTTTATAAATACATTATAGAAATTTGTAGTTTACATTTCTAACTGATCTTACTTAAACAACTATTAAAAACTAAGAAGCAATGAACAACAGTTTTTTTCCAAACAAAGGGCTCTTCAACAGTACTATCCCCAATCCGAACTCATAACTCTCATGCCTCATGGCGAGTTCTTAACCTTCTGAACACTGAGTTAGTATCTAGTAGTACTCAGTGGCCGAGTGGATAACGCGATGGCGTTTCAAGTGAAAGGTACTGTTTCCGAGTCCCAGAGTGAACATAAACTCTGAGATGCAGGTATATCCAGCTGACGAGTCCCAAATAGGACGAAACGCGCGTCAAACTGGATTTCACTGCTAGCCACTATCCATCTTTGCTTAACATAGTAGTACGCTTGTTTAACTTCAGTCAGTTATTGAGCAATCTCCATTGAATTTCATGTTGTAGGGTAACTATCTCACGCTCGACATGGTTCGACTCTTTTTGGTTACTTTCATCATTTGACTTTGTAACGACCTATTTTTCTTTACATTTATTATTATAATTATAGAATTTTACATATCGTATACAACCTGGAAGTAAAATTGCATTAGTTGGTCAATCCGGTTGTGGTAAATCAACACTTATCCAATTATTACAACGTTTCTATGATCCAACAGATCATGGTTTACATAATGGTATATTTTTTGATGGCATAAATTTACGTCAATTAGCACCATATTGGATAAGACGACAAATTGGTATTGTATCCCAAGAACCAATATTATTTAATATTAGTTTAAGGGATAATATTGCCTATGGTGATAATAGTCGGATTGTATCTATGGATGAAGTTATAGAAGCAGCAAAATTAGCAAATATACATGATTTTATATTATCATTACCTAATGTAAGTTTTAATGTATTAAATATATTTATAACTTGTGACTGCCTGGATACCTTGTTAATGTACTTACTTACGCCTGTTACGCCTCATGGAGGAGCGTAGGCCGCACACCAGCGTTCTCCATCCAACCCTGTCCTGGGTAAACCTTTCCAGTTATTTCCAGTTAAAATTCGTCCTTTTCATATCTCTTTCTGTTTCCCGGCGTAATGTGTTCTTTGGCCTTCCTCTTTTCCGTTTCCCTTCTGGATTCCAAGTTAGGGATTGCCTTGTAATGCAGTTTGATGATTTCCTTAATGTATGTCCTATCCACTTACAACGTCTTTTCTTAATTTGCTCTTCAGCTGGAAGCTGGTTTGTCCTCCCGCATAAAACGCTGTTGCTTATAGTATCCGTCCAGTAAATGTTGAGTATTTTGCGTAGACAACTGTTCCTGTTAATGTATAACGTGATAAGATCGAACCAGGGACACATGAAACCCATACGAGCAGTCTAGAGTACTTATCGGTCCTGCTTCTTCCTAACCCAGCAGGTTAAGTCCAGAATACCAATCTCAACCTCTGTGGTGTGAATCGTTTAATTCAAGCATACTGGGTTTATATACCAAACAGACAGACCACATCGTACCGTAAATACGGAAAACAACATTTGTACAAGATTTAGCCAAATGTGGCTGTGAATAAGGGGGGGCAGTAATTAATGGACTAGGGATAACTCAAGAATGTTATATAGTCTATAGGTGGAAATAAAGCTTATAATAAGAGGGACATGAATATGAATGGTTTAGTTAGTTAACAATTATACGATAAAAAATATCTGCACAGTATTGATCCATAAATATTTCTCAAAAGTTACGATTCATAATTCTTATTGGGATATAACAGCGATTAAATTATTTCTGTAGATGTATTGTAGTTACTGGATAAAATAAAATAAAACAATAAGGTCGTGAACGCTCACTGCCACTGAGGAGTCCCACAATAGGACCAGTTGGCCGTCCAGTGCTTCCAGGTTTTCCATGATGGTCTAGCTTCAATTGATTCACGCTTTCAACTATGAAATTACTCCAATACTTCATTTGCGAAATGTTCTTTAATTGTCTTAGACTTCATTGTTCCTGTATTTCCATACCAATTGCTTTCTGTTCCCGTTCTTTCCCCCTTCATCTTCTCAACCTTCTGCTACCAGAAATTCTATTCCTGACTAGCATTATATACTATTTATGTTGACATAATTAGCACACACTACATATTACTTGTCCAATAAATATGCCAATTGAGCTATTAACTAATCCGAGAAAAAAACTGTTTATAGAAACATTGCATTGAAGGCAAAATCTTTGATTAAATAGATAAATTCTTTCAAAGACGAATGTGAAGACTCCAGTGACGATTATCACTCTCTTGAGTTAACAAAAACAATAAATGTGCAAAGTTTCTCGGGTTTTCAAATCACCTTATTCACTATCTGAATTACTGCTGATAGACTTAATTCAGGGAATTCATATGTGTACACTATCCTATGAAATATTTCGAAATTTAGGAGGTGGACTATGTGAGCGATTGTCGTCACAAATGGTTGGAGACATTCTATTTTGATTATCATTGATTAGCTGATAGGTCAAATAGTTTATGAGTTAATGCTGCAACTATTTGATTCAAGGGTATGAATTCCTCAAAAGTGATATCTGAAACAAGTCAGAAGAACTTATTTTGAAAAAAACAGTCATTCACAAATACAAATATAGCCTGGAAGAGGGTTATTTTAAATTAGTTTTCGCGAGAACTAGACACCATCAAGGCTTGCACACGATCTGATCAATATAGCTCAATGCTGTGGCGCAACCACATAGATATCAAGAACTCCGGGGGTTGAACGTTCAGTAATTATTTCATAAGCTTCATCTTAATCTTCCACCTACTGTTGATCATATGAATGTTAACACTTATCTACTTATTACTCACATTTTCATCCTTAAAGAACTTATGACTCGATGCAAGTTCTGGATGTCACTGAAGATTAGGATTAGATACTAAAACCATAAACACAGATTTCTACAGCCAGTCACTTAGTCAACTTCAATAATCTTTCATATTACGGGAGAATTAGTTTTGTGTCGTTTTTTTCAGCCGGTATGTGCTGCGTATCGAATACATTAATAATATTCTCGTGTCATGTTTCATCGAGTTGTTAGTCTTCGAGAATGAAGGACTTGATACAATTATGCACCGGTTCACGTTTCCCCTTCTTATGGTAATTTTAATAGACTACACGTTTAAAATGTTGAATTCCTGGTAAAATTCCAGATTCTGATGCTATTCAACACTGAGGAAGCTTGCTGTGAGACACAAAATTAAGTAATAAAGTGCTTCAGTAATCAGATTAGCCGAAAGCGTAATGATTTGGTTTCTAGATTCTTCTCTATAGTGTTCAAAAGTGCCTATTGACTAAAACTAGTTTGTATCATTTCCCAAATTCTTGTTAAAATCTTCGAACAATTATATACATTGTTGTGTTCAGCCGTCCGATTCAGTTACGATAAACACTTCCTTTGGGACAATAAACGCATAATCCAAATGAAAAGTATATAATTAGGAAGGTCCAATTATAAAAGCATATACATTTCATATTCCCTGACCTAGATAACATGGGTCGGAACCTCGAATAGACACATAACTGACTCATTATTCATAGATTTCTTTTCAATAAGTCCTCACTTACTACTCAACATTCAAATGATATGTTAATTATCTAGTCTTTAAACAAACAAGTGATATTTTGATAGTTGAGATCATGAATCAATTAAAACTAGACCACCATGGAAAACCTGGAAGTACTGGACGACCGTTTCGTCCCATTATAGTACTCCTCAGCAGTGCGATTCCACGATCCCCCCTCATGAGATTCGAACCCAGGACCCATTAGTTTGGTGCATATCATCTTCCTCCTTTCAAAAAGATTTTCATTTTTTGCTTTAAGTCAAATTATGCAAACGTTCAAGTATCAATATAACAAGAAAAGAATTCAACAAGATATTAAGTAGATTAGATGAATTCGCAAACTATCATCAGGATGTACTGACTGATTCTTTCAAGTTCGATCACTGTTATTATTGTCAACCCTATATTATTATTATTATTATTATTATTATTATTATTATTTAATAGGCATATGAAACATTAGCTGGTCAAGATGGTTCACATTTATCTGGTGGTCAAAAACAACGTATTGCTATAGCACGTGCTATCATTAGAAAACCTACATTATTATTACTTGATGAAGCTACATCAGCATTAGATAATGAAAATCAACGTTTAGTACAAAAAGCATTAGATGATGCTATGATAACACGAACTTCTATTATAATTGCACATCGTTTAAATACCATTGAAAAAGTTGATTACATTATTGTTTTATCAAATGGACATATAATTGAATATGGTAAATTAAATGAATTAATTCATAGAAAGGGGGAATTTTTTAATTTATATAAATTAGATAATACAAAATAATGATGATTATTATTTTATCAAAACAAAAAAACAAAAAAAAAGAGAAAACGAAAAAAAGAAAAACGAAAAAACAAAAAAGAAAAATGAAAAAACAAAAAAGAAAAAAGAAAAACAATATTTTCTCTTAAAATAAAAACCAAAAAAATGAATTATAGAGTATTTTCCTTTTTTTTCTTTTTTTTTCTTTATTTTTTTCTCTAAAAAAAAATAAATAAACAAAGAAAACAACTATTTTTTTTTGGTTGATAAGAGTAGTAGTCAGTCATTTAATCAAATTTTTGATTTGCTCATTATTTATGATCATGATCATAATTACCGGTTTATTTATTAACTTATTTAAATATATTCACTTTTATTTACTTCTCCCTTTCTTTTCTTTTTTTTTCCTATTTCTTTACATTATACCCATCTTTGTTTCTGTTTCTTCCTATGCTATTCGTACTGTTTATAATAGTTATCATTCCAATCACAAATATCCTGTGACTATTCATTAACAAATATATTTATAAGATTTGAGAAACAAAGTGTATTATTTATTTGTTTTATTTATTTAAACACGTAAATATTGGTACAAATGGGCACCAGATATATATATGCCCCACACAAATCTCATTTGATTTGTCTCAGGGCTATGATACTGCACAGGTGCCAAAACCGAAGCATGTGGTTTTCTTAGGGGGCCTCACACGGAGCCAATGACCTAAAGGTCTGATCCACAAGGCAGTGGAGCATCGTGAGGAGATATAGTCCCATGGTAGCCAGTGACCAACGATTGATTCATACGCCATTTGTTCCATCAAGATACTGGGCTCCATGTACACCATTGGTTTGTAATCAGGGTTTTCCAACTCCCCTAGGTGAACTTTCCGTGTCCACCAACCCGGTTAAAGCGTTGGACATCCGCTTTTTCTCCTCTCAATTTTGTAGACAACAGCAATGAGTGGGACTTCCGTGACAGGTGGTACACGCGTGGCCATGTAAGAGCATTTTGAGAGGGAGAGCGTACTCTCCCCACTCTCGGCCGTACCAGAGTATTTGGGGGCAAGTATATTATTAGAAAACATAGATGGTGGCTAGTAGTGGAATTCACAACTTGCGTTTCGTCCTAATTGGGACTCGTCAGCTGGATGTACCTGCATTTCAGAGTTGATGGTCACTCTGGGACACGAACACAGTACCGTTCGCTTGAAACGTCATCACGTTATCCGCTTAGCTACTGAGTGCTGTTATATTATTGTATATATCGTGGTTAGCAGTAAAATTCAAGATGATCGTTTAGTTCTGTTGGATGATTTTCAGAATAATGTACCTGCATTTGAGTGTTGATGTGTATATTGAAAATTGAACCTAATATGTACCGCTACCTATGCTAACGCATTATCCACTTAGCTATTGAGTATAGTAATCAATAGATTTAAATAATTACGTACATATTCAAGCATCATAAACAACAATATTCAGTAGGTTAATTTAAAACAAACGAATCAGTAATCAAGCAACGAGAAAATTGATAACGATATTTATCATTTTGACTGGTTTCGGGGCTAGCAAGTTTTGATTCTGGAAATAGACTTTTTACTTAAATACAATTTAAGTAGGTAAACGGAAAATACAAATTTAGTGCTTGAAGAAAAAGTCCGTTGTCCTTACAATAACAAATGTGTCTTATGAATTTCTCATCATGGCAGGTTTTGTCCTTGAACGTTTAGATACCGGCTTCCTAGCCTGTTATTAGTCTTTAGACATTTTCTACTTTTGAAAGTCAAATAGGAAACAAAAGGCTGGAAATTCACTTCGTATTGTTTGTTTGATTCTTCCCATTGATGTTTAGGACTGCAACTAATCAGTCTCTTATTGACATATGTGTATACTGTGCGTATCGCCTCGATATACCTTAATTCACAAGCATTGTAAGCAAAGATGGATAGTAGCCAGCAGTGGAATCCAGGCCGCGCGTTTCGTCCTATTTGAGACTTGTCAGCTGGATGTATCTGCATCTCAGAATTCATGTTCATTCTGGGACTCGAACCCAGTACCTTTTGCTTCAAACTCCATCGCGTTATCCACTCAGCTACTGAGTCCTGGAAAGTTAGAAGAAACTTTACTTCGAATGTGATTTCATGTACAATACCTTGAAGGTATTTATGAGATATACGAGTGACCGCGAGATTGAATGTCTTGGAGACTATATAAATTCGGTAACAAATTCGTTATTGTTCAATCAGTAAGGTATAAATATTCGCTCCTTAAAATTCTCTTGAAAGTTTCCACAGAATAATGATCGATCGAAGTTTTTCAACATTTTCCTTTGACCCTAAAGATTATTCCAAAGAATTATCAAGGAACCTCAACACATTACCAACTAAGTGTAACATATGCTTGTGTTTATTTTTAAACATTTGTCCAAATAGTGGACTAAGTACGAGTTTATGTATTAAACTTTGAACCAAACACTTTGTGATAGGAGAGTGGTTATCCAATTCATTCGTTCAAACTAAAAGTTCGTGAAACCGTGCTTAAACCTTGCCACCTACTGTATGGAAACGGAGCAGGTGTTTTTATTGGTTAAAAAAAATCACTTTACATCCAGTATGTTGCAGGTTTGTACATTACTTACCTATTTAGGCTGCGACAGGTGAGTAGTATTACCAGTCCTCACGTAAACTGTAGGTCTAAAAGCTCAGTAATAGTACCCATACTTCTTATAAACTTCCTTTTTTGGTTGCTCTATAACCTCCTGTTCTAGATTATAAAATAAGTATGGCGAGTGAACAATACCTATACCAGAAACCATTTAATTTAGGAAATATGGATATCCACTGATTGATCTACAGATAAGCTATTGATATATTTCTTAAATCTATACTACTGGTAATACTCTGACCACTAATAATACAATACTGATGTACACTATGCTAGTTGTTAAGTAGAATAAAACTGTCCCTAACCTGTAAACTTAGCAAAATTGATTATCTCTCAGAAATCAGGGTACATTGGTAGTCGTATGTACGATTTGGCCAGTAACTGATCACTTGAATAACTGAGATATTTACAACTGACTAATCTCTAAGTAATGACCAAATCTCACATCTTTCAATCCTTTGGCAGTAATCGGATTGGACCGATCAAGTTGTTACTTGGTCACTAGTCCAAGTAACCTGACATCACACGCATCATGTTGAAATGTAGATAGTTAGAAGCATTCGTGAAAATAGCCTGCCACTTATTCAACTGTAAATATCTCATTTCTAAAAGAGATCAGTCACGACCTGAGTACCTCTGTGGCAACGTCTCAGTCTGCGAAGATAAGTAACATGACTTTGAATTCCCCTAAGAGTATCAATGCCCTTTAGATT
Source organism: Schistosoma rodhaini (assembly GCA_944470415.2). Lineage (NCBI taxonomy): Eukaryota > Metazoa > Platyhelminthes > Trematoda > Strigeidida > Schistosomatidae > Schistosoma > Schistosoma rodhaini. The sequence goes on from OX104039.1 coordinate 4,689,105, forward strand.
ACAGATTTCTCTCCCGACTACATTCAACCACCTAATACAGTGATAGGTTTACGGAAATAGTATAAGAAAAAGAAACTTATTTTGGTTTCAATTGTATGTTAGAATATAACTAGTAACAAATCCAAGTTTTTGTACGAATAAAAGTTAACCAAACAGTTTAAACAATATCATAACATTGCTGAATACACTAAGTAATCATTACTCGATAATATTAAGTCTATTTAGGCAATCAATCAGACATTCATAATGTATCTCCTAAGTAGCATTTTATCCTTTATTCAATGTTTATAGACTAAATAATTGACAAGTCTTCCAATTGAACACTAGATTCGGTTCCTAATCTCTTCTAGTAACCCCCAGGCTAAGTCTACACAGAGACTTGAACGTGAGAGAAAAGGGGTGAAATACAGGAGAAATGCTTACTCAAGAGTTCGTTTTTGTACAGAAAATCTAGGGTATTTATAGTATTTCACATGGTCTTAGGCTTCCGGAAACCTTTAGAACGCTACTAAACATAGTAACAGTATAGGTAACCATCCAATCAAAAACGCGATATGTGACTTTTCACTTTACAGATATTTCCGGCAAAACTTCAATCGAATGCTGATTGGAAAAGATGTATCTCAGAGTTTTCAGAGCCTTTTTTGACTTTTTTCGATGAATTTGCCAGATCTCTCCAACAATAATTAATGTAGTATAAAATCGATTTTCATAATTCTAATGAAGACGTCTTATGTAACTGTCAAATTTGTATAGTTATCTTCAGAAACCTGATGTTAAATTCTAAACTGAAACTGAGCATTACTATGAATGCTATGTAGATTGAACTGGTAGAAGTGTAGTGAACAAATTACGACTGGAGACAATCGATTGTATTTAGACAAAAATTACAGACCATCTCACTAAATTCTGATAACCCTACAGTCAACATTTAATTTGCAAAATAACAATCAATAGTCTCAATCTTAACTGTTCCTTCTGTAAATATCAGTCCTTCTTCTCTGATTTCATTGTGCATGCATTTTCGTACCGATTACGCTTCATTCCTGTTCGTTCCTTATCGATCTTCTGCAAAATACATTCTACGTCTGACCATCATCATATACTACTAATATGGATATAAGTAGACCACACTACAAAAGTACTAAAAAAATTTCAAAAAGAGTGTAAAATTAACAATTTGCGGATAGAAAGGTGATTCGAACAATTAGAAGTAAGTAGGGAGATGACTGAAAAATATGAAACATTTGGGAAAAGATACTTAGATTCACATAAAAAAATACAAAGATTCTCCGAATTTATCCATTCGTAGTGTGAAACGACAACTGAATTTTATGTAGTTGCCATGAAACAATCTTATTTTAGAGAAATAGTTATTTGTTCAATAGTGACCAACTTTGAGAATGATTTCTTGGTGTTCTAGAGGAGAAGAATAATCATTAAAGTCTTCAATAAGGTTCGATCTTGCTAATAGCACTTCACAAGGATCACCGTATATCAGAAATTATCTGAAGTTGAAAATGTAAACCACTGACATATAGGTCAGTGACTCTAATTTTGAACGGTCTTCCAGAAACCTTAATATTTTTGTTTGATTTCCACCCATACACATAAAAAAGAAGATTAAGACAGAAAGCTACACAGGGTCCTTTGATCATAGTTAAAAAGCCATTAGAATCCAGGCAACGGAATAGCTGTATCGTTCCACTATAAAACTCCGCAATAGTGCCTATGAGCGACCATACTGGCAAACGACTTCTGAACCTCCATGTTTCGTGGCGAATACTCAACTGCTAGACTACTTAGTCAACATCTAACAGTTTTCATGTCTAACTTTAATCAATCTCTGATACTGCACAACTATCTTCTAGTGCCATTAATCGATAACTGTCTCACATTCAGTATAGTTGGACTGTATCAGTCATGATTTCTCACTAGAACTCCAAACATAACCTTTGAAAATTAGCCATAGATAATTACATAATCAGTGAATTCCAAAAGAAATATTCAGAAAATTGACAAGTTTTTAAATGAAGAATTTTTTGAACAGAAACAAATGAAAGCAACAAAATATACGTAAGTATAAATGTAACATACTAAATTATTTTTTTTCAAGAGGAATTGACTTAAACCAATACTATGTATTGTCCAAGTAACAACAGCCATAATTACTATCGTTGAATCCAAATACCACATAGTTAGCAATTATTATTATTAATTACTTTATCACATCACATACCAGACACATTATCATTCCATCTTTTAATGAAGTTTCCTTTCACTTTTTTCATTATGTATGATTATCATCTGGTTAGCGTATTTCTAGCAAGATTCTTTTCTAATAGAATGAGGTTGTCGATCCTATCCCAAACCGTCCTCCTTTACCTGGGCATGGGACTGGCAGTAGTCCTAGAACAGCTACAAATAGAGTTTATATATATAATACGAAATGGTTTCTGATGTTCTTGAAAGCATTCTCGACTCTATGCAGTACCTGAGAAAATCGTCAATATCATACAGAATTCATACAACAGACTACAGTGCAAAGTCATGCATTGAGGGTAGCTGACAGATGTATTTCAAGTAAGGACCGGAGTTAGACAAGGCTGCCTACTCTCCCCTTTCTCTTTCTTCTGGTGATCGACAGCATTATGAAGACCACCCCATCTGAAGTAAAGCACGGAATACAGTAGACAGGTTGGATGCAACTAGACGATTTGGACTTCTCAGATGACCTGGCCCTACTATCCCATATACACCAACAAATGAAGGTGAAGACAACCAGTGTAGCAGAATCTTCTGCATCAATAGGCTTCAACATACAAAAAGGAAAAATAAAGATCCTGAAATACAACACAGAGAACACCAACCCAATCACATTTGATGGAGAAACTCTGGAAGAGGTGGAAATTATCACATACTTAGGCAGCATCATCATCGACGAACAAGGAGGATCTGATGCAGATGTAAAGGCAGTGATTGGCAATGCAAGGACAGCATTCCTACAGTTGAAGAATATATGGAAATCAAAACCAATGTCAACTAATTTCAAAATCGGAATCTTCAATACGAACGTCAAGACAATCCTACTGTACGGAGATGAGACGTAGTGAACTACCACAACCATCATCAAAAGATACAAGTATTTATAAACAATCGTCTACGTAAGATACTCAATGTCCGTTAGCCTGATATCATGAGCAACAGCCTACTGTGGGAGAAGGCAAATCGACTTCCAAATGAAGAGGAAATTAGGAAAAGACGTCGTCAGTGGATTGGACACACATTGAAGAAACCATCAAACTGTATCATGAGGCAAGCACTAACTTAGAATCCTGAGAAGAAACGGAAAAGAGGAAGGCCAAAGAACATACTGCATCGAGGATTGTAAACAGACATGAAAAGGATGAATAACAATAGGAAATAACTGGAAAGGATTGTTCAGGGTAGAGTTGGATGAAGAATTCTAATAGTCGACTTATTCTCCTCCATATATATATATATATATATATATATATATATATATACGTTATGAGATGCAGTCCCATGGTAGCCGGTGTCCAACAATTGGTTTGCACGCCATTTGTTTCCTCAGGATCCTGGAGCCCGTGTACGCCATTGGTTTAGAATTCAGGTTTTTCAACTCCCTTAGGTGTAAACTTCGTATCCACCAACCCGATTAAAGTGACAGACATTCGGTAGTCGGGCAAGTTGAATGTGTCGATACACTGTAGATTAGTTGATGACTAGATATAAAGTAAATAAATCGTATGCACTTTCAAATCATTTCATTGTTCAACCCAAGCAAGCTAATATCCTGAGGTAAGATGGCGGTTGGAGGTGGTGCTACTTGGCACTCGTCGGCAAGGTGTACCTGTAATCTTGAGAGAACTGATGCTCCCTGGCGGATTTGATCCCATGTAACTCAGCTTCACAGTCAGAGACGTTACCACTGAGCTATTCGAGCCGCGACCGACCTCCTATAGGACTGAAATGTGATCACAAATGATTGATCACAACCCAGTGATCAATCAATTGTGAAACTAATATCGTGTTCGTACTGATAAGGTGTTGAATATCATTTCAGTATACTTAAAAACGAATTTATTGATTTTTTAATGAAATGAACTTTTATTCCCTTGATATTTAATGTAAATGAGAGGGCTTAAGTATTTTCTCTTCTTTTATTTCTTATTTCTTATTAAAAAATTAACATTCAACAGTAACAACAATTTAAAACAACTGTGACCATGTTGTATCTGAAGCGTTACGAATTTATTATTTAGCGAACGGAACAAAGACTCGTGATCAGAGACCAATAAGCTAGCTATTCTGACGTGAACCCAGACCTAACTAACTAGAGTAAGAAGTCCAAGTTGAAGCGGTGAAATTGTATTCCGGAGCAGCCTCAAACAATCATAAGAGGAAAAAGTCAAACCTATATATACAGCAACAAATTGTCCTTGGGCATCATTCATAAATAGCACACACAAAGAAACAATGGACCAATAGCGTGTAAGATATTTTACAAGTGGGAAATATGACGTGAAGGTAAAAAGAGAGCTTTTGGCATGAAAACAGCTAAATTCAAATTTTCAAAATAAAATTACAAAATTAAACCATTTACCAAGTAAGTTCTGGAGATTTGACATCCCTAACAGACCATAAAAGTATAAATAATACAAAATTCTGATAGGTCCTCGTTTCGAATCTCGTGAGTGCGGGATCATGGATGAGCACTGCCATTGAGGAGTCTTACAATAGGACGAAATCGTCATCCAGTGCTTCCAGGTTTTCCATTATGGTTTAACTTCAATTGACTCATGATTTCAACTATGATAATATTATTGAAACATTAACAGTTAACAGTAACAACAAGTTAAAACAACTATCACCATAAAAAGTACAAATAATACAAAATTGTAAATTGTGTACGTTTTATTGATTTTTTTTGTCTCTTAAAATGCATAATGAAGTTATTGACAAAAAAAAAGAAAAAAAAAGGGGGGAGAAGAAAAAACGAAAAACATTTTTTGTATAAAATTAGACTGTTTTTTTGTTTGTTTTCTTTTCTAAGATTGAAATGATCAAATGAGCAACGATTGTTGTCAGTTTAATTGTAATGATAGTTGAATATAAATTGATATGAGACATAAAAATGAATCATTTACGTTTAGGATCACTTGACAATTTATAACTATGACGACATTACTGTAATTCAATATAAAAGTTTCAAGTTATTTCGAAAGAAAGATACGTTTAAACAACTGTTGAAGATGTTAAATCCCTAGAAATTACTTGGTAAATAGCCTACGTTTGTCATTTTATTTTGAAAATTTGAATTTAGCTGTTTTCGAGCCAAAAGTGCTCTTTTCACCTTCAAGTCATATTTCCCACTTGTAAAATATCTTAAATACTATTGGCCCGTTGTACCTTTGAGTGTGTTATTTTGTAATGCTGCCCAAGGACAATTTATTGCTGTATATATACGTTTGATTTTTTTTTCCCCTTACGACTGCTGTGCTTCTGGCTGCTTACGGAATATATTTCCCTGCTTCCAACTTGAACTTCTTACTCTAGTTAGCTGAGTCTGGGACACGTCAGAATAGCTAGCTTATCGTTCTCTGATCAGAAGTCTTTGTTCCGTTCGCTAACTAGTGAATTCGAAACGATTCAGATATAACAACCACAGAGTCGTTATTAAGTAGACAAGGTGGGAGTTTATTGATTATTTTACAATGGATTAATATGTAATATTTTTATCAAAGTATTTATTAGATATTTGGTTAAACTACATTTTTATGTTACCCTAATGGTAAGCTTTCATTTAACTGGTTGTCTACTGTTCATAAACTGTAGTTAGTGAATTATGTACCTATTACTAATTATTATCACCCAAACGACTTAATTGTTTACAAATTGTAATTTCCTATTTGTAGTATTTAATGGTCGAGTAACTGAGCTACATGATCATATGAGTTTTAGGTCATAAATATACAGAGTAAATAGACTGCCTTTCTTAATGTTCTGATTGGACAAAAGAATCTACGTGGTCCAACCAATGTCAGGATTCTTAATAAGTATGACATGTATAGTCTCTATTTCTTAGCGTAATGTGTTCTTTGGTTTTCCTCTTCTCCTTTGACCTTCAGGATTCCATGTGAGGGATTGTCTTGTGATGCAGTTTGGTAATTTCCTCAAAGTGTGCCCTATTCACTTCCAGCGCTTCTTCCTGATTTCTTCCTCCTCTGGAATCTGATTTGTTGTCTCCCACAGAAACTTGTTGCTGATAATGTCTGGCCATCGGATCCGAAGTATCTTGCGTAGAAAACTGTTAATAAATACTTGTATCTTCTGGATGATGCAATTTCATAGTTCTCCACGTCTCCGCCCCATACAGCAGGATTGTCTTGACTGTATTGATCAGATAACTGACCAAAAATTAATTATAATAATGAATGTACCACAGAGTTTAAATGAACTTGATCTACACTTTGTATAATTTATAATAAATTTTATGTTGTAGAACACCTAGATTAAAAAAAAATACACTATTGATTTAGTGATCTTTTGTATTCTGTTAAGACGATAATGTAACTCACAAAATCAATACATTGTATACTATCATCAAGGTTTAAAGTAATCTAGGTCACATATATATACACATAGATACTAATATTAAGTCATACATTAATATTATTCTCTGTATAGAAAATACCGTTACTTATCATTATCGCTTAGTTACTAAGTAATAATGGATTAAGTTACTAAACTTTTTGTGTAAAATAATCAAAATAATCTATATAATGTAGAATAATAAAAATTATAGATCAGAAGGGGTTTTTGTGGAGATTTCAGTATTTTCATAGTTGAAATCATGAGTCAATTGAAACTAGATCACCATGGAAAACGTAGAAGCACTGGACGACCGTTTCGTCCTATTATGGGACTCCTTAATGGTAGTGTGCATCCATGATCCCGCCTCGCGAACGAAATTCGAACCCAGGACCAACTAGTCTCGCACCAGAGCACTTAAACGATTAACCACTGAGCGAGTACGGGATCGTGGATGCGCACTGCCACTGAGGAGTCCCATAATAGGACGAAACGGCCGTCCAGTGCTTCAAGATTTTCCATGGTAGTCTAGTTTTAATTGACTCATGATTTCAACTATGATAATAGTAATTAGTTAGTGAGTGAATATTAATCCAAGAATGATAATATACTCTACAGAGATCAATGTTATGAATAACGAGGGTGAAGAATAAATGTTGAGCTATGCGATGTTTATTTTCATCCTTGATTCAAAGGTTTTTCTATAATAATAAGTAACTTCATTAACAGAAAGGATAAGAATTAGACTGTTGATGTCAATATTGACTGTTTTAAGTAAAACAGTTTGTGGTTTTAAGTCCTTATGTGGTGAACGAAGACTTGGTGAGGATAAACAATTTGTTATCGAATGTAAAATTACAGAAATCTTTGGTAAAGTGTAGAAAACATACATTAACTATTTCATTGATAAATCTTCCATCAATTATCCTTTACTTCTTTCATGATTCTTCCACTTCTCAATTTCTTTTTGTTTCTCTTTCTGCTTTCTTCAGTTAAATCTTCTCACCCTTCTTTTGACATACCTTTCACTTCTGATCGATGTTACATATTACTTATGTAATATAAGTAACATGAACCACATTGGTATGAATATCAACTGTGAGATTCAGGTACATCCAGCTGACAAGTCTCAAATAGGACGAAATGCACGTTCTGGACTCCGCTGCTAACCATAAATACATCTATTCTGTGAAAACAAAATACTGTTTTTGGAATAAATATTTTGTACATAGATAAATTTGTGTTCATCATTTCATTCATTTGTGCACGTATAATGAAAGCCAGAGCGGCTTATGCCAATCTGGGCCATCTATGGCGCCTTCGTGATGTTAGTCTGGCTGTAAAAGGTCGGATCTACAACGCGTCGGTGAGAGCAGTTTTGCTGTATGCTTGTGAAACCTGGCCTCTCCGAGTTGAGGATGTTAGACGTCTCTCTGTGTTCGATCATCGTTGTCTCCGAAGGATTGCTGACATACAGTGGCAACACTATGTTAGTAATGCAGAGGTTCGGCATCGTGTGTTGGGGCGCAGAGACGATAATTCAATTGGTGTCACCATCTTGAAACACCGACTTCGGTGGCTTGGATATGTTTTACGAATGTCGTCCCAGAGACTTCCACGTCGTGCATTATTTGCCGACCCTGGGACTGGTTGGAAAAAGCGGAGAGGAGGTCAGTGTATGACATGGTGTCGTGGCATGAAAGAGAGCTGCAAAGGGCTAGCTTCCGTTGGTCCTTCACGACTACCTGGTTGGGGTCCGAGAGATAGTGCAACACAGTGGCTAGAGACGTTATCAGATATGGCTCAGAATAGAAGCCAGTGGCGATCCTGCTGCAACCTTTTTTTACTTTCTACATAAAGAGTGGTTCTAACTTTCCTAACTGAAAGAGTCTTCTGGTTGTACATTTCAGTCCGCCTTATCTTTTCATCCCTTCTCTTCCTACTTTCATTATTTTGTGTGGCGCATATGTACCTGGTGCCCTTTTGTACCAATATATATGTGTTTAAATAAATAAACATAGATAAATCTTTGAACTATCCGTAAGTATATTTTGTCAGTTGGTCAGTTATTCTATATTCTATAATCTATTCAATTGTAAATCAATCCAAAGGGACTAGCTGTCCGTTCACTCACAAACCATCTAAGAAAACTAACCGACTCCCATTGTTTTATTTTGAGTCATCTAACTAATAGTGTAGTGAACAAGAAAATGAGTGGAGCAATCAAATGTATTTCAGCACAGAAATTACAGACTATCTCACTAAAATCTGATAATCACACAGTGAACAGTTAATTTACAAACTATTAATCAATTGTCTTAATCTTGACTGTTCTTTCTGTAAATATCAGTTCGTCGTCATTGATTATCATTGCAACCCGTTCCCGTACTCTCCTTATCGATCTTCTACTGAAATACATTCAATTCCCGACCATTGTTATTTACTACTTATGTGAATATAAGTAACCCACACCACAGTTTATTTATCATTTGAACATAACTATTTCATCACATAATTGATTAAACTGAATTTTGGCTCCATACATTCAATTGTTCAATTCAACAATCAATTTATTCATTAATTCACAATTTAAAAAAAAACAACTTATAACTTTAATTGGTTAAACCATATTACTAAGAGTAGAAATTAGTTCGGTGAGAAAAACACATTACCAAAATAGAAAAATCGTTTCTCTTTAATCTTTTCTAGAATAAGTATTAAACAACAGACGTATATTGATTGATATGAGGCGTTTTGTGGATATTATAGTAATTTTAATAGTTAATATAACGAATCAATTGAAGCTAGACCACAATGGAAAACCTGGAAGCAATGGATCACTGATTCGTTCTATTATGGGACTCCTCAGTGGCAGTGCGTATACACGATCCAGCTGGATGTCGACTCAGTATTCTAGAAGTTAAGCACTCGCTCTCAAAACTGATAGGTTCTGGGTTCGAATCTCACGAGTGCAGGATCATGAATGCGCACTGCCACTGAGGAGTCCCATAATAGGACGAAACGGCCGTCCAGTGCTTTAAGATTTTCCATGGTGGTCTAGCTTCAATGGATTGATGATCTCAACTATTAAAACAAACATATAATTTGTAAAGTGAAAACTAAAGCATAAAATTTTTTAAGTAGATTTACCCCCTCCACCCAGTGTCTACTCTACAAAACTTAAACACAACTCAGATCAAGAACAAGTTATTAGCCTGACTAGAATGTAAATACATTTTCATACCAAAACCCCACACAATCCAACAACAACTAATGGACAATCAATTAATCAATAATAGATCAGAGGGGGGTTTTGTGGAGAATTTAGTATTTTCACAGTTGAAATCATGAGTCAACTGAAACTAGACCACCATAGAAAACCTGGAAGCACTGGACGGCCTTTTCGTCCCATTATGGGACTTCTCAGTAGTGCGCATCCACGAGATTCGAACCCTGGACCTACCAGTCTCGAGTCAGAGCACTTAACCGATAGACCACTGAGCTGGCATACAACGGTGTTAATGTCTTACTTCAACCAAACCACGATTTTGAGCGACCGTTCACCAATTGTCTTCAGTGAGCTGATATCTCTACAACAGACGTGTTTTGAACTCCACTGATCACTGCTTCCCACTAGAACTCAAGGAAATATCTCTTGAAGTCAGTCACTAGTGAGCATATGATTATAGATCAGAGGGGGTTTTGTGGAGAATTTAGTATTTTCACAGTTGAAATCAATAATAAGGATAGGGGGAATAATATAACTCACTTGACACCTATCAGACTATCTACATGTCAGATTATGCAAACAACCAATCATGATCATTCTCGCTCACACATCAATTTCGTAATGCTATTTAAATATGTTCCAAATTCTTTCGTATGTGTATTAGACTAATTTACATAGAGTAGACAGAATATGACTAGTAGTATGATTCAGGTTGTTGTACAACTTGAACTATGAGTAAAAGTTGACACCTGCTAGATCATCAAAGTGGAATTCGTGGACAGCGTTGATGACTAAATCTATCCATATTACTTGAAGTTCATTTGATGAGATGTTTTGCTGAGATAAGCACATTTTCTTCATAACAGCTTCCATGGCTACTATCTGTGCCCATTAAGACCCTATCTACTGATGCTGAAGGTAAGTTTTTAACTATTCAAAAGAAATATTTATTGAAGATAAGCACTAATGCATACCAAAATGGACTCGAACCCAAGAACTTCAGGTCACGACTATCTTTTGTTTCTAATTAAAATTACATCTGGCTAAAGTGTGTGGAACAATTCAAGTTGAAACACTTCACATGAGCACAGTGTAATTAATTATATTAATGGTTATATATACATATATCGCTCCTATCATTATTTACATCACTTAACACTACATAAACTGAATCGATTATCGAGATGCGATATTTGGCTTTCCAATTATAAACAAAATGTGACAAGTTAGGGTAGTCGCAGAAAACATTGGCATATTTTCGTAGTGATTTTCACCACGAACTGAAGAACTTCCTAAACCAAGATATTCTGGATGAAAAAAAAAAGAAATCCTTGCTGAAAGATACTTCTTACTGATTCAGATCAATATCTTACCATCTGACTTCAATCACATGACATCTAAAATACAGTGCACGAGCTATCGATCGACAGAACCTAATCAGTACCAAGAGCTAGACAATTTCAACGCTGATTACTACTCTTCAATGAACAATCATTGTATCTCAAACTTACAGGAGATCAACAGAGCCACGAATCTCTCAGCGGTAGTAACTATGAAACTAAGTGACAATAACTCAAATCTTACAGAGAGCATGTTCACACAAGGTTGCAATTACGTCTTACATATGAATACTAACCAGGATGAAATATAGATGAAAGGTGTTCTATCAATCATCTAACATATTATATCATTTAAACAACTTCAATAAATCGTTAATAGTTACTTAACACTCAATAATTCTTATCATTAACTCCAATCTAAACTGACATTTAATCAATAATTATGATAAACTGTTTATGATAGCAATTTTTTTAAGGACAATCATTCTACATTGTAAATAATACAATTTCAATCATATGAAGAACATAATTCATGTATTTTGTCATAATACTATACTATATTGAATTCTATCATAGAACCATTTAAATACAAAGTTTCTAATAAGATAATTTATTTTTATTTAAACACAAAAATATTGGTACGAAGAGGCACCAGATATATATGCGCCAAACAAATCTTATTTGATTTGTATGAGGGCTATGATACTGTACAGGTGCCCAAACTGAAGCAGGTGGTTTTTTTCAAAGGGCCACACCTGGATTCATTCGACCTAAAGATCTGATCCACAAGGCAGTAGAGCATCGTAGGGAGATGTAGTCCCATGGTAGCCGCTGACCAACGACCGATTCATACACCATCTGTTCCCTCGAGATACTAAAGCCTATGTGCACCATTGGTTTGTAATCAGGGTTTTCCAACTCCCCTAGATGGACTTTCCGTGTCCACCAACCCGGTTAAAGCGCCGGACATTCGATTTTTGTTCTCTCAGTTTCGTGAACAACACACCTACCACGAGAAGGCAGTGATTAGGACTTCTCTGACAGAGGTAATATAGGTGTGGTCATGTGAGAGCATTTCGAGAGGGAGAGAGGACTCTCCGCCGTACCAGGGCATTTGGGGGCTAGGTCACTTATTCATTATTGACTAACTTTTAACGATTACATAACTCATGACATTTGGTAATATTAAACAATATAATTTTAATTGTAAACATTATACACAGATAGATGTATATATACATAAACACAAGTGCATATTTAATATTGTTTATTCATATCCAATAGATCACATTGATAATGTATGAATAATTACATATCATTTACATAAGATGGATAATTCTAACTTGTTACTTATCTAATAAATCAAGAAAATAAATGGATGAAACAAAACACCCGCGAGCGAGACTGGTAGGTTCTGGGTTCGAATCTCGTGAGACGAGATCGTGGATGTGCACTGACACTGAGGAGTCCCACAATAGGACGAGTTGGCCGTCCAGTACTTTAAGGTTTTCCATTATGGTCTAGCTTGAATTGACTCATGATTTCAACTATATATAAAAAATCACTAAAAATCTCCACAAACAACCCCAAAATTTATTAGGTATGAAAATTTAAATAATATAAATGGTATGAAAATGTGCTTTCTATTAAAAAAATAAACAACTATGATATCGTATGGAGAGAATACATATTTAAAGATTTGCATAACTTAATTTTGTAGAGTTGCAACCTCAGACATAGACTGGTGACACCGCCAAATGTCCTGGTACGGCCGCGAATGGAGGGAGTCCTCTCCCCCTCTCCAAATGCTCTCACATGACCACGCGAATATATAGCCTCTGTCAGGGAAGTCCTAGTCACTGCCTTCTCGTGCCACAGGTGTTGTTTACGAAATTGAGAGGACGAAAAGCGAATGTCCGACGTTTTGACCCGGTTAGTGGACACGGAGTGTCCACCTAAGGGAGTTGGAAAACCCTGTTTCCAAATCACTGGTGCACATGAACTCCACTATTTCGTGGGAACAAATGGTATATGAACCTATCGTCGGTCACCGCTTACTATGGGACTGCATCTCCTCACGATGCTCCACTGCCTTCTAGATTAGACTTTTAGGTCAAAGGCTAGGGCTGTGGCCTCTTAAGAAAACCACCTGCTTCGGTCTGGGCAGTATCATAACCTTCACACAATTAAATGAAGTGACATTTTTTTGTGTGGCGCATATATATCTAGTGCTTCCTTGTACCAATATTTTTGTGTTCAAGTAAATAAATAAATAAATACTGGTGACAATAAATCAGCTCTGGTTAGGATTTTGAATGTTGCTTACTGATTAATACAAACACGAGTGAACGAAACCTAGGTCGAAATGATTCTATCTAAAAGCAAATAAAAGTATGATATTCCTTAATGTAGCAGTTACGCTAAATTCCCTAATTGACAGACTTTTATCATCCTTTGAGACAGGCACTGAAGTAGTTGGTTTCTGACAAAATTATTATGTCTATAATCTAGTATCATGGACAAATTCAGTAGAGCGATTGCCTAGTGATTAAAACAACACTCAGCTTTGAACAATTAACTCCTGGGTTTGAATGCCCGCCTCATTTATTTGAGTATAAATAGCCATGTAGTTAACCAAGTGCTAAGAATGTAAGTAAGCAGCTATCAAACAGCATATTACTAAAATTTTCAAAAGTATTATACCAAACATGCAAGATGTAGCTAGGACAAGTTCTATTACTTAGAAAACTGTGGGATCTTCAAAGCCGACCACAGATAACAACACTCATAATAAGAAAAATGATAATAATACCTTATAGTCGACCAATGTTTTAATGATTAAAACACTCCCTATTAGAGTGATGAGTTAGTGGTTACCGGGTTTGACTTCCAGTCACTAAGTCGCATACTGTTAGAAACGTGTATTGCCATTGGAAATTTTGATCAGTCATCGGAATGAAATGACAAGTAACCTTTTTTGTGATCCTTGAATTTTCATATAATCATTATCTTGTAATTGACTATTCGGTTTTATAGTGGATTGAACTAATCTAACCGGCATTCTTGTCCACCTGTGAACTGTATAGACCTGGTTAGAAGCTATTCAGATGTCGCATATTTGTACATTTTATACGTATTTCTATTTTCATTAGTACGAATTGGTTACCGAGTTACTATGTTTTTGGTTATTTTGTTCGGTGAGTATGTATCTGTCAAATCAATGTCCATATGGAAAATCAAACCAGGTTTCTATGAGTTCTGGATTTCACATATACTAGCAAGGAAATAACGATTACTGTTTTGAAGACTATGGAGGCTCAAGTCTCCATAGGTAAGTGTGTACAAATATTGTTATGTCTCCGACGTCAATCTATATCACTGGTTAAACTCATTATTCCAATTATAATTATTCGACTTCACGTCTGGTATTTCGTCTATAACGTAGTATCCTTAACCGTGCGTAATGTTACGTCTCAATTACCACAATAAACCTTGAACTAACGTAAGCCCCACTCCTATTAGTTTGCCTATCCGCAAACTTTTTTCTATGTTCATCCTTGAGTCCGAAACAGTAGTCGCCAGCCAAGAGTCTATACATGATAAGAATATTTATCCCAATCAAAGATGAACATAAAGGTGGAACTACACAACACTGATGTGTGAGTGACACTAGATTTACAATTTTAAACTTAAATAAATTGTATATAGTAGCTTTATTCAGTCACCAAATTTATGAAGATTATCTTAAGACAGATAAGTATATCTTTAAATCTTTTATCAAGTAACAAACATTTCTATAAACTATTTCTCATAGTATTAACAATATTTCCTCAGGTACACCAGTGTAGAAGTTTCTATAGTGTCCTTTTATTCACACTGTCAAACGCCTTCTCATAGTCAAGGAAGTTGATGTATAGTGACAAGTTCCATTCAATCGACTGTTCAATGATGATCCAAAGTGTCTTGATTTCGTTTGTACACGACCGATCCTTACGAAATCCATCCTGTTGATATCCAAGCTGGACACCTACTGAGTATTTCATTCAATTCAACAACACAATAGTAATATAAATACCGAATGCTACATCTGTTCCGGTCTGACTAATTTTGAAAATTAAATTATCATTTAAAAATGGCATCGACCCGATCGAGACGTGGTGTAGTTCATCCAGTTAGACAAATGTTCAAAACAACTCACAATTACATAAAACATACTTTGAGAGGTAAATCCAGGAGTTCTAGTGAGAAGTAGTGGAGTTCAAACGACGTCTGTTGTGAGATAGGAACTCACTGAATACAATTGGTGAACGGTTACTCAATTTCATGGATTATTTGAAGTTAGACATAAACACCATCGAATACTGGCTCAGTGGTCTATCGGTTAAGTGCTCTGGCACGAGACTGATAGGTCTTGGGTTCGAATTTCGCGAGGCGAGGTCGTGGATGCGCACTGCCACTGAGGAGTCCCACAATAGGATGAAACGACCATCCACTGCTTCCAAGTTTTCCCTGGTGGTCTAGCTTTAATTGACTCACGCTTTTAACTACAAAAATAAAAGTCTGTTTTTTTCTTCTTTAAATAATTACTTTTTTTTCAAATTCTGTTCATCATAATAGTAGTATTAAGTAAATTAAGAAAAGTTATCCTAGAAATTATGAAACAAACAAAAAAACATAAGAGAAACAAAATCTATTTTTAGTAACATTCAGAATAAATAAATAAGTAAATAATAATAATAATCAACCTCATTATAATATATGTTAATAAAGTAGTAAAACAATAATTGTACTCATGATAATGTATCAATGAAATGAGAAAGCAAGATGTGGGTGAGTGAAGAAGAGATAGGTTGAACAAGAAAGTATGTATGATCAATTATGGGTATGTAACTCATTCTCTCTCTATCTGTCACACACACACATACATATTGTGTATTCATTCCACTTGGAATTATTCATCTGTTTCGTTGTATTTTAATGTATTGAATGAGAATAATAATACTATACTATGGGAAAAGTGTACATAAAATACATGCTCATAAATATATATATGTTATACACATAAGATTGAAATCTAGGCAACAAAAATATGAATAACCATAATGGTTACTATTATTATGAGTAATAATAATAATGATAATGATAGCGTAGATATTGAGAACATGTGTTTGGCACAGAATATCATTAGTGAAGAGAATAAGAAAAAGGAATAAGCTAACTGTTGATTCTTTAAAGCATGCATGCATGCATGCGTGCGTGTGAGTCTATTTTCTCTAGTATATGGTATGTAATTACTACACAACAGACTGACGGCAAACGAGACAGACATAATGAAGTACACTGTTGTTGTAGTAGTAGTGATGGTCGGAAGGAAGGAAGGAAGGAAGGAAGGAAGGAAGGAAGGAAGGAAGGAAGGAAGGAAGGAAGGAAGGAAGGAAGGAAGGAAGGAAGGAAGGAAGGAAGGAAGGAAGGAAGGAAGGAAGGAAGGAAGGAAGGAAGGAAGGAAGGAAGGAAGGAAGGAAGGAAGGAAGGATGAATACAACAATTTACTGATTAGTAATTTGTTTGAAAAGAGAATATGGTTTTTTTCCTTCTTGTTTTTTTTCAAGATAAACAACAGATGACAACAGTTATAGTAAAAGTAGTAATACAGAAAAGAGAACAAATGAGGAAAAAGAAGAAGGAGAAGAGTTGAATGTCAATTGTGACTATCTGCTGACAAAAAAAAGATAGTTCAAGACAGAAGAAATAACACAAAGTAACTTATAAGTTGGAGCAAGTTCATCATTATAATATTTCTGGTAAAAAAAAATTTTTTTTTCCTAAAAAATATAAGGACCGAAGACAACAAGGCCGACAAAAATAACATAACTAGGAATGTATTTTTTTCTGGAAGAAAAGATGTATGTATATATATACATATATATATAGAAATCGTATAAAAATTGCACATATTCTGTTAATTTATTGCTTCAATAAGGTGAATACCATCTGTATGACTGACAGCAGCTACAGTAGACCAAGGTTTCCAACTAACTTGTAACCATTTACGTCCAACATCTACAGTGAATATGGATTCATTGAAATTGGGATTATTATTAGTACTAGTATTATTATCTGAAAATGATGAACTGGTAAAGTTTTCAGTGATATCAATCAAATCATCATGTATCCTTCGTGGCCATGTTAACTCAGTACCGTCGGGTGATGATGTTGATGATGATATAGGTGAAACAAATACAGAAGTATTATCATCAGTTGTACGAAATGTATCATGGAATGCATTCATATCTTCATCTTGCATAATAAGTTTATATGAACCTTCAATTGGATTTTGTCGATCAAATACTTTCACAGTATTATTATATGAACCAGTCATTATACAACTGGGGAAAAAAAGAAAAATTGTTTTACTGTTAAAACGAAACTTGAAAAAAACATATGGATAAATAAGCAAACATGGATAGTGACTACCAGTGGAATCCAGGACGCGCGTTTCGTCCTATTTGAGACTCGTCAGCTGGATGAACCTGCATCTCAGAGTTGATGTTCACTCTGGGATTCAAAACCAGTACCTGACTGACCAGTTGCAGTCCAAAAACATCAATGGAAAGATTCAAACAAACAATACTGAGTATGGATAAGTAGTTTTATGAACAATAAATATCAACAATACATGCACTTTAAATAACAAAACTACTTTCTTTGCCTTTCTATATAATTCTTTTTCTATCCCCCTTTGTATTTACGTATATTACATCTATATTTGTTGAATTATCAGAAGGGGTTTTGTGGAGATTCCAGTATTTTCATAGTTAGATCATGAGTCATACGAAGCTAGACCACTATAGGAAACCTGGAAGCACTGGATGGTCGTTTTGTTCTACCGTGGGAAACCTCAGCAGTGCGCATCCACGATCCCGCCTCGTGAGATTCGAACCCAGGACCTACCAGTCTCGCGCCAGAGCACTTAACCGATAGACCACTGCTGAGGAGTCCCATAATAGGACGAAACGGCCGTCCAGTGCTTCCAGGTTTTCCATGATGGTCTAGCTTCAATTGACTGATGATTTCAACTATGAAAATACTGAAATCTCCACAAAAACCCCTTCTGATTATAATCATATGCTCACTAGTGACTGACTTCAAGATACATGTCCTGGAGTTCTAGTGGGAAGCAGTGACCAGTGGAGTTCAAAACACGTCTGTTATGAGATAACAACTCACTGAAGACAATTGTTGAACGGTTGCTCAAACTTTGTGGATTGGTTGAAGTTAGACATAAACACCATCGAATACTGGCTCAGTGGTCTATCGTTTAAGTGCTCTGGCGCGAGACTGATAGGTCCTGGGTTTGAATTTGTTGAATTATTTGCAAATATCATGTTATTAAATTGTCTAGAGAATTTTGGAATTGACTAACTCTTAGATGTCATTGAGTCTTATAATAACTGTTTTATTTTCATCTTACTTAACATCGTCTTCTTGTTGTCACTATTTTAGATTTATTTATTTATTTAAACACATAAATATTGGTACAAGGAAGCATCAGATATATATGCGCCTCACAAATCTCATTCGATTTGTGTGAGGGCTGTCATACTGCCCAGGTGCCCAAACTGAAGTAGGTGGTTTTCTTAGGGAGCCACACCCGGAGCCTTTGACCTGAAGGTCTAGTCCACAAGGCAGTGGAGCATCGTGAGGAGATGCAATCCCATGGTAGCCGGTGATCAACGATTGATTCATACGCCATTTGTTCCCTCAGGATACTGGAGCCCATGTGCGTCATTGGTTTGGAATCAGGGTTTTCCAACTCCCCTAGGTGAACTCGCCTTGTTCACCAACCCGGTTAAAGAGCCGGACATTTCGCTTTTCGTCCTCTCACTTTCGTAAACAACTCCTGTGTCACAAGAAGGCAGTGAGTATGACTTCCGTGGTAGAGGCTATATACGCGTGGCCATGTGAGAGCATTTCGAGAGGGAGAGCAGACTCTCCCCACTCTCGGCCGTACCAGGGCATTTGGGGTTACTGTACTTCGATTATGGCTGTATGAAACTTATTGCTTCCATTTTTTTATCAATGAGACTGAAGTGCATCCTCTACTTTTTTAGGAAAGTTTGCTATCGATAACCACTAGTTAATTGTATAAGTTTTCCATCTCTTGTATAATTATTTACTTTATAGTTGATTGTTCACTTTTGAAGTAAATTGAATTAACTTATCTTTTTCTCTGGGTAGGATATTGTCCCTTAATTGATAGATATATTATTCGTATTATGATAATTGGGTTTTACCAAATGTCTGTACGGGTTGAGAAAAAAGTGTTGTTCAGGTATATTTACTTTGGTTTATAATTATACTTTTTCTAAAAGCACCTTCTCAGATGTCGGCCATATTATCTATGAAGTTATTAACCAATATTTTTTTTAAAATTTAAACTAGGGAGTCATTCCCAAAAACACCAACGGCACAGATATACTAGAATTACTCGGATTCTTAATGACTGGCTAGTTGATGTGCTGAGATTTGTAAAGTGTAACAAATTGAAGAGACTAACTTATCAACCTCACTTAAACACTCTTTGGACCCAACATCAGATCACTGATAACTCGGTATTGAAATGAAAGGATAAGTGCACAAGATTGGTATGAGTTACATAGTTATGAAATTTTTATAACTACTAGTCTACTACTATTGTTAGTTAGTTTTAGTCAACCATTTTGTAATTGGACTATTCTCAGATGACTTTCAATGCATGCTATTAGTGTACCAATCTTTGATATTTCACAGTACAATAAGTTACTGACAGTGCATCAATACAGAGAAAAGCTATTATATATATGCATGTATATTCTAAACTATTACTTTTTCGACCGTAGCTGCTACTTTGATGTGGCGATCGGGCTTGCCAATCGTGATGGCTCGATCAAGTAATATTGGCTGCAACACTTATTATTTTAGGTCCTACCATGACAGGCAGGTGGATATCACTAAGAGAGAGCAGTGAGGTGTTTCCCTTAGACAACCA
Organism: Schistosoma rodhaini; assembly: GCA_944470415.2. NCBI lineage: Eukaryota > Metazoa > Platyhelminthes > Trematoda > Strigeidida > Schistosomatidae > Schistosoma > Schistosoma rodhaini. Next base: position 4,709,317 of record OX104039.1, read on the forward strand.
GCATCTGAGGCGATGCTGCCTTCCAACAAAGAAAAACTGTCACATCTTTACTCCACGGAATTCCATCTTAGGCGGTAGGGCTTTTTGATGTACGTAGCTAACACATTAGAAGCACCTCATAAAAAAGTTGTGTGTGACCGGGCTCAGGAAGCTTTTCCATGGGCTTTGCGATCGCGCTTCCAGATCACTCAAGAAGAAATAACTTTGGTGTAGGCAACCCAGAAGTGACAACCGCTCTTACACTTCTAACAGCACCTGCGGTTGTCTTGTTCACGAAGCTGTTAATTCACTCAAACTATTTTTAGACAGAAATGTGTTTACTCTTTTAAAAAACCGGGCCAAAAAATCAATTACTAACTAGCCACTCACATACCGATCATCTGAAGATATAGTTAGTTTGAAATCATCAAAAAGTAATTCACTTTCGTATAAAACAGCTAAATGCTTTTTTAAATGACGTTGGACAGGATAAACTTCAACTGGTTGAGTTGGCATTCGTGAATCCCAGGCTACACCATGAGTATGGGGATAAATAAAAAAACAATATATATATATATATATATATATATATATATATATATATATATATATACGGTTAGTCGAAAGTAGGGTGAGAATGTGTTCAGCGTTTTCAGAACACGTTGGAAAGTTCTCCACTTCATGTCACCTAGTGGTAATAAAAGGAATTGATTTCAAACTGAACAAAGGAACCTTGAAAACCATGTAGCTAAACATAGTTGTTTGTTTTGCTAGTGAGTTGCAAGCCATAAGAAGGATTTACAAAATTGGAGTGAGACACTAGCCAGTGAGTAAGACAGATATTTTATCGACAGCATTCAATCATAGTACAGAAATGTGCATTTATTATAGCTTAAAACATGTCAATGGATTACGACCGAGTGATCTAAAGACATGGTACTCCTATCAAGGCCTGAAGGTCTTAGATTATACTCCCCATTGTGTCACAAAGACATACACTGCTGAGAGGAAAATTGAAATGACACAGCTCTCTGACACATCCTGGTTCTATAACCAATTAATTATTGAGCGATTAGTATTACGTTTACCTACTCTTATGATGCTGGTTGAGTTCTGTCGATTAAGCCACTAGCCTAGATCAATCCAACCATATGATATCTCAACATAGTACACTTACGTCACTGGCTACATTTCAACTCGATCGATAAAATTTAGAGGGTACCAAAGAACTAGACAAACATAAAATCGGTCAATACTCAGTGATCAATCAATTGTAAATATCTCACTATTACAGAAAAGTCGCCACCCAAACAGCTGAAAGATAATGTCTTGAACTGTGAAATCGGATGGGGTGGTTTCAAACAACATGGAGAGTCATTTAAAGGGTGTAGGTATGCTTTGTGGACCGATTTCAACTGGTAGGGAACCTAGATTAAGCAAAATTTTCTCCCGACTATCTTCAGTCACGTGCTTGAATTACTGCTCGTCAACAGTTCTTAGGTCAATATAAGTTTGTGATGAGAAATAACTTTCAAAATGAACAATATCCAGAAATCCTCCATATCTTTAAAAACAAATTATTGTTTAGGAATTATACAAACTTTTAAAAAACAAATTTAAAATGAGTGTTTACTTTTAACGCTCAAATAATCACGGGAAAATATAATATAATCGGAGCATTGGCCAAATTTCAAGTCGGAAACGGAATTAGTGAGAATGGTAAGCACATCTGATTCGTCTGCAGCAAGACTATGAAAAACTTTAGAGAAAAAAAACCTGAGTGTGAAAAAATATATAGATAAAACGTAGTCATGGAAAAAGTTAATCAGGTATAGACTCCTGTACTTGGCGTCGAGTCACCTAAGTGAGGTCTAGTGACCCAATATTCACCCTTAGTCAGGTTCTGAAACACCGACATACCTACCGACTCTCAACCATAGTTGTATCTCTCGACCTTAAGGTATCATTTGGTTATGTACATCAAAAGGCTTTGTGGCAGTGTTTGTTTCTGAAAAGTATACTAAAGAAGTACATTAACCTTGTACAGGCTCTCTACTCGAACACCACTGGTCGAGTCCATTGCAAACTGTCATCGGAATTAGTGACTTTAAGTGATGTTTGTCAAGATTATCCGCTTCCCTCACTTTTATTCAGCTTTGTCATAGGCATGCTTTCAGACAACACTGAATATCCAACTTTTCAGAAATTGATTTTTAACAAGGAAATTCACTTGTTGACTTAGAACACGCAGATCATATAGTTCTGTTTGGTGAAGACGCTGACAAAATCCAGTCTTCTGACCACCTTCAGCAACGATCCAAGCATGTTTTGGATGTGGTTCTCTCCCACCAAATATGGAACGTTATTTCAGGACTGGCTTACGTCATCGCCTGAATTTGTGACAGGGAGTGAAATAGTTGTGCGTATCAATCGCTTCACTTATCTTGGGAGTCTCATAGGTATCTGATGAAATCTCAGCACGCATTCAGAAGGCTCAATTGGCATTTGCCAAATTGTATCACTTGTGTTGTAGGCGAGATCCTTCTGCCAAACAAAGGGTGGGTTTACTTTGCAGTCGTTCGCTTCGTCCTATTTTATGGGTGTGAAACATGGTCATTAAAAAAAGGATATCCGCGGCTTACTGGTGACCGGCTACTTATTTATTTATTTCAACACATAAACATTGGTGAAAAAGGACACCAAAAGAGACACATGCGCCACAGTTTTTTGTGTGCTTTGATAGTATAATTTATAACCAGTGGATAAGAAAATAATAATATGCTTACCAAGAGAAGCGTGATCACAAAGAGAGCTTGACCGTGTATCACAAAGAAAAATTGAACCTCTATTAGTGCCATATGCAAATAATGATGGGGAAGAATTGCTACAACTAATTCCAGTGATCAGATGTGAGCGATCGTCCAAACGATCAAGCATATGATCAATGACACCTTTAAATTAGCAGTGTCAAGGTGTTTTGAGTTGAGAAAAATACATTGCATATCAGAAAAATCAAGTAGAAAAATATAATTAAAGCAGGACTATATTTGTTTGAGTGCTCCTTTCAGTACTTCCAACTGTCTCAGTTAGTTAGTGAAATCGTTACTTGACAGATATTTCATATTTAGTGTATAAGTGAGTATTCTATAACAACGGTTGGAATTCTTAAGAAAATACAGTAATTCACAACAGTTGACCCTTTGAAAACAGACTACTTAAATACTATAGTAAAACTCCAAAGCGTGTTGACAAAACAACTGCTGTTTCCTAAAATATTTTAAAAACACAGTTGTTCCTAGTCAGGTAATTACAATGAATAGCAGATGACAGTCTAAACACATTTTTAAATGGTCATGATTATTGGATTTCTAACTTAAAGGTCCTTCAAATACATGGAAAACCTATATCCAATAAATCAATAAACTCTCGAAATAACTTTCAACACTGAACATCATCTTAATTCTCAATCGAAAACACTTCTGTTCATCACATTATAGCTACATACAGCTCCATAATGAATCGATTTCCAAGTAAGAGCTTCTCTGAAGTTAATACCTTCCATAAGTTTATTGTAGACTATTTATTTGAACACAAACATTGGTACATGGGTGCGCTAAAGATATATGGGTCACATAATAAAAATGGGGTTGTGAAGAGGTAGAAAAAGTAAAGTGAGTATGATACAAATGAACAACAATCAATAGAAATAAATGTCTGACACTGAGAGCAGTAATAATAATGGAAGAAGCAGTCCAGTTAGGAAAAATACAACCAAAAAGAATTCTTCCAGTTAAAAAGTCACTTTCACTTCTACGAATTAAGTAAAAGAAGAATACATCAGGATCGCCACTGGCATCTATTCTAAGCTATTTTTGATAACATTTCAAGCTTTTGTGTCGCAATATCTTTAGGAACCCAACAGGGGATTTGTAAAGGTCCTACAAATGCAATTCCTCTCCAGCTTCCTTTCATCCTATGACACCATGTAATACACTGACCACCTCTCAAATTTTTCGAAATAGTCCAAGCACCTGCAAATAATGAACGATATGGAATTCGTTGGGACTACATTCGCAGTACATGTCTAAGAAACTGAAGTCGATATTTCAAAACAGTGACATCAATTGAATTATTGCCGCTGTTGTGAACACACGTTGTAGGACCTCCCTAACACTAACATAGTGTTGCATTGAAGGCCAGCAACCCCTCGGAGAAAACGATGACCAAACACAGAGAGTTGTCTAGCATCCTCAACTCGAAGGGGCCAGGTTTTACAGGCACAAAAAACTGATCTAACTGACACGTTGTACATCTTACCTATAACAGCCAAACTAACATCACGAAGGCGCAAAAGATGACCCAGATTGACATAAACCACTCTGGTTTACATTATAAGTCAGTTGATTTCATCACTCAGGTCACCATCAGCACTTACGCAGCTACCTAGATAAGATCGAATCGAACTGGAGAGATTTCAATATTATGAAGTGGGGTTTGAAATTCATCAGCGATTTCAATCTAAAACATGACATCAACATTGAACTGTGTAACACATGTTTGATGGTCTGTACGAATCGTGACAAACAACTTTTATGGATATAAATATATTTTTACGAGTTAAACGTTGAAAAACTAGAATCGACTCAAGATAAAAGGGATTAATACCAACTAAATTAATGATAGTTGACAAAATGCAAACGGTTAATAAAGACTTAATAAGTCATTAGTAAAAGGATACTGAACACCTCATTAGTAACTTCCAAGTTCCACATATTAATCCTCAGTGGATCGGCAGAGAAGAAAGTCTCACGGTCAGCAGAGGGTGACAAACCGACTATTGAAAAGCCGTGGGCACGAGCAAATACTTTTTTATTCTGTACACGTATATTTGTATTTCCATAATTCTTCAAACAAACAGGGACTTTGATATCGGATAATGACCTGATAACAACTTTACGTCGGCAACCCGATTCAACAGGGAAATTCAAATTTGTAAACGACTGTGTCGGCAGTTCAGTCAACTGCCAAAGTTTTATAGTACGTTCTGTAAAAATAATAGTAATGGTAGGACTGATCAATCTGATGACATGTACCATATATGCTGTGTGTATTAAAAATCTTTAAACATCTGATCAAAAATCTTCGGATTTGAACATAGATATATATAAATACAAATTTGCACAGCCGATATGCATTGGTACCAAACTTTTATTTACTGAGTTAATCATTTCAAAAGGGCAAGTAAATAAAAAAAACTAGGTATAAGTCGTGGTTAAAACTAGCGGTTTCTTGTATGAAGCAACCATAACTCATTTTTAAGCAGAGGTGTATGGTAGCAAGCATTGGGATCGAGGATGCACGTTTTCCCCTATTTGGGACTCGTCAGGTGGATGTACCTGAAACCAATATATATGAGCTGAATATCATGAATCACTGTTCATAAGGATTTGCTTCTCCATTAGCAATCTTTAGGATCTTAACGGGGTTTGTGTTAGTGTAAACAGCCGCACTGGGACACATTGAGCTGACCAGTTCCAAATAAGTATTTACAATCCATTGCTAGATATAATAGTAAAACTCAAGGTTTAAACATCACGTAGATGTTGAAGATGAGAATCATTATTGTTTTTCAGTTGTGATCGATAATCTGGATTAGTAAGGAATGGTAGAGAGAACATTCCTCACGAAAACCTAATTATTAAAGCGAAACAGATAACAACGGACACAACAGCTAGTCACGGAAGTAAGTTCATCTGGAAAAGCGACAAACGTATGCACAGATATCAACATGATCCTCACAAAGTATTTAAGACCCAAGTGTTCCTACTGATCTCATAAAAGTACTTTGATGACTTGTAAGACAGCACACGGGCACTTCACCAACTGACCAAGTATATCTTGCAAAATTTGTGTTACTGAACACCAAGGTCAAAACAACACGCTTACTAAATTTGTACAACCTTATTATCAGAAACGAACAACTACGAAGTTAACCCAATCCTCTAATTTATGTTATTTGTTAATGTTCATGGTTGTTTGTGTCACTGACGAATGTTTCCAAATTTTACTTTCCACTCACCGTGTTAAAGTTCAGCGGAAGTATTGATGCACCGACTATTGACTGGATGGGCAGGATCATGTACAGCGTTACTGATTTCTATCCGTTATTTTCGACAAACATCGAACACGGAAACAAAGGAGATTAGAATGGGGATCCTAAATAACGCGAAATTAGAATTACCACCTATATTGACTGTAGTGTCCAGATTTGTACATCACCCTTTTTAATTTGCTGGTTACTAGGCTTTAGTTTGAAAAACATAAGTATTTACAAGTGATTGATTACGGGGTGGTGATCAATGTCATGTATGTTAGGTCCTTTTTAGTGCAGGTCGAATCCTATCGATCATGTTACAATGTGGTCACAAATCTAGGTGACTCGACATTGCATGCACCATGTTGAAATAAGATGGTGGTTGGAGGTAGTCAATCATGGACCTAGGTTTCGTACTACTTGGCACTCGTCAGTAGGGTGTAATTGTAATCCTGAGGGAGCTGATGCTCCCTGACGGATTCGATCCTGTTGACTGCCTCCAACCACCATCTTATCTCAAAACAAGTATTTACTTGTCATACTGGTAAATACCACTTTGAGTTTGTAGGTGACGGAATCTGCTAGATGCAACCAGTTAGTCTACTTTCTAGATCTTTATCTCTGGAAGCACTGATTCCCTTATAATTTATTACTCTAATTACCGCTCCCAAATGCTCTGCTACGGACGAGAATGGGGAAAGTCCGCTCTCCCTCTTGAAATGATCTCCCATGGCCAAGTGAATATATAGCCTCTACCACGGAAGTCATACTCACTGCCTTCTCGTGCCACAGGTGTTGTTTACGGAATCGAGAGGACGAAAAGCGAATGTCCGGCGCTTTAACCGGGTTGGTGGACACGGAAAGTCCACCTAGAGGAGTTGGAAAACCCTGATTTCAAACCAATGGTGCACATGAGCTCCAGTATCCTGAGGGAACAAATGGCGTATGAATCAATCGCTGGTCACCGGCTACCATGGGACTGCATCTCCTTACGATGCTCCATTGCCTTGTGGATCAGACCTTTAGGTCAAAGGCTCGGGGTGTGGTCACCTAAGAAAACCACCTGCTTCAGTTTGGGCACCTGGGCAGTATCACAGCCCTCATACAAATCAAATGAGATTTGTGAGGTGCATATTTATCTGGTCCTTTTTTGTACCAATATTTATTTGTTTAAATAAATAATAAATAAATAAACTCTAATTACCAACGAACGATACTTCCTTAAGTACACCTAAAAGATAGAATACTGTTTACTTATTTAGAGACCTGATCTACATAGTCGGTCCGAAAGATTCCTGACCTCAAACAAGTAGTCTTGCGACGCAGTAATAACATGACCGATCTTGTTAAAGCTTTATTATGAATATTCGAAATAACTCCAAAGCTTAAAAAAATATTTGTTAAGGATATCAAAAGGGATTAAGATAATTCAGAGTGAATTATACGTCAGAATTTTCTATTTAATAAGTGCAAACACTGGAAAAATATACTAATATCTTCGAATAACTCTTTCCATAGTAATATTATTAGAAAGCTTACCATTGGAAGATAACAAGAAGTGGGAAAGCCCAGATTTCGGGAGCCAGCGTATAAGATTGATTTTCTCCTCAATTGCTTGGGACTTCAGACAGTCAAACTCTGGTTCATGGCTTAAAAATACTTGATACGGTTTTGAACAGGAATGGCGATGGTGTGTTATTTCAGAGAGATCCTAATTCTAGCATTATCGTCAAAAATCTAGGTCTACAAACCGCTTGGCCGATTTCAATGACACTAACGATCCCATCAGAATTTCCATAAGCCAGATGTGTGCCTTCTTTGTTGAACTCTATCACGGAAATAGCTGTAAAACGATGTAACGTTAGTAATGTGCACCTACGTCCTGAACCCTCGATCCTTCTGAGAATTTCGTTGCAGTACCATTTGAGTCGTCCTATTGTGGAAATAAACATGACGGTAAGAAATCGCTTTTACAACATACCAGATTGGGCCACGGCATCACAGGACGGAGCAGCATACTGCCCAATAGGGCTTTGCATGTCAAAAAGTTGCGCAGCATTCAACACGTGCGCCTAATCCGTTCGAACTTCTTCATTTCTCAATACTGTTTAGCTTCAGACGCAAATTTAACAGGATTAACTAAACATATAATGGCCAAAAAGCTACTTAAAACACCTTCAAAATACGCAAGTTTCACCAAAAGTCCAAGTATACGAATTTAATAGCCCTGTAATTCAAATATATCTTATTCAAATGGTTCAAATGGTTGTGGGCGGAATAGCAGGAGCTTACACTTGACAGGCTTCTGTATCTAGTAGCAGTGGATCATCAATACCTCTAGGCAGGAACCTGGGTATATAGAGGATAAAAGAGGAAAAAGAAATTTGTAAATCATGGTAAGATTTCAATTGACAATTGTATCTGTGCTAATGTGGTATGGCAACTTGAACTGATGTATGTACGTACGAAGTCCTATGCTGCTGCTGAATATCCCAGACGCTTATGTTCTTATATAAACCGAAGAATTAAGAGGATAGACAGCATCTCAGAATTATGGGTAGAGGATAGTACCATCTCATTAGTAGGAGATGATCATGATAAAGCTCAAGTATTCTTAAATTACTTTGGTGATTTACGTACCGTAAAGATCCCCTCCCCCTAATTTCATACAAACCTCACACACACTGCACACTGAGACCATTAAAGAACCAGATATCTTTGGTCAACTAAATAAATAAAACAACACGCGCTCTATTTAAAAAGGACAGTGATATTTTTTCTCGTTGAGTAAATTCTATTGCTTTGATCGTTATTAACGTATCAAGACTACTTTTTATACTTTGATTGAATTTCTTTCAGTTGAAGTATTCGACCAGAGTATCATTTTTGGTATCCTAAATCGATTTATCGTCGGTACTCCAGAGTACCTTGTTTTTCTTTTGTATCTGTTAGTACTTTGGTCCTACCTATTTATAGTTTTTTCTACTTTTAGTCAAAACTCACTTTCTCATCCTAAAATGATTGGAAGGTGCAACAAAAGCATTTTCCACCGCCCAGGATGTCGATATCCCGTTGACAGAGGCATGCAGTGCGATGAGTGCAAAGGTTGGTACCACAAAGTTTGCACAAATCTAACGCCTGCAGCTTTCAAGCGGTTCAGTAAAAATGGATGCATATGGCTATGTCAACAGTGCTGTTTTGATGCAAATAGCCTGTTAACCGAGGCCATCTCAATGGTAAATGCCGCGAAAAAGTGTCCTGGCAAGCGCGGTCGTGACACATCGGTTAGAACTCGATCTGTCGACATGCAGATTGACATAAGGCAGGCCCAAGTGAGTCCAAAAAATACTGACCCACACTGTCCAAAGGAGGAAGGACATCCTCTAAAGAGGTCTGTCACACTCAGAAACTCGAGAAAAAAGTCTCTTCTGTCCCTCGTATCAAAAATGGTACCCAGAAGGGAACTTCCGGAACCCAAAATAGCAAGGCTCGATCGGTTTCCAGCGTGAAAGATGACCCAACCTCCCATGTTGTCTTAAACCTTCCAGAATTTCACAGTACGCCTGACACGACTGTGGTTACCACTCCACAGAACGTTGTTGATTGGGTACGGGTCGTAAGGAAAAACGGCAAAATGACGTAAAAGGGAATCCTACCCCCACCAAAAGGGTCGAAAAGCCGAGGTCTGATCACAGCGACAGATCAGTCATTCTCCATAGAGTCAAGGAGAGTGACAGCTTAGAACGGAAAGCTCATTTTGAGCATGACATTGTGTTGATAAAACACTTACTCAACCAAGTTATGCCCCAAAACATCTCCGGAGTCACTTTGCTAAAGGTGTATAGACTAGGAAACCTGGCGAATTTGATGCCTAATCAGTCTACATTGCTCAAAATAGTTTTCAAATCCCCAAATGAACGTTACCTAATCTTAGAAAATGGACACAAATTAAAGGGTTCGGGAATCTTTCTCCGTAAGGACTTACCGTTGGCGGACCGTGTTAAAAGACGGGAAGCCGAAAAAGAACTACAGCTCAGATTAGACGCTGGCGAAAAAGACCTGAAAATTGTAAATTTTTGGGGTTGTGAGGCTTCGACAGATGATGATGCCGAAGCCACTCTGGGTGAAGCACGAGGCCACTTAAATAGGCTTCGGATCTGTTATACCAATGCCCGAAGCCTACTAAATAAGCTACCGGAACTAGGTGTACAGATTGACTCAACTAGGCCAGACATAATCGCAGTCACAGAAACATGGCTGACGCCGTCAATAGATTGTAGGGAACTTGATTTCGAGGGTTTTACATTAGTAAGGACCGATAGAATACAAACGCGTAAAGGGGGAAGAGGAGCTCTATTCATTAGGAATGCTATTCCGTTCACTATTATCGACAGTGTATCCCATGAGAGTGGGACATATGAATTAGTTTGCTGCCGCCTGAAATGCAGGGGACAAGAGTTGCTGCTTAGTTTGATCTATCGCAGTCCAAGCTGTGAGGCAAACGAGGTCCTGCTAAGCAGTCTCAACACTTTATCACAAAGTGATCGATGTCTAATCCTAGGGGACTTTAATGCACCCATGGTGGACTGGGGAAATCTGCGGACTGAATCGTCAGCAAATTCCTTCGAACAGGAACTAGTTGATGCGGTAATCACATATGCCCTAGTGCAACACGTGAAGGAAACATCTAGGTACAACTCGGGTTCTGCATCATCCCTACTAGATCTTATATTGCATCATTATGAGGATGACGTTGCAAACCTGGATTACATGCCACCCCTAGGCAAAAGTGATCATGCAGTTTTAAGCTTTGACTTCCATATAACTGTCGATCACGAGTACGCTTCAGCTCAATCCAGACCTAACGTCTGGAAAGCAAACATACCAGACATCATGAAATCAGCATCATCAGCAGATTGTAAAATAGACCCAGAGTCATCAATCGAAACGGCTTGGGACATATTCCGGAATTTATACTTAAAAGTTACCGCCCCCCACATCCCTTGGACTACACCTAAGAGACCGAGAAACTCCCCACCGTGGTTCAGTAGGGAGATTCGCATCCTTCTCCGTAAAAGAAGGAAAATGTGGGACAGATTTAGGTTACTGAGGACTGACGAGGCAAAATCTCAGTATCAAAAGGCTCGAAATACCTGTGCCTCGACCCTCCGTAAGGCCAGAAAGCTGTACGAAGAGAAAATCGTTAGGGAATTCATAGAATGCCCTAAACGATTGTATTCGTATATAAACCAAAGGACAAAAAGAAGAAGAAATGTTCCTTCACTATGGGGAGACAGTACTGCCTCATCACTAGTGGAGGACGACTTTGGCAAAGCTCAAGTATTCTCTAAATACTTTAGCGATGTATACACCATAGAAACACCCTTCTCACCAGTCCATGAAAATCCCCTCACACAAGCACTGGACAGCGTGACCACTGAAGAACTCGATGTCTTTGGTCTGCTAGTTAAGTTTGACATAGGTAAATCCACTGGACCCGATGAACTGCTTCCTAGGTTACTAAAGGAATTAGCTAACTTTGTTGCGAACCCTTTAAGTGTATGTTTTAATCTATCCGTAACCCAGGGTCGTCTACCAAAAGACTGGAAGAACGCCATAGTAAGTCCAGTCTTCAAAACAGGTACAAAACATAAGCCTGAGAATTACCGACCAATTAGCCTAACTAGTGTGGTTGTTAACATCTTAGAAAAGATTATTCGGAAGGAGCTGTTAAAGTATCTCGATGAAAACCGGATCCTCTCGGAAAAGCAGCATGGTTTTAGAACAGGTTACTCTTGTCTCACAAACTTATTAGTCGCTCGTGAAAGCTGATATGCTCTTAAGGACCAAAAGTTACCTATGGACGTAGCTTACATCGATTTCAGTAAAGCTTTCGACAAAGTTCCGCATAACCGGCTGTTATATAAGCTAAGGAATGTCGGGATTGGAGGCAATCTATTGATGTGGATAAAAGACTTCCTAGTTGGGCGTCAACAAAGAGTAAGGGTGAACTCCAAGTTGTCTAGCTGGGAAACTGTGCTTAGTGGAGTCCTCCAGGGTACAGTTTTGGGGCCAGTGTTATTCCTCCTGTACGTAAATGATCTCCCTCGTCTACTATCGTCATCGGTCTTACTCTATGCTGATGATGTCAAGGTATGGAGAGCGATACAAAGCAAGGGCGATAGCTTAGAACTTCAAAATGACCTAGAGAGATTATCTGAATGGTTACAAACCTGTCAATTGCCGATAAACACTTCCAAGTGTATTGTGATGCATATTGGCAACCAGGGTACAGATACATACACGATGAATAACACTGAGTTACCTATTGTTCAGGCACACAATGACTTAGGCGTCATCATTAGTCAAGACTTGAAGACTACTGCACACTGCCGTGCAACAGCCGCCAAAGGTTTTAGGACTTTGTGGTCCATACCCAGGGCTTTTAGGCATCTAGACGCTAAAACGTTTCTGACTTTGTATACAGTGTTCGTACGTCCTAAACTTGAGTACTGTATACAAACAGCTAGCCTCTGCCTAAAAAAGACAGTGAACTCTTGTAAAGTGTTCAGAGAACAGCAACTAGTCTGATTCCCAGAATAGCGAAGCTCCGGTACTAGACTGACTTAGCTAAACCTATTCCTGCTGTCATATAGAAGAATCAGAGGGGACTTGGTTACAGTTTTCAAATAGCTTAATGACAAATTTGCACCTGATATGCCCTCATTTTTCTTGTCTTCCAAAAAAGAAAATATACGAGGACACTCCAAAAAAGTTCACAAGCGCAGAACGAATTACTTGTCAGCTGACTACCGATTTTCCCATCGAATAATCAACGAGTGGTATTCATTACCTCAGCACGTGGTTGAGGTTCCATCCGTCGACTCCTTCAAAAGAAAGTTGGATCAGCTGAGAGACCATGATTGCCAAGACTAACACAGGCCACCAAGCCTCCTGTACTTTCCAAACTGAAACTGAAACTAAATATAGTCAAATCAATGATGGGATGCATTTGAGCCACTCGATGAATTAGAGAGTTTTTTCGCGCATCCTTAAAACATGTTTTAATTCTGGTGACTTTCCTAGGTACTGTGATCTTAGTCTCTTTATTGCTAACCCGGTAGTTACTTGAATGTCACCCATACCCTCAACTGGGAATGGACTTGAGAAGTGTTCCGCACTTACAGGCTCCTGGTTCAGTTGGTCTTTAAAGCTGGCATCAAAGATCTCTGACATCTATAAGCTAGTGGGATCTTTTCTGTTTGACCATTTAAGAGTATGAATCCCATGGTTCGTTAGCCTTCTCCTGGCCATGAATCTGTAAACGATATGGTTGGCTTGCTTTTTGGTTACTGGATTTGCCTGGAAACGTCCCTCAATACCACTCTGGATAGCCTTGGCTAGATGCTGACCATTTGTCAGCAAACAATCTAATTCTGAGAGTTTTCCGTCCCTGTCTCATCTCATGGCATCATTCACATGTTCATTCAGTTCGGAAATTCCGATAGCTGTGGCGAGCCGCTTATGGAATCACATTATAGGGGTTATATCCTGCTTTCTAAGATTTAGGGATGACGTGTTGAAATTTCCAACTACTGATATTTGGTCAAACTCCGGGTACAGCAACTTTGATATCACCCTTATTGTCTTATCCTTTTGAGTGAACCTTTGGGGGCCCCGTATATCCCCCAATCAAGTACTTAATGACGCTCACTCAGAATCAACACCAGCATGATCCTGTCACCTAGATCAATTCAGCACTGTGTGGTGTTGTGGTTTTGAATTTACTGTTAATGTATTTCGCCACTCTATCTCCCCTTTTATGTAACCTATCTTATCGGAAAAACGTCGCACCTTGTATAATCACATTATCACCCACGACGTCAGTTAAAATTACGATTATCAGATCCAGCTGAAAGCATGTGTCTAACCTTAAGCCCTTTTATGCATCTATAGAGCCCCTTGTTGGTTTATCTTTTGATGTAGTGCTCATATGCAGCAGCATCTGTCCTCTGGGTTCTAGGTAAGTTGTTTTCAAAGGTGTGTTGGCCGAATCCGAAAGAGCTGTTTGTTATAGGCTTTTTGCCTGTATGACTTATCCCACTTGCGGGAATGTAGTCCACGTGATCACATCATAACAAATCTATATTTTCGGGATCAGATCTACCATTATAGTAGCAAAGATAAATGTACTAATATCAAACCTTACCATAAATCCACAACCCGTATTACTGCCTAGGTAATGGAGTATCGTAACGACAATTAGCCGAGATACGAAAATCACATTCCAATGCTGAGTTTTTGGTTGTAACGGATGATGGGCATGAGATAAAATTGTAGTTTTTGTGTTGCTACTCTCAAGTAGTCAACAGCACGGTTGTTGTGAAGCGTACTTTTCGCATGTTTCTCATTTGCTTACTAGTCTTGTTAGATGTAGCGTCCTGGGTAAGAGTGTGATTCTGATTGCCTATTTAGAGGTTTAGTTTTAATGTTTGAGTTGAGTGATCTATGTCAAGCACATTACCTGGAGGTTTTTTATCTGATATCATTCTAAGCTTTCTTAACATCCCATTGATAGAAATGGGTATTTTCGACTTACTATTAAACTCTGGATTTAAACCTCTGCCTCTGCTGGTCGTAAATGTAATTGTAGTGTGAGCACTAGTGGTAACGCTATTACTGTACATGCTTCTCAGCGGAGTAGAGAGCAAAATATGAAATAATTTAAGTATAATATGCGATGCACCATCATCAAGCCCATCAAGGCAACCCTCAAAATATTTCACATCAAAGGGCGAACACCCAGATACGTTCTCACTTTTTCTCTCTGAGAGTTGCCCCAATTAGGAATGCTCTCGCAGCCAACATGACAACGGCCCAGTTAACAGGTAGTCTGGATAGGAAACTCGACAAACGCTTCCTCATCCATGGATTGCAACCTCCCTCTTGCACCATCTGTTTTGATGAATGCCTCATAAATTACCTCGTTATCACTACTGAATATCGGTAACTAACGTTTACGTAAATTATTTCAATTTCCCCTCTTATGGTTTTATTTCCACATAAACAATTAGTTGACGTATTCATTACACCTGAAACAATCGTCTTCTCTTAACACACGAATAACCACCTCATCATTCTTTTACTTCAACCACCCGACTTCTTGCCTGGAAAAATGTTAGCTGCTGGTGTCCAGGTGCCCCAGTCTGCTGCGACAAACACATCGTGTTCGAACAAATATGTCAATTCCAAAAATAATGTTAAAGCTATTACGAAAAAAATCAATGTATTAATACATTAAATATCATCCATACAAACAAGAAAAATATACAGGACGTTGCTTAAATTGTCAAAAATTGGCGTGTTCGAGTTTCTTTTGGTCTTGTAATCCACAATTATAAGTAGTCAATAATTCCAACCACAATTGTTATGGTTCGAAGTGTATATCTAGATAAAGCATGTAATAAGGATATCACTGTGATCTGTAAACATAGATAGCAAATATATTAGAGTTCCGTTATCATAACAAAGGGCAATTGAGAATAAAAGGCATATGAGTGAAACGGTGTATTTGCAAGCGATAATCAGTGTGTCATGCTATGGGGTATTCAAAAAAGGTACATGATATGTCTTGTAGGTTGAACGCTTTATTCAGATCCTAAGCTATTCCGATAACCCCAGGACTAGCACTACTCAGCAACTTGAAGACCAGAGAGAAGACACGGGCATCCGGGAATACCTTTACTGCAAGGATTATCTTTGTACAGAGAATCGTAGGTATTTATAGATGTTTGTTTAAGTTAAATCAGCATCCTAATTCAGCCAATCCAATTAACGACATAAATTGCTACTGACCAATGGTAGCATGCCACGTTGGAACTCCAGAATGTTCTGTCGTACTCTGATTGGTTGGGGCTCTTTTTGAGTCTCTGTTGGGGTTCGCTGGAAGCCGACTTAACAGTACATAAAATCAAGTTCATGTGTTCTTAAACAACTATTTCACAGCCAATAACGACAATTGTACACATCATGAGCATTACTGAGGAAATGCAAATAATGGCAAAAACTAATCGCAAGATAAGTTTACCTCAACTATCCTCACACAGATCCACCCAAGTGTCTAGAGGTAACACTGGTATACAAAGCAAATGAGGGAAGAGAATGTTACGTGACTACAAAAATAAGAGTAAAAGAAACACAAAAGCAGATATGCATTGGTGTTTTACGGGAAATCAATTTTTCGCAATAGATGTATGGATATTAGAGAATATGACATGCACGTTGATAGTGCAGTGTTAGTGTGCAGAGTTATGTGAGTGTGGTTAAACGTAACAAAAATGAAAATGCAACCAATAACGGTGTCTTGGGTTGGTAGTGACAACGAGATACAGAACTGTTGGCAAACTCACAGAAATCGAACTGTTTATTTCATTTTATTCATTTACTTATTAGCCCACAAGTGAACATAACTCCTGGGCTTTTTTACACTTATCTCTGAACGTGTTCAACATGTAGAATTATTGCCCAGTTTTTCATCGTCCTCCCATTTCATAGTGGTTAACGGTAGAAGTTGTTTATCCATGATAGTATTTTCTTTACCTTGTTGGCCATCATCGGAGGCAGCTTTAATTTATCTATGGAGATAGTTTTCTTATTTACATTTATGGTGATGATGAAGTGTTTGACTCAGTAAGGTCCTTCGTACGGTTGCACTAATGGCTTTTTAACAGTGTCGACTCGGACAAGGATCAATTCGCACGTTTGCAGATGTTTGTCGAGTTGTACCTGACGGTTGTGTCCACGTCGGGGTATCGCTTTAATCTGCTTCATAGTCTGCATAAACGGCTTGCTAAACGTGTGGATCGCTTGGCGCACTTTCATTAGAGTTAACCAATTGTTCTGGTAATACTAAGATCGTACCACAGACCAGGTCAACTGATGTGCAGCCTGTCTTCTTTGACGGTTGAGCGAGTTCCAGTAAGTATGGATGGTAGAGCATCACTCCATGTTGATGTATCGGCCTGTGACATTAGCGAGCTTTTTAGTTGGAGGGTAAATCTCTCGGCCAAATCATTCGCTGTTGGATGGTAGGCTATTGTTTAAATGTAGTTCACTTCTGAAAGTCGGGAAAACTTGTAGAATTATGGTCCTTCTGGGATATTAGTGATACTCTAATAAAATACATAGTCCTGAAATCGTATGTATGTCATGATGTAACTGCCTAATCTATAAGTTCTTACGCGGAAGTTACATCATTGTCTACACTGACTCATCGTATTGTGATAATTAATGACACGATGCTTAGCACTTAGGAATAACACATTTTGGCTGGGGAGAGAATAATATATTTAAAGTGGGAAGGTGTAGGTTACACAAGAATGACCACGCCTGCAAGACTGAGTGAATGTTTGTGCATTAACTACTGTTAGATCCAAACTAGATTTGACTGAAGAATAACTGTCTGGCAAGAGAAAATACTCGTGAATCCCAATTGAAGTCAGAACAAGGTGATTGGGGTAACAACGGTTCTAAATTTCATCATAAATACAAATGTTCAATTTTACCCAAACAAATATTACCACTCAGTTATTCAACCAATAATTGTTCCCACAACAACCGATCTAAATTACAATAAACAGACAAATTGGTAAGAAATATAAGAAAATCACCGAACACACCAAAAAATAAGTGTCATTCTATCATTGCTGGATAGATCAAGAAAAAATACGTCCAAAAGATAATAGTTTGTTGCTTTATAACACAAAGTGTTTCCAATTCTGGGAATGTGTTTAAATTCACAACCAAAATGAACTATCCCAGTCAAATCAAGCAACACAATCAAAGAGGGAACAATCAATATGGCTGCTGCCAAGATTAAATATCAACTAAAACAACATAGATACAGTTCAGGAAGAAACATAGAAACTCAGTAAAAGCGAAAGAGCAAATGTTAAAACTGTTATGATATGAAACATTACAATCTCAAATGGCATCAAAAAGACTAACAACAATGTACAACTAAATAAACCATTAACAACAAGTTGCAAATGTAGGCACGAAGGGATTTTCACACACGAAAACTTGAAAATGGATCTAACAACCATTATTGACCCTCTCTCGGTGTAATATGTTAAAAGTGAACCTCCTCAGTAAATATATGTTCAGCTTTGTAGATCGTGCGATTAAAAAGCAATACCACGACAAGCTCCTATGATAGGACGGATTGAAACTGGGATATGTATGAAGAGGTTTGGTGGTGGAGGAGGGCCGACGATATCTAGGTGTGCGTGTTGTAAGCGTCTACCAGGTGATGGAAACTTCCCAGTCAGGCTGACTGTTTATCGTTTGACTTAACTGCGTTGGCATTGCATGGAGTTTCGCGTTCATCTTTTTGTATCCGAGTCAGATGCAATGCTCTGTGATGAATTTCGCTGTAGTTCGGACCCCAGGGTGTGAAAGCTCGTGAAATTGTTGAAAGACCCGTTGTCGACAAGCTTCGGGAACAAAAAGACAATTTTTACCGGTTGAAACATCGCAGGTAATAGATAAATCGGAAAATGGAATTGGTGCAGAGTTGAGGAGGATGTTTGACTTCTCTTTATAGGTTTTCAGATCTGTATCATCTACTGGTGACTTAGCTGTCGTTTCTAGGTTGATATCTTGGTTTTGTACCAGCGCATTGATATGTTTTCGAGATAAAGCGTCGGTTATGATAGTGAAGTGCCATTTGATGAATTGGATGTCAGCCATAAATTGTGAGATATAATCCAGTCGCCTGGCTTCACGTGAGGAATATCGATCATATAAAGTGTTAAAAGAATAACATACGAGTTTATGGTCGGTCATTATCGTAAATTCGCGTCCCGTAATAGAAAAGTGAAATACATTACCACCAAATAAATAGCTTGCAATTAACGTTCGAAGGTGATATAACGCTTTTGGGCTAGCGATAGGCGATTAGTGAAAAACACTATCGATATGATGATGTCATTCACTCATTGCTGCAGTACTGCCCTTACAACCTTATGAGATGCGTCATGGCAGAGGATTAGGTGCGTTGTAGGGTCACAGTGGTGGTGCCATTGGAATTTGATGGCATGATCTTACGAGGTCTAGCTTCGAAACAATATGTTCAAAGAGAGAACACGTAAATGAGGAATGGGTTACTTGTCTGTAGCGGTCTAGTTATTCAAACGACGATAATTATCACATGGATGTCAGTGCTCATCCCTCTTGAAAAACTTATGTAAAGGCGAAGCCTATGGACTCCTAGATTGCCATATGATACCGAGTTACATCATGTGTTCGAATTTCTTCTTGTCCGGGGGAAGTCTATGTGACTTACTGCAGATTGTTGGACCTGTGGTGGTTAGATGATGCCAAACATGGCATATTGTATGTTCTTTTTGACAATCTACCTCGGTAATGCACTCATAATTTGGAAACTAGTGAAACCTTATTTGTCGGTTTAACCACTCGGATACCAAACATTCCACAATTAGTGGGGGTATCATTCACTTGTGGACGTATGTTCCTATTTACCGACTTCTTTTCATTCATGTTCACCGGCAAATCTTAAGCACTAGGAAAGTCAGCTTCAAGGATGGGTTGTTTAACTTGCGCGAGGTCTAAAATCAAAGACTGCTCTCCATATGTTTTGTTAACTGTTTCGTTGACCGCGTGTAGTGACACTTTGCAACTTGAAGTATATCGCCGTTGAGATAAATCAAGAGGGATGATGCTGATTTCTGCTTCTGAATCGACTAAAGGTCTGAGTCAGAAATGTGATCCCTGATATGATAGAAACGTCTTGCCACTTGGCCAGAAACAGCCGCCTCCATTACTGTCTGGCCAGCCCGTTTCCATGATTTTCATTATCGGATGTTGTAGATGTTCACGATCCTGTGCATCGTCGTATCTTTGTGCCTTATTTTTGGCATTATCAATAAATTCCTGGGTTTTATTTGGGTGATTCCGAATGTTGTCTGGAAAACGATTTTCGTCTCGACACCGATCCAAGTCGGCTGGCGTAAACAATTGATTTGATTGCTTGTAATGCTGCCAGGTTACTTGATAAGTCAGTTCATTGTTATTGAAATGTGGCTACCACTGGTGGCTACTGGTATCCACTCTGCCATCTACTTGTACGGTGTTTACACTACAGCCACCTGGGTAGATTTTTATCACTTTATCTGCCATGCCTGATAGGTCCTCCAGGGTGATTGATTTACCTGACACGCTGAGGATCTGTCTTATATTATGAGGTTGTAGTGGATGTCGAGTCGTGGACGGACTATGATCACCACTACTATTCGATTACGCGTACAAATATGACTTGGTTCCCTTGATAGCCCGTAAACAGAAGGCTTTACTAGTCCAGATAAAGTATATTTATTGGCGATCTCGTGGTATCGAAATAATACCGAGACGTGCCAAAGAGTACAAGCGGACAAGCAGTGCGTGAGCAAGCTCGAACCAAACCAGGCGGTATATGGAACAAGAAGTGAAACGGATACAGTTAAACAAATACAGTAAAACAATCTCTGGTACAATTGGTTACAATAATAATAATTGTTTCCGTTATTCCAATCGTGTTCTTATCGAGACTTGCCGGTCACTACAGGAGCCCCCCGCTAGAAAGGGTTTACACTTTCGATACGTAGCGGTTTCGTCCGTGAGACTGATCGCGAAACGTGCAATTGTAGGACGAAGGCGTTGGCAGAACAGGAAGTGATCGTTGATCCTCGAGTTGCCACCAAAAGTCTTTGACGTAGAACGGTACCAGAAGGAATGTACTGTATTGATTGCTTGGATTAGCATGCTACATCAGAGTGGTTTGTATCCAGAATCTGAAGGTTGCGTTCGTAGAGGTCCGGACCAGAAACGCTGCAGACGTAGGACGAAACCAGATTGAGCCAAGGAACCAGATGCGACCAGGATAACCATGTTCGGGACCAAATGTATACCATACGTATTTGGAGCCAGAGAGGTCGACTGAGTGCGTTGACTAGAGCGTGGGTGATCAGGCCAGCTTTCGCCAAAGTTGACTGAAGTCGACGATACCGGAACAGCGATGGTCGAAGGCGTAGGCTCGGAGTAAACACAAAAAAAAATGGTAGAAAAAGAGAAAAGTGTAGCTTTCTTGTAGTATAGGGGTAGATTCCTATACTGTATCCGTAGTTGGTTATGAGGTTAGTCGAGAAAGCGTACGGGTAAGCGTACTCGGCGACCAGAACGTGAGACGGTAGTCTCGTTCGAACCTCGTGAGCCTGCAATCTCATCCGCAGTCAAGGGCGGTGTGGTCTGTAGGTCTGGACGTGAGACGGAAGTCTCGTCCGTAGACGGGGCAGATGACACGTGCTGTTGACTGGGACGTGAGAATGAGGTCTCAGGTGCATCTAGCGTGGGATCCGAAGTAGATGTAGAAATCCCGCTAGAAGCTCTGATGGGTCTAACATTGGGTCTCGGCTTATCAGGTATAGCACTGTCATCGACGTGTGCTGGCTTGAGACGATCAATGCTGACTGTTTCGATGCGACCACGTCGATCAACCTTGAAGGTCTTTTCGTGACGAGAAATCACGTGAAAAGGTCCTTCGTAAGGCTGTTGTAGAGGTTTGCGTACCGAATCTACTCGTATGAAAACATGTGAACAGGTAGATAACTCGCGAGGGAGAGCGACCTGTCGATGTTGTATACGAGTCGACACCGGAGTCAGTGTTCGCATGAATGCAGACAGTCGTTGGACGTAGTCTGATTCGCCGAACTTAGTGCTGCTCCGTGGTGTGAAAAATTCCCCAGGCAGACGCAATGTCGTGCCATAAACAAGTTCAGCGGCGGAACATTGAATATCTGCCTTTAAACTCGTTCTGATACCCAGGAGAACGAGCGGTAAGGTTTCGTACCAATTGTCGTTTTCGTGTGCTCGAAGAGCACTTTTAAGTTGGCGATGAAACCGTTCAACTAAACCGTTTGATGCTGGATGGTAGGCGGTAGTGCGTATGCGTTCCGTACCAAGCAGTCGTGTTAATGAGGAGAATAATGCGGACTCAAATTGTTGTCCTCGGTCAGTTGTGACAGTCGAGGGACAACCGTACAGAGCTATCCATCGTTCTACGAAGCGGTGAGCAACTGTCTCCGCCGTAATAGACGTGATGGGAATAGCTTCGGGCCATCTTGTGAAACGATCAATGCACGTGAGTATGTGATCATACCCGTGCGATGGTGGTAATGGTCCTACAATGTCTATGTGAACGTGATCGAAGCGAGCATCAGGCGTAGCGAAAGTGCCAATAGGGGCAGCTACGTGCCTGTGCACTTTTGATCGTTGACATTGTAATCAATGCTTTACCCACATACGGACATCTTTATTCATGGACGGCCAGACGTATCGTGCAGCGATGAGGCGTAAAGTGGCTGCGATACCAGGATGAGATAAACCATGAAGGGCATCAAAGACGAGACGGCGATAAGCGGAGGGTACGATGGGTCGAGGGAGGCCCGTAAAAGTATCGCATAGGATAGTACCAGAGCTAGTAGCTAGGGGTACTTCCCGGCACTCAAGGGACGTAGACTGTTGTGCTTCCGTGCATGAAGTATCGTTTGCTTGGGCGGCGGCCATAGCAGGTAGATCGAGCACTGGCAAAGTAACTGCATTCAGTTGGATACGTGATAAGGCATCAGCAACACAGTTCGACTCGCCTTTGACATGACGAAGGTCTGTCGTGAACTGAGAGATATAGTCTAAATGTCTGCACTCTCGCGGTGAGTAGCGGTCAGACTTGGTATGCAGGGCATACGTTAAGGGCTTATGGTCGGTGAATAGGATGAAATTACGACCTTCTACAGCGTGCCGGAAATGTTTGATGGCGCAGTAGGCTGCTAGCAGTTCGCGACCAAAAGCGCTATATCTCGTCTCCGTGGGAGTGAGGCGTCGTGAGAAAAATTCGAGGGGCTGCCAACTACCGGAGATATTCTGTTGCATAACGGCTCCCATGGCGAAATCCGATGCATCAACCGCTATACTAAGCGTGGCTGATGGGTTAGGATGCACGAGAAGTGTGGCTTGAGCTAGGGCTGTTTTGATATCTGAAAATGCAGTACGTGCGGCGTCGTTCCATTCCAGTTTGCGTGGATTACCGCGAAGTAAATCGGTTAACGGTCGTAACTGTTCTGCCGCGTGCGAAATGAAGCGTCGGTAGAAGTTGACCAAACCGAGAAATGCCTTCAGTTCCTTGAGTGTGGACGGTACAGTGTACTCCATTATCGTACGTACTTTATCCTCACAAGGTAAAATACCCTCATGCTTAATAACATGACCTAAGAATTTTATTTCCTTCTTCCCGAGTTCACACTTGTCGGGGTTGACTATTATTCCATTATCCGAAAGGCGCTGGAATAGTAGCGTCAGATGTTGATAATGTTCATCTACGTTTGATGATGCGATTAGCAGGTCATCAATATAGACGTGAACAAAATCTAGGTCTCGTACAATGCTATCGATAAACCTTTGGAAAGTTTGAGCAGCATTCCGTAATCCAAATGGCATTCGTAGGAACTCAAATAAACCGAAAGGAGTCGTGATGGCAGTTTTCTCTATATCTTCAAGAGCGACTGGGATCTGATGATATGCTCGTACCAGATCGATCTTGGAAAAAATTGTCGTGCCCTTGAGTGATGCTGTGATGTCATGTATGTGGGGGATGGGATAGCTATCGAAACGTGTAGCTGTGTTTAACGCTCGGTAGTCTCCGCATGGTCTCCAACTAACCCCATTCTTTTTGCGAACCATGTGGAGAGGTGAGGCCCAAGGACTGTGAGAAGGACGAATAATACCAGTAGCTAGTAAATTGTCGAACTCACGTTTAGCGAAAGCTAATTTGTCCGGTGCCAGTCGGCGAGGTCTTGCCGTGACTGGTGGTCCGCGGGTGACTATGTGGTGTACCACACGATTGGTCACCAATGGAGTCTCCTCGAAAGGTTTAGTTAATTTGGGGAATTTCTGAAATAAAACGTGGAATAAATCGTCACGCGAATGAAATACACCTGTGATTCGGTACGCGTTTGTGTGGGCTTTAGAGCCCATAAAGTTGCTGTTCGACGAAATATCAATTAGCTGCAGCCTACGTGAATCGACTAGCAATTCATAGTGCTGTAGGAAATCGATACCGAGTATAGCTGTGGGAACATCGGCAATGATGAACGTCCACAGATACTGTCGTCGGTTGCTCAGGTTGACCGTAAGTTGTCGTGTACCATAGGTGGGAATGACTGAGCCATTCGCAGCGCGTAGTCGAAGCATAGTGGCTTGAGACTTACTGTTACCGATAGGTACGACAGAAACTTGGGCACCCGTATCCACAAGGTACCTAGCGTTGGTGCGATAATCGTGCACATAAAATAAACGGCCAACCTGAGGTGAAGTGCCGGCGAGTACGGCCGCATTTACTCGCCGGCTGAGAAGTTTCCCGCCTTGTATGAGCAGGGAGCTCGACAATGACGGGCACTGGCTCCGAAAGCACGGTGGAACCAGCACCAACCTGGACTCGCTTCCGAAACCGCCTTCTGGCGTGGCTTGGAAGATGCCCGCTTGGGGCGAGTCGTTACGGCTTTTCGAGATTGTGACCTGGGTCGGGGGACGTAGGGAGCTGGCACATTTGCGCGGTCTCGGAAACTGAGACGAGTATGGATACATCTGTCCCTGTCCCCATGAGCCGGAGGTCGTCTAGCATCGAGATCAACGTTAGAACGAGAAAAACTAGCAACAAAATGGTCGCCTTTGGTGTTAACTCGTGCCAGAATCTTATCTGCTATGAGGGCCACCTTGTTGAGCGGGGTGTCCTCGAGCAGAGCCGTAAGGGTTGGCTGGATACTGACTGGTAAGGCTTCGAACCACAACTCTTTGACTATCTCAGAGTCAGCTGTCATGTTTCCTGCAAGGGATTGCAGGCGCGTGAGGTGGTGGCTCGGCTTAGCATCACCCATAGGGTGACGTGCTAAAAGTGTCCTCAATCGTTCCTCTCTTGATGGGAGGAAATGTCGAAGGATGGCATCCTTAAGACGGTCATAAACGTTTGGAACGTTGGGATTGAGGACAACCTCACGGACAGCGGTTAGGTGATCCCCGGGCAAAGATTCCAAAGCGTAGGCGTATTTCTGCCTTTGATTGGTTATGCGGCGGATCTCAAATTGAGATTCCAGTGCCGCGAACCAGACTTCTGGATCATGGGGGATGAAAGGAACCGGTCGGAAACTGATAACCTGTATCTCGGAGTCTATCATATTTATGTTATTCTTTTCGTTATCTACCATATTAAGTTGCCAAAATATTATATATTGAAAAAAAAATCAATACGAATATATGCAACAGATGTGGATAGATAAATAGACTCACCAGATTGATCTGGTTTGGAGAATTGGCCAAGTTTGACTTGTGCTCGATGGATTGGGTTACCAGCTGTATTGCGTGTTCCAATAACGGCTCACCAGTTGTAGTGCGTGTTCCAATAACGGCTCACCAGTTGTAGTGCGTGTTCCAATAACGGCTCACCAGTTGTAGTGCGTGTTCCAATAACGGCTCACCAGTTGTAGTGCGTGTTCCAATAACGGCTCACCAGTTGTAGTGGATGTCGAGTCGTGGACGGACTATGATCACCACTACTATTCGATTACGCGTACAAATATGACTTGGTTCCCTTGATAGCCCGTAAACAGAAGGCTTTACTAGTCCAGATAAAGTATATTTATTGGCGATCTCGTGGTATCGAAATAATACCGAGACGTGCCAAAGAGTACAGGCGAACAGGCAGTGCGTGAGCAAGTTCGAACCAAACAAGGCGGAGAGCGAAAGCAGAAGTGAAACGGATACAGTTAAACAAATACAGTAAAACAATCTCTGGTACAATTGGTTACAATAATAATAATTGTTTCCGTTATTCCAATCGTGTTCTTATCGAGACTTGCCGGTCACTACAAGGTAATCATTGTAGCCACATTTGTTTCAATAAACCCTCTACCAACTTATATCGTCCGTCTAATTGCTTAATCACTCACTTAAACCACAAGATATACAAATCTACAAATAACTACCAAACTGACTGGAGTCGGTGGAGTCGAGTGGCTAGAATACCACCTACTGGACATTACCGAATACCTGGAGGAAGGAAATCAATCGCTTTATAAAAGCTGGTGATTAAGATTTTTGAGATATTGGATATTGGATATATTGGAAGTTTTTGACCACAAAGGTCAGGTGGGAATTTTGTTTGATTACCAAGCTTACTTATGATTGTTAGTCCGTGTTGTCGGATTATCAGAAGTTGCTGTGTGAGCAATCGAGGGACGTTTCATTCTCGCTTGGCCGCCTTGTACCCTTCATATATCAAAATACCTAACAACCACGCTCGGATAATTGTTACAAAGTCTAGAAAAATCAACCGTCCTTCTAGTTCATTTATTATTGACACGAAAGAAGCCAGGCAGCGTAATTCAGATTCATCAACAGTGAGTTCAGACCTGGATGAAATTTTAAAGGATCAAACACCATCAGCACAGCTTCGACTAGTAGATGCCTATCGTAGAGGTTTTCAATCGTCAACTGACAGTGGGAAGTCATCAAATAAAATGCAGATGTGGAGGACAATTATTATAAAGACTATTCTTTTTGGGGTGGTCTCTTGCTTCACCATAGTGTTTTTAAAAAAGACACTTGGTGGTAAGTTGTTCGTTGCTCACGATAACTGGAATTTCGGTCACTAGGTACGTTCCCGAAATTCTTGGACCAGAATATAGGGTCGTTTGCTGAAAACACTGACGTTAGCTTTAGTGACGTCCAAGGAGTAGTTCTCAGTTTTATTAACCAAAATTTTAGTGTGATGAGGTCAAAAAGGAACTCGTGGATGTCGTTGAATTTCTTAGAAACCCTGAAAAGTTCAATCAGATTGGAGCTAAACTCCCTAAAGGTGTTCTCCTTGTGGGTCCTCCTGGAGTTGGAAAAACCTTACTCGCTAAAGCCGTGTCTGGAGAAGCCCAAGTATGTTAAAACACAATGATTTTCAACATCTTGGACACCATTCTAAATGTTTTACGTTTTCACATTTATCTCTATATTCTTCTCTACAAATAAAAGTATAGTTTAGTGTGACTAAGATATCAGCTTACTTCCTATCCAAAACACTTGGCTGTACAGCTGGTTATATTATCACTTTGTGCCAACTTTGATTGGAAAATCATCAAACAGACGTATAAGTTTAGGGTACATTGACTGGGCGACCAGCTTCCGGAAATTTCGTCAATAATGATACCACATTCCAAATTTATCGTTTCTCAGGGTTTTTCAAATGCTCGTTAGATGGTAAAATTAGGAATAACACAGATGTAGCTAGGATAGTGTATTGTGCAGTCAGTTGAGACTTTGATTGTAAACAAGATAAGAACAAGTACTGTTATAGGGGTTTTATTTATCTAATGTAAGACATTTAAGCGCTGGATATTCGCTTTTCGTCCTCTCAATGTCGTATTTTATTTAATTTGTGTGTGGGCTGCGATACTGCCCGAGTGCCCTGACCGGAGCAGGTGGCTTATTTAGGAGGGCATACGGAGCCTTCAACCTAAAGGTCTAATCCACAAGGCAATGGAGCAACGTAAGGAGATGCAGTCCCATGGTAGCCGGTGACCAACAATTGGTTCATACGCCATTTGTCCCCTCAGGATACTGGAGCCCATGTGCACCATTGGTTTGGAATCAGGGTTTTCCAACTCCTCTAGGTGGACCCTCCATGTCCACCAGCCCGGTTAAAGCGCCGGACATTCGTTTTTCGTCATCTCGATATCGTAAACAACACCTGTGGCACGAGAAGGCAGTGAGTAGGACTTCCCCGACAGAGGCTATATACGCGTGGCCATGTGAGAGCATTTCAAGAGGGAGAGCGAACTCTCGGTAGTACCAAGGCATTTGGGGGAAAAAGTGACAATTACCACTGAATATACTATTCTAGCTTCAATCAAAATCCTAACTAATCACATTCATTTGATAACATTCATTCAATGTCGTAATCAATATCCTGCTGCGAGCAAGCATTGAGTAGGATTTCCCTGGCAGTGGCTATATGTGTGTGGTCATATGGAAGTATTCTGAGAGGGAGAACGGAATCTCCCTACCCTCGACCTTATCAGAGGGCTTTTGTGGCCCACCGTTCTTGTAGTAATCAAGTTCAGTAACCGTACGGAATACTGCAGGTCCGTGGGATACTTCGTGTTAGAAATATGTTCGACTTCCGAAGTAGACAGATAGATTGACAAAATTTATTTCCGGCTGAAAGCATGATTTTCATGCTTAACACACGAAAGTAACAAAACTCTGGGAAAATTAATAGTTCCTTGTGGATTCCTTTCATCAATTCTGAATTACAACTGAGTTATTATCTGACAGGAAAATTATCCTAAGTAATGGCCGAAAATTATGTCGAATGGTCTGAATTAGGTGCGATGACACTAACATACCGCTCCTCGCAATCTTAGACATGGTATTTTTCGATACCTGTCATTTTTTATTCCGTTCCGTTATATTCCATTTACTTTCACTACTGTAGTTGGTTCCATCACTTTGTTCTTGATGTTTCTTTGGTGAGTTCATATGAAGTGTGGAAACTTGAACAGATACACGTCTGTGCTAAGCCGTTTATTCTCCATGTATCTCTTCTTTGTTTGATTCTGCAAGCCAGATAATCACTAGTACATCGTTCTTTTACACTTAAAGTGGAGAGGGCGTAAGTAAGAATGGGTAATTTTTATTAATTACTTGAGATTTCTAAAATCTGAATTTATCTTTTATACAGGTCCCTTTCTTATATGCTTCTGGGAGTAGTTTCGACGAAGTCCTCGTTGGACTAGGAGCTTCTCGTATTCGACAACTTTTCACCACTGCCAAACAGAATTCACCATGTTTGGTATTTATTGATGAAATAGATTCTATCGGGGGAAATCGAACATTTTCTCCTCATCATCCCTTTGCGAATCAGACAATTAACCAGCTTCTCGCAGAAATGGATGGGTTCCAGTCGAAAGAAGGAATTATTGTTTTAGGTGCAACAAATCAAGCAGAAGTCTTAGACAAGGCTTTATTGAGACCTGGTCGTTTTGATGTCCAAATTCATGTATCACCACCAACTTATGAAGTTAGTAAATATTAAACCAGTTTGATACACCTATTTCCATGTTAATGTTGCTATCATTTGTACAGCATAAACTTCTACTCTTATGATAGAATATGGAGATGAAAATGGTCTAGTATGTATTGAGTGGTAAGCGATCATTATTACCAAATAAAATAACGAACACAAAAAGTTTCAACACAACAGCGTCATGACGTTTTATTCCTAAAAAGGCAGTTTCAAAACAGCGTCATTATGCATAAATAAAATACACCGCAATGTGACAAAATACCATCTGCGTAACAAACTTCAATAAACACTGATTATTGAGCAGCACAACTTCAATAATCACTTTAAAACAGGTTACTCTACCGATATACAATCTTTACCGTTAGATGAGCTAGTTTTAGTAACAATTTTCAATTTACATCAAATTGTGATAGGAAGAGATATGTTTTCATTCTAGGTTTCCATCATCAGTAATTATTAGTTTTGGAGAAAAGTTCTAATTTGACATTTCAGACAAATAATACTTTTGTTTTTGAGATTCTGGTTATAACTTGTTCATTAAGACGAATAAAAACTACATTGGTAAATTAATTTTGAATCGCTTCATCGGTTATTATCAATAGGTTACTGTGATCAAAATCGTTTAGGTTTACGATAGCCTAATGTATGAATAAGTAGGTGATTAGCTGCTTGTTCCACCATAGCAAACACCAATACTGTAGGTATCATTACCAAGTTTTGCTTTGATAATTTTGAATAAATTGAGCATTGGGTAGATTATTATAAATTTATTATTTATTTAAAACCCCAACATTGTTATCATCCATCCTTTTTTATTGTAGGGCAGAATAGCTCTTCTAAATCTTTACTTGAAAAAAGTAAAAACAGGCTCAAGTATTGATATAGAAAAGTTGGCCCATGGAACAGTTGGATACACTGGTGCGGATATACAAAATTTGGTTAATCAAGTAAGTTTTTCTGTGTTGATGGTGGTAACCCAAACACTATTTTATTGGGATTTAGAGTGCCTTCTATAAGCTTGTGTACCAGGTAAGAGAACATTTCACATGAATCTCTAAATCAAAGTGAAAGGAATGGGTTCTAACCTCTAATCTAGTAAGTGTAAACCACAAATTAAACTCTTGAGATACTCCTACTCTAAGTTTATTCCTATTTCCTCCAGATCGTCCCTGTTTATCAATGATGCTGCCTAGGTACGTAAAACTTTCCACCTCTCCCATAGCTCCATCAGCCGTGACTTGGTTGGTGCTCTGTGTTGTACTTCAAGATCTTGCTTTTTCCCTTGTGTATGTTGAGGCCTGTTATAGAGACTGCTGCTGCATGCTTATCTCACCAACAGGCATGAGATACTCCTAAATTAACCTGATGAACCAGGTATGCAGATTAGTTTGCGGTACTAGACCAGAAATTTTAAGATGCTGTAATTCAAGATGAGAATTTTGAAAGTGTTATGATGTCCGACATGAATGAAGCTTTAATTGTCTTTCTTGATAACATCAACACACACGTCAACTAACTGTACACTGTTTATAACACTTGAGAGCTACAGTGCTTTCGAGATCAATGTAAGCAAAGTAGGTTGAAACCTAATAATGGTAATCAGAACGCCTTCACCATTTCACTAATTCTGACTCATACTGATGAAACCAATTTAACATTTGGATGTAATTTCACATACTTTTTTGAAGATCAGTTTGTCTGTCAGTCAGTCAGTCATGTGCACACATGTGTATCGGTTCACGTCACCACACCACATCAGCACAGAAAGATCCCAGAATGGTATAAGCAGTTACAGAATCAGTAGTAGTAGAAACAAATAGGGATAGAAAATATATAGTTTAAGGAGAAAATATGGATTAATGCAGTAATAACTTACAAGATAATTTAGAAACTTATGATCTATGGGAAGACAGAGTGAATGCACCTAGGCCATTACGAATGATTCTGGGCCTATATCACTTTGCATAGTCTATAATTTGATATATAAACTGTTCACTTCAAAAAATGATATACTCATGTTCTATTCAGAGTTTCATTATCTTAACTTTTGTTGAATTCGTTTTCACTGTAACCTTTGAAGGACTTATCTATGGCTTTGAGATGTCCTACTAACTAGTCCTACTTTTTTTCATGATTTCAGTTTATTGCAATTTAATAACTATTTACAACTTTTTTCTACTGAGCCAACAACTGTTTTCCCCCTTTCGCTACATAAAATACATTTTGTACAAATCCAATTTATTTCAGGCTGCTATTGCTGCTGCACTACGTAATGATCCTTTTGTTGAAATGCATCATTTATGGGATGCTCGTGATCGATTAATAATGGGACCAGCTAAACGTCGTCCATTGGATGATCAAACTAATCGAGTGTCAGCATTTCATGAGGCTGGTCATGCTTTAGTAGCATTGCTGACTGCGGATAGTATACCATTACACAAAGTATGTAGGTTAATATTTTATTTGAATGTGATTAGTTTTTATCCTGCTTTGTTGTTATAGAGAAAACTCAACCTTTCACTAAAATCCTGAAGCGACCAACGTTAAACCACCATTGAAAACCTGGAAGCACTAAACGGACGTTGCAGCCAAGTGTGGGACTCAGCAGTGCGGGATCATGGTTACGCACTGCTGAGTCCCACACTTGGCTGCAACGTCCGTTCAGTGCTTCCAGGTTTTCAATGGTGGTTTAACGTTGGTCGCTTCAGGATTTCAGTTAAACTCAACAATCTCCACGACCCTACCCTAATTAAAATCAACCTTGTCCATTACACTATCTCAACCATTACACGACTAAGCTAAACACGATTATTATTATTATTATTATTATTATTATTATTATTATTATTATTGTTATTATTAGCTTTATTCAATATTATATTTTTGGTACAATATAGAATTCTCAGCACAAAGTATTTCAACATGTTTCCGTTTCTTACTTCGTCGATGCTGACGATAAGTATTCAGTGATCACCAGTTAGAAGTTAGCAGTCCAGTCAATCGACACTTAAATAATGTACATTCTTTTCGCTGCATATTGCCACCAACCACGATACTGCTGATTAGGCCTTTTGTAACCTTTACAGCGAAAGGTTATGCACTTTTCAGAAACGCACCTGAATAAGTTATGCGATTAATAGCCATAATAATGTATTGAAACAAACAAATTTAGATAAATTGTTGAAATATCTAGATAGTAGGAACAGGTAACCCAGGTATTTAAGCAAACCGCCAATGAGTAAATAAATACTTTGCGTTGATATCTGTATTAGGGAATATAAAGTGTATACACCTACACCATTGTGATCGATTCTGAGCCATGCCATCGATCTATGCTACGTTGAAGCAATACGCACAGGATGCACATATGTAAATCAAGATTAATCAAATTTCAGTCAAAAATATCAATAATGGGAAAATTTCAAATCATTTCAATCTAAATTAATCCTCATTTTCTGTGATGACCATACTATGCCTCTTCTATTTTATTTCTTCCCTGTATATTTTATACATATTGTATTTCATTTTTAATTTAGGTTACAATTATTCCTCGAGGTGAGGCAGGCGGTCTTACTAGTTTTCTACAAGAGAAAGACATAAGTTTTATGACTCGTGCACAATTATTAGCTCAATTAGATGTATTGATGGGTGGTCGAGTTGGTGAAGAATTAGTTTTTGGTGCAGACAAAGTTACCAATGGTGCAGCAGATGATTTTCGAGTAAGTAATTGTATGGATATCATTTCTGTTGAAATGAGGACCTTTTTATTTCAATTGTAAGTTCCCAATTTAAATTAATTTGACTGTCCAAAGCATCATCAAATGCATAATTGGAGAGTCCTAAGTTTCACTAAAACTTAATCTTAGGCAAAGATGGATAGTGGCTGGCAGAGGAATCCAGGACGCGCGTTTCGTTCTCCCTGGGACTCGTCAGTTGGATGTACTTGCATCTGAGTTGATGTTCACTCTGGAACTTGAACCCAGTACCTTTCGCTTCAAACGCCAACGCGTTATCCACTTAGCTACTGAGTCATGATAGCTAAGCTGAGTGGATAACGCGTTGGCGTTTGAAGCGAAAGGTATTGGGTTCGAGTCCCTGAGTGAACATCAACTCTGAGATGCAAGTGCATCCAGCTGTCGAGTCCCAGGGAGAACGAAACGCGCGTCCTGGACTTCTCTGCTAGCCACTATCCATCTTTGCCTATATTGCTTGTGAATTAAGGCTATATCGAGGCAATACGCACAGTATGCACATATGAAAATTAGAGACTGACCAGTTGCAGTCCTAACAAATCGATGGGAAGTTCCAAACAAACAATACCAAGCGAACTTTTAATCTTAGTTTTCATTGAAAATTTTAGAGATATTCTCATTGGGTTAACATTTCTAGCTTTAGTTCATTCATGACATTTCGCGATTTTCATCTGTTGTTATCGGTAATATCATGACCTGCTTCAGTCTGGGCACCTGGGCAGTATCACAGCCCTTACACAAATCGAATGAGATTTGTGAGGCGCATATGTATCTGGTGCTTCCTTGTACCAATATTTATGTGTTTAAATAAATAAATAAATAATATCATTGGACACCAACTTAGTGGTGTGAAAACTAGACGCTTTCTATGAACGGTGTAAGCTCTTGGTCTGATGCTCGCTAGGGTCATAAATGCATACTCCTTAGGAGTCCCATGGAAGAAGAGAAAAGTCTTTCATTATTTTTTGATAGTCAGTAATTTCTTAGCTTCAACCAGTCTGTCATGTTCACGTTCAGATTAGACTAACCCTACAAACTCTTTATACTATTAATAATTGTATGTTCACTAAGGAATAACTTCAATAGGGGATTACCGAAATTCTGGGAAGAAGGCATAATCAGTCCAGTTCAATCATGTAGGATTTAAGACATAAGAAGACGGTTGTGCAATGTAAATCAATTGAAGTTAGAAACATACGCCACTGGATGCTAACTCGACAACATAAATTTCAAACTCTCTCTGTAAGACCTTGTGGTGGTCAGTATTCAATATAATCCTCAAACTTCGTATACAGTTCGTCCTGATGAATGTCACTAGATAACGCCTCAACAGTGAAGTGTTGATTACGTTTCTTATTGCACCATGCACAGATCGCCAAAATTACGGGTGTACTAAGCAAGCATGAAAGAGTAGGGCCGAAAAGCAAGCGGGCAACTCAATGTGAACAGGATTAAAATGTACATATATATACATAGGGAAATAAATGAATGATCGAATCAATTAAGCGGTTAATAGTAAGGCTAACAGAATGAATATATTCGTAGGCAGTAAACAGTGTTCAAGCATACATATTCATACAAGTGCAATAATAATAAAGGTACAATGATATAGATAAGCTGTTATTGTACGAATGTCTCTGTTCGTTAAATAAGTTAACAAAAGGGCTTAACCAAATTAAATGTGAAAAAACTCAAATGTACATGACTGCCATAAAGGGGTTGTCCTAGTTTCACTTTCCAGTGGGATCATGGATACTCACTGCTCAGGAGTCCCATACTAGGCTAACACCTACCTTACCATAAGATTTCCATTCTGAAGTTTATTTCTACTTTGTAAATTTAATTACTTTCTTCCCTTATTCATTATCTGGTTGGATTGTCTCATCAAATTTGTTTTTTACCTTCAATAGAAAGCAACAATTTTAGCTCAAAATATGGTGAAACGCTTCGGTTTTTCAAGTAAAATTGGACCAAGAGTTATACCAGATACTCAGGATGAACAACTTGGTGAAGCTACACGTGACCTAATCGATAAGGAAGTTGACCAATTACTCAATGATTCTTTAACTCGTGTACGTACTTTACTATCTAGTCAAAGTAAACAACATAAACTTCTAGCTGAAGCATTACTTCATTTTGAAACATTGACCAAAGATGAAGTATTAGCAGTATTAGCTGGTAAAATGAAACCTCCAAAAACTCAATCAGTAACATCAAAATCAACAACTCTTCTACCACAGTTAGGTCCTTCAACATCACCTGAAATTCACGTATAACTGTTTCATTAATCATTGTACATCTTGTTGATTTTATTTCGTTTTTTTTGTCCATTCAAGGATACTTTACACACATATACACACACAAACCATTATTTTCCTGAAACTTGTCAGCTCATTATAAAAAAATTCTAAGTCTTCATTCAGTTCTCTTTTTTCTTTTCATTTTAATCGATGTATTTAGTTATTCTTCTATCATTTTCTAAATTTAATTTACTCCGTTATACTTTCACCCTTTAACTCCTTTCACTTCCCAGAGATAGAGAGCGAGAGAAAAAAGTATTCTAACTGTACCCAATGAAAGTTATATGTGCGTATATGTAATTATATTACGTTTTATGCTTTATAAATGGAACAAAAAAATGATATTTAACTGAAATGTAAATGTGTAATAAGTGATAAAGCCGTAATTTACTTGTTCACTTGATCGACATCTAACTTTATAGGCAATATAACCACGTATTGTGATTGTTCAAATTTGTTGAGCAACTGATGTTTAAAAAGATAACCTCATTACTTTTATAATCGTTGTGATATATAATTAAACAGGTTTTATGAATTGATGATCAAAGTCATTATATCTAATCATTGCTCACTTTAGATCGTTATGTTGATTATATACTAGATTGCTCGAAACCCTGAAAAGATTGACTCGTGGGGAGCAGGCTGGTTTTTGTTCCTGTTCAGAATGTATTGATCATTTCTCCACACTCCTCAAAATGTTGGAACACTGTCATCCTATAGCAGTCGAACAAACGTGTTTCTTGATAACAGGGCCGCTTTCAATTCACAACGAAATCATCCAGCTCAAAGAACAAAACTCCATCAAAATCATTCACCTGGGCTACAAATTTTCATCATCATAAGACGGTTCTGGCCAACTGTTACCTTCACTAATAATACCAAATATCCCATCTAAAATTCCTCTAAGACTGATTGATCCACATATAATAGTTTGCTTAAAATTCCTACAAGATAAATGGTGTTGTACCATCTCTAATCCTTATTAAATATTACTCCAAATGGGGTCTTGTGGAGATCGTAGTACTTAAACAGCTGAATTCATAAGTTAATCTAAGCTAGACCAATACTGGAAACCTGAAAGCACTGAATGGTCGTTCCGTCCTAGTATGGGACTCCTCAGCAGTGCGTATCCGCTAGGACAAAACAGCCGTCCTGTACTTCCAGGTTTTCAATAGTGGTCTAGATTAGATTGACTCATGAATCCAACTGTTAAAATTATTCAAATCATATGCTCACTAGTGACTGACTTCGAGAAATAAATCCTAGAGCTCTAGTGAGAAGCACTGACCAGTGGAGTTCAAACCACGTCTGTTGTGAGATATCAACTCACTGAAGACAATCGGTGAACGGTTACTCAACTTCGTGGATTGGTTAGAGTTAGACATTAACACCATCGGATGCCAGCTCAGTGGTCTAGTGACTAAGTGCTCTGGTGTGGGACCGGTAGGTCCTGGGTTCGAATCCCGTAAGGCGAGGTCGTAGATGCGCACTGCTGAGGAGTCCCATAATAGGACGAGTTGGCCGCCCAGTGCTTCCAGGTTTTCCACGGTGGTCTAGCTTCAATTGATCTACGCTTTCAACTGTGACAATGGACAAAAGTTAATCATTCCAATAATTTCTTCCATTTTATTTGATTAAATCATTCTATCCATCACGATATAAGTTGAGAAAAATAACCCATAGTAAAACAAAATGTTTTTGTTCATTCACATTTTTTTTTCATAAATAACTTTCAAGTATCATTTAAACAAGATCACTACGTTGATTTTTTATCTGTGAACAATCATCCATTGGATGGTGACTAATTTTGTTTAGTTTACAATGTTCAATAGTTTTATGATCAGCTGATTTTCTATCAGAAAAGAGTTGACTAGTTGCTTCATTTTCTACACTTTCAATCTTATCGGCATGATCTTGTTTAACTGTTTGACTCCTGGTTTCATTTGTGAATGTTAAATTTTTTAAATTTGGCATCTTATCATTTTTGATAATGTTCATTGAAGGTGTCTTTGTTTCAATGGATAATTGAGATGGTGGTTGTTTTAATTTTGACTGCTGAAATTGTTTCTCAACTGTGTTTTGATCAGTGTTGTTAGTTATCGTTTCTTCACAAACTACAGTACTTGTACATGGAATAAAATTAGGATTTAATTGTTGACTCGTCTGAAATATTATAAAAAAAACGATGCGTAAATTGTTTGGAACTAAAAATAATGCAGTGTAAAACAAGTCTTCACATAGAGATCATTCATTAAAGGTAACATTGAAAGGTGAAACGCGATAGGGCTCATAAATTGACAGCCTCAGAATTACTAGCCTCAACATCATTTTGGTTAGGGAACAAAGTGTTGAGAAAAGTTACTCGGTGATTCAACTAAACCCAATATCTGGTTACTTAGTCCACACACGTACTTCTAAATTCATTATTCACACATCCAGGCAACTAAGTTTAAGAAGGTTCTCCAACTAATCTGAACCTGTAGAAAAATCAACATTGAATCAAACATTTAACCATAATCTTGATAGGAACTATATGTTAACTAGTGACTAGCTTCAAGTTGGAATTCTCGTGGAGAATAATAATTTCTGAGGTCAATTATGTTGGGTATATGTTAGCTGAATATAGATTGAATTATTACATGCTGACTGCCTACTTCTTATCCAATCAGCGCTAGCGAGTACTTAGAGAAGACTTTAGAATCTTATGTAAAAACTATAAATATACTAATGTTTCTCTTATTAGGACTCCTACTTCTATCCAACCATTTTATTTGGAATATAATTAAGTTCCTGATCATCCGTGTTGCGATTTGGGGACTTGTCGAGTGAAAAGGTGTCTAAGAATACTAAGTAATAGGAGCAGCTGGATCGTGATAAGAGAAAATATAACAGTATGAGAGAGTCATCACCTGCTCTTTGACTTTTCGTGATCCTCCATTTGGTTCTATTCCAAGATGAATTAATAATATCAATGATGAGTTTTTAATTAGAAAGTTCGTTACTTCGATTTACACTACACTAATCACGTTTGACATAATACATATCAAATTATTTACTCCACTCAGCAATACCCGTTTATAAAAGTACAATATTGTAAAAATCCAGAACCAATATCATCTAGAGTATTGAATAACTGCTTCAAAATAATCTGAGATTTTTCATTATTTTTAGTCTTCAGACATAAACACATGGGTGAATCTCAACCCATGATGAATTCTGACAGAAGATAAGCGATTTCAATTTGATATGTTTATTTCAAAATACAATAGAATTTTGAGACTAACTTACTACATCAGATACTGAAGTTTCTTGGTCTAAAACTGTAGTTGATTTTCTTTGCTTTTTCTCATCTAAATCAATTGATGAATTTATTGAAGTCTTGTTCACGATTACTTCTTCATTTTCAAAAGCTGGATTATCTACTGGACCAATTATACCACCAATACTAGTACTACTAGGTAATAAAGTTTTGTCAAAATCACTTTTATTAATTCCAGTAGAAGTTGTGATTTTTCTATGAACTGGCTGTTTTATATCACTAAACAATGGTTTCGATTGTGTCGACTTGTTTTCATTAATACTAATATTTGCTCGTTTTATTGATTCTTTAGATTTCTTACCACGTACCATTTCTTGTATTTCTGAAAGTTGATAAACTTCTCGGCCACGTCTTAGTTTGGACACTACAGATTTTTGGAAAAAAAAACAGTACAATTCGTGAGACAACAGTTCTCAGTTTTCACAAGGGGGGTTTTGTGGAGATTTTAGTAATTTTATATAGTTAAGATCACGAGTCAATTGAAGCTAGACCACCATGGAAAACTTGGAAGCACTGGACGACCGTTTCGTCCTATTGTGGGACTCCTCAACAGTGCGTATCCGGTTAAGTGCTCTGGCGCGAGGCTGGTAGGTCCTAGGTCTGAGTCCCTCGAGGCGAGGTCGTGGATGCGCACTGCTGAGGAGCTCCACAATAGTACGAGTTGGCCGTCCAGTGTTTCTCGGTTTTCCACGGTGGTCTAGTTTCAATTGACTCATGATCTCAACTATATAAAGTTCTCAGTTTTATCAAATAATCTTTACAAGTTTTAAAGTAATCAATGACCGAACAATAATCAATCTCATGTTGTCCAGGTTTCAGTAAAGAATGAATTCTATCAAAAGATTAGATCTCCATAACAAGGCTATAACATGGCATTATTATACATTGTTCTAGGTTTTGAAGAAGTTGGATAAAAACTCCACAAAACCATGGATCCAGATATTAGACTAGTCAGTTATTATCAGTAAAAACAACTCAAAATCTCAAGTGAACTGATACACCTGTCACTAA
The DNA here is from genome assembly GCA_944470415.2 of Schistosoma rodhaini. Lineage (NCBI taxonomy): Eukaryota > Metazoa > Platyhelminthes > Trematoda > Strigeidida > Schistosomatidae > Schistosoma > Schistosoma rodhaini. The sequence continues at coordinate 4,748,951 of OX104039.1, forward strand.
CTGTGCTACTAGATGATGCTAGTCCTATCCTCCGATGAAAAACGTTATCAAAATTTCTTGGTGATGGGACCACATAAACTTTCAGAGCAGTCAGCCACATGGCCTCAACATTAGCCCATTAGAGCACGCATAAAACTATAAAATACTGGAATATTAATGCAACTTGCTAAGTGAACTCACATGCTTAAGGATAACCTAGTTCAATCTTTCTAACATACGCATTTCTTCCACATGAAAGTTTATCTTTCAACATTTAGACATTGTTCTTTTAAACTGCTCTTCACGCCTCATCGGCATATAAGTTACAAATGAGATCGATTTTTAAGTGAATCTTTTTAGAACAAAAGTCAAAGGACAATTTTTCTTAAAAATGAGTACATAGTTTCATTCCTGACAATTTGCCCAAATAGTTTTCTCATATAACTCCGTCTATAGCCCCTCCGAGGGCTACTGCCTATCTCAAGCCCGGATAAAGGAGGAGGGTTGGGCATAGGGTTAGTGACCCCATCCCATAGAAAAGTAACTCGCTAAAAAATCGCCAACCAGTAAGTAAGTCTTCTTATATATCAGTTCAACAAAACCATTTTAAAAATGACAGTCAAAAGAATCACATGTAGCACAAAATAAGTACAATGAGATTTTACAAATCCCTCCCACCGGCTGAAATCAATGTCTAAGGAATATTTCTAATTCTGCATCACTTAGTAACAAGTAAAGCTAACAATTTAAACGACTAAAACTATCAGATTCTTAAACTGAACGAAACACAATTTCCTAAGAGACAGTCAAAAAACGTTCTATTTGAAGAAGTCTGCAATAATGGAGAATTTCAAATAGTCAGTTGGTGCAATTCAACTGTTAAATATCAACAGTGTCATTGGGCAAACTTTGAATATGCATATGAATCATCATTAGTAGAAAATTCAGGTGCATTATGATGCATATTGGTCACCAAGGTTCAGATACATACATAGTGAATAATAGTGAGCAACCTGTTATTCAGGTACACACTAATTTAGGATCCATTCTCAGTGAAGACTTGAAAACTACTGCACACTCCCTTGCGATAACAAGTAAAAGTTTCAGATCCGTCTGGTTAATATGTAGAACCTTTAGCCACGTAGGTCTCAAGATCTTTACGACTTTGTACACAGTATTTATTTGTCCTAAACTTGAATATTGCACAGAAGTACCTATCTTATGCCTAAATGGACAGGGAACTGTTGGAAAAGGTTCAAAGAACCTCAATTGAGTTGATCTACTGAATCTCAAATCTACCGTCTGACAAGGGACTGGCCGATCTAAATATGGTTTTCTCGTAATAAAGAAGGACTAGAAGTTACTTCTTCATTCTATTTAAATTACTAAATAATGACTTCGTAGCTGATATAACCTCAATTTTCCTATATTTCAAAACAGAATTTACGAGAACACTAAAAATGTTCGCAAGCCCAGATCAAATTACTTGTCAACTGATTATTGAATTCCCCATTAGATCATCAACGAGTGGAACTTCTTACCTCAACGCATGGTTGAAACTCCATCAGTCTTTACATTCAAAATAAAGTTGGATTTTAGTGGCCCTATACTTGACTCCAGTTGAATCGTATGAATGATTGTTATTAAAATATCCATGTCGCTAATCCTCGCATAGAATTATTGACTTGAGTCAAGTTGGTGAATAACGGAATCAAAATAAGTCAAATACGAAAAGAGACTTCAAGTACGTACAGTTCATACAATCATTGTTCTAGACAGACGATAAAAGAAACGAAGCAAAGAGAAGAGAATGAAGCGAAACGAAATGATGTGCGGTAGAGAAGGCAAGTGAACCAAATTGATTTAACCAAGCGTGAATCGATATTTATAGTCAGGCAAAAATAAGTTACAGGCTTGTGAAGAGTAAGATAAGAAATGCACATACTACGCTTACACAAAAAACAGTCAAGTTGATAAGCGAATAATTAACAAGGTCAAAATATGACTCAAAAACAATGAATAAATCGATCTGTCCGGAAGCTAGAATAAGCTGTGTGGACTTGAAATAGCAATCGACGCTACAGGATCAACTGAGAGACCCTATATACAGGATTAAAACAGGGCACCTAGCCTCCTATTCTTCTCAAACTGAAGGTAAAACCAAACTGCGACCTTTGATTAATTGGAGTTAATATTATTGGTATTATAAAAAAACATAGATTCAGTTTGTCTTTCTATCAAAATACCTTTAATTATTTCTCAGTGGTTCAACTTTTATTCCTTTTGGTGACCATTACGAAAATGAACGTGACAGTAGTAAAAAAATCAGGCTTAAAACCTGAGATAAGAAAAGTTTAACTTACAAATAACCGTCGTTTTTGATCCCGCATAACTGTTCATGACCAGCTAGATTATAATTTATTATATTAGTTTAATTTGACCCCGTTGTAAATAAGAAGATATGTGTTTGATTAGCTGTTCAACTCTTTAAGTACAACAAGTTTATCTAACAAATTATTAACCATCGACATTTCACTATGTAGTCTGTTCAATAAACTTGAAAATAGAGGTCATAAAAACTTGATTCCATCTATTACATCTATTTTGAATAATGTTTTCTGGTTGGCTTTGTTTAGCGAGTTGGTTTTCTACGGGATGAGGTCGCTAACCCCATGCCCAACCTCCCTCCTTTACCCGGGCTTAGGACCGGCAGTAGCCCCCGGGGGAGCTACAGGCGGCAGCAGTAGGCCTCAATATAAATAAAGGGAAAAGCAAGACTCTCTGATACAATACAACATGAACCAATCGAAGTACACTTGACAGAGAAGCTTTAGAGGATGTGGAAACGTTTACATATCTGGGCAGCATCATTGACGAACACGGTGGATCAGATGCAAATGTGAGGGCGAGGATCGGCAAAGCAAGAGCAGCATATCTACAACTGAAGAGCATCTGGAACTCAAAACAATTGTCAAACAACACCAAGATCAGAATTTTCAATACAAATATCAAAACAGTTCTACTGTATGGAGCAGAGACGTGGAGAACTACAAAAGCCATCATCCAGAAGATACAAGTGTTTATTAACAGCTGTCTACGCAAGATACTTAGGATCCGATGGCCGGACACTATCAGCAACAAGTTACTGTGGGAGACAACAAACCAGAATCCAGCGGAGGAATAAATCAGGAAGAAGCGCTGGAAGTGGATTGGGCACACCTTGAAGAAATCACCTGATTGCGTCACAAGACAAGCCCTAACATGGAATCCTGAAGGTCAAAAGAGAAGAGGAAGACCAAAGAACACATTATGCCGAGAAATAGAGACAGACATGAGAAGAATGAACAAAAACTGGATAGAACTAGAAAAGAAGGCCCAGGACAGAGTGGGTTGGAGAATGCTGGCCGGCTACCTATGCTCCATTGGGAGTAACAGGCGTAAGTAAGTAAAGTAAGTAATTACATCTATTTTATTCCTTCCAAAATATTCATTATATGTGAAAACACACTCATACTATCTTCATTTTCATTGTTTGAAATATCATTGAAAAGCTATAGAAGTTTAACTATTCAACTACTTCGTTGCTTCCTGTTTTATTATTTCAGCATTGTCTCAGCACTAACACGTTAGAGCATTTTTCCATTTAGAACAGTATAATTGATCGATTGATTAGAAATGATTAATGCTTAAATACAATGTCATTAGTTGATTGTTCATTTATATCCGTAACTAACACCAACATTAGTTCAGTGTATGTTTTTTTTTTTAGTTCTCAGATTCTATCCTCTCTGTTGTAAAACATTAAAACCCTTACCTAAGGCTAAAAAAAAAAGAGTTTATAATAACTAAATCACTTAATAGATTTACCTGTTTTATGATAAGCTGGTATTTTCATTCCATTTGATTTAAGTATATCTAATAATTCATGTCGAAATGCGCTTATATCACCTTTAATTTCACTTAAATCATCTGCAGTAACAATATCATTTTCACTTGAACGTAATTTTTGCATAAGATAACGTTTAGTTAATTCATGCATTACATTTTGATAACGTGTTTCACATTCTTTAACTTGTTTTATACGTAACTATTAAATGAAGAAGAAAATAAACATTTAAATGTAAATAGATAAACCATTAGGTGTCAAATCAATGGTTTGAAAATTCTAATTACCCGTTATGAAACCTGAATGTTCTGAACTGGATCTAGGTATTGTCGTGGGTGTCTACTGCCAAATAGTTTCATAACAGTTGATATTCAGGGATTCCTGGTTATCTTTTGTTGTCTAAATAAAATCAATCAATGACGAAAACTGTGAAATTTAGAAAATCTGCTGTATGCATGATAAAATTGATGGCTGAATGAGAACAGAATGTTAGAGATATGGCAAGATTCAAATAAGAAGGTCAATCAATTGCAGTGCGAAATTCAAACGTTGATTATCCTTATTTTAGATTACAAATGACAAGAGATATCTCTAAAAAAAAGTTCAGTGTAGCCTACATATCAATCATTCACACTAAAATGTTACAATCATAAACAATGATTCAAATTTAATTATTTAAATGTGTCTCGCTTTTTCAGCAGGTAGCTTACAAGCGCTTAGTTCAAGGCCCATCCCATGAGTCCAGTTTTCTGTTAGCTTTCGGAGATCACTCTCGTAATTGTCTGGATCGCCTCTAAATGTATAAAATCATCATATAAAGTAATAATATTATTGTTCTGTAGTGACCTGCTTTTCCCGACGAGAACACGATTGGAATAATGGAGAAAATTATTATAGCCAATTGTACCAGTGATTGTTTTGTCGTACTCGTTGTTGTTTAACTGTATCAAAGTCACTTCTCGTTCCGCTATCCATCTTTTTGGTTCGAACTTTCTTGCGCTCTGCCCTTATTGACTGTACTCGTTGGCACGTCTCGGTATTATTTTGATACCACGAGATCGCCAATAAATATACTCTATCTGGACCAGTTACAGTCTTCTGGTTTGCGAGTTATCAAAGGGACCAAGTCGTTTCAGGGCGCGTGATCATAGTCAAACGCGACTCGACGACATCTACAGTTCTAACCACTTAAATATTCTTACTGACAAGAGCACTTGATAATACAATATTACCCGCTCCTCATTTGTATTTATCGCGGTACTTGTAGTAGATATTCAAAGCGTATTTACGATTTGCTTCAAATATTGCAGTTTCGAACTTTCTTATAACTGATCATTAATATCTCACTGTTCATTGTCCTTGATTTCTTCCTAACCTAATTCCCTTTTGTGTTATACACTGTTACTCACTAATATTAAGTAGCATTATTTTCACTCCGTTTTTGAACACGTTTTGTAATGTGAATTTCAGAAGCATCTACATGTATTTATGGTAATTAACATAGTTCATTATTCTAATATTATACCATAACATTTTACATTCATTTTATATGTTCACTGAACACCAACTTATTCGTAACAACTTTCATACATAGCCACTTGCTTGTGCAATGGGGTGAAGTTTAAATACATTTAGTATTGTTTGTTTGAATCTTCCCATTGATGTTTAGGAGTGCAACTGGTCAATCTCTTATTGGCATATGTGCATACTATGCGTATTGCCTTGATATAGCCTTAATTCACAAGCATGGTAAGCAAAGATGGATAGTGGATAGCAGTGGAATCTAGGTCGCACGTTTCGTCTTATTTGAGACTCGTCAGCTGGATGTACCTGCATCTCAGAGTTGATGTTCACTCTGGGACATCGTACATATGGCAATTAAAGACTGACCAGTTACAGTCCTAAACATCAATGGGAAGATTCAAACAAACAATACTAAATGAATTTCATACATAGTTCTCGTTGCAATTTGCTCTTTGCCATACTTGTAAATTATTAAGACATCAGTTTGTTGAAATTCAGTTACAAATTATCAATATTCAGGTAAAAAGGGTTTAAATGAACTGAGAACCGGTCAAGGTTGAAATGTTCTCACATCAGATTTCAAATTTTCTCACAATGAATACTTAGTCAATCCAACAGTAAAGCAGTTCTAAACATTGTTACAGAAAGATGTAATGCAACAAATATGAATGTAAATCTTCAATGAATAGTAATCGAAACGCCAAAATCCTCGGTAATTATATTTTCTTCATATTCACAAATTTAATGTGTAATCAGATGGTATCATAGTGCATCTGAGACATATTTATAGGTTTCATCAATAGAATTCGGAGAAGAAACAAGATCCTGTGTGTCACAGTTAACCACGATCGATAACAATGATCTAACTGATAATATTTAGGATAAACGCCTACCACTTAAAGCTCATTTCGACCGCATAACGGTTATTCTTTGATTAAATACCAACGGTTAAATCTTAAATTTTTTGAAGCATAACTAGCTTTCTGGTTGATTCATTTTTATCGTGTTTTTATTACTGTCCAGTATGTGTACGCCAATTACTCCATCTTCGTAATTGATTGTATTATTGTACGTTTTTTGACAGACTGTACTTAATTTATGTCTTAGTAGAGGATTATTAGTTGCTCATATATATGTATCCTTCATCCATTTTGATTATAGCTTTGCCAAAATTGTGCGTACGATAGTTTAGGCAAACGTTTATGAAATTTATCTGTGGACAAATTGAATTCCATAGTCATGTAGTTTGTCATTTACAAAATAAAACCCAAAAAGTACATTTACTTTGTATCCACCAGTATTTTTGAGCATATTTTTTCAGGAAACATAAGGTAGAAGTGAACATGTATGGAATATTTCATGGATGGGAAAATCACAATACGAGGAAAGCATCAAATTGTATGTTGATGCGTATGCTACAACAGTCAGGTGTAGTGGCAGCATGATATATTTAAGAAAACAATAAAAATCAGAAATGATGAAATATAAAACGCACTTGGCTGCTTTTTCCGGTCTATTGGTTAGCGAGTTAGGAAAAGGCGAATTCTCAGTCGGCTGTCGATCGACTAGACAAATATAACATTAGTTACTGCTTAGTGATAATCAACTACAAATATCCCGGTATTGCAAGAGATCAACCGCTGCCTAAATAGCTCAGTGGTAACGTCTCAGAACGTATATCCAGATGATGAGGATTTAAAGTTAGCAACGAAAGTTAGTTAACTCATAATTAGAGGTACGCCTTGGTGACGAGTCGCAACTATCACGAAACCTATGTCAAACAGAACTTCTTCACCGTGATACCAGTAGATTCTAAGTTTGTTGACTGTAGTGATCATGGGTTCACTTTGCTGAAGAGTTTCACATCATAACAAAATAGCAATCTCAACTGATATCCTTATCTTCAAGTATCAGCAACAGCCTTCTATGAGAGAAGACAAACCAGCTTCCAGCTTAAGAGGAATTTAGGAAAAAAACTTTGGAAGTGGATAGAACATACATTAAAGAAATCACCAATTTGTATTACAAGGCAATCTCTAACTTAGAATCCAGAAGAGAAGCAGAAAAGTGTAAGGCCAAAGAACACATTACGCTGGGAAATAGAAGCAGATATGAAAAAGGATGAATGGTAACTGGAAAAAAAAAACTAGAAAGGATTGCCTAGGATATAGTTGGATGGAGAATGCTGGTATTTGGCATATGATCCTCCACGAGAGGTAACAGGCGTAAGTAAGTAAGTAAGTAAGTAACTAAGTAAATAACATTTTGTTACATAAAGTTTGTTTATATAAAATTAGATTTTATCAAAAATGAATATAAACTTACTCGAATTGTTTCCCAATCATTACGATGTAATTGTTTCTTATTAGAACAATTTAAAAATAAATTTTTAATTGTATTTAACATATACATAAATGTTTTTGGTGTAGGTATTATATTAAATGGTACTGGTACAGTACAACCTTCACCAAAATAACTAATCCATAATTTAGATCTAGCAAATTTCCATTCAATATCAACTTGACCCTATTATATTATAGAAATAATAAATACAGGAACATAATTTAATAAATTAATTATAAAGATTGAAGATAAATAATCAATAAAATTGGACTGATTATCAGAAGGGGGAGTTTTGTGGAGATTTTTTAGTAATTTTATATAGTTAAAATCATGAGTTAATTGAAACTAGACCAACATGGAAAATCTGGAAGTACTGGACGGTTGTTTTGTCCTAATGTAGGACTTCTCAGCAGTGCGCATATACGATCCCGCCTCGTGAGATTCGAACCCAAGACCTACCAATCTCGCGCCAGAGCACTTAACCGATAGACCACTGAGCTGACCACAATTCAACGGTATTAATGTCTAACTTCAACCGATCCATGAAATTGATCAACCATTTAACAATGTTATCAGTTAGTTGATATCTTCCAACAGACCTGGTTGAACTCCACTGATCACTGCTTCTCACTAGAACTCCAGGAAATACCTTATGGAGCCAGTCACTAGTGTGTACATTATCATATATGTTTTTAGCTTACATCTATCACATACGTGGGTCATGGTTTTTTTTGCATTGCTCTTATTGTAACCTTTCATTTGATTTATGAACTGTTGTTATACCTTTTCCATTTCCTAACCTATTATTAATTACTCATGAAGTGATTAGTTTAGTCACACAAATGTCTGAAAGTTAGGCTTGTTTATCAGTTTACATAATATCCATCATATCACATCTCCCACGTAATGGTTTGAAATTGTTCCTTAATAATATTAATCGACACTCCTGTAGGTTTAATCACTTTACCTTGTAATCTTGTAACCTATGGAGTTTGTGCAATTACAGTGATATTGTAAAATCTGAACTTCTTTTCCATCTCTATATGAACATAGTATGAAGGTATAGCATCCACTATATGCCACTATTTCACCATTTCTGACTCAATACATCAAGGTTTTTTTTTGATGTAACTGGTATTGATACAGTTTTCCTGAAAGACTTGTCTTTAATAACTGTTGATATAAGTTATAGTATACAATAATAATCGAGAGTCCCACTGGCTAATGATGTCAACATTGAACAACTACTTGAGATAATGACAAGTCTTGAGAGAATTAAATATTTAATCATTATCCTATTACATCCATTATACACAAGTTTAGAATTCTCAGTGTAAAAGTTTGCACTGATATGTAGATATCCATCTAACCAGCCTTAACTAGGACGAAACGCGCTTTCTGATTCCTAACATAGCCACAATCCACCTATTTTATAAAATGTATCGAAAAACGGCTACATCCGCTCAGAGACTGATATATGTAATCCTGAATAGAAGTAACGGGAAATCACAAAACCCTACTGATTACTATTACATATTTTCAAGACACCGGTATAATGAGAACCAATTTAAAAACATTTATTGAAAAAAAAACCCACGGAACTTCACTAATGATCTTTTCATAACGAATTATTCAAATGATTGTTAAAAACCAACCAGAAAACAATTAGTTACATTTTGACCAATGTAGTTAAGTATTAAAACATGCATCTTATACAGGGATTGATGGAAAAAAAATGATCGTACTAAGTAGACTAGTGAGAAACATTAGTAATTGAAAATGAATAGCAGTTAATGAATTAAAACCACTTATAAAATATGTTTTTGGATGATCACAATTTATCTGTTTGTTTAAATGAAATCCGTCCCGGTACTAAGTGACAAGCACTGAGAATTGTTATGACAAAATTTATATTTTCAAGTCTTATGATCAGCTACAAATAGCCTAAATTTACGTTCGTGATAGTACTACAAAAATTCGAAGATCTTGTACTCGATTAAGTGTTGTTCAAACCGACTTTAGAAACAAGAATGAACGAATTAACTAGGTAAAGTTGATTAATATTTATATTTTGAAGATGAAGTTGTAGTGATCTACTTTTATGAAGAGAACGCAATTAGTGTGATGAAAATATTTATGATTATAACCAACTGTACCAGTGATTATTTTACTGTGCCTTTTAGTTTAATTGTACTAAAAACACACTTTTTCCATTGTTTGTGACCTTGAACTTACTCACGTACGGACGGTGGTTTCACCTGTAAACTTTGGCACGATCTCGATATTATTTCGATACTATGAGATCACCAACAAATATATCCTAACTACAATCTACAACTGTCCTTCTAATATTTATCCTACTGAGGGATTAAACCTAGTAATTGGCATGTAAGTGGTCTGTAGTAGTGATCATAGTCAACTGCGACTTGACATTTATACAAAGTAATTTAAAGATGGAGGTGAAGTTATAAATGATAATAAGGAGACGATGAATAAGAAATTGATAAGAAGCGGATGATAAACAAGGCACCAAAGTGACGAAAACTTAAAGTTAGAGTCGTAAGCGAATATTAGTGAGATTTTTTGTTTCAAATAAGGAAATATAGTAAAGACAGTGTAATTGCTAACCGATAAACGACTTAACTATCTTATCATAGTAACCAGAAGTTTATCACACTTTCTGTATATAAAGTTCGGGCCGGAAGCTCATGATTGTAATGACCTCTGCAAAGCGGAGTAAAAGGAATGTCCACTTCTTGTTAATTATCTGAAAAGTATTTGTGATATCTATGTTGTGTCCACTATCCATTAAAATGCTAGTAATCATAATTGTAAATAATTTACTTTCTCTCAAACCCAACTTACAGGGAATATAGGTGGAAAACCTTGTAGGTTCCCTCTTTTCAGTGCTTCCTATGTACTTGTTTCTACAAGTACATGTATATACATAAATAAATTTAAAGGTGATCTCAGAAAAGCGTTGATCTACTTTTTATTGATTCCAGAAACATATGGTGTTATACAATGAAAATAGTTGGACAACAGGGAAGCTTCTTTCTATCACTTCTTTAATCTTTTTGTTCGTTCTACTTGAAACCTCTTCCTTCATGTTAGTCTGCGAACCTTGTTTTTTTTTTCGTATTCACTTGGTGTTGTTTAATTTTATCTTCCCATTGTTATTTGGGACTACAATTGATCAGTCTCCGGTTGGTATATGTTCATCCTGTGCGGACTGCCTCGATATTGACTGAAGTCACAAGATTTATGAAAAAAGATAGATAGTGGTTAACAGTGGAATTCAGGACACAGGTTCCATCCTATTTGGGACACGTCAGCTGGATGTACCTATTCCTCAGAGTTTATTTATCACTGTGGGATTCGAACCCAGTACCTTTGATCAATTGTAGTCCTAAATAACAATGGGAAGATACAAGTAAACAACACCCCCCATATATATTATACATACAACGTGTAATTACAACTTACTACAATTTGTTCATATGAATTATTCATCATAGCGATCAGCATATTCAGTAAGACGATGAAAGCAATATATGAGTAGGTGCCAAATGTTAGTTTACCTGATTACATATTAAAAAAAAGCGGGATACATGATTTAGAGGGAATGATGGAGGTAAATGTTTTCGCCTCCTGCACTTGCGAACAAATTTCACAAAACGATTTATACTACTATAAGTAGACAAAAGTCTAGAGTTTTATTTATCAGCAAATGAATGTTATGGCAAGTGATAAAACCTTTTTGAAAATGTCTAAGATAGTTCACTCTGAGAATCTACATATTTTGACTGGTGTAGTAGAAATAATGTATCGCAATGACTAGTTTTTTAACAGTCACATAAGTAAAATAAAAACTAAGCGATCATTCAGTCTTAATCAGTATCCGTTTTGTGAAATCTATAGTATTGATCACGTTTCGCCGATCAAGTTACAATAAAGCCTATAGATCCAATGAATTAGTATTGACTTTAAATGGATTGAATCAATCAGCTTTGGCTATACATTTCGAAAAATCCAGCGTTCATTAACAGTTTGTATAACCCAGTGACTGAGACAATTGGTGACATGGATTTAAATTTCATAATCTGTATCACTCCCCCCAATGTTGCAGTTACGACTTGTTGACAAGTAATAACATGTAAAAATATAAGTCCTGAATTTCATATCGATGTATGTATATTTAGAGTTGATTGATCACTTAGTAGTGACCAATGTCATGTTTGCCTAGTTTGCCGAATTCTATAAATTAGATTATAATGTGACCACATCATTTCCACTATCTTGAGATGTTAGGCCAAGTTATTAGATATTATACCTCAAATTTAGGTATCATGCTAGATGTCACATTTTAACAAGATGTTTCTATAATCTTTTGAGAAATGATACTTTTTGAAAGAATCAACACTGTATCAATCAGAGATGGATAGTGGCTAGCAGTGGAATTCAGGACGCGCGTCTCGTCCTATTTGGGACTCGTCAGCTGGATGTACCTGCATCTCAGAGTTGATGTTCACTCAGGGACTCGAACCCAGTACCCTCGCTTCAAACGCCATCGCGTTATCCACTCGGCCACTGAGTCCTGATAGCCACTTGCTTGTGGGATGGGGTGAAGTTTAAATTCACTTGCTATTGTTTGTTTGAATCTTCCCATTGATGTTTAGGACTGTAACTGGTCAGTCTTTAATTGGCATATGTACGATGTCACAGAGTAAACATCAACTCTGAGATGCAAGTACATCCAGCTGACGAGTCCCAAATAGGACGAGACGCGTGTCCTGGATTCCACTGCTAGCCACTATCCATCTCTGCTAACCATGCTTGTGAATTAAGGCATATCGAGGCAATACGCACAGTATGCACTTATGCCAATTAGAGATTGACCAGTTGCAGTCCTAACAAAATCGATGGGAAGATTCAAACAAACAATACCAAGTGAATTTTACTGTATCAATCAGCTTCACAGTTATAGACGTTACCACTGAGCTTTCTGCATAACGACTGGCGTTCTGTAGAACTGATATTTATTTATAATTTATAAGATGAATCAAATAATCATTCTGTAGCCATTTTGTATTCATATAGTTATCGATTGGAAGAACCATTATTATTGTCTGTGATTAAATTTGGAAGGAATGTAATATAAGTGTCTGATTTTCAAAGTTATCGTCATTTTGCGAACAGTTTTGTTTCATACATAAAATATCATCCAGGAATTCTATATTGCAATTAATTTTCAAGTGACTTAACTGTCTTGAATCCATCATAAACAATGTCAGTAGTTCATACTAACATCAAGATATTTATTCTTTTTGTCAAAGTGGGTAATTACTTAGTTATCCAATATATTTAAATACTATTGGTAGGTCCTGGGTTCGAATGTCGCGAGTGCGGGATCGTGAATGCGCACTGCTTAGGAGTCCCATAATAGGACGAAACGGCCGTCTATTGCTTCCACGTTTCCGATGGTGGTCTATCTTCAATTGACTCATGATTCCAACTATGAAAAATACTGAAATCTCCACAAATCCCCTTCTGACTATTGTTTACACTTTTAAACATTCAACTGAAATCTGATTGGTCAGTTATTTATAATAACGTTTCATTTAGGGAACAATTATGTTTTATCTTTTCATTGTTCTATATAGTTGAAATCATGAATCAATTGGAGCTAGATCATGGAAAACCTGGAAGCACCGAACGGCCGTTTCGTCCTATTATGGGACTCCTCAACAGTGAGCATCCACTTATTTGGGTTTTATTCACTTCATCAACTGAATTAAACATATGAATGGTTTCTATAATATAGAAAAAATTGACTTTTATTTGAGTGTTACATTTGAATATTATTCACCACAGTGATTTAATAATACTGTAGTTACGATTGTAAAAAAGAAAACCCCAAAAGTTATGTTCACAAAACATCTTTGTCAGAATTACCTACAAACTCCGTAAATGCATGTGGATATTCCAAATTGAGACTTGTCAAATCAATCAAACCATAAGCGGACCAATACAGTGATTGAACAATTTCGAATAAGCTAGAAGGGGATTTTTCATTATTAAATATGAGCTACTTAATTAAAAAACAGTAGTTTTAACTTACATAAAAGAGATCCCACAATAAGACTTCAGTGGAATCTACTCCTAATATATCTTTATAAAATAATACAACCTACAAGGCTGCAATGATAAAAATGACCCATGATATTACCAAGATGACTAATATGAACGGATAGGAATTTTTATGGGGGGACCTTATCCTTCAAAATTGTAACTTTTAGGAGATAGAGGAGGGGCATAAACTCCATCAAGAATGGAATTATTTTCCATCAGTGTGTACCAACCTAACTTGATGGGATCTTGTGTATTGCATTCAGGAAACTTACATCAAATTTCATACGGTAAAATAATGTTTTTATCACAAGGCAAAGCTATCTGGTCGAAACAAAAAGTGTGAAATTTTGGCGTTTTAAGATATCATTAGTATAGGAACATGGATCATAGCAAAGGGACATGCAATCAAAATAGCGAAGCAAACAATGATAGGTTAAAAGTCAATTATAACAAATCATCATCGAGGTCGACAGAACAAACTGTGAGTCATATGAGGAGAAATTCGAACACTTCATTTCTAACTGAAGTTTATGCTAATGTTGTTTTTCAGAAGAACAATGAAAAGCTCCATGACCAAATCATCTATTTCAGAGAACAAAATAGCAATGATCGCAATCTTTCGTTGAAAATATTAGATAACATAATAAAAAAACGATTTCAGTGATATAGATTAATTTGTTTTCTTTTTTTTCTTTATCTGAGAGACTATAATTTATGGATAACTTTTGAACGAATTTCAAGCCATTCAGTAAGCAGTCAGTATGAGGTAAAAATATATCATACAAAACCAAAGAATTAAGGTGGATACACTTCTTTCGAATGGTCCAAAAACTTGTCAAGGTTAGAAAGAGGTTCAAAGGTTTTCAAATCGTAATGTATACTGTAGAGGAACTCATCTATATGGCTCCATAATGGTCGGTCTCTGCAGCCATGATAATGTCGAAAATCTCTTTCAGCCTCTACCACATAGCTTCAATATTGTTTGTGTGTATTCCAGTTATATACGCTTGTCATTTTTATTACGTATATATCCCTACAATACTCACAACACTGAATACTCAAGGCTTCAGTAGCATATGGAAATATTGTAGTCAATGTAACTGGTGCGTTTATTATACAGTTTGCGGTAATTATTATAATATGCCTTAATCTCAATCTGGACCGAGCAAAAAGATTCTTATTCTAGCAGACATCTTCCTCCAACATATATTACATCGAAGGACAACATCACGGTAGTCTGCACAAGGTCTATAAGTCATTTGATCACCTCAATTACAAATAAAAGAACTTCTCAGTGGTCCCATTAATTGTAACCGCTTAATTGTCACATCTCTAAAATCCTCTGTGAATTGATCGTCCATGAGCATCAGGTATTGAAATTAGAGCTATGACCTTGAAATTGCTCAAACGCTTCTGATTGGCTCGTCCATAAATTAAAGTCTCGCCTCATTTATTCAGTCTTTCAAAAAGTGTACTGAAGTGTACTTAAGTCGTCTACATTATTGTTTGCGGATGATGTTAAAATTTGGAGAACAATAAGTAATGAGACTGATCGTTGTTATCTGAAAGCTGATTTAGACAAATTAGTTAGATGGGCTAATGATTGGGGCTTGGAAGTTAATTCCAGGGAGAGCGTGTTCATGCATATCGGCACGATTTTAGTTACCACTATACCATTAATGGTACATCTCTTGCACGCGTTGCAGAGCATACAGACTTAGGAGTAACTATGAATCACGACTTGAAAACTACTACGCACTGCATTGCGGCTGATTCCAAAAGTTATCGTGCGCTATGGTCGCTTAGCAGAGCAATTAAATGCTTTGACGAGGATATGTTTCGAATTTTATATCCTACTTATGTAAGGCCATACTTAAAATACTGTATACAAGCAGCTAGCCCATGTCTGATAAAGGATACTAAATCACTTGAGCGTGTCCAGCGTGTGGGGACAAAATAAGTGAAGGTTTTTTTTAAACTCCCTTACGATGAGCGTTTAAAACGTCTAAACCTTTTCCCCTTATCTTATCGTAGGACACGAGTTGCACTTATACTGGTATTTTGTATCTTTAATTATGATTTGGGTGTTAATATGTTTTATCTTTTTGCTCCCTTCAGCACTAATAATTTCCGAAGTCATAGAAAGAAGCTTCAGAAACCGCGATCTAATAAACTAAAGGTGGGGTCCCGTTTTTCTCATCAAGTGGTCAATGATTGAAACACTTTACCAGAACAAGTGGTATCAGCATCATCATTGAACATTTTCAAGAAAAAGATGGACTTTCACTGAAAGGAAATCTATCAAGATTAACACAGGTTCATCAACCTACTATCCTTATTAATGAAGATTGAAGATTGAAACAAACTATAGGAAATTGAATTAAATGAATATCTATTTTTAAATTATATAAATACTTATCCAAATTATTACTTACTTAGTAAAATAAGTACCTCTTGTAATACAATAATCATATACATCTTTTTGTCCTTCTTCTAATGTAAAATGAACATTTTTACAATTTCTAGAACGATTTTTTGCATAAAACCAATATAATTGATTAAATCCAAATGCAAATGCAACCAATACCAAGAAATAAACACAAAAAAATTTAAATATATCATGTAACATACGACCTAATGATATTTGTAATGGACCAAGTTGTGGACTAACAGTAAATACATAAACTAATTTTAATGTTGATACTATATTAGCTGCAGCAAATAAACATTCTGATACAAGTACTGGATCAAATGAATCCCATTGACCACGATTAATATAACGTGGTTCATTATAGAATACAATCTATAAATGATAAATTTTAAAGTAAATTGAATGAAAGAATTAATTGGTGCATAAATCAATAAGGTATCATGAATAAAGTATCGAATAAAGTTTATTAACTATTAGGAAACATTTGATAAACATTACAAGATTATTCTTTCAATACTAAAGTATATCTCTAGTGTAACCATGTGGTATCGATAGCATTCAATCAGCACTAAGACGGACTTGACATGCATGACATTGATTGCCACCCAGTGATCAATCAATTGTGATTACATCTCAGTCTTATAGGAGGTCGGTCGTGGTTCGAATAGCTTAGTGGTAACGTCTCTGACTGTGAAGCTAAGTGACACGGGCTGGAATCCGTCATGGAGCTCCAGTTCCCTCAAGATTACAAGTACACCTTGCTGACGAGTGCCATGTAGCACGAAACCCGGGTCCAAGGTTTCTTGTTGACCACCTCCAACCACCATCTTATTATTGTAAAATACATTTGATTAACATAACAATGGTAACCGTCCCCGATCTCTTTCATAATTCAACGATATTTCATTGTATATGCTAACTGAATTTTCTATTTATGTATTCTTCAGTTCTTTCTTCTTCAAGATCTTCACATCCATGTTTCTTTGCATAATACAGTAATGATAGTGTACTTCTAGGCTAGACAATAATCTACAAACAACTGAATGTCATGTCTAAAAGTCTAATTCCTTAATTTAATGTTTAGTGATCAGTTGATGGATAGATATTTCCAAATAAAGAATGATAGGATTATAATTTATGAACGAATCAATCAGATGTAACATGGTGACCCTTGTATTTTGGTGAGAAATTCATTCACATTAGTGGTAGTCCGTTCAATACTTCAGTGACAAACATATACTTGTCGGACAACCATGAAATGAGTGTGACTATATGTGAAACAAAGTTTCAAAAAACCCTACTTACAGCCATATAAACCCTCTCGATGGAGATTGAAACATGGATGGATTTTTTCATCTGGCGTTTATTTATCTTACACCTAGTGAGTGAATTTTTGCAATGGAAAAATTTACTCTTCATGTCAACACTCCATCAAGTGTTATTCTCTTACTCTTGTAGCACAGATTATATAATAACCAAATACTTTTTCTTCGTTATCTCAAAAGCCGTTCTGAGTCGGCGCTATAACACAACTTAGCTGACCAGTAAATTACTATCATTATCATGGCTGTTATTACAATTATTAACTATACAGTTAGTCAGTTTATCAGTTACTGATCAAATCTGAAAAGCGAACTGACACCAGTCGACTGACAGTGACGTGCACACTCTAAGGCTTAACTAGCTAACTCATCGAGCCATCTCTGATTATAATCGTATTCATAACCTGATCGAAACAACTGCCTTTTCGCTTTGGATGGTTCTCTAATCAATCTAAGGGGTAAGGAAAGGTAAATTTATCTTCGAAACTATTGACAAGAGACACTATACTAACTTTTTCTTAAAAAAAATGAACAAGATTTAAGTAAACATAAAATAGAGCACACAATGATTAAGTAAAACGAAACATTACTCTAGCCCATGCAACTGTTCTCAATGATATAGTTGCTATGTAAAGTGCATTCATAACAAAATCTACAAGATTCCACATATCAGTTAAATATGCACGTAAACCCCATATATAAAGTTTTTTCATTTGTTGCCAAACAAAACCTGTAATTAGAAAATTGAACAGTGAAAAAGAACAGTTACGAAAAGTCAGTATAGAGATTTGACAAGTTTGTTTATTAAAATACTTCGGTTAATAAATACGAGGGTTTCGTTCCAGTAGTATGACTAGTCAGCTTAAATGTGCTTATATTATTGACAAGTTAGTTTTATTATTAATTACACAGTGAACAGAAATTTTTATTAGGGTGATTGAGTAATCTCGTTGACAATGTTATAGTTTATGGAGCTGGAGGTATTGTGTATTTATTTCCGGCTGGAGCAGTAATACATGCTGAAATTCGAGCATATTCCTTGAATGGAATAATTTGTGTGATTTTTCTCTTTCTAGATAATGTTTAATGCATCACGAGGCAAGCCTTAACTTGGAATCCGAAAGGGAATCTGAAAAGAGGAAGGCCAATGAACACATTACGCCGGGAAATAGAAGCAGATATGAAAAAGATGAATAACAACTGGAAAGAACTGGAAAGGATTGCCCAGGACAGGGTTGGATGGAGAATACTGGTGTGCGGACTATGCTCCTCCACGAGGGGTAACAGGTGTAAGTAAGTAAGTAAGATAATGTTTAAAAAATAAATTTTATAGTTTATTTCTTACCTATAACATAAATAACTAAAGCTGATTCTGTTAACGATGGTGTTGGTCCACGATCATGCATACGTTGATCAAGAGAATTTGTCAATAAGAACTCGACACGCGTAGCAGCCAATGTAAGTAGAGCTATTCAAGGTATATACATGAAGTATAAAAATATCAATGAATAAATATTATTTGTTGAGAATATAGTGAATAACAGTTAAAGTGAAAATATTACCCTATATACAAAATTGTTTCGGTCCAATGTTGATTTCCTGACTTATGGAGTATCAAACTTTTTCTATACTCCTATCTTCTTCCTTGATTTCGTGGTGTTACAAACAATTTTAGAAGTGTTGTTTATGCCAGTGGCCGTATTATCGAGTTTTTACTAGTTCACGTTCATATTCGAAGAATCTCAAACGTTCGAAATTAGAAGTCAATATAGTCCCATGTCTTAGACATGACAATCATCATATCTTTTAACCAGTATATTGTGTGACGGATTATAAAATTCCAAAAAGAAATAACAAAACTTTTTGAATAAGACAATCTCGTGAAAATGCGGTCGGATATTTGAAGTTATTCGAGAAAAAAACCTTTGACTTGGATTCGTTAATTCCTAGAACTAACCAACAAATTATATCTAAAACCTTGAAAAAACCAAATATACTCATCGAAAAGTGGGATTTAATGATGACTTCAAACATGAGAAATGCATGAAATATTATTTAATGAATAATTTATACAAACAGTCCAATCTATACACTAATCAGCCTTGGAATGAATCGTATATGGTAGACGTTTCCAACTCTCGGCACCTAACGACACTGGTCCAAGTATGTTCAAAGCTAAAGCTATGATTCATAACAAGTAAACAGAAATTAGTCAACAATAGGAATCAGAGAGCATTTCGTTAGTTATTAGTAAGGGATCAAATAATTTACAGATTAAAACAATGAAACTTTGAGTTCTAGTCAACTAGGTAAGAAAAGTAAAACACTGCATTATACTATCGTATAAACTTTCTCATTTGACTGCATTACACTCTTAGATTTCAATCTGTTCGTTACAATTCTAAACAGTGATCAATTAATTTCTGTTCATGTAGCCTTATTGACTAAGCGCAATAATGAAAGTAATTTTTATAATAAAAATAGTATCATGTGCCACAGTTAGAATGTATTCTGTTTCATTTGAGCTTTTACAAAATAAATACTTATTCAGACGTAGTGAAACAAGTATTATCAATTATAATAATATTCGAACTGATACAGAAAAATTTTATGAGGCTTAATTCTTAGACTGTGAAACTGGTTGATTCACCAGCGAGCATAAGCTTCCGCATGAAAAGCTAGGTCATTTGAGAAGTTCGAGTTGTCTAGTTGCATCCAACCTGTCAATTTCATTCCGTGCTCCCTTGCAGCCTTTTCCTCTGTCGCTACTAACTCTTCCATGTATTTCTGCTTTTCGGCTCTAATCCTCTTCTTTACTTGCCTGTTTGCTTCAGTGTGTTCACCTTGTGCATCGAATTTCTTTGTTCTTGTTCGGCTACTGTTAATCGATGTCTTCTTGTTCTTCATTTCTCGAATTTCGTTCAGGGTTTCCGTAGAGATGCATTCCTTATGATGATGCTTCTTGCGGCCCAAAATCTCTTAACAAGTTGAAGTTAGTGCTTCTTTGATCCCTTTCCAGTTGTCCTCCATCGTAGTTTCTTCTTCTTTCAATAGATCATGTAACGCCTGGAACTTATTGTTGAGAGTTATCTGGAATTGGTTTAGTTTGCTAGTATATCGAAGGAAGTCTATATTGAACTTTTTTTAATGCTATTTCCCCAGTTATCCAGTGTTTCTTTAGCTTTAGTTTCATCTTGGCCATAACCAGGTAGATGGTGATCTGTAGACATGCCAGATCCTCTTCTGGTTCTGATGTTCTCCATTGATTTTCTGAATATTCTAATGATGCAAAAAATGATTGATTTGCTTTTCTGTAGTGTGATCCTGTGAGATCCATGTAGTTTTTGTGAGATAATATAGTGATAGCACTTGACTCTGTTGACCGAGAGGTTCTGTAGCAGTGTCTGTCATTGAAAGGAGTACCTCAGAATTACATAAACCTTGTGAAGGCTCCTTACTCGAACACTACCAGTTAAGTCATATCTCACGGCGAACTATGATCTGATTCTACAACCTCAAATGGTGTCTGACAAGGTTGTCCACTATCTCCATTTTTGTTTAACTTCATCATAGACCCACTGCTGGAAATAACGTTCTCGGCGACTGGATTTTCGGGGATCGGTCTCATACCAGGGTATGGTAACTTGGACCAATGTATATATGTGCCTGCTCCTACGTTACAACTGAATGACTGACATTACTCTGGTAAAAAAAATCGTTCACACCTCTGTGTACCTAATTGAATTTCAAAACCGAAGTGCTTCTCTTCTGAAAAAAGAAGATCGAAATATGAACATGTCAATTTGTTTTGTAACATTCCTCTGGTATTGTTAACATCTCAATTACCATAAGGAATGAATGATCCATCTAGATGATAATTTTCCCTTTAATTTGAATTCCAGATCCAGTTTCTTGTTTTTTTAAAGACAGAAATCAATTGAAACCATTAGTACTACTTGCTATTAGAGCTTATGAATTCCACATCATAACTACTTTATTCATCACTTAGCAGTCAAATCAATTCTTTGAGTTTCAATACTCTAAGATATTTTCAGAAGCTTGTCGAAAATATGATTAACACGTCTTTCTATCAAATGACTGGGATTATCCCCCTGGAGTTAATTCACCCCGATAATATGTGAACAGATTGTCAACTAGATTAATATACAACTGAAGATATCAACTGTTCAACCACTTTAGTCAATCATTAATTTTCTGATCAAGAATGACCTCTAGCTTATTATTTGTTATTAATACACTTTCATAGTTGAAAGCGTGAGTCAATCGAAGCTAGACCACCAGGAAGAACCTAGAAGCACTGGACGGCTAACTCGTCCGTCCTATCGTGGGACTCAGCGGTGCGCATCCGCGACCTCGCCTCGCGAGATTCGCACCCAGGACCTACCAGCCTCGAGCCAGAGCACTTAACCGATAGACCACTGAACCGGCATCCAATGATGGTCTAGCTTTAATACACTAATTTTGTTTTTAAAATTTTTATAAAAAATTAAGTTTTAGATATTTTTAAACTTTCAATTCTTACCTAAAAATGATAAATATGAACTACTATGACATAAAAATTTTATAAATGGTTTTCTCATCATACTACCCAATTTTGAATGTGGTGCAAGCATATAAAATGTAGCTAATAATGGAAATAAAGAACATAATGTTCCAATAGTTGTTAATTGAGCAAATACTGGTTTTTGACGAAATCCAGGCAATCCTTCATACCAAATAGCAGCTAATAATTGTTGACAATGTGGATGAGCTACAAACTAAAATAAATTAATCAAATAATTTATTATTAGAATCATTCATTTTATTTCATAGTTGAAATCATGAATCAATTGAAGCTAGACCACCATCGGATACCGGCTCAGTGATCTATCGGTTAAGTGCTCTGGTTCGAGTCTGGTAGGTCCTGGGTTCGAATATCGCTAGGCGAGGTTGTGGATGAGCACTGCTGAGAAGTCCCACAATAGGACGAGTTGGCCATCCAGTGCTTCCAGGTTTTCGATGGTGGTCTAGCTTCAATTGACTCATGATCTCAACTCTATAAAATAATTAAAATCTCCATCAAACCCCTTCTGAAATTTGAATGTGTTAAGTACCCATGATTAGTACCATAATCAATTATTCAAACACGTAAATTCAATAACATGTCAGTATACAAGATATTCACGAGTTTTTAATGAATCTATTGTCTATTATTACACAGATTACACTCTCAACAAAAGCTTAAGATCAAATAATTATTAAAGGAAAATGGAATCACTTGGTAAATAATGGTGTGTGGACCTAAGCACCATATGAATATAAAACACTATCTTCGGTAATATGATCTTATTAAAGTATACATTAGAGTATTTGATTTAATCAGCAATAGTAATCCAATGTTTTAGTAATGGGCTTAATAGCCTTGATGGTTGATGTCCCTTTAAGTCTTTGTTTTTTTTTACTGGAAAACAATTCGTACAAGCCATGAAACGATGATCAATAGTTTGGTATTTAAACCCATCAAACAAAATGCTCAAGTTTGATCTATAGAGATATCGATGTAATATGAATAGATAAGCTTTATTATTATCCCACCCGATTCGTTATTCATCACATAGATCACCGTAGTTATTTTTATGAGTAAGATAGCAACATATTTGGAGTCAATGTGGTCACGCACACTCATGTGACATCATAATATATACAGCTTGAATCAACCACTGTATACAAAAAAATGGAACAACATAGGGTAGGGAGTTTCTAAGCATGTCTAGTACTACTATATGAGCGATGGAACCATGTCAACACTTTTGATCCTACTTATTACCCGAACACTTCTGTCTGACAGAGCCTAGAACATTCAGTAGCATAATAACTATGCTAAAATAAAGCACAGAAACCAGCTTTTTATCACGATTGATCCTTAATGTATTCTATCAGTTACGGAAAACATCTTTTGCTCGAGTTGCTTGAATGCTTTGAGAAAAACATGTGTAAACCCTAATGTAATATCACAAAAATAACTTGTCAATAACATCTGTGGCTGTGATGTTGAAAGACTTAACTTTGGCTATGCAAGATCATTGGGTTCATTTCCAACAAATATGAAACCTGTGTCGTAATTGTAATAATATTTAGTATTTACTATTCAAGACTAAATTATTACGACATGAATTAACAAGAAATGGTAAGTAGGTGGCAAGTGTGGAGGTAGAATCGCTGAACCTTCGCAAAGGGACAAATATCATGATTTCCTACTTCTTGTTATAACCAAGCTATTTGAGATAATATATACTACATCGTACTATTAATCAAGTATAATTTTGTTAGTTTCTAAGCTTCAAGACTGTAATATGACTACATATGATTAGTATTTTGTCTTCATATAACGCTTATCCCTACCACTTGCCATTTCAAGAACAGAAAGAAATTATAGGGAACTATGTCTGGTGAGTAAGTAGTGTGATCTAGACAGGTTATCCAAGAGCAACCCAGAAACTATCGGACAATCAATGACGAATATGACGGATAATTAGTAGTGATATTCATGTTAATAGGAAGATCTCAACGTTCATCGATCACCTACTGAGTAAATAAAGTCTACCAAGGTTGTCATAATTCAAGGCGGTGATTATTTGCCTAGTCATGTTAGTTAAAACAAATCAAACAAATGAAGAGTTTTTTCTCATATTCATACCTGTTTTTGTCCATATCTTATAGCTAATTTCAATCGTGATAATTGCATTTTTTCAATGATATCCTCTGATAAGGATTGATTTATTCCACTGACATGGCAACCTGATACATCAGCTCCAGTATAATGATTTAAAACAATAGACAATTCAGATGAACTACGAGTTTGTGCTAACATGTCAGTTGCAAATTTTTGACATTTCGCTTCCAATTCTTCATATTCTGTCTGTAAATAATTTTTTATAAAAAATAAATATTCGTTATTGAGCAGTATAACAATTAGAATAAGATTTTTGTTTCATTATGTTACATCTTCTACTTGATTACGACAGAATAAGCTATACAACTAACAGTACTCGAAAGTGTAGAACTCCGCTGTCGAAAATCAGAAGACGGAAGAGACAGGGGTACTGATTACTGGGTAAAAATCAAAAGTGTACAGAAAAACATGAGTATTTATAGTTATTAGTATCGGCCATAACATCATTACAATTCAGCCAATCCTCAAAAAGATAAGTTCTACTATCCTACAATGGTAGGATGCTACATTGATATTCTAAAAGGCCCTATCAAGTTCGGAATGGATAAAATCTTATCATCTCCTTTAGAGCCTCTGGAGGCTTTTTGAAGCCGTCACAAAAAATCCTGTTCTTGCTTCGAATTGTCACAACTTCAGTGAGTAAAGGTTAGTTGATATTATTGTTGTTAAATGAAAAGTTTTGGAATAAAATGGTAAATTTCTTTAATTTCACTAAAAAGACATCATACCTCGTGTTGTTCGGTCATTTATGTTGGTTAGTGATATTAAAAATTTAATTGATAGACTTTAGTCAGACCTGAATATTCAGTGAAACGATATTGATTTATAGCTCACTGATAGATTAGTCTCCCTAATTTTATGCAATAGTCACACACTTAACCATTCAATATGATTTGTATAGTCAACTGATTACTGGGTACTGAAAAACATAGTGTTTGTCCAGTCCTTTAGTGCTAATAAAATCCTTTCAGTCAAGTTGCAATATAACTCCAAATCAAAGTTGTTCGACACTATGTGCACTACGTAGTTCCCCAAACAACTTCGTGATAATTTTTGAGCTTGTGAAGCTGGGTTAAGTAGGCTTGAATCCGATAGGAAGCATTAGTTCCCTCAATGTTACAAGTACACCCTGGTGACAAGTGTCAATTAGAAAGAAACATAAGTTCAGGATATCCTACCAAAAAATTCTAGCTAACCGAAATCTCGACAGAATTTGATTTCATAAAATTCGTCTTGTTTTCAATTTATTAATGACTGAGATGTTTGTTCGCAGCATTAGCCGGATTTAGGATCTTCAGGAGCAGTGTAAAGACTAGTTTAATAATAATCTGTACCATATTCAAATGGAAAATATACATTCTTATCAGTCATCGGATAGTAAACATTATGACAGCTTTTTGCTTTACGTGATAATTCTCAGTACTCATTCAGTATTGAATGTCAAAGAGATGGAGTTGAGAAGTTGAGTCACTTATTCCAGTGACTATACTATAAACTTATGTGATGAATATACATTATCAGAGGGGTTTTTGTGGAGATTTAGTAAATTTCATAGTTTAAAGCGTGAGTCAATTGAAGCTAGACCACCATGGAAAACCTGGAAACACTGGGCGGCCGTTTCGTCCTATTGTGGGACTCCTCCTCTTTTATATTTCCGAATCAAGGAGATTTGTGATGAAATGTTCTAAAAGTGTCTTAATTCTATACTTCTGTATTTTGTATTGTCATCGAAAGTATTTGCATTAATTTTCTATACAAAACTTATGTGTTACAACGTGAATTCTGGTGAACATTTCACGGTACACTCGAATAAATTCTATAAACTAATGAACTCCACTGGTCACTGCTTCAAAACCACGTCTGTTGTGAGATAGGAACTAACTGAAGACAATTGGTGAATGGTTGTTCAAAATCGTGGATTAGTTGAAGTTAAACGTTAACGCCGTTGGATGCCAGCTCAGTGGTCTATCGGTTAAGGGCTTCGGCTCGAGACTGGTAGGTCCTGAGTTCGAATCTCGCGAGAGCGGGTTCAGGGATGAGCACTGCTGAGGAGTCTCACTATAGGGCGAAACGGCCGTTCAGTGTTTCCAGGTTTTCCATGGTGGTCTAGCTTCAATTGACTCACACTTTAAACAATGGAATATACATTAGTTTATAGAATTTATTCGAGTGTACCGTGAAATGTTCACCAGAATTCACGTTGTAACACATAAGTTTTGTATAGAAAATTAATGCAAATACTTTCGATGACAATACAAAATACAGAAGTATAGAATTAAGACACTTTTAGAACATTTCATCACAAATCTCCTTGATTCGGAAATATAAAAGACATTCAAATCAGTTTCATTTTACAAGGGACAGTCAAAAGTTTTTGTTGTTGCCTTTGTCTGCTTGTAATAATTTTCAATACCGAAATCAATAATTTCGGTCTATATAGTGATTTAAGTCATTAAAGTTATGGACATTTGATTTGGCATGAATACTTCGAATCTTAAGTGTTGTGAGTACAATGTGATTTCCTAACTGTTGAGGATGTCAAATCCCCAGAACTTACTTGGTAAATGGCCTAATTTTCTAATTTTATTTTGAAAATTTGAATTTCTATATTTTCGCGCCAAAAGCGCTCTTTTTTCACTTTTGAGTCGAATTTCCCCACTTCCAACTTAGACTTCTTACTCTAGTTAGCTGGGTCTGGGACGCGTCAGAATAGCTAGATTATCGGTCTCTGGTCACAAGTCCTTGTTCCGTTCACTAACTAGTGAATTCAAAACGCTTCAGATATAACAATTACTCTAAAAGTACTTAGTATTCCAAGCTAGAAATGTATAAAAATACGAGATTTGTAGTTTAGATCACAAAATGATTTTATTTAAGCAGCTTTTGTAAACCGAGAGTACTGGACAACTGTTTCATTCTAAAATTGAACTCTTTAAAAGTATGTCAATACACCATCATTAGATGTGGGACTTAGAACACACAGACCAAGTGGAAAGTGCTTACTTTTAGACTTTTAGGTTAGTCCTCGAAGGTTCACAGTTTTGATGAGAGACAGATATCCCTCATAATGAAAAATTATGATTAGGTAATGTTGGACATTGGATAAGAACTCAACAGTGGAAATGATATGTCTCTCCTTGTATCGATATGTAGTAAGGTCACGGATGCATGCCATTTTTAAAAATAAGGATGATGAACAGGCATTGTCGACCCTTGAGATGGTGGAGAGGATTTGTAGCTCAGGTGGATGATTTTGATGGAGTTTTGTTCTCTGACCTGGATGGTTTGGTCTTGGAGCTTTCATCGTCCTTCTGAATGACATCATCAGCACAAACTTCAGGTAATTTCTGCAGATGATGTCGTTCAGAAAGACGATGAAAGCTCCAAGACCAAACCATCCAGGTCAGAGAACAAAACTCCATCGAAAATTATCTACCCTTATTTCATCCTGTTTAAATCATGGACAAACTCTGAAGTGTGATTAACCTAATCATCAATTCATTGGAATTGGAATTTTATCCACTGTATAAACATAACTGAATAGTGAAAAGTGTAAGCCGAATAAAACAATGCATATGAGAAATGTAAAATAAAACCCAGTTGCTATTATGTGACAGTTTTTATTGATTGATACTAACTTACTTAAGCCTGTTACTAACATTGGAGCATAGGCCGTTTATTAATCACATTATTTATTAGACTGTCTATACAGTTTGTATTTCTTACAAATAAAACTCATATAGCTTAGGTTATCTAGTGCCCTACTGATATGTTCAATAAACTATTTTATGTCAAATATATATTCTGATTTATGAGACAAACACGTCAAGCCTTATAATTAAGCTACACAGTTAAGCCATTCAACTGTACTGAAGTAGGATAGTCATGATTCTAATCCAAATAACGTTTAGTTGTACTACAATGACTGGGATACAAGTGGTATATTGAAAATCCTCTATCATTTTGTTGAGATGTTTAGAAAATAGCTATATTACCGTAAAAAGTGGTGAGATATCTTTGATCTTGAAAGCGGACATTGGTATGAGCATTGTTTTCAAATATCTTAATAATATTGTCTCTTATTCATAGCGAAGTATGGTCATTTTTTACTGTGTAGGTCATACAAGCACGGTTTTTTGGTAGTAAAGCTAGCATACATAGAGTTAACCACAAGTGGTGATAGGATGTTTTATACTATTGTGGTTTGTTAAAATCTACATAAATAGGGAAAGCTACAATGTTATGATGTTAATGTATAGGATTGTAAAACAAATGATCCATATTATGTAACTGACGTATTACAAAGAACAGAAGACACTGCAGGTCGATTCCAGTGTCTGATTAACAAAAAATTAATTGGAACAATAAAAGTAAACTAGCGGCACATAACACAAATTCATATTGATCCATTGTCTTTCATTGGATTTACAGTGTATCTTGATGCTAAAAGCTTGTCGAAATACTTATATCACAGACTTGAAAGATAAATTTCAGTTTGCTCCAAGAATTACACACTTCTACTCCCATTATTATTATTATTATTATTATTATTATTATTATTATTATTATTATTACAATCCTACGATTGCTTAGTAAGCTATCGATTTATAGTAACTGAGTCCTATAAAATGTCAGGAAGAGATAGACCAACCCAGTAGTGGGGCTCCAGACAAAGATTTCAGGGAATAATGTCCAGGATATACCATAGATCACTATCAAAAGAGCAAAACATTTAAGTAACAGAAGAAAGTACTATGACCGTTATCAACTGTCCAATATCGAAATAAAGAGAAGAAATAAACATTTATTTACCTAGCTCTTTTTAAATTTACCCTTTTAAATAAATATCGGAGCGAAACGCTAACAGTATTTCTATCGTGTAACACAGTACTAAACTTCATAAGTGAAGTTAAAGTAAAAGACTAGTAACCAGAATGTAATGGGTTTAAATAAACCCATAACCATGGTTTTCTTTTACGTTAGGTAATCATACATAGAGACACTATTTTTTATAACAAATGTAATTCCATAAATATAATGAACAGAAATCACTGTTGCACTAGATTAAATTGTATTAGTTTCCAAGAGCTAACTTCAGTTATGTTTGTAAGGGTTTGATATTGAGGTTTGTAACTGATCAGCTTCTGTTGATAAATGAACATCTTGAGGATCTATTTCTATCTACATTGAATTATTATTGTCAAAAAAGCACTTAGCCTGCACTGAACTAACTCCGCCTGTAGCTCCTCCGTGGATTACTGCCGGTCCTAAGCATGGGTAAAGGAGGAGGGTTAAGCATGGGGTTAACGACCGCATCCCGTAGAAAACCAACTCGCTAAAAAAAACTCTAACCATAAAAAAAACTTACTCTAAATTCATTTTCAAGTTCACCCAATTTTTTCAATTCCCAACTTAATTCAAACGCCGTTAAAATTGGATCATTACTAGTTAAAATAATAAATGATGGACTTGTTAAAGCACGATATGTATTAATTCTTAATGTTGAATGTTGTAATCCATTTTCACGTCTTGCTTTTGTACATATATTACATGCACATCGTAAATCATGTGGTTTATATATACGATCACCACGATCAAGTAATAATTTTAATATTACATAATTATCACGATGTGCTGCTAAGATTATACCATTAATATCAGGTGTAAATGATGAGGATTGAAAACGTCCAAGTAATCCCTAAATATAGAGAAAAGTAAAGATAAAGAGTTTAGATTAGATGTTACTCAATGTGTTTGTGAATGAATCTGACCAAAAAAACGTGACGTTTAGATTTCAGAGATAAATTCACTCGATGTTTACTATAGATACTATAGATATTACTATAGAGACTGACCAGTTGCAGTCCTAAACATCAATGAGTAGATTCAAACAAACAATACTAAATGAATTTAAACTTCATCGCATTGCACAAGCAAGTGGCATCAGGAATCAGTAGCGGAGTGAGTAACGCGATGATGTATGAAGTGAAAGGTACTGGGTTCGAGTCTCAGACTGAACATCAACTCTGAGATGAAGGTACATGCAGCTGACAAGTCCCAAACAGGACGAAACGGCGTCCTGGATTCCACTGCTAGCCACTATCCATCTTTGCTAACTATGATTGCGAATTAAGGCTAAATCGAGGCAATACGCACAGTATGCAGATATGCCAATTAGAGACTGACCAGTTGTAGTCGTAAACATCAATGAGAAGATTCAAACTAACAATACTAAATGAATTACTATAGATTGTTTAATGAGTGATTTTGTAGCAAAGACTTGAAATGGTACAACTTCAATGAAGATTATTTTGTGCTCTATCAAAATGAAAACGATACTATATGAATTTCAACGGATGTGAAATGTCAATTGTATTATCAACAGTAATTAATTAGGCTGCTTGAACAAATTTGAATGTGGTTCTCATATTTTTAGCTATTATTGAGTGGATTCATACATAACGTGCAACGTACATGAAGTCAATCGGGGAAATATTTATGGTTATATAAAAGAGTTACGTGGAAATAGATCTGTATCTACATGCAAAAGGCTCCATATTGAACATCACTCAGTCAATTATATGTAACCTAGAGCCTAACACAAAAATGCATGCATCAAACACTTCCTTACTTACGCCTGTTAACCCTCGTGCAGAAACATAGGCCGCAAAACAGCATTCTCCATCCAACCCTGTCCTAGGCAATATTTCCCAGTTCTTTTCGGTTAACATTCATCCTTTTCATATCTACTTCTATTTTCCGACGTAATGTGTTCTTTGGCCTTCCTCTTTTCCGCTTCCCTTCCGGATTCCAAGTTAGGGGTTGAGTCGTGATGCAGTTTGGTAATTTCGTTAATTTATGTCCTATCCACTTCCAACGTCTTTTCCAAATTTTCTCTTCAGGTGGAAGCTGATTTGTCCTCTCCCACAGAAGGCTGTTGCTGATAGTATCCGGCCAGTGAATGTTGAATATTTTGCGTAGACAATTGTTTATAAAGACTTGTACCTTCTTGACGATGAATGTAGTAGTTCTCCAGGTTACAGCTCCGTACAATAGAACTGACTATCTTGACATTCGTATTAAAGATTCTCACTTTCAAGTTAGTTGAGAGTTGTTTTGAGTTCCATATGTTCTTCACTTGTATAAATGATGCCTTTGCTTTGCCAATCCTCGCCTTTACATCTGCATCCGATCCTCCTTGTTTATCAATGATGCTTCCCTGCATCAAACACATTTAAAATTATTTGTTTTAAATTTGTAGTAACCTTAACAAATGTCCAACATAATTTAAAATCGCTGTACAGGTTGTGTTTTGTTAATTTTTAGCCAGTAGAATTTTAATTCGATCCATCTATGAGCTTATCATCCATAAATGATATGGAATTCACAAAACATGCTTCCACATTACAGAACCATGAGTTAACTACACCAGAAGATATCAGATAAAAATATCTATGTCAAATTAAAAGTTAGTTTTATTTGAATACAACTGCGCCTGTAGCTCCTACGGGGGCTACTGCCAGTCGCAAGCCCGGATAAAGGAGGAGGGTTGGGCATGGAGTTAACGACCAATTCCCATAGAAAACCAACTCGCTAAAAAACGCTACCCAGAAAAGTTATTCAAACCATTTAAACTCTGCCCTTGGAGTTGAAGGAATAATTATGTTGCCTCATGATGAAAGCCGAGTTCCTTCGGAAGTCATGAGGTTGATGCAACTTTTAACAGTTATCTACTCAAAGTACTTCGAATCCGTTGGTCAGACACAATCAGCAACAATCTACTGTGGGAGAGAACAAACCAGATTTCAGTGGAGGAAGAAGCGCTGGAAGTGGATAAGACTCATAATGAGGAAATCACCCAACTGCGTCACAAGGCATGTCTTCACATGGAATCTGCAAGGCCAAAGGAGAAGCGGAAGACTAAAGAACACATTATGCCGAGAAATGGATACATACATGAGAAGAATGAACAAACATTGGATAGAACTAGAAAGGAAGTCCCAGGACAGAGTGGGTTGGAGAATGGTGGTCGGCGGTCTATGCACCATTAGGGTTAACAGGCGTAAGTAAGTAAGTATGTAAAATGTATGATCTCTAGTTATTTGATTTGGATATTTTTTCGTTGTATTCCAAATAAAAAGCTAAAAATATTGGATGTAAGTCCTCGCCTTAAGAAAATACAGGTAATCATTTTAGATTAACCATATATACAACGTATCACCTTCGCTAAAGTTCAGTATCTCTACAGATGGTCATCTATCTGATACAAAACCTATTGATCAATAAATTGATGAATCTTACATAGAGATAATGACATTAAGGTACATTTTGATTAGTTAATCTATCTTATTTTGTATGATTCTTTGTTTGAGTTAATTTATGCAAGAATAGAATAGATAAAGAAAAAAAAGAGGATTATGGAAATTTCTTCAAGTTTATCACTTAGTCATTTCTATCTTTTTTTTAAATTATGCTTATGGTCATTTTGCGTAAATGATTTTGATCACAATGCCATATGTACTATGATAACATATTACATTTATAATCAGAAGGGGTTTTATGGAGATTTAGTATTTTCATTAGTTGAAAGTATGAGTCAATTGAAGCTAGATCAGCAAGGAAAACCTGGAAGACACTAACATCATCGGATGTCGGCTCACTGGTCTATAGGTTAAATGCTCTGGTGCGAGACTTATAGGTCCTGAGTTTGAATCTCGCGAGTGCGGGATAGTGGATGCGCATTGCTGAGGAGTCTTATAATAGAACGAGTTGACCGTCCAGTGTTTCCACGTTTTCCTTGGTGGTCTAGCTTCAATTAACTCATGCTTTCAACCATGAAAATATTACATTTATATTAAAATATGGAGAAGATTAATATTAGGTTTATTTTAAGTAATGAATATCACGAGTATATCTTTGTTCTAGAAGTTGTAGTGCCATGCTTCGTTAATCGTTCACTTTGATAACCGTTATAATACAAATTTTAACGGTTAATGCAAATCAGAAGGAAAAGAGAAGCGACAACTATAGTCTATTAACAAATGAACCAGGCCAGAAAGTTACAAGCACATGAGTTAATATCAGAGAGCTGCGAGTGCAAATAATTGCATACGTAATTTACAGTCAAATTAAATATGGGCACAGTAAAACAAAACAAAAGCTGATAATAGGATTTGCGTCCATACATATTTAAGGAGAGGAGGTTGAGTCATCGAATGATAATTAAGCGATCAACATTTTGGCTAGAGTCTGTCATGTGCTCTAGTGGTCATAACAGTACAAAGAAATATGTAAATCGCTACTATCCAAATGACAATGTCTGTTAAGTAAGTGAATAAAAAGGCTCAAACCAAAATTAACCATCATAGAAATTGATTGTAGGATAGTTGCTATTATTGTCATATGAATACTTTTGAAAATGTTGATATGAGTAGGTCAATATTACGATTCAAGATACTTATATAAGTAGCCTTAATTTCAATGTCAATAAATCTAATTCCTGCTTACGAATTAAGGCTATATCGAGGCAATATGTGCAGTATGCATATATGCCAATAAGAGACTGATCAATTGCATTCTTAAACATCAATGGGAAGATTCAAACAAACAATACTAATTGAATTCAAACTTCATCCCTCATTGCACAATCAAGTAGCTATCAGGACTCAGTAGCAGAGTGGATAAAGTGATAGCGTTTGAATCGAAATGTACTGGCTTCGAGTCCCAAGGGTGAACCTCAACTCTGTGATACAAGTACATCCAGCTGACGAATCTCAAATAGGACAAAACGCTTGTCCTGGATTCCATTGCTAACCATTATTCATCTTTAATAAAATTACTAAAGAACCAAACAATACATCACAACAACAACAAAAAAATAAGGACAACTTACCTTTAAGTTTTTTTTACTTCCACGTTCTGTTTGTGCATGTAATATAATTTCTACTGCTATAACATTATCTTCATTAATAGCATGTAATATACAATCTTTTAAATCTAATTGTGGTAATGCTACAAGAAATTGTAATAATTCCATATGTTCATTTTCAATAGCAATACGTAATACATCACGTCCTAATGTATCAGTACAATTTAAATTTAATTTTAATTCATTAACTTGATCAGTTAATTGTTTAATTGTACCTAAATCACCTTGTTCAGCAGCATATAAAAATAAACGTTCTATATTACTTAATTCATTTTCAATAATTGG
Organism: Schistosoma rodhaini; assembly: GCA_944470415.2. NCBI lineage: Eukaryota > Metazoa > Platyhelminthes > Trematoda > Strigeidida > Schistosomatidae > Schistosoma > Schistosoma rodhaini. The sequence continues at coordinate 4,783,514 of OX104039.1, forward strand.
TAATTCTATATTGTTTAAATCAACATTTGTGTCAGGTTTGAATAGATGATTATTATTATTATCATTATCAGTAGTATTATGATTGATAGTAGTATTATAAGTAGTATTGTTCATACTATTATTTTCAATTTCATTTAAAATATCATGAATTGGACGTAATTCACATCCATTAGTATTTTTATTCTTTCTTAATTGAATTAATGATGTATTGAAAGGATGTTTATGTAATGATCTTGAATTCTTTGAATATTTACGCTTTTCAGTAAATACACTATGTCTATGGAATTGTTCTAAATTATTTGTACTCAATGAACGTTTCAATTTATATGAATCTATAATGAATGGATCCATTTGATGGTTTCTTTTAAATGAGTGATTTTGAAGTTTTAATGAAAGTGTAACTCATTTATTAGTTCATAAATTTAATTCAGTTTTGTATACTGGATTATATAGGCATAAGTTCAGCATGCATTTTTTGTAATCTCTAAGTGAACTGAAGATGAAAAAAAAATAAAAATGGATCTTTGATTAATGGTTAAAGGTTAATAGAAAATATGGAACCCATTATGTATATGTAAGGAAATTAGTTCTTTGTCTATGAATGTATTAAACTTATTATTATTATTATTATTGTTAATACTGTATATGATTTAAGGCACATTTATGTGTACTAATGAAACATTGGAATCAAAATAATCAGTGACTAAATCTATGCAAATATCTTTAATTCATTATGATTGGAGTATAGGATGTGATGTACTTTTTGTATTACATCTTTAGTTTAATTGGTTTATGTTATATGTGCATTTTGTATGATTATATACTATTAGTGTAGTTATAATTCATTATGGGTTTATAAATTTTCCAACAATCAGAGATGATCAAATTTTGAGATAAGATGGTAGTTCGAGGTGGTCAACAGGAAACCCTGGACCCGGGTTTCGTGCTACTTGGCACTCGTCAGCAAGGTGTACCTGTAATCCTGAAGGAACTGATGCCGCGTCACTCAGCTTCACAGTCAGAGACGTTACCACTGAGCTATTCGGGCCGCGACCAACCTCCTGTAGGACTGAGATGTAATCACAATATATACCTCAGTATATATAGTGCAAGCAGTGTCGAGCCACCTAGACTGGTGGCCACATTGCAACTCGATCGATAGCATTCGATCAGGACTAAGAAGGACCTGACATGCATGAGATTGATCACCACCCAGTGATCAATCAATTGTGATGATCAAATTCATTTAGTATTGTTTGTTTGAATCTTTCCATTGATATTTAAGACTGAAACTGGTCAGTCTCTAATTGACATATGTGTATACTGTGCGGATTGCCTCGATATTGCCTTAATTCATAAGAATTCTAAGCAAAGATGGATAGGGGTTAGCAGTGGAATCTAGGATGCGCATTTCGTCCTATTTGAGACTCGAAAGGTACTGGGTTCAAGTTCCGGAGTGAATATCAACTTTGCGATGCAGGTACATCCAGCTGATGAGTCTCAAATAGGACGAAACGCGCGTCTTGGATTCCACCGCTAGCCACTATTCATCTTTGTTTATAATAATAGATGATTGCTTCAAAGATATTCTCGATAAACTTGATCTAAGATGGTGAATTGAAAAACAATACCTTTTGTTAATACACGATTAAAATGTTTGGCACAACTAAATACCGGGAAATGGACTATACATAACGAAATGATAAGATTGTAAGGTCACAAGAGATGAGATTGTATAACTTGTATTGAGTAATAGGTTCCTTTCTATTAAAAGACTATTCGTATTGTTTGTTAACAGTGACACAGAAAGTCACTACAAGATTGTCAGTGATTTTTATGCTTAGTGACATCTCACATTTTCAGTTTTTTTAAATGAACAATCTCTACGAATCTATTTCAGAAATTTATGATGAATCGTCAGGTACTAATTGAATACAATAAGCCTTCATTCCGAGACGTCTATTTACTTAGTCCATTTTGAATGCTAGTGTAGTCAAGCCGTTGGCATGACACGTGTGTAAAATTGATCAGGTCAATAAAATCAATGTTTCAAGATGATGACACTTTTGAAGTTTCTATTTTTTTTTAAATGCCCTAACAGATTGTTTCAAACGTTATCACTGCTAACTAATAAGGTAGTGTTATCATATAGTAGATAACAATGATTAAAAACATGGAAGCCATAAATCTCCAGCTCACTTAAACCATAGATCACAGACGAAAAAGATCGTAATACCAGATTATATTAGCGTAAATAATTTCAATATAATGTTGTATAAGTTCTACAGAGTATGGATAAACCAAAAGGTGGCTAATATCCTAACATTGAATTAAAAATCATCATTGTGAAAATCAGAGCAACATGAATAGGTGAACAATATTGTTTTCGTTTCATTCTTCATCAGGTATTATCCTATTATACAGTAATATTTAATATTGACATATCAAAATATTAAACCAGTCATGGTAATTTCTCGATCTATGCTCCTTCACGAGGAGTAACAGCAGTAAGTAAACATTCTTATTGTCAATCGTATCATATAGACATGGTAATTTTTGAGTCAACCATCACAACGAGGTATATTACGTAACTTCATACATATATTAAAAGTACAAATTGTTAATAAGAAAACATATAGATTATTAGTGATTAGAATAATGAAATGATAAACGTTCTAATCAATGGTTTAATATAGGAAATAGGTCAAATATGGAATATATTTTATTGATTTAGTATTTACATAATATCCATATAAAGATATATATATCAATGTAATAAAGTTTGATAAAAACAATATGGATAGTTACTAGCAGTGGAATCCAGGATACGCGTTTCGTCCTTTTTACTCATAATGTTTGTGAATTAAGGCTATATCGAGGCAATACTCACAATATGCACATATACCGATGAGAGACTGATCAATTGTAGTCCTAAACATCAATAGGAAGATTTAACCAAACAATACTAAGTGAGTTTAATATTATTTATTGTTCCAATATTGAATTGGACAAACCCTAAGTTGGAATGCGGAAGGGAAGTGGAAAAGAGAAAGGCCAAAGAACACATTACACCGGGAAATAGAAGCAGATATCAAAAAGATGAATAACAACTGTAAAGAACTGGAAAGGATCGCCCAGGACAGAGTTGGATGGAGAATGCTGGTGAGCGGTCTATGCGTAAGTAAGTAAGCAATATTGAATTATGAAATATAAAGCAAAAAAACAGTGTTTCAATAATCGATTAAACTATTGAAATGTCTTAATTAAATATTTCTTCTCACATTGTCGAATTAATTTATAATACAGCCTTTCCTAACCTTCTATAGACATAGATTTTCCATAGAACTATATTTACGTGTTATATCCCGTGGTGATTTATGAATGGTACCTTTCGAGAACTATTTATGAACCAATATGATGCGTATATTTCATATTGTATAATTGTTCATTAACTTAACTATTCACATTCATCTTCCTTTTATTATGAGTTTTATTTTGACCTATAGACTATTATTATACGATTTACCATTCTTGAGTTATCCCTAGTTCATTAATTACTGTTCCCCCTATTCACAGCCACATTTGGCCAAATCTTGTACAAAGGTTAATTTCTATTTTATTGGTACGATGTGGTCAGTTTGTTTGGTATATAAACCCAATATGTTTGAGAATAATGACTCATATTGCAGAGGCTGTTATTAATGTTCTGGACTTAACTGACTGGGCTAGGCAGAAATCAGGACTGATAAGTACTCAAGACTGCTCGTACGGCCTTTGTGTATCATGGCTCTGATCGATAATTCACTCCACTCTGATTGGCGGGAATCATCACGTTATATATCAAATAGGGCGCGCTTATCACACGATGTAAAAATACGAATGTACAACTTAAGTAAACTATTTCATAGAAAAGAAAATTCTCTTTATTGAATTATTTATCTGACCCATAAATTATTTTCTTCATTACCTCTTGATTAGTACATAACCTCATTTGTTATTTATTGTCGAATCAATTTATAATACAATCTTTCCCAATTCTCATATTTTGTTAACCATAAATAAATGAATCTCGCGAGGCAGGATCGCGGATGCGCACTACTTAGGAGTCCCACAATAGGGTGAGTTGGTTGTCCAGTACTTCCAGGTTTTCCACGGTGGTGTAATTTCAATTAACTCATGATCTCAACTATTAAAAAATTACTATAATATCCACAAAAACCCCTTCTGATAGAAATCAACGTATGCTCACTAATGACTGGCTTTAAGAGGTATTTCCTGCAGTTCTAATGAGAAGTAGTGACAAGTGGAGTTCAAACAGGTCTGTTATGAGATAGTAACTCACTGAAGACAATGGTAGATGTGTTGCCCAAATTCGTGGACTGGTTGACATTAGACATCAATAACACCGTTAGATACTGACTCAGTGGTCTAGAGATTCGACGTTCGCGAGTGAGACCGATAGGCCCTGTATTCGAATCTCGTGAGGCAGGATCAGGAATGCCCACTACTAAGGAGTTCCACAATAGGACAAGTTGTCCGTCCAGTACTTTCAGGTTTTCCATGGTGGTCTAACGTCAAATTGACTCATGATCTGAACTCATAAAATGACTTTATAATATCCACAAAGAAATCCCTTCTGATATTAATTTAAATATAAAAACATCACAAGGAGTTTTTTGGAGATTTCAGTATTTTCATAGTTGAAATCATTAGTCAATTGAAGGTCCTGGGTTCGAATCTCGTGAGGTGGGATTGTGGATAAGCACCACTAAGGAGTCTCACAATAGGACAAATTGGCCATCCAGTACTTCCAGGTTTTCCATGGTGGTCTAACTTCAAATTGACTCATGGTCTCAACTATTAAAAATTTACTATAATATCCATAAAGAACCCCCCCTTCTGATATGAATTTAAATATTAAAAGAAAAAATCACTATTTAGAAGGGAATTTGTGGAGATTTCAGTATTTTCCAAAGTTGACATTAACACCATTGGATGCCAGCTCAGTGGTCTATCGGTTAAGGGCTTCGGCTCGAGACTGGTTGGTCCTGGGTTCGAATCTCGCTCGCGAGAGCGGGTTCGTGGATGCGCACTGCTAAGGTGTCCCATAATAGGACGAAACGGCCATTCAATGCTTCCAGGTTTTCGATGGTGGTCTAGCTTCAAATTGACTCATGGTCTCAACTTTGAAAAATCACTATGTTAAAACATTCATTACTCATAATGTTCTATTACAAAAAACAAAACAAATAAAGATCATATGATCATATAATATAATACCTGTTAACTATGACATGGATAATTAAGTAATGGTCATGACATGTGACTCATTATCCAACATCTTATCATTATCACTATTCTATTACCTTATTAGTTAAAGAAGAAGGGTTGGATACTTAGTTTTTAATGAAATGAGTCATAAAAGAAATTGATAGGATTTAATCAATCACGATTAATCAATCAATGAATGAGTCATTTTTATATTTTTCATAGTTGAAATTATGAGTCAATTGAAACTACTAGATCACTATGGAAAACCTGGAAGTACTGGATGGCTAATTCGTCCTATTATGGGACTCTTCAGCAATGCGCACCCACGTTCCCGCATTCGTGAGATTTGAACCCAGGACCTAACCAGTCTTGCGCCAGAGCATTTAACCGATAGACCATTAAGCCGGAATCTAACGGTGTTAATGTCTAACTTCAACTAATCTACGATGAAAATACTGAAATATCCACAAAAACCCCTTCTGATATATAAATATATTTGAATTTGGTCAATTCACTCAATATTCAAGTGGAAATAACAACAACACACACACACAAAAAAGAAGTTCTGGTTTTAGGTATCATTATTGAAATTATAATTTGTTTTTTTAATAGTTCAAATCATGAGTTAATTAAAGTTAAACCACCATGGAAAACCTGGAAGTACTTGACGGCCAATTTGTCCTATTGTGGAATTCCTTTGTAGTGTGCATCTACGATCCTGCCTCGTGAGATTCAAATCCACTGGTCATGACTTCTCACTAGAACTTCAGGAATTATCTCATGGGTTCGAATATCGCGAGACGGGATCATGGATGCACACTGCTGAAGAGTCCCATAATAGAATGAAACGGCTGTCCAGTACTTCCATGTTTTCCATGATGATCTAGCTTCAATTGACTCATGATCTCAACTCTATAAAATTACAAAAATCTCCACAAAACCCCCTTCTAATAATTAATGTTAGTTTATAATTGATATGTCATTATATAGTTATGAATTAACGTATTTACTCGAAGAGTATTATTCCTTTATGGTGAATCATATATGTATATTAGTGTAGAGCTATGATGAAAAACTAATTGGAAAGAGATTTCTTCACTCGATTCGTTGAGATTGAAATGAATACTATTCAATTTAATAGCACACTATTAACAAAGAACTGAAAGTAGTGTCATTATAGCTAGCCGATTAAATTGTATATTTTTTAGATGATAAGTGAATTATAAAACTAAGTTAGTATTTAAATTCACTTGGTATTATTTGTTTGAATCTTCCCATTGATGCTTAAGACTGAAACTAATCAATCTCTTATTGGCATATGTGCATACTGTACGGATCGACTCGATATTGCTTGAATTCACAAGCATTCTAAGCAAAGATGAATAGTGGCTAGCAATAGAATCTAGTATGCGCTTTTAGTCCTATTTGGGACTCGTTGGCTGGATGTACCACTCAGAACTCAGTACTTGTTTGCAGTGAAAGGTACTGAGTTCGAGTTCCAAAGTGAACATCAACTCGGATGCAGTTACATTCAATTGACTAGTCTCAAATAGGACGAAACGCGCGTCAAACTGGATTCCACTGCTAACCATTATCCATCATTGCTTATAAGTTAATATATGTTTAATAGTCAAATGATAACTACGTATCATTACTAATAATCCTCCACGAATAGAGTACTGTTGAATTATCATATTTATGATATTGTATCTACAGAACATGATATAAAATAATAACACTGGACTTACACTTGATTAGAGTTTTAACTGGTAGTTAACAAATATGAATAATAGTTACCTCGCATATATTTATACATATATCCTCTTTCTAACAACCTGTAATTCATAATACTGATGAATATATGGATTAACTTTATAAAATGAATTAATATTGACATATATTACTAAAATGGTTACTCAGTAAACAGGGGATTAAAAATTTGGGAAATATGAACCGGATTCTAAGAAGATTAAAGTTTCTTTTACCTACCTTTTTTTTCAATATTTACTATTTTGTATTGGAAGATAATGAAAATACTCATGTATAAGGTTGATTTGTTCTATTTATTGGATTCTTGATGTTTGAATTAAATGATAGACTTTAGTAGATTATTAGACGAACGGAAGAGTTTTCACCAAGGGGTATAATCATCCAGTGAACGATTGAAAATATACGGCTTCAAATAACTATTTTGGACTGATTCAGGACTTTTCAGTAGTACTCTTTCGTGAATTCACACGGAGTTGAACCCATGAGTAGTCGTTCAGGTGTTCTTATTGAGAACTAAAATACTAAACACGATCATGTATGTTTTTTTGAATGATAACTTCAGAGGAGTTTCAAACTAAATTGGAATATTTTCATAGTTGGAATCATGAGTCAATTGAAGCTAGACCACCATCGAAAACCTGGAAGTACTGGACGGCCAACTCATCCTATTGTGGGACTACTCAGCAGAGTGCATCTACTATCCCGCACTCACGAGATTCGAGCCCAGGACCTACTAGTCTCGCGTCAGAACACTTAACACATAGACCACTGAGCCGGCATCCAACGGTGTTAATGTCTAACTTCAACTAAGGCAAATTGTGGATGCGCACTGCTGAGGAGTCCCATAATAGGACGAGTTGGCCGTCCAGTGCTTCCAGGTTTTTTATGGTAGTCTAGCTTGAATTGACTCATGATTTCAACTATGAAAATACTGAAATCTCCACAAAAACCCCTTCTGATCTAAATTGGAATAGTTGTTTTGAGCCTTGATGAAAAGTAATTTCATACTTTGCCAAAGTTAATAAATATTCAAGGTTTATTTGACATAGTGTATATGGCTTTGGTTAAAACGAGCATACATAGATTTATGATTGAGCACTCAGGAATTATTAAACCAATAAAATATTCAGAAACTCCTAGTTACAGCATCAGTAACTCTTTTTGATTAGTGAAACAATTCCATTATAAATCTTTTCTCTATACTAATTACTTTACCAGTAGATTTTCCAGAGTCAGATATAATATATCACAATCCATCCGTGAGATAAAATCACTCTCATCCTTTGTTCACTGCATAGATGCTTACTGCTCCTCTGAAAATGCATTAAATGTTCTTACACCAGCAAGTGTATTTTATTCCATAAGTGAAATTGTAGGAACTTTAAATGTTTAATCGTTTTTATTACTCAATACACTAAGTAAACATCCCTACCTGCTGTTACTTTATACTTACACCATCTTGGGCATCCTTAACTAATTTGAATAATATCTAACACGAACAGCATATTATAAAAAAGGTCTGACACATGTATGATGGTAGACCTGACTAACCTGTCATAGCAATTATTGCCTTTTTTGTTCCGTGCTCTTTGCTTCTGTTTTATTTTCTCCGGTTATAAAAGGTTATAACCAATTCGTTAATGGCACAGGAAATGACCTCAAATGCACCGTTCATACATCAATAGGATGTCCACTTGAGAGGAATAAAAAATTCTCGGCTGATGCATTTCATCACTGTAGTATATGTGGAAAATGTAGTACCCGAATGAGAACACTTAAAACAATTTAGTATCACATATCTGTCCCCTCCATTTGATATTACTATCTATATCAAGCTAGTGATGTTTGTAAACTGTCATGAATTCTGCAATTATTTTTTCCAGAACATATTATTATTATTATTGTCATATTCCATATCATTTTCATCATCATCATCATGGTTGTTTTATTGTTAACAGTAGGAAATGCATCTCTTTGTATTAACACCATAGATTACGTTATATTTGATGTATAGTTGTAAGGAAACACAGCATTATTATAAGTTACTTTTTTAAGTATTTGATGGATCATAGATTAATAGAATATTGTAATTTCAAGGTAAAAAGCTTCTAATATCATTTTTAGGTTTTGTTTCCAGTAAAATTCGTTTACACTTTCGAATTTTAAATCGACTTGAAGAATATCACGTCACCCAACTCACTACACCAAAACAAAAATTGTCGACAAATCAGGAATCCATCTAACTTAAACAATCATAGAAAACGTGGAAGCGTTGAACGACCATTTTGTCGTGATGTAGGACTCCTGGGCAGTACGCATCCACAACCTTACTATCAGGAATAGAACCTTCGACCCTTGGCCTCCACAACTTAATACTGAAAATTATCATGTGCTCACTGGTGGTTAGATACGAGAGGGAATTTCCGGCATTCTAGTGGGAAGCCGTAATTAATGAAGTACAACTGTTTCGGGTGTAAGGAGGATATTCACCGATAGTAAAAGATGGTCGCGTAATATCGTGGTTTGGTAGTTAAACTTGTACATCGTATTTCGGCTCGGTGGTCTAAAGGTTGAGCATCTACTTGCGAGGCCGAGGGTCCAGGGTTTGACTTCCAGTTGTAGGGTCATGTATATGCAATGATGAGAAGTCCCATATTAGTACCGAACGACCGTCCAGTGCTTCTAGGTTTTCATTGGTTATCTAAATTTGGTTGGTTCATGATTTTTGTAAAACTCAACAATCTCCACATCTTTAATTTGGAAGATTCATACTTTTTGGATTTTGATATTCAGTACTTCTGACATACTGGTTCTTTGAATAGATTTCTTAACATTGCTTGGATTATTAGTTTATTCATATCAGTATACATTATCATATCTAGGTAAACTTATAAACAATAGTATCGAATAAGAGTAACTCTGAGAATGTATACTTTCTTTATACTGGGTATCAACAGTATTACGTTACAAGTAAAAGTGCTTACAGACTATTGTTACTATTGTCGTTGATAATATGTCCTGGAGATTATTGAATTCAAAATTCTGAGTTTAGAAAGCACATATAGTCATATGATCGCGACACATATTTTTCGTTCGAAATGTAATGTCTCGATGTGTATAAGCATCTTCACCTAACATTCGAATAAAAATTTGTGGTCTATAAGTAACGTGCTGACCATTAGGCCTTAAAATTCGAGAGCTTGATGCTCGTTGTGGTAATGGATACATACACAAATAGTTTATACCTAATCTTTCATATCACCACTAATGCTATTATAACTTATACTGTTCTAGTATCTCATTGTGCTAATACTTACTTACTTACTCCTGTTAACCCCAATCGAGCATAGGCCACCGACCACTATTCTCCAAGTCAGTCTGTTCTGGGACTTCCTTTCTAGTTCTATCCAAATTTTATTCATTCTTCTCATTTCTGTCTCCATTTCTCGGCATAATGTGTTCTTTGGTCTTCCTCTTCTCCTTTGACCTTCAGGATTCCATGTGAGGGCTTGTCTTGTGACGCAATCAGGTGATTTCTTCAAGGTGTGCGCAATCCACTTCCAGCACTTCTTCCTGATTTATTCCTCCGTTGGATTCTGGTTTGTTGTCTCCCACAGTAACTTGCTGCTGATAGTGTCTGACCAACGGATCCGAATTATTTTGCGTAGACAACTGTTAATAAACACTTGCATCTTCTGGATGATGACTTTCGTAGTTCTCCAAGTTTCCGCCCCATACAGTAGAACTGTATTGAAAGTTCTGACTTTGGTGCTGGTTGACAGTTGTTTTGAGTTCCAGATGTTCTTCACTTGTAGATATGCTGCTCTTGCTTTGCCAATCCTGGCCTTCATATCTGCATCAGATCCACCGTGCTCATCAATGATGCTGGTCATTATGCTAAAAGGGTGTGGTAAATTGAACCGATATACACATGAACCAGATTCTGCATTACGTATGACTGATTGACAGTTGAGAATTTTAATACTAGGACAAAACGAATGTCCACGTACCTCCTTGTTTTCGTTGTTTGTTTAGCTAAAGTCAATTCGTGATATAAGCTACAAATAAAAAATTCACATTAAATACCAATTCTAGAAACCAATAAGCCAACAAACGATCTACTATTTGTGTAATCTTGATAAATAGTTGTCTAATAAATACTGTATTTGTTACATTTATGTTTTCATTAGCCAAATCATCCTTGGCAGTCTTCAGGAGTTATGTTTTCTTAGCTCCTATATCGTTTCACGTCTTATTGTCTTCATATCATCTAGCTATCACCTTTGTATGGCTACTTTATATTTCATGAACAAAAGAAAATGGCAGGAGGCTAGGTCTAGTTAATAAAGTGGGTTATCAGCAAGACTATAACTTACGGATGAATTATTCAGACTTAAAAACATGGCTGTTGGATATTTGTGTGAAATAGAGTCTCGACATTATGACTGATGTCAGCTCGTGATAAAACTTTTACCCTAATTCTTAACCCTAACTCCCAACTTTTGCCTATAATCTTAATTTCTTACCGTGTTTCAATCCTGGTAGCTGGCTGTTTTCCAAGGCCATTTTAGTATCGCTCAAAAGGTTGCCCATATATTATAGTCGTACCGGATGATCAATTCACACCATTTTAGACTTATGAAATTTGGTAGCCCAGTTAGTATGGAAGATATATTTATTCACTGCAAAATAATTAACAGTTGTTTAAAGGGTCAACTGTAAAACAAACTTTCATACTACATTATTTGTGAACGCGTTAGAATCCTACACTACTAGTTAAGACCTCACTAACACTTGTGTAAAACGCCATAATGCTAATTCCCGAAGCTTACTTGTCCCCGTATTTCCCACTTGCTTTGAAAAAATTTATAAAGCGACTGCAGGCTTCTTCAACTAAAACCACTGATATATGAATTCATCTTCCTATTGGACAATTTTTGTTCCGCTTTAATTTTGATTGGCTTTTATGGGGAATTTTGAAGAATACTAATTTAGATAGACTCCACCAACTAAAGATAAGAATTGAACTACAATTCTGTTGAATGCAATTTCTAGGACAAAGGAAAATTTTTACTGATGATGATTTAAGTCTAGGCTTAAAGAATTTAAAAGGTGAGTCTTTGATAGGATTGATGTGGAGTTTAACATACATGACATCTTCTATCTCTTTAGAAGCTAGACACATTTGCACTCTACTATGCAGTCAAAGTATCGTAACGTGAATCTACCATAGATCTTAAATTCATTCTCACTTATGACTGATTCTCATCTCGATTTTTTCATCCAACAGTTTGTCAAGTATTGATAGTGATTTTTTTTTAACTAAACAGACTATTACACCCCTCTGTTCACTTATGTTGAACCCTGATTGGTTAACAGATTATTGGCCTTCATCTACCTACACCAGTTAAACTTCTCCAAACAGATTTTAGGTAGTGGCATTTAACACCTTTGGACACGTGGATTATGTCTCCCAAGACTAATGATATCGAAATCGTCCAGACAAATGGTAGGTCGTCAGTGTTATCGTAGTTATAATACATACTTTATGTTTTTTTCATACCTTATGTTGATTGTTGTTGGTGTTTCATTGGCTATTGGAATTAAGAAACTGAGGTCTATGTGGAAGTTAGACTATGGCATAAGTTGTGTTTGTTTGCTATAGGCTAGCAACAATATCTAGTGTGTGCATTTAACCTTGCAACTTATTGACTTGTTTGGATCTTAATAATCATTAATGTTCCTACTTTAGCTCGAACCCATCACTATGATCCCAATATCACATAGAATTTGATAAAATGATTAGTAATTTTAATACGGAACAATTCAAGATTTGATAAAATTAGCAAAAGGATGGATAATGATTACTTTTCTTACTCCAAGCTTTCTTAGTTGTTACTATTGTCCGTGAATCTTATTATTGACCTATAGTGCTGAATTGACGAGTTTCTATTGTGATCCTAATACAGGACGATTGACTGTGACTGATCTATTCATAAGACTAAGGAGAAGTGCATTTGATTAGTTTCTTTAAGATAACCCCTAGATAGACGTTTGAAAGGTATACTACGGAATTAGCCATACGGCACAGTAATTCGATGTAATGGGAGAGCACAAATGGACATTCATAACTATTGTAATTAGCAACATCTAATTACACCAAAGTCAAGCGGATCGAGTACAACATTCTATTATTTTGACAGTTTCTAGTTACTGAGGCAGTTATCCTAGGTGATTTTTATTCTGAATGGAATGTGAACCAGGGTCAGGGTGTAAGTTCGACTGATATTATAATTACCGAATATTTATCTGTCAGCACTGTGGGTTACTTCTAAGCACTTCATATTTTAGGTCTCGTCATAAAGTCATTTCGGATGTCATAATTTTTCTGTTGACGACATAGATTCCGTCATGTACCTCAAAATGATAAACCTAGCATATTAGAATAATACATCAATTTCGCTAGTCAGTTTTGGAAATTTTGATTTGTTTCTTCGTAGTGTTTGTGCAACCAAGTTTATACCTTTTATCCAATAATCGTCTTATAGTGTAAGTTAACTTTACTCAGTAACAACTTTTCAATATAATATTTTGATCAGCAGCGTGATTCCCAACTCTATCGAGTTGGTTGTTTCTATCACTTTCATTAAGGAATGTGGTCGCTCGTCAAATCACGTATCTTCCAAGCAGTAGGCTTAATTCGATTACCGTATACTATACTTTAATTTCTCAGTTGAGATTATGTCTGTATGGCAGTTTCTTGGTAACCTCGTTAAGCTTACTCTTCTCTTTGCCACATAACGAATGTCTTTGAGAAGTGGTGTCAATTTTACCTGACTGTTGTACCTTGCGATTGCATTCCAAATATATGCCAGGTATAACTAAGACAGCGGACTGAAAATTGCCAAATGAATAGCTTCTGAAGCTTATTTCCTAGTTTTGTTCTGTCATTTTTATTCCCTTTGGTTGATTGTATTCATTGATTTCTGGAAAAATTCTCATAATAACTATGGATTAAGTATTTACACAATGAATAGAAGGTTATGTATCTGTTTCTCTTGAAGACACAGTAGTGATATAGTTTGACACTACATGAACATACTATATCGGCTTGTCAATTTCGAAGTCATCGTTTTGTCTTCGTCATTGGAGTCAGAAAAATAAATAGTGTTGTTTTGAAATTGGGCTCTTACCAACTGTGCTTGCAGTATCATGATGGCAGAAAAATTGTTCTGGTATAAGGGATTTCTAAAGTGTCCTAATGGTATGGCTTAGCATTCCAACCCTTGATAATATGTGACATCTGCTTGCTTAAAACGATTAAGCTTCTCAAAGGAGTTCAAAAACGGATACTTCTCAAATGTATATCTATATATATATGTAGTGGGATTTTCTCAATGTAATAAGATTATTTTTTATATGTATAGGATTCACTATTTCTACGATAAAGATGTTGATCTTATTGTGTAGTTAAGATGATGAATGCTATTTTCGCTAATATCCTGTTTTATTATTGTGTAATTAAACTAATTAATGTTGTTCAACGATTCTATCTAAGATGAAATGTTACCCTACTTACCGACTTACATAACCTATTTTAAGTAGTACGAATTCTAGTCATCAGCGTATGGCACTTTTTAGCTAAATTACCGTTTAGTTCTGAATAGAGAGTTAAATTTAGCAACTCCAATTGGTAGTTCCTTTAATATCGCATAATTTCATATTATCTCTACTCACAACGTGCAACATCTAAAATGTCAGTGAGCTGGTAAACAGAAATATCCCCGGTATTTTAGTAGCTGTTTAGCTTTAAATAGAAGCTGTATCATTAGGGGATGTACACAGCTGAATGATTAAGAGAATAACACGGTTATACGTACTTCGTCACTTTAGTACTGAGGTTTATTTAGAATATCAGTCACACATTCACATGCAAACATTCACGCAAACATGACATTGTTATCACTCAGTGATCAGCCATTGTAATTACCGACAGATAGAAAACAATCCAAATCTTAAATATAAATCTTTGTGAGACCGTTCAAATATTGGCAAACGTTCGTTCGAATGATTGAGAACGAATTAATTCTTGGATTTAACAATATGTTTGGGAGAATTTCAGGCGTTGGAAATAAAATTAGTTCCGATCTTTCGTGTAGGACTGTAGTCCTAAGTTCTAGAAATTATTGAGAACTATCATATATGATCATAAATCAAACAATTCTGAAGTGGATATATATCCAGAAATCAAATATCCATTTTTCAATAGTGGGAATATGAGTCATTTAGTGTGAATATGATTTGTGTATAATATTGCTATTACAATTTCAGTGGACAAATCTTTAGGAACAACTACAGTCGTGTTAGTAATTCTTTTCATGATAAAACCAAAAGTAGATACGAGATAATTACGCTTGTCAAAGTATGTATGGAAACGATAATACTTAATGGCCTTATTAAGAGATGGAGACAAATGAAATAAATAAATAAACCATTAGAAGTACATTACAGCTGACGTCTATGCCGCTGGATGTACAGTGTAGGTTCAGGAATTGAAGACCATGTTTTGATAAGTAACTAACGTTACAGTGTAGTCAAATAGACTACATTCTGTGTATTCTGTTTGTCTTGCCCATATATATATATATATATATATATATATATGTGGTGTGGTCTACTTATGTCCACATAAGTAGTATATGGTGATGGTCAGACATAAAATGTATTTTGGCGGAAGATCGATAAAGAACGAACAGGAATGAAACGCAATCGGTACGAAAATGAATGAACAATGAAATCAGAGAAGACGGACTGATATTTGCAGAAGGAACAGTTAAGATTGAGGCAATTGTTATTTTGCAAATGAGCTATTGACTGTATGGTTATCAGGATTTTGTGAGGTAGTATGTAATTTGTGCTTAAATACATTCGATTGTCCCCACTCGTTTTCTTGTTTACTACATAATGGGTTTGACTGCATGGTATTAGTTCAAACTCAGTAGACTTCTTGATTTATTTATCTTTTGTGTTTCAAGATCCTTTTTACTAAGGAAGGTAATTATTTACAATAAACGTGTATAAATACAGTCAAATTTGATTCAACACTTTTATTTTGTCTTAGCCGTGAAATTATTGTCTTCGTTTGTTAG
Organism: Schistosoma rodhaini; assembly: GCA_944470415.2. Lineage (NCBI taxonomy): Eukaryota > Metazoa > Platyhelminthes > Trematoda > Strigeidida > Schistosomatidae > Schistosoma > Schistosoma rodhaini. Next base: position 4,799,704 of record OX104039.1, read on the forward strand.
ATTTCTATCAACTGTCAGTGTTAACTAAGGATGTATCGACTAGTAATCTAAGCATTTCCCTGAGTGATTACAATTTCCAGGAGTTTGTTAAGTCTTTGTGATTTTTTATATATAATTGGGGTTTAATTCCTTGAGAACTTCGTTGAAGTCTAAAAGAATGTTCATACTAAGTTTTTTATATTTTGAAGGAAGACTCCTTTGAAGCAATGTGTCCATAGTTGACTAAGTGCTTTTATTTTCAACTGAAATGAAATTTTCTTTTCAACAAAATCAATTACTTTCAATTGGTGCTCGTTTTGTAGTAGTTATTTGTAACTTATCTCAGCTTACACACCATGATACATGATAGTTTCCTTTACAGTTTTGTATTTAACAATTAAACGAGTAAATACTCTCAAGTCTAAATCATCAACGGAGATTTGTACAAGGTTCCATGTCGCCTTGGATCGAATGACCTAGTTTTCTTTTCCATTATTTATTGTCATATTGAACAAATTTTGTCTTATGGGTTAAATATCTAGTTTATGTATACAGTTTTACAATCTTGATATCATTTTCACACAGGATTAGGTGTTCGTACTAACACTATCACTTCCTGGTTCATTAGGTGGTTGCATAAGTACACTACGTTTATATAATTTGTAAATTTTATATACAAGTTTTTTCCTACTCTCTGGATATGCTGCTAATATATTCGAATATTCTTGAGTAATTTAGAAACTTAAATCTGAAATATTGTAATTTTAATAATTGAATTAATGAGTTGATCTAGCCGAGACCACTGTTGAAAACACAGAAGCGCCGGACGGCTTCTACGTACTAATGTGGTGTGGTTTACCTATATCCACATAAGTAGTATATAAGTGATAGTCAGACATAAAATGTATTTTGGCGGAAGATCGATAAGGAACGAACAGGAATGAAGCGCAATCAGTATAGAAAATGCATGAACAATGAAATCAGAGAAGACGGACTGATATTTGCAGAAAGAACAGTTAAGATTGAGGCAATTGATTGTTACTTTGCAACTTAACTGTTTAGTGTATGGTTATCAGAATTTAGTGAGATAGTCTGTAATTTATGCTTAAATACATTCGATTGTCCCCACCTGTGTTTTTGTTCACTACACTAGTATGAAGGTCCTCACAAATGCACATACACGATCCCACACGCTGCACTTGAACTCGGGACCTTTGGTCTTGCGCGCGAACACTTAACCTCTGGACCACTTAGCCGGTATCCAACGATTTTGATGTCTAACTTCAATCGATCTATTATTTCGCCCAACCCTTCATTGTCTGATGTTGATAACTGACTCCATTTGACACAAATTGGACTCTACTGGTCACGGCTTCTCACTAGAAATCAAAGAAATCCATCTTGAAGCTAGTCACTAGTGAGCTTATGGTTATTATTATCAAAATGAGGATTTATGGAGATTGTAGTATTTTCACAGGTTTTCACTAGTGATCTAGTTTAGATGGATTCATGAATTCAATTATTAAAATTCTCTGTAAACACATCCAATCCAAACATGATTCTACATCTCATCAAGTTTACTTCAATCTTAAACATTAAATTATACCGGTATAATGTTTTTTTTATGTAGTTGCACTTGGAGATAAAAGGACATGTACATTAATAAATGCATGACAACTCACTTTTTTTGTTTTTTCTCTTTAGCTAGAGATCTAATTAATTATGGTAACAATAATATTAATGGTAGTAGAAGACAAACAGAAGAATATTTAGATTATATTCGATGTATGATTGGATGGAGAAATATGTGAGTAGTACTAGTGGTAGTAGTAATTAACTCGTTCTTTTGTTTTTAATACTTTGAAAGTACACTCCTATTCCAAGTTTATGTAGTATGTCAGTGAAATCCATCATATTGACATACCTTTGTATGTTTTTATTTGTATTCATATATTGTTGCTTAGCTGTTTACAGCTAAAAATAATGTAGTTAGTTGAACCAACTGCCTTCTGTGTATTATTAAGGTACTATATACATTTTCTGATCTTTCGTTTTATGAATGTTTACGAAGATAACACCAATAAATTCTTCGTACATTGATGTTTAATGTTGATAAGTGCAGTATATGCCCATATTTTATATAAGTACATTAACAGTCTAATGTTAACAAAAACAGTGCACTATAGTACGTATGTAATGGATTAGTAGTGAATGAGTACACAGTTGAGGACAATCAACTATCTAGCACACATTACAACGTTGCTTGATAAAATACAAAAACCATACTCTGATACTCTATTTGCAAAATGTTCTTTAATTGTCCTAAGCTTCATTGTTCCTAGATTTCCACACCAATTGCTTTTTTCTCTGTTTTTCTCTTCTTGATCTCAGTCTTCGGCTGTTAGATATTCTATTCCTTACAATATATACTACTTATGTCGATATAAGTAGACCACGCCACAGTTTAACTTTTGAAATGAAGTACCATTGAATCAATTTCTTGTATTTGTCAAAGTCTCAGACTAAGTCTAATTTAGTAATTTCATTAAATTAGTTGTAATCTATATTTTATTGGCAATAGAGTTGTTGATTTCTTGATATTGTTCTTATATTCATTACAACAAACCAGTCAGTTCATTAACGGAAGACGGTTTATTTAGCTAGGAAATTTGCTTTAGTGATTGATAGAATGTTTACTACTTACTATTTAGTCCGTAGTACAACTTTGAAGTTTGATTGACTTGATGATATTAGGCATATGAACTAAACTGTAAAAATTGTTGTAAAGTAACTTCATCACTTCTTTCAACAGACCTATGTTTGACGTGACTATAATTTATGGACGAGCCAATCAAAAGCGTTTGAGGGATTTCAAGTTCACGGCACCTATTTCAGTACCTGATGCTCATGGACGATCGGTTCACAGAGAATTTTAGAGAAGATTTGACAATTGAGCGGCTACAACAAATGAAACCACTAAGAAGTTGCTGTATTTGTAATTACGAGTATTAAATGACTTGTGGACCTTGTGCAGACTACCGTGATGTTGTTCTTCGGTGTAATATATGTTGAAGGAAGACGTTTGCTAGAATAGGAACCTTTATCGCTCGATCCGGATTATTGCCACCAACTGTATAATAAAAGCACCAGTAACATTGGTTGCAATAATCGCAGATGTTACTGAAGCTTCGTCTGTTCAGTGGTATGAGCATTGTAGGGACATATCCATAATAAAAATCATAAACTTACACAACTGGAGTACACAAACAATAATGAAGCTATATGTTCGAGGCTGAGAGGATTTTTGTGACCTTATCATTGCTCCAGAAACCGACTATTATGGAGCCATATGAATGAGTTCTTCCACCGCATGTATTACGATTTTGGAACCTTTGAACCTTTTACTAACCTTGATAAGTTTTTGGACCATATGAAAGAAGTGTATCCACTTTAATTATTTGGTTTTGTATAATATATTTTTACTCTATAATGACTGTTTACTGATCGGCCTAACATTTCTCAGGGTCACTTAAGATTCGTTAAAAGGTCGTCGATAAATTATAGTCTCGCCCTATGTTTTTAAAATATAGACTGACTGAAGAATTACTCAACAAGTAAGAAGTACGCACAATTTTCTCACCTTTTTCAGAAAACGTTAAAATTATAGTTTCTACATTTTACAAAGAGACTGCCTTGTAAATGAAGGCAAACATAAAATGTTGTCTAATTTACTTCTGTAACGGTTTTAATCAACCTTAACCTGGTGTTCATTTTATCAAATTCGAGTCTTCAATATCAAAAAAGTAGAGAACTCAGTAATCCAATTTGAGTCAAATGATGAGAATGATTCATTCAAGCTGGAAAACATTTGATAATCAAGATTCACTGAGTGACTGATTCGTGCTGCTTCCGAATGTCTTAATCAATATACACTTATCGATCCACATAAAAACAAACATGTTTTTACATTTGGGATACTATTCAGAAGCTATCGAATTGGAATACAATAATTACTGATACTCATATTTGGACGAAGCAGCTGATAATCGGCGTCTACGTAAAATTGGTTTGTAATCTTGACTATGAGACATAGGAACTATTCTTTTTCGATCATTAGAGAATGATGTGAACTATTTAGTCTTTTCATAATGGTCTTATTTCCATAATATGTTAAAAGTATATATATATATATCATAATTGATTACTTTACAAAATAATGATCATCTTTCTTTTTAGCATTTATACATGTTTGACATCAAATCAAACATTAGATGAAAGTCATTTATTAGATTTAGCTAAATTTCTACAAAATATGGCTATTTCTACTCAAAGATTATTAGAAGCTAATGTAGACCTGTGTGTATTTTGTCGTAACAACAATGAACCTAAAGAGATATATACTAGTCATAAAGTGAGTTAAATTATTGTTTCCAAGAGGGTTTTTTTTTCATTTTATTGCATACATAGAACTAGTTATTTCACAAAGGAAATATCCAGTTTATTGATTCCATATTGATTTATCGCTTGAACTATTTTTCTTCTAAAGTGGTCTAAATATTCAGGGATGTTATACAGGTCAGAACTCAACTTAAATTCACTGTTTCTTGTTGAGTGAGTGAATTGAACGACTTAAAACCAAACAGTTCACCCATAGTATCAAATAACGTAGACTGATGAATAATGTTACAGCATGATCGATAGAATTTGATCACCCGAAAGAATCGGGTAAACATGACAATGTCTACCAATATAGAATGATCTATTAATGCTTGGATTATTTTATAATAGAAGAACCAAAACTAGTATTCATATTCGGTGATTTTTAACACGAATCTTGTTGGTACTGTTTAGTTTGGATAAGAAAAGTTATTTATTTATTTATTTATTTATTTAAACACATACATATTGGTACAAAGAGGCACCAGATACATATGCGCCACACAAAACAATGAGAATGGGAAGAGAAAGGGGGAAGATGCGTATATATAATAGAAAAAAAAGAGAAGAGTAATGATGGGGGGAACTGAAATGTACAACCAGAAGACTCAGTTAACAAGTTATAATCACTCTTTATGAAGAAAGTAAAAGAAGTTTACAGCAGGATCACCACTGGCTTCTCTTCTGAGCCATATCTGATAACGTCTCTAGCAACTTTGTTGCACCATCTCTTGGACCCCAGCCAAGGAGTCATGAAGGACCAACAGAAACCAGCCCTTTGCAGCTTTCTTTCATACCACGACACCATGTCATACACTGGCCACCTCTCCGATTTTTCCAACCAGTCCAAGGGTCGGCAAATAATGCACGACGTGGAATTCTCTGGGACGACATTCGTAGAACATGTCCAAGCCACAAAATAAATGAAATGATGATTCCATAAGAAAAGTTAGCCAACAAAACTAGCAAATGTATAATCAGTTAGATAAATACATGAATCAAAATCATGGAAAATACTTTACAAACTTCAAAGTACATCAATCTTGACGTCTTTTTATGATGGTCACTACTTATAACAATACAAATGTATCATTTCCATTTTCATAGTTCAAGACAGGAGTTGTATATTTTCAACTTCTTTGTTTCATATCTTATCGTCTTTACATCTTTCGTATGTTACCCACCTATCCACGTAAGCATTTCGGATTGCGGAAACTATAGAAGATCGGAGAAGATTAAGTTTGGTGAGTAGTTGAGAGGCTGATTTATAAAGTGATGATTGGATTATCGATCACAATTTCTCAGATATAATCAGTGATTAATGTGCGGGATTGTCTTGAAGCAAAAGTCATCCGCCAGCGCCATTATAAATCTTACAATAGTTTGGATAGAAGCTAACTAACAAGGTTAAGTAGATTCAAGGTTATTGGCGCTTAAATATGATTGAACAACTAGTTATGAGTTCCTAAGTATCACTACCAAGGCATAACTTTGATAATTTCAAATAGACTGAACATTGGATGGTTCGTAATCACAAAATAAATAGAAAGTCTAGTTTTTAATGTTTTATGAGTCGGTGTAAATCTATATACACAAGTTTAAAGAGTGCAGGGGAACAGATAATCTCTACTTTCAACACATTACAGATACCATTTTTTTCATATTCACTCAGATATACGTAAAATGAACATGACTATTACTTTTTTTATCTGGACGACATGACCAATAGCATAATTAAATTTATTTCGGTTGTACTAAGTAGTTTGATCTATTCCTTTGCATAATTCAGATTTGTATGAATTTAATTCAGTTATTCATTCTCTATAGGTTCGACTTACGCTGAGTGATGAGGCATTAACATTTTGATTTTCTGCTCAATTAGGACAATACAAAAACATTATTTGTTTCCATTATAATTCAACTATTCATTTCCTTAGCTTTTTGCCTATAGGCAATCGAAACCTTTGGTAATAGTTATATGGTGTGTGCTACTTATGTAGATGTAAGTAGTATATAGCACTAGTCAGAAATAGAATGTCTGGCAGCAAAAGGTTGAGAAGATCGAGGAGCATAGAACGAGAACAGAAAGAAATTGGTATAGAAATGCAGGAACAATGAAGATATGAGGTAATTAATGAACATTTTGCAAATGAGGTATTGGGGTATGGCTTTTTAATTTAATCAATTAACTCTGTAATTTGGTGCTAAATATAATCGGTTGTCCTCACCTGTGTTCTCCTTCACTACATTTGGTGTCACTGCCTCCATAAGGATGAGGATTCCGTGGCTAAGTAATTAGAGGACGGAGATGTGCTGAGCTTCCTGAAGGAGTTTCAGGCCGTGGCTGAGCTGGTGGCAGTGAAGGAGCCTGAAGCGAAGATGGTGGTGCTGGGAAGCTGCTGAGTGGCAGGGCGAAGGCTGTATATAACAGCTTGGATAATACTGGCGTGAAGACGACATGGAAGGTAGTCACAGAGCGGTTGATCGTGAAGTTCGACAGCCCAGTGGACAGTGAAGAAGCAATGCAAAAGTTTCGGCTGGCGATGTTGTCGATCGATGGTTACCCACTGGTGCTAGCTGTGGAGCTTACTACAATATTGCGCCGCGCGCTACCGAACCTAGTTGAGGAGATGGAGGCACAGTTGTTGGCTTCTCAGTTTATCAAGAGTGTGTCCGCTACCGTCTCTTAGCAGCTGAAACTGGTAAACACCGCATATATCTAAAAAATAACAGTGGACTAGCGAAAGTGACATGACAGTTAATGACCCGAACAGTAGCTCTGGTCAGTTGCGGAAGTCAGGGGATATGAATAGTATCGAGGAGATTTAGGAGCTGCAGCGTGAAACGGAGAGCCGTACGGATTTTGTGACAACAGGAAGTACGAAATATTGATAAAAAACAATCAAGTAAATATATTTGCAACAAGTGTCACTGTGCATTTAGAGGCTGAGGTAAATCGACAGGTTCAGATGTTGAAAAAGGTAAGATTGAGGAAGCGGACAGCCCATATAGCTCGCCAGTACTGGAGGAAGCTCTAAGAAGCTCAAAAGGAGCCGAACATATTCCATTCAATCAACTTTTGGAAGGATGTTCCAGAATCACTACGTGTAGCTTCCCTATTGGACAATGTTAATAACCCCATGTGCGCTGATTGGATAACTAAAATTGTGTCGTTTTTACTAAAAACTATAAATACCTGACAGTTTTGTATTATAATTAACACTGTTGAGAATAACATTCCTACTTACTAGTCTTCTGTCTTCTCTCTTGCGACGTTATGGGTTCGATCGTTAAAGTAGTCCAGTATTACGCGGCATAGTAAGAATCTAAAGCTCTAGATATAACAGTAAAGAAACAGAATGAGAAGTATAGATTTTGTATCGATTTTAGAGAACTGAATAATATAAGCGGAAACGTTAGATCGGCTGCAGAATGCCACAGTGCATAAAGTGTTGGATTTGCGGTCAGGTTATTGTTAACTGCCTATAAAAGAGAGCGATCGAAGAAAGACAGCATTTACTGTACGTGACAAACAGTATCAGTTTAGACGAATACCGTTAGGGTTGATGGGTGCACGGTTTACGTTCAGAAGATTAATGACGCTGTTGCTCAGAGATCTAGATAATGTTGAGGTATGTGGCGACGATGTAGTTGTGTACAGTCATACAGAAACAGATCATGTCTGGTATGTGGAAGTGGTGTTAAAGCGAATTGAAGAATTCGGACTTCAAATTAACAAGGACAAGTCACAGACAGCGAAAAATAGAGTTACGTTGTTGGGACATAAAGTGGGAAACGGAAAAATAAAACCACTGCCGGATAAAATCCTAAAAATAAAGGACATTATAGTACCTAATTCGGGAAGGAAAGTGTGACAGTCCCTAGGAACAGCGGCGTCTACAGTCAGTGTGTCAAGAATTTCAACGAAATAGCAGCACCCCTATGTAAGTTGTTGAGAGACACTGAGTTTATGTAGACTGGTAGACAGCCACAACTTCCGATGCATAATAAGACGTGGCCACAACAACAGAAGTGGACAACAACAAGATTAAGAAAATAGAGGACGGAGGCAATAAAGAACGTGGAAAAGAAGAAAATATCAGACATAAAGAAGGCGGAACAGCAGAGAAGAGTTTGGAAGCCTTTTATAGTGAGGGACCTGGTAAAGTGTAGAGAACGGGAAGGTAACATAGAAAGGGAATCAGGGTCAGGAAAGTTGATCCCGAAATGGGAGGGACCGTACATTATCACGGAGAGGAGAGGCTCGGTTTACACAATCCGAAGAGAAGACAGGCGGAAGCGTATAAATGCCAGTCAACTGTAGAGATGATTTCAAGAGCATTATGAGTGTGAGTCATGATCGGCACCAAAGAAGACAGCGGTACGGCGGTTGGAAAGACTGCGAGAACAGGTTATTGAAAGGGGGGACGAGTGTGCAACTTATATCGACATAATTAGTGTATAACGTGGGTCAGGAATAAAATATCTGGCAGCAAAAGGTTGAGAATATCGAGAAGGGAAGAATAGGAACAGAAAGCAATCGTTATAGAAATGCAGGAACAATGAAGTATTGTAGCGTAGGGAAGGAGAGCACAGGTGAGGACAACCGATTATATTTAGCACCAAATTACAGAGTTACTTGATAAAATTAAAAAGCCATACCCCAATACCTCATTTGCAAAATGTTCATTAATTACCTCATATCTTCATTGTTCCTGCATTTCTCTATACCAATTTCTTTCTGTTCCCGTTCTATGCTCCTCGATCTTCTCAACCTTTTGCTGCCAGACATTCTATTTCTGACTAGTGCTATATACTACTTACATCTACATAAGTGGCACACACCACAGTATTACTTCCTTTAGTCGAGTGTTTATTGGGAGGATCATATACTTTATTTCCATTTGTTGTTTTCAATCTCGTGACGCACCAAACCAGAAATGCATATTAGTTATTCTAGCAAATACAAGATATATAAATATATAAGTACACACACTCTTTGTTTCCACCTATAATCCAGGTTAAAGATCGTTTTGGTCGAGTAACTTGTCCAATTCTACGTAAATTCACTTGTCCATTATGCGGTGCTACTAAAGATCGTGCTCATACAATAAGATATTGTCCAAAATTATTAATAACAAATCATAATCGAAATGGTAACTGTAGTGGTGGACCAACTTGTCCTATGATTGAAGCTGGTTTGTTGGAACCGATACAATTCTCTACGCCGAATTAGATTTAAGAATGAAATCTACTTGATAATAAAAGGATAATGAAAATGAAATATTTTCCAATCGCTATATGCAACTGATGATGATATATTGACTATTATTATTATTATCATTATTGTTATTATTATTATTACTATAAATTAATGCTAATAAATTACTACATGATCAGTTTATAATGAGAATAGGTTCTCTCTCTGTTTAGTCGGTGTGATTCTTTGTAAAGCCGAAAATCTGATGGTTATTTTTTACCGTTAAAAAGAAGAACGCATGTCTAGTAAGTCTTAACATTTAAGTACAGCCTCTTTGGATTACATTGCTTTACTTACGCCTGTTACTTCCAATGGAGCATAGGCCAGCGACCACCATTATCCAACTTACTCTGTCCTGAGCCTTCTTTTCTAATTCTATCTTTGTTCATTCTTCTGATTTCTGTCTCCATTTCTCAGCTTAATGTGTTCTGTGATCTTCCGCTTCTCCTTTGGCCTTCAGGATTCCAAGTAAGTACTTGTCTTGTGACGCAGTTGAGTGCTTTCCTCAATGTGTGTCCTATCCACTTCCAGCACTTTCTAATTTCTTCTTCCACTGAAATCTGGTTTGTTTTCTCCCACAGTAGGTTGTTGCTGATAGTGTCTGACCAACGGAACCGAAGTATTTTGCGTAGACAACTGTTAATAAACACTCGTATCTTCTGGATGATGGCTTTCGCAGTTCTCCAGGTTTCCGCCCAATACAGGTTTATATGTAAATTTGCCTTGCTCAGTAGGATGTCAAATCATTATTATAAGGCAAAACTATTTAAGTCTATGGTTTAGTGCTGATGATTTGCAGAATATTTTATTGATTTTAGTTTCTTGGTTGTATAAACGACCTACCGCCCACTCACCCACGAACTAGTAGTGTTGTAAGGAAACCGCGATGGGAAGAAATGCTTACTCGAAAGTCGTAGAGCAGTCGAAGATGAAGTTGAATGGACTGTTTTATCCCACAACCCTTTGGTTTCCTGAAGAATTAATGGATGCTCTTTCTTAACATAAATATAACTTCCTACATGAGCCAGCTTAAAGACACTACGAGTCCTGTTCCAACCTGATACCAGTCAAGTGACGTTTTTGTTCAATCTGCCACGTCTTTAAGTTAATATTCATTACGCTGACTACCCGATAGGACTTATGAAGGGCCGCGCAAGGTTCTGAGGCATGAATCATGGACAAAAATGGTTAAGATGGAGATATCAATGTTGATTGACTGAAGAAAGGATATATTCGAGTTATGCCACCTTATCCGTTGATCTACTTATTGCATCAACCAACAATGACGTGGTCGTTAACACTTAACGATAATGAGGAGAGTTTAATGTTATTCAAGAAACGGGAGGGAATCAAAGCTTTCCGGCATAACTGTGAAGTTCCCGGAGTACCTACGAAATGCTGTATGCGAGAGCTGTTTCTTTCACATTCGCTCTTCCCGTTCTGAAACATTCATATACACTTTATTTTGTGTATCAAAAAGACATCGAATGTACCACGTTACATGCATGTTTATGGCTTCACAGAAACAAGCAGAACCGAATACATGTATGATGGAATTTCTGTCTTAATTGATACACATATTTATTTCACGTGCGATCTTACGCTTTATGTCTTGCAATAAGTGTTTTCGCAATTTCTAAAAAACATATACATGCATGCAGTATGTTTATTTGACCTTGTATTCACATTCTTGTACATTATCCAGGCTGATTGTAAAGAACGGAGAAAAAGAAATAACACGTTTCTCATTCGTCACACGAATCTCTAGTTTAAATGTAGATAACTAGCATGTTGCTGTCAAATGAAGAAAGCTATAAAATGAATGTTAAAATGTAACAAGGTCATACGGTCTAGATTTTTGGCTTGATGAAGTCTGAAGGTCCCCAAAACCCAACCAATGACGACTGAGTTGTAGTTAAGATATAATTCCGTAAAATAAAGTATCACAACGATTCGACATTGATGTTAACTTGTTGAAGATGTTCGGTTAGGTATCATTACCACATCAAGATATTCCATTCAATCAATTACAAAGTATAACATGTACGTACATACATCGATTTATGTTCACCGTACCCTTTTGGCACACTGAGATGAAATTGTCAGGCTAAATCCCAAAATAGTGTAGGCAGTGTCAGTGGTAATATAAAATATCAGGCATCGGAAATATGATTCATGAGGAGAATATATATTTATGAAGTAAAAAGAAAATCTATGAGGAATTTACAATCTGAGTTTGAGGAAGGACAAAGAATGGATGCACCTGCTCCGTTGCAAATGACTTTGAGCCATTTCATTCAAATTCTAGCAATTTGGTTACGATAATCACCAACCAGGTAGTCTATACCTATTAACATGGATCAGTCCAATTGTCAGTGACTTCATGGACTGATACCTCTTTTCGATTTGGCCTCCTCTATCTTTCTTCCAGCCTGCTGCTGCATTAGTAAACATCGCACACTTTTCATTGTGTTCTAAGCCAGACAGGGTGAATTCTTGAGCATTTATCAGTTTCGTAGACGCCGATCAAATCCACTGATTTGTCCTAACCCTTTTGTTTAAGCTACTAGTAGATACCACTGCTGTTTTCACAGCTTTTTAGATATGAAACCAAGCTATCTCGAGATGGATATCAATTTACACAGTTGACTAGCTCCTCTAGTTGTTCCTGAAATATATTCTTAATTTTCTCATCACTAAGTTGAACTCCAAACAATTTTCTTGACGTGGATTTTCTACGTGCTCAAACTGGAACACGATCTGCGTCTAAACATGATATCCAGAATGAGTGTCAGTCTTATGTCGAGTCACTCCAACAATATCCGATTCAAATATGACCCAGTGGAGTTTGTCGTGGAGGTCACCCTACGAGACAATATTTCTCCTTATGTTTACGGTTGGTGCTTGCCAGAAATAGATGCTTATCTTAGCCTCAACACCGTGTGATTTACTTATTTAAACACATAAACATCGGTACAAGGAGACACCAAATAGATATGCGCCGCATAAATCATTCGATTTATGTGAGGGCTCTGATACTGCCCGGATGCCTTGACCGAAGCGGATGGTTTACTTAGGGGGCCACACCTGCAGCCTTTGATCTAAAGGTCTAATCCACATAGCAGTGGAGCAACGTCAGATGTAGTCCCATGGTAGCCGGTGGCCAACAATTGGTTCATACACCATCTGCTACTTCAAGATACTGGAGCCCGTGTGCAACATTGGTTTGGAATCAGAGTTTTCCAATCCTCTTAGATGGACCCTCCATGTCAACCGACCCGGTTAAAGCATCGGAAATTTACTTTACATCCTCTCAATTTCTTAAACAACACCGCCGCGATAAGGCATTGATTAGGACTTCCCTTGCAGTGGTTGTATGCACGTGGCCATTGGAGAGCATTTCAAGAGGAAGAGCTGACACTCCCGGCCGTACCAGGGCGTTTCCGGGCACACCATATGATGCGCTCAAGTGCCTTTCAGTTTGATTTAGCATACTTACTTGAGCATTAAAATCAACTGTAACTATAACGACATCAAAGCATTCAGCTTTATAAAGGAGGTTGGATAGTTTCCCATAAAATTCATCTTTAACTTCATCCGAGTCGCATTCAATGGAGACGTAGACAGAGATAACGGAAAGGCAACGGCGTGCTTCCCTATCTTCTTGAGTTCTTACTGTACCGTTTAGTCGAACAGCGTACAAGCGACTGTCCAATGGAATCTGGTCTAGGAGATCCTGTTATGCTTTAGAACTTGGTGCTACATCTACACCAGCGTGGTTACGGGAATTAGCAATGAGGTTTCCATATACTCGAAGGGTAGATCGTGCCGGTTATTTTCATTGACAAGAGAGAGTTAGTCATGAAGGTGGGACAACTATTAAGAGGTAATGGTGGGACTCGTTAGTCAACAATATGATCTCAGTTGCCCACACCGTAGAATATTTCTTGAGGGACATGATAGAAAAGCTGAATTAATGGTAGTCTGAGCGACCTGGTGGCTTGACCACATAGCCTGAGACAAATGCTTGAGACCGGTCGCGCATGGTTTTTACTTATGGAAAATCCTTTGTTAACCGCCCACATTAATTTGCCCTACTATGAGAGACGGAAGCTCATAGGGTAAGGTGTGACATATCTAGAGTCTACCTTTCCAAACCCATTCATCCCGTTGTGAGAAGGCAGCGTCGCTCTCATGCTGGTTGTTTTGGACAAATGCCTAACTGTTGTCACACCCTTCTACAGTCAGCAGTACTTCACCTTCGGCTTTTAATCTTACCATTCTTCAACCGACCTGGCTGACATGGTAGGATCTAAAGAAACATGCGCACCAGCCAATATGACCTGGTTTAGTCCAGGATAGGCAGTCACGAGTACCACCCCAAGGTAGCAACTAAGGTCGGGTTATTTATCACCAACTCCACTTGTCAACTTAATAGCAGAGATGTGTTTCCCCGATGAATTCGATAATTCCCCTTACCACGATACGTCTACCATTTTTTTATTTCCAAGAAAAAAATCACGTTGTAGCTGTCTGGGCTGCAACTTTTGATTAGAATGAGTTTTTAATTTTGGATAAATAATGGCATTCGGAAAACGGTAAGTAGAAAAGTTCAAGAGCGTCCAGCGACAACAAGTTCAGGCATACACGATTATATTAGTCGTACACGCAAGGATATATAACCAACATCAAGAACACTGCGAAATCCTTACAGTTGGATGTAAAGATATATTTGGACAACTAGATACATGGACTTCGAGGTTCTAAATCTTGTATATACAGTAGAAGGGTTTCAGATTAGGTCATGTCACAAAGTTTAATGCAGTTAGTTCCCTTTATGAATTTAAATAAAGACAGAACAAATATTGATGCAGAATTATATGAATTCATTATATTTCGTGGTTTCTCATCAGCTGCTTACAACCAAATATGTATTAGCATTATGTCCATTGTTACACACTATTAATTACCCCAATGCTAAAACTCTAACACATATTTGGTTGTAAGCAGCTGATGAGAAACCACGAAATATAATGAATTAATATTATTCTGCATCAATATTTGTCATGTCACAAAGTAGTTGCGCATACCGACCGCTTCACTTATCTTGGAAGTCTCATGAATCCTGATGATCTAGTATCAGACGAAATCTGAACACGCATTCCAAATGCTCGACAGGCTTTTGCTAACTTGCTTCAGTTTTGGTGTAACCGATATACCCGTCTTCCAATCGAAGGACAGGTTTACTGAGTAGCAGTTCGCTCCGTCCTACTTTATGAATGTAAGACATAGACATCAAGAGGAAAGGATATTCGTAGGTTACTGGTATGCGATCATAGGTGTCTTCGAAGCATTGCTTGTATTTCGTGGCTACGGTGTAAGCAATGTCTGGGTTGGGAGTGATGTACTGGGTAAGATGAGAAATCGATTGATGAGGTAGTAAATCATCACCAACTGAGGTGGTTGAGACATGTGTTACGCATGCCAAACCACTACTTACCTCCTCGAAGGGAGATGTTTTCTAATGCAGCAGCAGGCTGGAAGAAAGATAGAGGAGGCCAAATCGAAAAGAGGTATCAGTCCATGAAGTCACTGACAATTGGACTGATCCATGTTAATAGGTATAGACTACCTGGTTGGTGATTATCGTAACCAAATTGCTAGAATTTGAATGAAATGGCTCAAAGTCATTTGCAACGGAGCAGGTGCATCCATTCTTTGTCCTTCCTCAAACTCAGATTGTAAATTCCTCATAGATTTTCTTTTTACTTCATAAATATATATTCTCCTCATGAATCATATTTCCGATGCCTGATATTTTATATTACCACTGACACTGCCTACACTATTTTGGGATTTAGCCTGACAATTTCATCTCAGTGTGCCAAAGGGGTACGGTGAATATAAATCGATGTATGTACGTTATACTTTGTGATTGGTTGATTGATCCATCAACCCACCGTTTCCTTGTGTGCCTTTAGGTTAACACTGGAAGGTATGAGTATATTAAGATTGTCACATCAGAATGGGAAATAAAGATGTGCTGAATAGTTGCTGGGAGATAATTCTAAGCTTGCTATCTTTTTATTCTATGAAGTTGTCTGAATCTTTCACTGATATATACACAAGCCTCACTCTGAGTTGGTGCTTTGTGCTAGTCTGATCGTTCTCAATTTTGCTCTGACTTCACTCAACTCAATCGTATTTCATTTAATCCGAACAGGGTTTATGAACTTGATTTTAAGCTATATCGTTTGTATAGGGAAAAATAATACTATCAGGCTGCTAAATATTAAGTTGAACAAGGTTTGACTTCGTGACTTATTGGGAAGGCGAGCATTATAACTACCATGTTATCGAACCGAACAGTGTAGGTCACTGTTAGGTTGGGTTATACGAAGCAATTTCTTATATTTTATCCCTAGTTGATATTATTGCTTTTAGTAAGATATGAGTGTACTACCTAAGTAATGCTTATTGAACAATGTACTTTCAAGCGTAACGATTCCCTTCACACAGCCTAAGTCAAAGGTCGTCTCTCTAATTACTGATTAGGACAATTAAGTTTCGAAACTCCAAACAAACAAACAGACAGAACATACTTGACTAATTCAATTTTATAGAAACACGGGAAACTTTTGTTTCATTATGAGGTATTGACATACGAATTTTTTTGCATGTCAAATATGTATAAGAAGAAAAGACTATTGGATAACTCTCTTACTCTTTAGTTTGAAAACAATTACACATGAAAAAGAGAGGGAAAATGAGTAACACAAAATGGTCATGACTGTACAGCGATAAAGCTAATGGTAAATTAATCGATTATTTACGAATATCTCCCAGTAGCAATGGTGGTAGTTATAGTGAAGTTGCTGGTGGTCGTGATCAAGTTTTCATGAATACAGGAATATAAACGAAAGATGAGTACATGACATGATGTACGTTTTTTTTTTCATGAAACGATTCATTCAGTAACATATTATCAAGATACATTGACTAAATGATTGACAACAAGAAATGAATAGATAGGATTAGAGAAATAATTACAAAGACAATGGAGTAAAAGAAAAAGAGTGCTTTATACCGATTACGATTATTAACAAGTTTCATAGACATATACAGAGAATGCTTATGGACTAAATAGACAAATGTATGTAGTCCCCCCCTTTGAAATAATAAAGCGTGAAATTAATCGTAGTTCTGTAGGAGAGTATAATCTGCACAAAAAAAGTTTGGTGATCCTTTGACATATTCAACAAGATCAGAATAATATGATAAGGTGTACATAAGTAATTATGTTTATAGGTAAACATTATATTTAACAATAGCTGCATGTACACTCCAATAATAGAAGAATGAGTAAAGCATGGGAATATTACAAAATGAGAGAAATTGGAGCGAAAGGATAATTTATTCGCAGAGTGATCGAATACATGAGATAAAAAAAAAGGTATACAATGATCTTGTTGATCATAATAATTTTAAAAACATGTTTGGCTGCCTTTATTACAATTAAATTAATCTTTATTAAGGAAATTTCTGATATAATTGTCAACTTCTTCACCGTCGCTCAGTGGTTCAGTAAAGCTCTACAGAGGAAAGGAAAATGGTATGAGATTTGAGGTGAGTGGCATAAATTTAGGTATTTTTGTCAGAAAAATATCATGGTAAACGAATTTTAAAATCTCCATTGATTAGAGACCACTTAAACAACATACAAATCGGGACACCATGTTTTAGGTCGAAAGCTATAATGGTAATTCAGGGTAGGTATCAGGATCAAGACCTTTATTGCCCACAGCATTAGATGATCGTTGAGATATGTGGCAAAATCGTTGGATTTGGAAACGTGGTCCTTGAAAGAACCTGAATATTATAAGTTTGATCGTGGATGCATGCTCTAGTACCACAATAGGAAGAAGAAGATACCCAATGTTTCCCGGTTTTCACTATTACCCAGACTAAGGTCAGTCTTTGATAGATAAAATTACATAAAGTTACTAAGTTGAGTTGTAAGATTGAACTGAAGTACAACGGTGAGCTTGAGCAACTATTTAGTTGATCCAAACGAATGTTTGAATTCATTAAGTCGATGAAAAAAACAGAAAATATGAATGAATAATTTATAATGCCACAACTAGGATTCAAAGTTTAGTGTTTCAGTTACGATGGAAATGTAGAATTTAAGATCAAAGTTAGGATTTTCGAGTTACGATTTAGAATTAGTTTAAAGTCTACGATTTTGGAATGAGATAGTTTTATGGTTAGTCTACATGTACGTTAATCTTAATAACTTATTCTAAACCTGTCCTCAACTCTACACCCTAAACCCAACTTCAACTTGAGCCATTACACATAAACTTAAGTATCTAATACCTTAGTTATCAATAAATCTAAGCTATATTCGATGGAAAACACTTTAAAATATGCATTAGAATTTGGAAGAACCCTACTTTTTTTCTGATTGGCTCGCGACTTTTTTTAAACTAACCTAAATGTAACATTTTCAAAAATACGACCAAAAATTGATGTCAGTTTTGGATTTTCGAAATCGATGAATCAAGTTGAATCCGATATTCTGAACTGATTCAACCTCAAGGATACTGAATTTTAGCATTAATTTTCATGGTCTTACTATAAGTCGAAAGTGCAAAATACTTTTTTAAAAATTCTTTGTCAGAAGTTGAAGCAAAGTTATTAAGTGCAGTAGAGCATACTCTGTGTAAGTGATTTCTATCCTTGTAACATGTTCGACGAATTACATACATCTTGAGGTGCTTACTACTTAACAGCACCTAACAATCCCTGATTTTTATAAAATTTTCAACCACTGAAGTTATTATATCTCTGCCTGTAGCTTTCCTAAGGTTATTGCCGGTCCAAAACCCGAGTAAAGGGAGAGAGTTGGAAATGGGGTCAGTAACCCCATCCTGTAGAAAACAATTTTGCTAAAAAAACACTACACTGACAGAATGAAGAAACTAACATGGAAATATAGTAAACCAGAGAGACCCGTAAAGGACAAAGAAAGAAAGACAATCACTGAAAATCAAGAACAGAGTAACAGGTGGGTACAACATTTTGAAGAACTCTTGAATAGACCAGCCTTACTAACCCCCTCCCCAACATCGAAGCTGTACCTACAGACCTTCCAATAGATGTCACTCCACCAACGATCGAGGAAATCTGGATGGCCCGTCATCAGACAAATTAAAAGTGGGAAAGCAGCAGGACCTGACAATATACCAGCTAAAGCAATGAAGTCAGACATAGAAGCAACTGCAACTGCATGCATTCTATTCAAAAAGATTTGAGAGGAAGAAAAAGTGCCAACGGACTGGAAGAAAGGAGACCTTATCAAGATACCAAAGAAGGGAGATCTGAGCAAATGTGAGAATTACAGAGGCATCACACTATTGTCAGGAAAAGTTTTCAAGAGTGTTGCTGAACCATATGGAAGATTCAATAGACGTCCATCTTTGAGATCATCAGACCGAATTCCGTAGGGATCGGTAGTGCACAGACCGAATCGTGACACTACAGATCACCGTTGAACAATCAATGGAGTGGGACTCGTCACTATACATCAACTGTGAGAAAGTATTCGACAGTGTGGATAGGAGGAATTTATGGAACCTTCTTCGGTACTGTGTACCTGAGAAAATCGTCAACACCATACGGAATTTTAAAATCGGACTACGGTGCAAAGTCGTAGATGGAGGGCATATCACAGTCATTCCAAGTAAGGCCCGGAGTGAGATAAGGCTGCCTACTCTCCCCTTTCTCTTTCTTCTGGTGATCGACTGGATTATGAAGACCACCACATCTGAAGTGAAGCACGGAATACAGTAGACAGGTTGGATGCAACTAAACGATTTAGACTTCTCAGATGACCTGGCCCTAATATCCCATATACACCAAAAAATGAAGGTGAAGACAACCAATGTAGCAGAATCTTCTGCATTAATAGGGCTCAACATACACAAAGGAAAAATCAAGATCCTGAAATACAACACAGAGAACATCAACGCAATCACACTTGATGGAGAAACTTTGGAAGAGGTGGAAACTATCACGTACCTGAGTAGCAGCATCATCGACGAAAAAGGAGGATCTGATGCAGATGTAAAGGCAAGGATTGTCAAAGCAAGGAAAGCATCCCAACAGTTGAAGAACACATAGGACTCAAAACAACTGTCAATCAATATCAAAGTCAGAATCTCTAGTACGAACGTCAAGACAGTTTTACTGTATGGAGCTGGGACATCCAGAACTACCACAACTATCATCAAAAAGGTACAAGTATTTATAAACTAATGTCTACGTAAGATACTCAATGTTCGTTAGCCTGATACCATGAGCAACAGCCTACTATGGGAGAGAACAAACCGGCTGAAGGGGAAATTAAGAAAAGACGTCGTCAGTCAGTCACAACGTAGAACTTCGTACGTACGTAAATCAGTTCGAGTTGCCATACCACATTAGCACAGCGATGCAGTTGTCGATTCAAATCCCATAATGGTAGAAGTAGTAGGAGTATAATCAGAAATCCAAAAGATTAGGGTTTGAAGAAATTATTGAAGTAGTATAGTACAGTGAAATAAATTTGGAAAGAAGAAAAGATAGAGACATGAGGAATTCAGAAGATTAGAATTTGGTAGAACACAAAGAGTGGATGCACCTTCGCTATTGTAAACGATTTTGAGCCATGTCATTCAAGGTCTCTAACCATCGGTTGCTGTCATCTCGCGAATCCCAACCAGGTAGTCTACACCTACCAACATGGCTCAGTCCACTTGTCAGTGACTTCATGGATTTTTACCATGTATTGGTCTGACTGCCCCTAGCTTTCTTCCAACCTACTCCTACACCATGAAACATTGCACGTCGGGGCAGTCGGTGGTTGGGCATACGTAACACATGCCCCAGCCATCTCAACTGATGAAGTTTCACTACTTCATCAATCGATTTACCATCCTTACCTAGTACTCGTTTCCTAACAACTGCATTACTTACCCGGTGGTCCCAGGATATACGAGCAATGCGTCGAAGACACCTGTTATCAAAAACTAGTAGCCTACGAATATCCTCTACTCTTATTGGCCATGTTTCACTACCATAAAGTAGGACGGAGCGAACTGCTGCACAGTAGACACGTCCTTTGGTTGCTAGACGAATATCTCGCCTACGCCATAAATGACGCAAGTTGGCGAAAGCTAGACGTTCCTTCTGTGTCCGCACTGAGATTCCGTCACACACCAGACCACAAGGGCTGATGAGACTCCCAAGATAAGTGAAGTGGTCTACACGCTCAACTACTTCACTCCCTATCATTAGTTCAGGTGTCGGTGCAACCCAATCCTGAAGTAACATTTTGCACTTCGAGGGAGAGAATCGCATTCCGAACATGCCTGCATAGTTGCTTATAGTGGTCAGAAGACTCTGCATGTTGCCAGCGTCCTCACCAAGTAAAACTATGTCGTCGGCGTATTCTAAGTCAATAAGTGAGCCTCCCGGTAAAAGTTCAACTCCTGGAGGTTTAGCTGATGAAAGTGCTATCTCTAAAAGTATGTTAATGACAAAGTTAAACAAGAATGGGGAGAGTGGACAGCCCTGACGAACATCACTTGAGGTAATCAGTTCTGATGACAGTTCGCCATAGGCTCTAACTCGACCAGTTGTGTTCGAGTAAAGAGCCTTCATGAGGTTAATGTACTTCTTTGGTACTCCTTTCAGTGACAAACATTGCCATAGAACCGCACGATCAACAGAGTCAAATGCCTCCCTAAGGTCAAGAAATACTACTATTGTGGGACGTCTGAATTTAGGTTTATGTTCTAGGACCTGACGTAGGGTGAATATCTGGTCTATGCAACCACGTCCAGGTTGAAAACCAGACTGGTTTTCTCTAGTCTGCTCTTCACGAGCTTTGGTTAGGCGACCTAGTAATAATGAAGCTAATATTTTAGACACCATATTAGTCAAACTGATCCCTCTGTGATTGTCACAGGAGGATTTTTGTCCTTTCTTATAGACTGGCACAATCAGCGATTGGGACCAGTCAGATGGAATTACGTCCAGTTCCCAGATTCTACATAAGACCTCAGTCAATCTCACTGCTAGTACTGGACCACTATCCTTAAAAATCTCAGGGGTCAACCTGTCAGGGCCTGCTGCTCTCCCTCGCTTCAGATTTCCTATAGCTTTTTCAACCTCGCAGAGGGTTGGAGGACTTACTTCAATTTGCCATTCAGGACGACTGAGGATCGTGGGTAACTGAAGTGTGGCTGAAGGCCAGTTGAACTGATCCCTAAAGTGTTCTGCCCATCGATCCAGTGTCCTGGATTGAGAATGAATAATATGCCCATCTTTATCTGAGATGGTTTCACTGATACTTGGATTCCTAATACCGGTTTCTCTAACGAGTCTGAATAGCTGCCTACTGTTACCTATTGCCACTGCCTTTTCCATATCTCTTGCTTTCACTACCCACCACTGTTCACGATCATTGCGTAGGCTTCTTATTAGCCTGCGCTTAATTTGACTCCGCTCTTCGTTATGTTCAGAGCCAGATGTGCTGAGTTTTCGAGCATATATCAGTGCGGTAGATGCTGCCGAGATCCATTGTTTCTACCTAACCTTATGGTTTACCTTACTAGCGGATATCACCGCTGATTCCACAGCTTTTCGGATGTCATTCCACACTGCCTCAGGGTGGGCATAACTTACATGGCTGCCTAACTGTTTTTCTAGTTGTTCCTGAAATATATTCTTAGCTGGCCTATCATTAAGTAGAACCCTTAGAGGCTTCCCTGCAGTGTCTTTCCTGCGTCCAGTAAGACGCAGACAGATACGTGCTCGCACTAGAGCATGATCTGAATCTAAACATGTGCTCCAGAATGAGCGACAGTCTTCTATCGAGCCCCTCCATCGGTGGCGATGTGATCTAATTGGGTCCAACATTGGGACGAATTCGGGGGCTCTCGATGTCAAAAGATGTTTTTCCTTATGCTTAAAGTTAGTAATTGTAAGAAATAGGCGGTCGCCATTATCTGTTCTTTTAGCCATGACATCATAAGATCCACGCAGGTGTCTTTCCCTTTCACTTAGTTTACCTACTTGAGCATTAGTCACCTGCTACTATTACTATATCAGAACGCCTAGCTTTTCGGAGGTCAGAAAGTTTCCTGTAGAACTCATCTTTTATATCGTCTGAGCTGTAGTCAGTGGGAGAGTAGGCAGAGACGACGAAGAGGCAACGACGAGTTTCCCTATCTTTCCGGGTCCTTACTGATCCGTTTAGTCGGACAGCGCATAGACGACTGTCTACTGGGATCCAGTCTAAAAGAGCTAGTTCTGCCCTAGGACTTAATGCTATACCTACTCCAGCGAGGCCACGGGAAGCAGCATCAGGGCTTCCAAATACACGAAGCGTGTATCGAGATGAATCTTTATTTTGATTAGATGAGGTCAAATGAATGACACTACTCGGATCTCGCGTTTCGGAGACGCAGTACACATCGATGGTGTAAAATTCTAAAGTCCTAGCTAAGGAAGCCTGTTGTCCTATTTGGCACAATATTCGGACATTAAAAGTTTCTACATATAGTTTAGAGCGTGGTTTCAGGAGACCAGGAATAACGTTCTGTGAACTCGAATCGTCTGCCCTAGCGGTGCGAGGTGATAAAAGGACGTGGGAAGGGTCAGTCGTGGAGATAAGAGTATTATTAGGTGTAGGAAGGATTTGAAAGTGACCAACTTGGTCTCGTGTGCAGTTATGGGTATGAGGGCTAGTATCACTTCCCGGCTGCCCACACCGTGGAAGGGTATTTCTTGAGGGACCTGAAAAAGAAGTTGGATTAGTGTTGGTCTGAACGACCTGTGAGCGTGACCGCAGTGCCCAAGGGACAACTGCATGAGACCGGCCACGCACGGCCTTTTTGTGGGGGATTTTTGACGTGTTAGCTCCGTTCTTTAAAGGACCTTACCGCCGGAGACGGATATCCGTGGGATAAGGCGAGGTGTGCATTTTTAGGGTCGACCTTTTCTAACCCCACCCCTCCTTGTGGGAAGGCAACATCGCTGTCATGCTGGTTGTCTGAAGGAAACACCTTACTGCTGTCACACCTCTGTACAGTCAGCAGTACGACTTCGCCTTCGGACCTTGGGATTGCTGCTTTTAATCTTACCGCTCTTCAACCGACCTGTCTGGCATGGTAGGACTTTGAGGAACGATTGTTCCAGCCAGCATAGCCCGATTGGATCATCACGATAGGCAAGCCCGGCCACAACGTCAAGGTAGCAGCAACGGTCGGTCGTGAAGCAAACCCTAACTTGGAATCATGAAGGGAAGCGGAAAAGAGGAAGATCAAAGAACATACTACGTCGAGAATTGTAAGCAGAAATCAAAAGGGCGAATAGCAACTGAAAAGAACTGGAAAGGATTGCCCAGGACAGAGTTGAATGGAGAATTCTGATGGTTGGCTTATGCTCCTCCATGAGGTGTAACAGGCGTACGTTAATGTATGGTGAAATGTACAATTTGGAAAGTAAATTTGGAATGAAAATAGTACCAATTAAAACTTAGAATTCATAAAACAAGTTTTTCGAACTCAGCTTTCTTTGCACAGCGCTAAAAACTGCACGTAATGAACATACTATTGTGACCATATGTTTTTATCATTAAAAGAGTATTAATGATTGAGATCATAAGTACTAGCCCATTATTTAATTAATAAAAGCTTACAGGATCATATTTCTTCAATAGTTCACAAACGTTGAATCGTAACTCAGTTAATCGATCAGAGCATATTTTAGTTTCTTGCTGGAAAGTGGCCAAGAGCTGTATAAAAGAAATGAGATTTTTGAGGGTATATAATTTGAGTGAGAAACTATAAAAGGAAAAGACTAGTCTGACAACTTTGTCCAGTAAATAAGCGAACTGGGATGAAAAATACTTTATTCGTGATAGATCAACCTTATAAATTATTTGCGGCGATTCATTTATTCTAGTCCAATTTCTGTTGCTCGAAATATACCTGGAAGTTTTTAAAAAGAGTCAGCTTCTGAATTTGGCTGGTCATTTTGTATCTAGTCAGATAAGTGTATACAAATGATGTTTCCGAATTCCGTTTATGAGCAACCATTGTATTAGTTAATCGAGGATGGGAGATAGCATACAAACGGAATGTGTTTTTTTCATTGATAGCGGAATATCTTTTCTAGATGCTATATTATCCCTCTTTTATTCGAAGTCTTCAGTCGCTTGAGAAAAGCTATTTTTCAGTGAGTTATTTCAATAAATCGCCCTCAACACCTTGCACATTTCGTAAGTTTTAAACGAAAGCAAATGTGATTCAATCCGTATATTTAATAAACACAATGTATTTTGTAGATTTTTTCAAACAATTATGTCATAATAAAAGGGGACTAGTACCTGATATTAGAAAACAATATGTTAATTGACATAGAACTCGAATTACCGGTTGATTTTTACTCAACTATCATGATGATCACGTCAGTTTCCAAAAAAAATCGGAGCACTAGAAACAAAGCAAATGAGTGACTAGTCGTTGGGAAAGTCCCAAAATATCTGTCGTCAAAGTCTTTAGAGACTCAGAAACACCAGGAAACGTTTAACCTAATCAGTGTTGAAAAGAAGCTTCGCAGAAACGTCTACAAAATGAAGAATCATGTCATGATTATGATTGGGTATTAACCTATACTATTACCATATTTACCATGTTAACAGAAATTTCTAAAAGTCCAGAGTTATATATAACACTTTAAATACACTGGTTTTTCAGTACATGACCTAACCTTTAAATAAAGCTTTTACTCGCAATTCGCGTCTTCTCTCCATTGTTCCAGTTGATGCGTAGAAGTAGTTGAGATTATAGGAACCGGTTAGGAAGACAGTTTAGGCGTATCGTTCATAAAAACTCAAACTTTTAAAAAAGGTTGAAAGTTATCTGAAAGTTTAGTAACGCAAATGATTTAAACAAAACTGTTTAGCATAATAAAAGAGATGATACTTACAGATCGGAGACCCTGTTCATAGCGATCGAAGAAGTCTTCCAAAGGAAAGCTAGCAAGATCAGAATCTGTAAGGGTATGAATTTGGTCTTTTTCCATTGGCCATTCAGGGGGTAGGAAGTACCGTAGACAAACCCTAAATGGTAGGAAAAATGCAATAAATGTACCATACAATTACATTTATACTAGATTTCGAAAATAACATTAAGGCCAAATTATATGGAGTGACATTATGAAAGATACATTCACATGCAACAGGTTAGATGTGTGGCGAGCGAGAAACTATGCGACGTCAAATAAAAGCTGAAGAAGTATACAGAAAATCTTACATTCAGTGTGAGATACAAGTATTTTTGTATAGATTTGCAGATGGTTGAACAAGTAATTACTTCTTTAAAGCTACAATCATAGATCTATAGTAAAATTTAAGATGGGGGTAAACTATAATGCCAAACCAATCAGATTTGGGGTGGAGGTGTTCAAAGTTTTGCGCGAAATTATAAGTGTCATGGCGGCGGCCTAAACATTCTTCCATTGGAACGCGTCACCAGCGATTATGGGGAGGAAAACATCCTAAACTATTTACAAAATGGCGGACAAGAAATGGTGCTCATACAATCTGAAGACACACAGGGAAAGGTCCTATTCTGTTACAACAGATGTGGGCGAGGAGAATCATTTCAGCCAATTTGTTTTCCAACAGATTGAAGTTACAACTGAAACAGATAATGTTCTTGTTTATGATCTGATCCCAGGAATCCAACTAAAAACTTCAAGGGCTTGAGTGTTTCAAAATTTAGCGCAGTGCAATGGTGCAATTACTGTAGTGGAGTCTGTTCTAAAATCCTGATACGCTCACTGTTAACATTAGGTGGTACTAGTAAGATTGTTGAGGTGACTGAAATTGTTATCGGGAACGGGGAGCATAACATAAAAGTCGGTTGGGTATCCACTCTGTTCCTCTATCCGTAGTAAATTTTCGGCATATTTTATTTAGAAAGCTGGATTCTGACTATGTTTAAAGTCAACAAGCAAAAATATTAATTCTTATCGTGAAAAGTTTGTTCCGTCGGGAACTACTATATATTCATATAGCTCGAAGGATACAACCACAGATTTGTCATAGATAAGCTATATTTCATGAATCCTACACACAATTAACATAGAAGCTATAGGAAGCTACTGTTTGAATAACTATTTACAGTCGCATTCTAGCTCAGGAGGAAACTTATTCTTCAGTCACATGAATGAGTTCATTTACCAGACATATTTCAACTTTTTATCCACTGATCTGATTTTCAACATGGAAAAGTTCATTAATCATGTCGAAACTGTTTCGCTATTGCAACTTCATTACTTTTTTTATTTTAAATTGTTTTATAACTAAACACTGTTTTCTGACTTGCTGAAAGAAGTCGCTCAACTTAATTTATATAGTTTACTTTTGATAAATTGAATTGAGAATATTTTACAAGAACTAAAAAATGTCATTTCAACAGAAATGCAGCCCCCAAATGCCATGGTACGACCGAGAGTGGGAAGAGTCCGCTCTCCATCGCCAAATGCTCTCACATGGCCACCAGTATATAGCCTATGCCACGGAATTCTTACTCACTGCCTTATCGTGGCATTACTGTTGTTTAAGAAATTGAGAGGACCAAAAGCGAATGTCCTGCGTTTTGACCGGGTTGGTGGACATGGATAGTCCACCTAGAGGATTTGGAAAACCCTGATTCCAAACCAATGGTGCACATGGGCTCCAGTGTCCTGAGGGAACAAATGGCGTATGAATCAATTGCTGGTCATCGGCTACCATGGGACTACATCTCATTACGATGCTTCACTCCTTTGTGGATCAGACTTTTAGGTCAAAGGCTCCGGGTGTGGCCCCCTAAGAAAACCACCTACTTCAGTTTGTGCACCTGGGCAGTATCACAGCCCTCACACAAATCAAATAAGATTTGTGCGGCGCATATGTATCTCCAGCTTCCTTGTACTAATATTTATGTGGTTAAATAAATGAATAAACAAAAACAGAAATGCTTACTTGAATTTCTCCTGAATCTTCTTATTAATTGCAGTATTCTACAGAAAATATGTACAGAAATAAATGAGTCAAAAATTATGACCAAATTACGTGAAATGCTAGGAACGATAAATACTATACCTTTTCATATGAGTGTTTTATGAACTAGAAACAAACAAACCGATAAGTATCTTAACATCAAGTAAAACGGTAACAGGCGTGACAACTTAAACTGAAGACAAATTTTATCAAGTATTTTCTCTTATTTCACTTAGCAGTTCAGTCGTAATATAGAGCATCTAAGACTACAACAACATTATGAGTAGAATTTGTTTTAAAAACAAAAAAATGGCACTGTATGTTACAGTTGCATAGGTCAATATCGATGGCTGCGGGGGATAAGTGATGGAGCTAGTAATCTAATCGATTTTAAGACATAAGCACTACTGGCTGGAAAAACTTAGTGGGTGTTTACGATGATTATTTTTGAAAACAAAAAACGTAGAGGTTCGGGATTAGAGTCACAACCAATGGTGTATTGATTTGTCTGATCGTTTACGTGGATAATTTAGCAAACAATTATTGAAAGTATCTTATGGAACAACTTTTCCTATCCTAGTTATTATGTTATCGTTTCTCTGTTGGTTCTGATGGTCAAATTTATTTTTACTATGATATTTTGTGTATTCCATCTTCTAGTTCATTTGTTGTAAGAAGTTTAATAGGATAATATTATGAATTATAATTTGATGAATAATGAATAGTTTGAGGACCATTAAAATAACTGAATGGAACATCGATAGATAAATAGACAGAACGTAACGGGCCAATGTAGCCGAATTATGGGTGGTTATAAAACTATATCACTGACGCACGTCTCTGAATGAACTGATATTAAATTACATTACTCAGAGAATGGGATTTCAACGAAAGAACATACCGACTCTCAGCACAAAAATAAACATGATCTGGTGATTTATAAGCAACTAGAAGATACCGATACCGAGATTGAAGATCCTAGGTTCGATTCCCACACACAAGGCCGTGGATTCGTACAGCTGAGTTCCATATTAGAACGAAACGGCTGCCTAGTGCTTTAGGTTTTCAATAGTGGTCTAGCTAAGACCAGTTTTTTGATGTTCATGAACAAGCTAAGTAAAGTCTCATATCATAGTCGTAGTATGAAAGAAAGCTATACAGGACAGGGATCTCTTGGTCCTTAACGACTTTTCGGTTATGGTCCTAGAAATATATATGGTTGTCTAAGGAATATTGACAACCAGGAAATTAGTGAACTAACACACAAATTATTCTTTCGTCTAGCAATTTAAAATATTAATATCAAAAATTGTTTAAATCATTTAATTAATTAATAATTCTTACAGCTTCAGATGATAAAGAGTTAACTGTTGAATTCAATTCTTTTGATTTATTCCCTATGGAATCATTGCTTTTATTTTGATCCCTTTTTGAAAAAGAAATAAATATAAATATATACAACCGATTGGTTGAATTACTATTGAACGACAAATTTGCAGCAAAATGAAAAAGCAATGATAATGTTACTTATTTATCATATGGAAACCTAGGCAGATAGATTTGAGCAACAGTGCTTGTGAAATAAATAAAAAAACTCATTCACTAGATACTTGGACATAAGTCGAATGCCTTAACCACTAAGCCATCTCTACTACTCGGTTTCCCTGGAAAGAAGTAGCTGAGGAGAGGTTGAAATTTAATATCCAACTGTTGAAAGCTAAGTGGTTCAACTACTAGCTAATCATTTCATGACAAAATAAAACTTGACAATTCAGTTATTTAAAATATAAGCAGTAAGAATTCTGAATCTAATATAAAAGGCTATTATAATTAAGGATAGTGTTAAGTGTTTGTTATGTTTTGAACGTTTCACTATGATACAGTTTCCCTAGTTAATCAACAGAGCAATAAGTCAGTCAGACACAACGTGGTATCTGGTACGTATGTACATTGGTACAAGTTACCATGTCACGTTAGCACTGAGATAAAAATTTTAGGGCGAATCCCAGAATAGTAGAGGTAGTAACAGTATTGACAGAGCAATAATCACTCAGAGGGTAATCATAGCAAAACTAGCAATTAATATGCAAAACACAGAAAGTTTCCTTAAATTGACAACCAGCTACCGTATTACCTCGTAGAGGATTTCGATAAAATACCTAGGAATCAATTCGCAACAAAATAATCAGAGATTAGTTTAAAAAATTCAGACGAGTTAGTAAATAAAACCTGATACAATGTGATAACTGACTATGAAATGATTCAATTGTGAAGTATAACAAAAAAATGACTCTACATGTACCATCATATGTACGTGTGCAGAGATGTTACTAAGTGTTCATTTATTATTTAGTGGAATCATTCTGAACAAAGGTAACCACACGGTGAACGTTAGTCATTATTAGCAAAATTCTTTACAATCAAGTCATATAACATAATTAGGCTGGAATCCAATGTTTGGAAAGAATCTGTTTTCTTAATTGTTTCATAACTACTCTTGTTTCAACTATTTATCTTATGGGGTATGAAGTGCAACTTCTTATCATGGGAATTACTTTGAACTAGTTAACGAATGTACACTTCAAAGTTGAGTTTTCCATAGATAAGGTTCTACTATAGAGTAGATTTCGATCAAAGACTTAAAATCTTTAAACGTTAACGTATACTTTCAACATTAATCAGCTATAAAGGATGTATAAGCTGGAACAAATATGTAACTGCTTAAGTTATCATACATTTTACATCAAAACAGGGGGGGGGATTTTTTTAAACATGTTGAGCGGAAATACAAAAATATTTGGAATGCGTTCTTCATCTCTAAAATGATAACTAGTACTTCAATATTGGTTCATGTCAATATTTAAGCTGGTAATATTGAAAAAAAAGTAGTTTAATCAATTCTAGGTACACTGGTTACAGACACAATCTTGGAGTCAGTGCAAAACGTCCATCACCTATTGTATAGATAAGTATGCAGAGCATGACTGAGTGTACTGTATAGAGAAAGATCTAAAAAGGAAACCAAGAATTTTCATATACCGGTTTTGTAAATAACCCTGACTATTTATTGGACATTTCAAGTGACAGATTGAAATCCGTCACAGTTGTACACATCAATGTATTTATTTTCTACTAATTTCTGAAAAAAATATTATTCTATATATTTTAAATTTGTTTAGTTCAGTCATCAGATCTACTGATTTATTTATTTAAACACATAAATATTGGTACATAAGGGCACCAGATACATATGCGCCGCACAAATCTCATTCGATTTGTGTGATGGCTGTCATAATGCCCGGCTGCCCTAAATGAAGCAGGTAGTTTTCTTAGAGGCCCACACCCTGGACCTTTGACCTAAAGGTCTGATCCACAAGGCAGTGAAGCATCGTGAGGAGATGCAGTCCCATGGTAGCCGGTGAACAACGATTGATTCATACACCATTTGTTCCCTCAGGACACTGGAGCCCATGTGCACCATTGGTTTGGAATCAGGGTTTTCCAAATCCTCTAGGTGGACTTTCCGTGTAAACCAACCCGGTTAAAGCGCCGGACATTCGCTTTTCACCCTCTCCATTTCGTAAATAAAACCCCCGCCACGATAAGGCAGTGAGTAAGACTTCCCTTGCAGAGGCTATATACGCGTGGACATGTGAGAGCACTTCGAGAGGGAGAGCGAATTTTCCCCATTCTCGTCCGTACCACGGGCATTTGGGGGCAGTCAGATAATCAAGCCCAGTATGCTCTCATATCCACACTCACAAACTCACTTAATAAATAACTGTCATTTCCTTCCACCTGTCTTTTTTCTATTTTAATGTATGATTACTAACAATATTTAAACTTTAATAATAAATGTATTTTTTGTTAAATCCCAATGAGTAGAAAAATATTTTTTTGACGTTTTGTGACCCTTAATGTAAGCCACTTCTCAGAGTAAACATATAACCGAATTCAGTCATTTAGGATATAACAAAAAATATATTCATTATTAACTTTCTACCTAATGCTTAACTTTTTTGAAACTACTAATTCCATCGGTGGCATTGATACACTTAAACTTTCACTCCAATACTGTATTCATGATGTACTTTATGCTTTATAAATGACTTGGACAGTAACCTTCTGATCGCTTAGACAGCTGCGATATGAATGGGTGATGCTTCTGTTTTAGCGGAGTCATATCGAACAACTCATGTTAGTTCACGTGAATTATCTTAAAATTTTGTTGCACATCTGATTAATTAGGAGGCCCCAGACTTCTATAAATCACTTTTTACATCTGAGTTACTCGAAAACGGTTAACAATACATTTAACACTTGTTAATACAACTTAATTTTTTTAAGTTTTCGATTACTGTTGACATTACTATTATTATTATATCCCTCAATAGTCTTGCTGATTTTCGCCTCAGTTTAATGATGTATAGTACCGGGGGGTCAAACTGGTGTTTTTTTTTCTTGTCAGATTCAGCATTGTTTGCGTTTATGGAGTAGTTAATAGTGATAGATTATTTTTTTAATGGAAGACAATCTGGAAGGAAATTTAAGTATCAACATTAATAATAATAATAATAGTGGGGATTTGAATTGTGTATTAACTTACTTATTTATTATGGATGTAGCATCACCGTTGTCTGGACCTATTGAAGTTCGATTACGATGATGCATTGTGACTGAATCGTGAGCGGGACTTTTATCTTTATTAGTTGTTCGTTTGCCATTTAATTCATCAGTTGTTTTCGGAAGATTTTTTTCGGGAGTTTGTGAAGTATTGATTTTAGTCTGAAAACAAGTTGAAATGAAAATGTTTACATTATTTACTTTATTGCAACAAGAACACAGGTTTGAAGTCACTTGAACAGTCATTATCAAAGTAGGGACATGTGAAGGGTGTGTAGAATCAGTTACTATATACGACAAGACAATGATCAGTGGAAGGAAATCAATTAGATGAGAAGTATAGGATGGACAGTAATATTGAAGTGAACGGAAGTCGAAATAGGAGAAATAGTTAAAAAGGAATAAATGTTGATCACGACATTCTGGATTATGTCTAGATAAGGACAAACATGTTAACTAAGACACTGCTTTACAATTGTGTGTGAGAGTTACTAAGTCGAGAAATCTATATGAACTATGATTTGGATATATCCTTTAGCTTTCAATGGTTTTCGCTTAGATGTTGACTCAATAAAACCTTATATTTTTATGCATAAATATATTAATTTTGGATAAAGCTAATATGAACCGGTCGGAAAACTTTCTGTTGTATATTATCCAATACAATACTTAAATTATTTACATGATAGAACAAAACAAACGTTAAAACCATTTTATTACATTTTGAGCCTGACTTTTAATGGAGTTTGAGGTGTTTATCCACGTGTATTGGTTGAATCAGTAAAGTTTCTGATACTTTGTTCGTCATAGTTAACCGGAAACAAAATAAATTCTATGTTAATGCACCACCGATAATAGCTAGATGATTATTTATTTATTTAAACACATAAATATTGGTACATAAGGGCACCAGATACATATGCGCCGCACAAATCTCATTCGATTTGTGTGAGGGCTGTGATACTGCCCAGGTGCCCGAACTGAAGTAGGTGGTTTTCTTAGGAGCCCACACCCGGAGCCTTTGACCTAAAGGTCTGATCCACAAGGCAGTGAAGCATCGTGAGGAGATGCAGTCCCATGGCAACCGGTGAACAACGATTGATTCATACACCATTTGTTCCCTCAGGACACTGGAGCCCATGTGCACCATTGGTTTGGAATCAGGGTTTTCCAAATCCTCTAGGTGGACTTTCCGTGTCCACCAACCCGGTTAAAGCGCCGGACATTCGCTTTTGGTCCTCTCAATTTCTTAAACAACAGTAATGCCATGATAAGGCAGTGAGTAGGACTTCCCTTGCTATATATGCGTTGCCATGTGACAGCATTTCGAGAGGGAGAGCGGACTCTCCCCACTCTCGGCCGTACCAAGGCATTAGGGATTAACTGAAAACCGTTATGTATACTTCAGTATCGGACGTATGAGATATAAACGATTTGTTAAAACGCTTATAAAACTGACAAACTTTAAATAAAGGCAAATAATACGTTGACTTTACTGAATGACCATTGTCAATCTGTTGATTTCATACTGTGTATGGTTAAAAAGAATTTCTACAGTAATTTGACCACATAAAAGAAGAAAATTGATTATAATGAAATTGTTGGTGATAGTCAGTAAGAATCGGATGGATACTAAGTGAAAGTCAGTAGAATACAATATTAAGAATGCGATATTAAGCGGACATATGAATGAAATAATGACTATTCCGATTTATCATTAGTAGATTAGAATTTAAATCCATTTCATTTGGACAATTTTTAGTTTATTTTGAGTGTTTTATACTCCAAGTGGAATTTAACACCAATGGTAAATAACATTAGAGGCAATACAAACGATAAAATACATAACACACAGTGAACAATAACAATATAGACACATATGTACTAAGCGATATATATGTAAACGTCGAATTTAAAAATGAAAAACAAAACTCACTACAGAAATGGAATTATTTACTTTTGGAAGAGAGGATGTAATTTGTTTGTTACGAGAAGTTGATTTAGAGGTTTCGTTTTCTTCTTCTTCTTCCTCTTCTTCTTCATCATCGTCACTTGTCTCTTCTTCTTCACTGCTTTCACTTTCTGCTGTTATGACTTTACGACCCTAAACAAAAAGTAGAAGAGTCCGAATTTTTACGGCTACTTTGATAAATAAGCGAAAAAAAGTTAAAATACGGATTATGACTTATCAGTCAGTCATACTTAACGTAGTGCTTAACACAAATATGCATTGACTAAAGTTACAAGATTAAGTTGGTGCGGTACGGAGAAATCACCAAAACGAAAAGCGAAGGATTCGAAATAATATACGAGAAAGGACAATGAGGAAAACCAAATATTGACAACGTGGTTTGGAAAAAAAACGAAAAGTTACTTATTAAGAAATAGTAGAATTCCTGGTGTAGTAGAAAATAAACGGTATTGATATTTGCGGAGTTGTGAACGATTCTCAGCCATGTCATACAGTTTCTACAATCACTGTAACAATCAATGTATGGTCTCCAACTAGCTAATCTGCATCTGCCAACATAGAGTAGACCAAAAGTTAATGATTTCATCTACTGATCTCACTCAGTCAGTCAGTCAGTCACAACGTAGAACTTCGTACGTACGTACATCAGTTCGAGTTGCCATACCACATTAGCACAGAGATGCAGTTGTCGATTCAATTCCCATAGTGGTAGAAGTAGTAGGAGTATAATCAGAAATCCAAAAGATTAGGGTTTGAAGAAATTATTGAAGGAGTATAGTACAGTGAAATAAATTTGGAAAGAGAAAAGATAAATACATGAGGAATTCAGAAGATTAGAATTTCGTAGAACACAAAGAGTGGATGCACCTTCACCATTGCAAACGATTTTGAGCCATGTCATTCAAGGTCTCTAACCATCGGTTGCTGTCATCTCGCGAATCCCAACCAGGTAGTCTACACCTACCAACATAGCCCAGTCCACTTGTCAGTGACTTCAGTGATTTGTGCCACGTTCTGGTCTGGCCACCCCTAGCTTTCTTCCAACCTACTCCTACACCATGAAACATTGCACGTCGGGGCAGTCGGTGGTCGGGCATACGTAACACATGTCCCAGCCATCTCAACTGATGAAGTTTCACTACTTCATCAATCGATTTGCCATCCCTACCTAGCACTCGTTTCCTAACAACTGCATTACTTACCCGGTGGTCCCAGGATATACGAGCAATGCTTCGAAGACACCTATGATCGAACACTAGTAGTCTACGAATATCCTCTACTCTTATTGGCCATGTTTCACTGCCATAAAGTAGGACGGAGCGAACTGCTGCACAGTAGACACGTCCTTTGGTTGCTAGACGGATATCTCGCCTACGCAATAAATGACGCAAGTTGGCGAAAGCTAGACGAGCCTTCTGTATCCGCACTGAGATTCCGTCACACACCAGACCACAAGGGCTGATGAGACTCCCAAGATAAGTGAAGTGGTCTACACGCTCAACTACTTCACTCCCTATCATTAGTTCAGGTGTCGGTGCAACCCAATCCTGAAGTAACATTTTGCACTTCGAGGGAGAGAATCGCATTCCGAACATGCCTGCATAGTTGCTTATAGTAGTCAGAAGACTCTGCATATTGTCAGCGTCTTCACCGAGTAAAACTATGTCGTCGGCGTATTCTAAGTCAATAAGTGAGCCTCCCGGTAAAAGTTCAACTCCTGGAGGTTTAGCTGATGAAAGTGCTATCTCTAAAAGTATATCAATGACAAAGTTAAACAAGAATGGGGAGAGTGGACAGCCCTGACGAACGCCACTTGTGGTAATCAGTTCTGATGACAGTTCGCCATAGGCTCTAACTCGACCAGTTGTGTTCGAGTAGAGAGCCTTTATGAGGTTAATGTACTTCTTTGGTATTCCTTTCAGTGACAAACATTGCCATAGAACCTCACGATCAACAGAGTCAAATGCCGCCTTAAGGTCAAGAAATACTACTATTGTGGGACGTCTGAATTTGTGTCTATGTTCTAGAACCTGACGTAGGGTGAATATCTGGTCTATGCAACCACGTACAGGTTGAAAACCAGACTGGTTTTCTCTAGTCTGCTCTTCACGAGCTTTGGTTAGGCGACCTAGTAATAATGAAGCTAATATTTTAGACACTATATTAGTCAAACTGATCCCTCTGTGATTGTCACAAGAGGACTTTTGTCCTTTCTTATAGACTGGCACAATCAGCGATTGGGACCAGTCAGATGGAATTACGTCCAGTTCCCAGATTCTACATAAGACCTCAGTCAATCTCACTGCTAGTACTGGACCACCATCCTTAAAAATCTCAGGGGTCAACCTGTCAGGGCCTGCTGCTCTCCCTCGCTTCAGATTTCCTATAGCTTTTTCAACCTCACAGAGTGTTGGAGGACTTACATCAATTTGCCATTCAGGACGACTGGCGATCGTGGGTGATTGAAGTGTGGCTGAAGGCCAGTTGAACTGATCCCTAAAGTGTTCTGCCCATCGATCCAGTGTCCTGGATTGAGAATGAATAATATGCCCATCATTATCTGAGATGGTTTCACTGATATTCGGGTTCCTAATACCGGTTTCTTTAACGAGTCTGAATAGCTGCCTACTGTTACCTATTGCCGCAGCCTTTTCCATCTCTCTTGCTTTCGCTACCCACCACTGTTCACGATCATTACGTAGACTTCTTATAAGCCTGCGCTTAAGTTGACTCCGCTCTTCGTTATGCTCAGAGCCAGGTGGGATGAGTTTACGAGCATCTATCAGTGCGGTAGATGCTGCCGAGATCCATTGTTTCTCCCTAACGTTATGGTTTACCTTACTAGCGGATATCACTGCTGTTTCCACAGCTTTTCGGATGTCATTCCACGCTGCCTCGGGGTGGACACAACTTACATGGCTGCCTAACTGTTTTCCTAGTTGTTCCTGAAATATATTCTTAGCTTGACTATCATTAAGTAGAACCCTTAGAGGCTTCCCTGCAGTGTCTTTCCTACGACCAGTAAGACGCAGACAGATACGTGCTCGCACTAGAGCATGATCTGAATCTAAACATGTGCCCCAGAATGAGCGACAGTCTTCTATCGAGCCCCTCCATCGGTGGCGATGTGATCTAATTGGGTCCAACGTTGGGACGAATTCGAGGGTCGCCATGTCAAAAGATGTTTTTCCTTAGTATTTGCAAGAAATAGGCGGTTATCTGAGCATAGCTGCAACAGACGGTCGCCATTATCTGTTCTTTTCGCCATGACACCATAAGATCCACCCAGGTGTCTTTCCCTTTCACTTAGTTTACCTACTTGAGCATTAAAGTCACCTGCTACTATTACTACATCAGAACGCCTAGCTTCTCGGAGAAGGTCAGAAAGTTTCCTGTAGAACTGATCTCACTGTCTTGATTTGTACGCCTCTAGCCTTTTCCTGACCTACTCCCACACCATCCAACGTTGTCCGTCGAGGTAAGTCATTGTTAGGCATATGTAACATATGCCCTCGCCACGTCAGTCAATTCACAATCTCATCAACCGACTATCTACCTCCGCCTAACCCCGACATTGCCCGCTTGGTTGTTGCACCAATGCTTGGAAGACAATTACGACCAAGAACTTGAAGTCTATACATGCTTTCTACTTTCATAGACTGTTCCATAGCCATAGAGTAATACAGAGCGGACTGTTGTGTAGTATACTCGTCCTTCGGTTGGAAGATTTACATCTCACCAATGCTACAAGTAACGCAAGTTAGCAAAAGACAACTGAGCTTTCTGAATCTGTGTCTACATTTTGTCAGAAACCAACCTAGCACAGTTGTTGAGATTTCCGAATTAAGTGAAGCAGTCGACATACAACAATTTTGTTCAGGCGTTGATGCAGACCAATCCTGAAGCAATATTTTACATTGAGAGGAGAGACGCATTCCAAACGTTTTTGCATTGTTGCTCAAAGCGAACAGAAGACCCTGCATTTTGATTGGATCCCTTAAACTAAATCGTAAGGTTTACGATTTTATAACTTACTCTAAACATTTTTTTGCAGCTAGAAATCTTTTCACGCTTTACTGTGTTTCCACTTCTATCTCCATCAAGGATGGTATTTGCCTAATGGTTTGCTTATGCTTTCCGTAAACTAATTTATCGCTGAACTTACAAGGACTTTGTAAATACATTTGTATGTTATAACCAAATTATTTTTTTGGTAGATTTATTTTCTACCAAATATTTTAACTACGTTGAGATTAGTTGGGTCTAGGGAAAAAAAGAAAACTTTGTTTCCTCGCTTGGTTAAGAGTAGTAGGTGCTAGAAATGTTTACTTTAATTACCAAATAGTAACATTAATTAGCTGGGATAATAGAACTTCAGGAAACAAGCACCTTTTACAAACTGGATCGCTATATCTTACATGATAGGAGAATTTCAGTTTGTAACTTTTAGAAACTGAATGAATTTCGATACAGGAGAGCAGACATTTGTTATTGGAGGATAATAGTATATTACAACAACTTACTTTAGGGGTAGTTGAATTCCGTTGCTGAGCTTTAGGGACTAGACCACTGGGGCGTGGTTGTCTTTGATTACTTGTAGGTAATGGTAAACCAGTACGTTTTTGGGATGATAAAGATACAGGGCCATTTGATGATGACAATCCAGCTTGACGTTTTTTATCTGCAACAGTCATTGCTCGAGAAGTGGAAGAGGATTGAGCAGATCGCTTGTTGGGGAGATCCGAGATAGCTGGAGGTGGGTGGGGGCGTTTACGAGGAGATTTCGAGAGAGCTGAA
The DNA here is from genome assembly GCA_944470415.2 of Schistosoma rodhaini. Classification (NCBI taxonomy): domain Eukaryota; kingdom Metazoa; phylum Platyhelminthes; class Trematoda; order Strigeidida; family Schistosomatidae; genus Schistosoma; species Schistosoma rodhaini. The sequence goes on from OX104039.1 coordinate 4,838,875, forward strand.
CTCCCATGGCCACTTAAGCGACCACTACGAGTAGTAGCACTGGAATCGTCAGCTTTTTCATCATCAGGATCTTGAATAAGTTCAAGTTCTTCCTATACGGATAAAACAGAATGAAATCTCGTCAAAAATCAAAGCTTGATCATGAATACAGTAACCTATAAGATTATTCAAAATGAATTATCCTTAGACAGATACATTTTCGGAGCGAATTAAATAACTTGGTGCATTGAAACATAAGACTAAAAATAAATGTGTTAGCTAGTTCTTTGAAACATCTACAATGATGACAGATAGTTTTATATTTTTGATTGGATAGTTACCTTTTAGAACTTTCTAGACGGTTTAGGCCACGTTAAATAGTATAAATACACACGGTTTTCCGTACATTGCAGTAAATATTTTTTAGAACTTCGCATATTTTCTCTTCTGTTCAAGTTGCCGTATAGATTTAGTGTACGGTCATTAGAGGCGGCTAGAAAATCGGATCGAGCGTTCAATTAGCAGACTTAACAAAATGCTATTAACCTATGAGTTATGTCTATACTAGTTCTATTAACTGAATACGTACCTGTTTTTTACGGATTTGTTTTTCGAGTTCTGCCTGTCTTTGTTCCTTAGTTTTTATTTTCCTCTTTAAGACACCCATAGGTGGGCTCATATCTTCTTCAGGATCCTCACATCTTCAAAGTGATAATTAACCAATAATGTTTAAAGCAGAAAGCCAGAGAGAAGATAAAAGAAGAAAAACGTTTATATCACTTTATTAATTTATCGGACATGGAAAAATTAGATGAATAAACACTACGTTGATTCGGCAAACACCTGGTAACCCAGCTAAACGAATTAGTTGAAAATTAGTCGTTGACTGAATTCAATAACCAATCCTCACATGATATGTATATACAGCTCAAAAACCATCAAACTTGGTAAAGATTATACTTTCTTTTTTACTTGAAACTAATCTAGTTTTTAATTAATAATGTCAATCTGAAACTAAATTGAACTGTGGAGTTCCTTAATGAATGTACCTTGTTATGCTACAAATAGTTTCATATGAATTCAGAAGACAATGAACAATACAGTTTCACTAACAATAAGTGAATAATCCCTAAAGACATTATTATGAACTAAATTTTAAGTCTTGTATCTTAAGGTCATTTATTGTTGTATGATTAGTTGCTTAGGTGTAGAACACTACAATCATGCTTCGGGTTTTTGTTGAGATTTATAAAGTTTACTTGCAATAATATGTTTTATCCTATTAAGCTAATGGGAACTTGAGTTGTAAATGATATTCATAAAATAAAACCAGATATATTTTGTGTAAAGTTAATTTAAAGATTGTAATATAATGTATACTACTTATGTTGACAAGTATAAGTAGTATATAACACCAGCCAGAAGTGGAATGTCTGTGAGCAGAAGGTTGAAAAGACTGAAATGAAAAGAGGAAAGGAAACTGAAAGGAATCAATATGACAAAATGTGCAAATGATGTATGACTTTCACATTTTACTAAACCACTGTGTGATTGTGCATTAGGCAATAAATTGGTTACCCCACCAGGTCTTTGTTCACTACAGTAGAAATTAAAATGATGTTCCAGATCGGAAGTGCTAAAAGTCAAATTTCTAAAAAAAACATCGAATATACTTGAATTTTGCTAGTTTCTTACTTTTTCCCTATTAATTTTAATAATGAATCAACAAACGATATCAGAAACGGTCAGCCAACAATCCACAGAATTCTAATACGTTGATAATGTTGGAATGTGCGTACAAACACAAATACACATCAGTTTCGACTAATAGAAAAGTAAGACAAAATTGCTATTAATTTTACATATCAGTAATATGAAGTGAGTGCAAGAAACTTCTCAGAAGAAAATAGTGAACAAAATAGATGCAACAACCTTTTGTGTTTATGATCTGGATTATCACGACACTGCCAATTATCTGGAACATCGCGTCCAACAAGGCTCTGTGAGAATGGAAGTATTCTCCATTTTAAGCATTTATCTGAAAGATGAAAAACCATACAAGGTTCAAACTCATAAAAACACTCATAATTCATACACCCCGACAGATGCTGTTATATTAACGTGGTGGTCGGGCTTGCCTGTCGTAACGAACCAATCGAGCTATACTGGTTGGAACAATCGTCCCTCAAGGTCCTACATGCCAGGCAGGTCGGTTGAAGAAAGATAAGACTAAGAGCAGCAAGCCCAAGGTTCGAGTGCAAATTCGTACTACTAACTATATAGAGGTGTTACGGCAGTGAGGTGTTTCCTTCAGACAACCCGCATAACAGCGATGCTGCCTACCCACAAGGAAGGGTTGAGTCAGAAAAGGTCGACCCTAGAAATGCACACCTCGCCTTATCCCATGGATATACGTCTCCAGCGGTAAGGTCCCAACACGTACGGAGCTAACGCAAAAATTACTAACAAAATGGTCATGTGTGACCGGCCACAAGCAGTTGTCCCTTGAGCAGAGGTCACGCTCTCAGGTCACTAAGACCACCCCTGACCCAATTTCCTTTTCAGGCACTTCGAGAAGAACCCTTTCATGGTTTGGGCAACCGGGAAATGATAACTACCCTCATATCTCTAACAGCACTCAAGACCACTGTATTCATAATTAGTCGAGTGAGAGATTACGGTGAACTGTCATCTGACTTTACAACCTCAAGTGGTATCCGACAAGGCTGTCCACTATCTCCATTTTTGCCTAATTTCATTATAGACCCACTACTGGAAATAACGTTCTCGTCGACTGGTTTTCAGGAATTGATCTCCTACCAGGAGGTTCACTTATCGACTTAGAATACGCAGATGGCATAGTCCTATTTGGTGAAGACGCTGATAAAATGCAGAGTATTTTGATAAAACTGACCAACTATCTCAGGATGTTTGGAATGTGTTTCTCCCCATCTAAATGTAAATTGTTACTCCAAGACTGGCCTGCATCAACACCTGAACTAAGGATAGGGAGTAAAGTAGTTGAACGCATCGACAACTTCACTTAACTTGGAAGTCAGGTCAGCCCTAATGGGTTGGTGTCTGACGAAATCTCTGCACGGATTCAAGAAAGCTCATTTGACTTTTGCTAACTTACATTCCCTATGGAGAAGGAGAGATATTCGTATATCAACTAAGGAACGAGTATACTGCACAGCAGTTTGTTCTGTTTTACTTTGCGACTGAGAAACGTGGCCATTAAGGGTAGATGGTACTTGTAAATTACTAGTATTTGACCACAGACGTCTTAGAATATTGCTCGCATCTGCTGGGAAACACCGGTTAAGTAATAAACGCGTTAGACCCATGGTATTAGAGAATTATGGTAAATTAGTTGATGAGGTCGTGAATCTTCATTGACTGAGATGGTTGGGCCACGTGTTTCGTATGCCCGACCACCGATTACCACGACGCAGTGCTAACTAGTGTTGGGGACGATTGGAAGAGTTATGTACGGACAAACCAAGATGTGGCATCAGTCACTAATTTCTGGTCCGAGCCATGTTGGTAGATGCCGACTAGTCGGTTGGGGTCCGTGTGGCTATCGTAACTCATGGTTGGAGACTGTGGGCGACATGGCTCAGAATCTATCACAATGGTGTAGGTGCATACGCACTCTTTCTTCCCTTAAACTGTGAGATTAAAGTTGCTTTATATCTTTCTTTCTACGAATTAATTATTTTTTCCTGCATTTTATCCTTATACATAATTTTCATTTTAGATATTACTACCATTGGAGTAACTGCTTCTATGAATTTGGTGTTCATCTTGTTGTGCTAATAGGGTATGGTAACTTGTATTGATGTATATATGTGCCTGGTTTTATGTTGTAGCTGACTGACTGTTTTCTCAGCTTTTCTCTGTTTCCCTAAAGAATTTACACAAGAGTATCGAAGAGCAAGTTCGTAGGTTGACTTTATTTACATGGGTTCACCGAAAATGAAGAAATGAAATCTTTTAACGGAACCATCATCATGGCTAGAGGAGAGTAAATATACTGACTAAATATACTGACTAAAAAGACTGGAGTTTACACTAAAAGTTTGCTCCTAAGACCAATAATTTGGCGGTTAAAAAAAGTAAATTACGTAATAAGCGGCAAATTAATTTCATGAACTTTCATAATGATAAAGATAGACATACTATAAGCGTAAGTGGACTTAGACGCTTATCAAGGGAAATTAAACTCAACAAAAATATCTCATTACCACACTGAACACAAATGGAGACAGAACAACAGCGACGACGAGCATATTTTTCTTCTATGCTAGGTGGGTCTCTCCAGCGTGCTGATAGATAGCCAAAACTTTTCCAGAATCGTATTAAACTGTCTGGTTCTTTATCAATCCCAAGGTCATCCCAATATTGCATTAAATGATCCGCCATTGCACGCATAAGCTGACGATATTCTTTAGCATCAGCAAAATCTTGCTTGTTATGTGTAGGTTCTGATAGAATAAAACAATTTTGAAAAGAAAAGAAGTTGAGAAAAAAGGAAATAAGGTTATTCTTATTTTTGAGATCATCTGTAGAACTGTATTAGATATTTTTTCTGATGACGTGGACAACAATCTGTTATGACGTAAGTGAAATGAAACAATAATCTGGTTGGTGGATATGGAGGATCCACTTAGAGGGGTTGGAAAACTCTGATTCTAAACCAATGGTGCACATCGGCTCCAGGATCCTGAGGAAACGAATGGCGTATGAACCAGTTATTGGTCACCGGCTAATATGAAACTACGTCTCCCGACGTTGCTTCACTGCCTTGTGGGTTAGACCTGTAGGTCAAAGGTTTGGGAAGTGATCCCTTAAGAAAACCACTTGCTCCGGTTTGGGCACCCGAGCAGTGTTTGAACCCCCACACATATTGAATGATTTGTGTGGTGCATATGTATTTCATGCGTTCTTGCACCAATATGTTTGTGTTCAAATAAATAATAAATGACCAAGTAACCAATTAATGATTTATTCTGTTGGGGATGTCAGATCCCCAGAATTCACTTGGTAAATGACTTATTTTTGTAATTTTATCTTGAAAATTTGAGTTTCGCTGTTTTCTCGCCAAAAGCGCTCTTTTCACCTTCACGTTGTATTTCCCACTCGGGAAAATCCTAAACGCTATTCGTCCGTTGTATCTTTTAGTATGCTATTTTTTAACGTTTCCCAAGGACAGTTTTATGCTGTATATATAAGTTTGATTTCTTCCTGTTTTGATTGCTTGTGCTTCTGGCTGCTTGCTGAATAGATTTTCCCCACTTCTGTCTTGGACATCTCACTCTAGTTAGCGGGATCTGGGACAACGAATTAGAATAGCCTATCGTGTCACTGTGTCATTGACCTTCGTTCCGTTTACGAGTAAGGAGAAATCGTAATTAGCATTCAAGCATATCATATTCATATAAAAGGAAAGAGAACTGTTTATAATGTGTAATTCTGACCTATGATGTTAACCGATTCGGAAATGAAAGTTTATCAATCGTGATATCGGATGAGGATTGTGTTACCTTATAATGTAGACGACTGGAATGCAATCAAGCAATTTAAAATATCGCGCTCGCCTTGAAGCATAATTATTTTGGGTTTTATATTGTGTAGGGTTGTAGGTTTGATACGGTTGAGGAATCCCGAACTAAGACAAAACAGCCGTTTAACGCTTAGTGGTTCTTCAGTTGGCATTAGTTTAGGAATTCACGAAAAAATCTTTACAAATCACTTAACTTATTTAACACAGTCAGTCAGCTACAACGTAGGACCAGGCACACATATGCATCGGTACAAGTTGCCATACCTTGTTAGCACAGTGTATTAGACAACACATAATATTTGGATTTTTAAAATTAAAACGAAGCTGAAACACGTTGATGATGATTGCTAACCAGTGTTTTTCACGTAATGATGAAATAGAGCATTAGGAATCACACGGTCAATGCACAATATATTTATGTAACTGTTAAACACGCCAGTGGTCTAAATATTAAATCATTGAAGATGAGTATTATATTATTGATATAGGTACAGCTTATTTGAATAAGTACTCACCAAGAACCATATAAGGTACATCGACAATTCCAACTACACCACGGCACATCATACTTGAATCTTGTTGTGGTCCGATACGTTGATACATTTTGATTAGACGGGAACAATTATAGACAAACATACCATCACAAGCGCGGTTCATAACATTTACACCGAAATAAAAAGTCAGTGTTTTCGGATCCTTGATTGATTTTAGTTTGCGCGTGACAACATTCTGTCGCATCGCCACAGCTCCGCGTAGGTCGGCAGCGGTGTTTCGAAGACGGCGTATTTGACGCTGAAAGGAAAAAAATATCGTGTTTGGTGGCCGTTACCATGTTTTGAATTGAATTTTCATAACTATTCTGATAATTCAAGTAATACATTCACTGAAGAAGGGTGGTTAAATTGACCACTTTTTTAAAAATTCTAATGTCGGTTTTTGATATATAATTTATCAAAATCGTGAAACCCGAAAGAATCGTTATAATAAATAATCATCTACATTCTGGATATTCAGCCGCTCAATTAAGACAATTGTCAGGAGACTTTATTAAAAAAGTACAAATCAGTTATATGCAATATTATGAAATGAAATACAGGTGAACTTCAAGAATGAATTAACGATTGATATTTATACCCTCTAGTAATGCTAAATCGAATATTCTACAGTGACTGTATTGTAAAAATGTGGTTAAGAAGTGGTAAAAAAACTTTCTTTCACTTCTGAAGTCGCATGTGAGAGTGGGAATTAGGTTACAAGTCATACCAACTGTGAGTGAACGATTAAGTCACAAAAATCTTAGTGAATCAAGTAGGTTCCAAACCTGTGACTGACAAAATGAGTATCCAAAAGAATTAGTTGCAATTCCGTTCAGCTCCATTAGTTTGCATTTAGTAAAATAAGACTGGGACGGCGAAACTCATTTTGTGGTGGGTGTAACAATACAGTGAAATAAAACACTTCCCGAAAAAGACTGAAATCCGTGATGTCCGTGTGAATTTACCAATACTGTCCAACTGAGGCGAAGAAAACTGTTGGCCTAAGTGAAAGCCTGATTATTTTCCTTTGAAGTATATCAATACCTAACACGTAAAGAGAAGTATTTTACAAACTATTGTTGGTGAGGTAAGTTACGAAATTTGACTGAATAATGTACGATGTCCTAGGAAATAAAAGCTTTAAAATATTTCGGTTTGAGCAGTGCGTGCGAATTATTGCTAAGTATTAATGACATTGCCCAATTTTAAGCAAACAGGGACTATAGTTAGTAATGAACTCATCGGGTGTGGTTTATGGAAGATAATTAATAGGTTGTAAGGCAATATAATATTAATAGGGAGTAAAGGAGTAAGATCCATTGGTCGATTTCGGAGGTTAGCATGTAATCAAATGAAGCATGAAATGTGTGTCAGAAAGAACAAATACGGGACAATGATAAAACAAGTAGAGCTTACAGTAGTCAACATACGTGAATTATTTGGGGATTATGCATTTTAATACTGTGGTATTTAGCCAAGTACCAATATAAAAACAATTTTTTGATCATGTTAAAAAGGTATTCCCAGAAACGGTAGCAAATGCGTGATGCAATATAGATATAGCTTCACTAGTATCTCTCCGTAACATTTTGCTATAGTTATATGTGAACAAAATACAGTTCGAATCACAAAACTTACCAAATGTTCGGGATCTTCAGAACCTTGGTAACGAAGTTCACAATCCCTTGCTTTGCTTTCCGCCTCCTGAGCTCTAAGTTCAGCTTAAACGAGAAGAGTAAAGTACAAGCGAAGAAATTCACGATGAAGTAACATCTCATCTCTACCATTTTATTAAACAAATAATATGATTGGAGAACACTAGTATTATCATAAAACTAGGTTTAATGCAAAAAATCCGTTTACTGGAAAGACTAACTATACCATAAACATAATTGCTACACGTGGTTATCAAGACCTTATCTATAAAACTATACTTTTTAGTAAAAGCATCTGTAAACTACTGGAACAAATTTCATCACTTTAAGATATAAAGCGGTTGTTGGAGGTAGTCGAAACCACCACCTTACATGCTAACATAGTGCACACGGGTGTCGGGTCAATCAAACTAGTGGTCACAATGTAACTTGGTCGACAGAATTAGACCAGCACTAAGAAGGACTTGGCATATACGACATTGGTCACTAAACATATATTGACCAATTGTAGACACACGTCACACCAGTTGTTACAATATGCGGGAGCTGGTACACATTAAGGAAGCTGTGTGAGGAAAATATTCCAGAAGCAAATTGCATTTGTTGATGTTTTTGTGATTTGTGCACTAAACCGTCAACATTGATCAATTTTCTATGCATAACTGTGAATACCTATTAAGGATTACAATTTTATGGTTGTCAAATGAATGAATGCAACGCGCTGATCGATCAGTGATTGCTCACGAGACCTCCATTTGAATAGATAAAACAGCTGCCCATTAGAATTTTTTTGATAAAATAACATGCTTATATACAAAACACTGAACAAAAGAATAAACATGCCCAAATGTCATAAACGATTAGACGACATCGAATTCATAGATGACCAATCAATATCTGAATTTTAGGCTTTCTTCTTGCCTAAACATATCAATACCAAAACAATAATCGTTTTGATATTTATTCTATTTGTCGCGGAGCCTATGCTTTTAAAATCACTTAGGTCAAAAGAAGTGCTTCTTACATACAGTTCTCAGGTTGAATACAATAGTGCCGTTTGCTTTTACAAAAAGATATGTGCTTAATGAAGTAGTCTAACCACACAATCTTCCCAATCAAGCTACTGATATTAGCTTGGGTAAAATTAATTAATGAGCGATGGGAATATCACAGTTTTTAGTTTTTATACTTGAAAATATTTTGTTGGAAGTCACTAAGCAGTTAATGTGTTTGAGCTAAAATTTATTAAGTTTTATGGTACTAAATAAAAATGATTTGGACTAAAAAGACAATCTAAAGTATTATCTAGATTAGAGGAGGAATTATATGGAATACAAGTTGAACAACACAAGTATGTATTAAAAATCAAGTCTTATTTCCAAATGAATTTATCACAACTTACCTATTCTCACATCATTCTTAGCTTTTGCTAAATCTGCTTCAGCTCTAGTACGAAAGGTTTTGCTTGCAAAATTATACTTTCTAGTACTATGCAACGTTGCTAGTAGTCGTTTAGTTTGAACTTTTCGTCCTTGCAAATATACTTTCATACGTGGATCAGAATATAAAATTGACACATAAGCACGTAGACTACGTCTTTCTGGTGGGAGCCTAAAAATTGATGAAAGAGAGAGCTTACAATAAAGATATGTATTGTGTACTTGCCTAAGGTTATACAATATACGATGTGAAATGAAACAATATAAATTTGGTCAATAAAGCAAACAAAGACTTGTTAGATAAAAAATGCAATCGGTTGATTAAGTGGCATAACTTTTAAATCATATTAGAAATAAGTAGTGAATAAGGTGCAAGATAAAAAAAAATTTTATAGAGAACAAATTGGTTGATAGTGTGAAAACCCTTAGTTTAGCAGTAGCATGAAAAAGTTTGGTGTTAGAGTAAAATGAGCATATTAGTAATTATTTATTGATGCTAAAATAGCATTGAAGTCATCCATAAACTTTTCGAATAGGAAGAAAGAGCGCATTTGTATAGTTGTCATTTGACGAAAAAAGAACGTTGAATAGTTTGCTTATGCAAATCAATGTCTGCTACTAAGATGTGATGAACTACAGAGGTTTTAATTTAATTCGGCTTTGTTGTATCAAATTAAATCGGTGTCTATACGTCGTATGTTTTTCCTCCGATGTGCAAAGGACTGGTTTATGAGGCTGTCAGGCAAGTCATTCAGTGTATGTCAGATGCTTGGACATCACAGTATGAGCCAAAATGTTTTATTCTTTGATATTAAGTCTGACTAATTTGTTAGGATTGAGTTCAGAAATTGTTCGTCAGAGATTATGTCCGAAAGATCTATCAATACATTAATAACACTATGCGGAAATACTTTAAGCAGAATAGGAGTATGCAAGTGTCTCTCCGCAATTTGAAACCGACGAGTGCGATAGCTGACCAATCTACTAACTAGCTTTTAAGTTTGCTATTAATGACATTCTCGAAACCGCTAGCGAACTATAAACATTGAGTGTTTCTCTTCTGTCTTTTTATTTGTCTTTCATTGTTTTAAACTTACAATACGCCACACTATCATTGAAATCAACTATAGTTAACGTAAAACCAGGCACATATGGGTCAGTTCAAGTTGTCACATCACACACACTGAGGAAATCAACAAAAAATGGGACGTAAGGAAGAGGAATATAAGCTTTAATAGAAATTGAGACAAAAGCAATACAAATGTAAAGAAACGGATGAAATATGAAATTGATTTTTTTTAAAGAGAATATGAGCTTGATTTGTGTTTTCTACGGGATTTAAAAAGGATCAAACGCTTTTGTGTCCAAATAACGTATTTTTGTCATGCGATGGACTGGATCTTGAAGAGGTTTACAATTGATTAGTGATGCACTTAGTTCACAAGGTGTTTTCTTCTACTACTTTATACTTTCCCAGAAATGTATTCTATTTTCTTGGACTATATTCTGGCGCCAAAGATATCTGGAATACGACTAATATTTAAAAACATAAAAGCCAGATTTAGAATATATATTATCTTTAAATGGACACTACACCAGCTTTATGATGAGGACAAGTAGTATTTCACTGTTTTAAAAGTCATGCTTGAGTCAAACGATAAAAATGGAGCTTACAAAGTAATACTTCTAAATGTAAAGTTAGGATTCAGAAATTTTGATAATTTTTCCGTAACAATTATACTTATTTCTTTTATTACTTATCAATCGAACGACACCAAAGTTTGAATACCCGATATTCAGATTATTGGTAATTACTGAAGCTATAATTTTTCCCAGTGAACTTAAATGTCTATTAAAATCAACGCATAAACATGTTCATCAGTAAAATTTGCTAAGTACAAATTAATATAGTCGAAAAGTATGCTAGGTAAACAATCTACAAATAAGCAAAGATGGATAGTGGGTAGTAGTGGAATCCAGGACGAGCGTTCCGTTCTACTTGGGACTCGTCAGCTGGGTGTACCTGTATAAGTTAACTTACGATTAAGTTACGATTAGATTACAAGAGTGTACTAATAAAATTCACAGTAACTGATGAAAAAACCTTTGAAAGGCAGTAGAGGATGTGAAGAGGGTATTAGGAACGATTTCGTTTGGCCAAAAAAGTTTTGGTCGAGTAAAGTGAAAGGTGACTTTGTCTGGAATTGAAGATCAAATATTTAACATACATCAGGAAATTGCATAACAGTTGCCTCACGTCTTTTGCCAAAGTTGCATTGTTCCAGAAAACAATGTGAGTCTAATTTAAACAATCGTTTTCCAGTGATTTTGATGATCAACTCCAATCATAATTTTCTATTGAAACTATACGCGTTAAGCAATTAACAGTGTGATTATTTTAAAGATAAGTAAGAATAACTCGAAATCTGGGATGTGCTGAGAAAAATTTAGATCACTAGGCAAGTTATTACTAATTTTTACTGTTTGACACCAAATAACCTAGCTTTACTTGCTAACTCAGAGAATCATCTAAAAGGCTGTTACTGCTTTCCGACATAACCACTGAAATAATCTCAAACCACTTCTATATTCAAGTAGACGTGTAGTGGGAATGAAAAAAGAGAAAACATAAGGTTATTGCTATCGGTAACATTGTACTGTTTAAATTCTTAGCCACGGGAATTTACAGTTATCTAAACGAAAAAACCAGGAAATAATGGCTTCAAGGAGATTAGGTTATGTCTAAAGCTTATTTTGCTCATTTTTATTTTCATGCATCATAAGTTATGAGGAATACGAAGTTTTAATGTCAGTATCATTAGTAATCAACTTCCAGTAAGAAAAAAAACATGACAACAGGTGTAACACTGAAACTCACACGGGAAACGTTTCTCAAGCAAATGAAGTCTAAAACTTACCCTCTAGTTGTTCAGCAAAAAGGAAAATTAAAAAAAAAATCGTGTATAATATTTCCGCTTATTAGGAGGGAAAATAACTTAATCGGCAGTAAAAACGGTTGTTTTCTTATTGTTCAAGGTGGAGAGACATCGTTTAGTCGCTTTCTGATGATAAGCAAATAGTAGTAGTGTATGTTAAATGATTAGATAACCCAACCGAAATACAGATGTACTTTTGGGAATTTGGAAACTTGATGAGGTTGCATCGCATACCTATTGATACTATGACTATAGGTACTGACAACTACGTTTGAATCAAGTGATTGCTTTATATCTTCCTTTATATTAACTAATTCTTTCTTCCTGTACTGTATCCTTATACACAATCTTTCCTTTGTATATTACTAACACTGGAGTAACTGCTATGAATTTGTTCATCTTGTTGTGCTAATAGGGTGTGGTCAGTCAGTCAGTCAGTCACAACGTAGAACTTCGTACGTACGTACATCAGTTCGAGTTGCCATACCACATTAGCACAGAGATGCAGTTGTCGATTCAAATACCATAGTGGTAGAAGTAGTAGGAGTATAATCAGAAATCCAAAAGATTAGGGTTTGAAGAAATTATTGAAGGAGTATAGTACAGTGAAATAAATTTGGAAAGAGAAAAAGATAAAGACATGAGGAATTCAGAAGATTAGAATTTCGTAGAACACAAAGAGTGGATGCACCTTCACCATTGCAAACGATTTTGAGCCATGTCATTCAAGGTCTCTAACCATCGATTTCTATCATCTCGTGAATCCCAACCAGGTAGTCTACACCTACAACATGGCTCAGTCCACTTGTCAGTGACTTCATTGATTTGTGCCACGTTTTGGCCTGGCTACCCCTAGCTTTCTTCCAACCTACTCCTACACCATGAAACATTGCAAGTCGGGGCAGTCGGTGGACCGTTGCTGATACCTTGACGTGGTGGTCGGGCTTGAATATCGTGATGATCCAATCGAGTTATGCTGGCTGGAACAATCGTTCCTCAAGGTTCTACCATGCCAGACAGGTCGGTTGAAGAGCGGTGAGACTAAAAGCAGCAATCCCAAGGTCCGAAGGCGAAGTCGTACTGCTGACTGTACAGAGGTGTGAAAGCAGTAAGGTGTTTCCTTCAGACAACCAGCATGACAGCGATGCTGCCTTCCCACAAGGAGGGGTGAGGTTAGAAAAGGTCGACCCTAAAAATGCACACCTCGCCTTAACCCACGGATATCCGTCTCCGGCGGTAAGGTCCTTTAAAGAACGGGGCTAACACGTCAAAAATCCCCCACAAAAAGGTCGTGCGTGACCGGCCTCAAGCAGTTGTCCCTTGGGCACTGCGGTCACGCTCCCAGGTCGTTAAGACCAACACTAATCCAACTTCTTTTTCAGGTCCCTCAAGAAATACCCTTCCACGGTGTGGGCAGCCGGGAAGTGATACTAGCCCTCATACCCTTAACTGCACATGAGACCAAGTTGGTCGCTTTCAAATCCTTCCTACACCTAATAGGGTGTGGTAACTTGGGTCGATGCATATACGTACCTATTCTTACGTTGTAGCTGACTGGCTGAACTCAGGTGAAGTCAAGTCTGTTTCTGCAGCTATATTTGGTAATTTTCAGCACACAAGTGATGTCATTCCTTGAGTCACTTTAAATTGGAAACGTAGGTCCCCACAAACTAGACAGGACATAAAGAGGATAACTAGCTTTAATACGAAATTACTACTAGATTTAACAAAATCATCAGTCAATGCCAATATCCATCGTTAACAACCCCTCTTAGGACACTACAGTGAGTAGTTATAACCCATACCTAAACTTGATTAGTTGACCAAACACAACCGGAAATTAAACCTAGTACAAATTAGTACGCAAGTATTCTGGTTAGGGTTGGCATACCATTTTAACACAACTGATTAAAAAGAGTGGAAGAAAATGGTCAGGTCAGCTACAACGTAGGACCAGGCACATATATGCATCGGTCCAAGTTGCCATACCTCGTTAGCACAACAAGAGGAACACCGGATTCATAGTAGTTAATCTAGTGTTGGTAGTAGTATATAAATTATAGGTTGTATATAAGGATATAGTACAGGAAGGAAGAGAGATATGAAGCAATTTTAGTCTCAAGGTTTAAGGGAAGATAAAGAGTGTATACACCTACGCCATTGTGACCGATTCTGAGCCATGTCACCTAGAGTCTCTAACCATTGGTTACGATAGTCACGCGGACCCCAACCAGGTAGTCTGCATCTGCCAACATGGCTCAGGCTAGAAGCTAGTGACTTCAAACACTGATGCCATGTTTTGGTTTGGCCGCCCCTAACTCTCTTCCAACCGTCCCCAATACTAGTCATCATAGCGCGTCGTGGTAATCGGTGTTCAGGCATACGTAACACATGGCCCAACCATCTCAGTCGATGAAGATTCATCACCTCATCAACTGATTTACCATCGTTCCCTAATACCCTGCGTCTAACCTCACTATTACTTACCCGGTTATCCCAGCAGATGCGAGCAATATTTCTAAGGCATCTGTGGTCAAATACTAGTAACCTACGAGTATCTTCTACTCTTAATGGCCATGTTTCACAGCCGTAAAGTAGGACAGAGCGAACTGCTGCGCAGTATACTCGTCCCTTAATTGATAGACGGATATCTCGTCTACGCCATAGGTGACGTAAGTTGGCAAAATGGTATACAAGAAAAGCTAACTACTGATAGAAATAAAAGCTAGGGAATTATAACACAAGTATTCTAGAGCCACGTTGTTAGTTTCCTTCAAATAAATCTGGGTTCTGAGAATGTAGAGTCAAAACGAACACAAACTGCTTGCATTTATTAGATGTTTTCAAGCCTTGCATAGCACTTATTAGCGATTCCTAAATCAGGTTACGCTTTGTTTGCCCCCAAATGCCCTGGTACGGCCGAGAGTGGGGAGTCTACTCTCCCTCTCGAAATGCTCTCATATGGCCAGCGAATATATAGCCTCTGCCAGGGAAGTCCTACTCACTGCCTTCTCGTGGCGGGGGTGTTGTTTACGAAAGTGAGAGGACGAAAAGCGAATGCCCGGCGCTATAACCGGATTGGTGGACACGGAGGGTCCACCTAGGGGAGTTGGAAAACCCTGATTCCAAACCAATGGTGCACATGGGCTCCAGTATCCTGATGGAACGAATGGCGGAAGAACCTGTCATTGGTCAACGGCTACCATGGGACTGCATCTCCTCACGATGCTCCACTGCCTTGTGGATCAGACATTCAGGTCAAAGGCTCGGGGTGTGGTCTCCTAAGAAAACCACCTGCTTCGGTTTGGGCACCCGGGCAGTATCACAGCCCACACACAAATGAATGAAATGATGAACTCTATTGACGATTCTATTCCTGCTCATATTATAAGCAAGACAATTTACATTATTATTATTATTATTATTATTATTATTATTATTATTATTATTATTACTTACCATATCGCTAATTCACCCCTTTTTACCCCCAATTTGTGTAACCTTACTCTTCAACTTATGCAGCAGCTCGCTCTTGGTGGAAAATCTGTCCTATCTAAACGATCTCCAGTCACTGTCTGGTTGAAAGTGAATGCTTCCACCGATAATGAATACTGAGGCAGTCTTTCTGAAACTACGTACGCCGTTCAAGCTGGCTTCCTTCAACGTTCGCACACTAATGCAGATCAGACAACAGATAGGGCTGGCTATGTCTTTGGAAGGTCTTAATGTTGACGTTTGTTGTCTATCCGAGACCCGTATTCAAGACTCTAGTGAAGTACTACAAATCCGCTCTCCATCTGTCGCCTCGAAAAGCTTGTTCCACGTGCGCTTATCCGGGGACCCTGTGGCATCTTCGTCTGGTCTTGCTGGTGTTGGCGTCGCACTAAGCGCTAGGGCTGAGGCAGCACTAATAGATTGGATCCCCATTAACAGTCGGTTATGTGCTGTTAGATTAGAAAGTTCCATCAAAGTGAGAAGAAACCGGCGTGAGAAACGGTGTCCTTTCGTCATCTCCGCCCATGCTCCGACAGATTGCAGCCCGGATGCAATCAAGGATGAGTTTTACCATCAGTTAACAGTTCTTCTCCAGAAAGCGCGTTCGACAGATATTGTAGTACTAGCTGGAGACTTGAATGCACAGGTCGGGCGTCTAGGCATAGAAGAGAGTCGTCTAGGTGGCCGATGGGGACTTGTTGGTCGCAGGACAGATAACGGGGACCGTTTGCTGCAACTGTGCACAGACCACAACCTGTTTTTGGCCAGCACCAACTTCCGGCACAGTCATCGCCGGTGTGCCACCTGGCGTCCTCCCTCTGCATCTCAAGCCTGGACTCAGATTGATCACATCGCGATCAGCTACCGCTGGCGTGGTTGTGTACAAGACTGCCGCTCCTTTTGGAGTACCTATCTGGAGTCTGATCATGCCCTGGTCTGCGCCAATCTCACCTTACTTTTCAGTGGCCGAAGGATTGACCACCACCAACGGATTGATATTAGTAAACTGGCTGCAACTCCTGTTGCAAGTAAGTATCGAGCGGAGCTAGCCTCTAGGCTAGCTAACACCCCACCGAAAAGTATAGATGAGCATTGGTTGCATCTTCACGACGCCATGAAAATGGCGAGTAAAGCCGCTTGCGGCTTCGCGAAACGTCCCGCCTACAAGCACTGGGTCTCTTCTGGCTCCTTACAACTGATCGAAGCCCGTCGGTCTACTCCGGGTGACCGTGAGTTTGACCACAAACGAAGGCTGTTACGTAATGAAATTGGGCAAAGCTTGCGTAAGGACCGAGAAGCCTGGTGGTCGGAGCGGGCTAATGAGATGGAAGCAGCAGCTGCATCTGGTAACTGCCGGAAGCTCTTCGAACTCATCCGAGACACTGGCAGCAAGAAGTCTGGTGTGAGTGAAACAATCTACGAGGATGATGGGATGCCAATCACTAACATCTCCCGACGTCTTGGACGATGGGCGGAATTCTTCGAAGGGCAGTTCAACTGGCCTGCTGCTCCGGCAACATCAACCAGCTTGTCCTGCCCCCCATGGCCGGTGACGACTGTTCCACCAAACGAGGCGGAAGTCCGCAAGGAACTCCAACTCTTGAAGCGCTACAAATCACCTGGCTCAGATGACTTACCTCCGGCTCTTTTTAAAGATGGTGGCGACCTTCTGACTAAGGAATTGACTGTGTTGTTTGGAAAGGTTTGGGAGCAAGAAAGTGTTCCAACATCATGGAATGAGTCAATAGTCGTCCCTATCCTTAAAAAGGGTTCGCGTTGTTCCTGCAATAACTATCGGGGGATAAGTCTACTTCCGATTGCGTCCAAACTATTGGCTTCTATCATTCTTCGTAGGTTGTTTAAAGCCCGAGAACGATTGACTCGCGAGGAGCAGGCTGGTTTTCGTTCTGGTCGAGGATGCATTGATCACATCTTCACCCTCCGCCAAATGTTAGAACACCGTCATACTTATCGCAGGCCAACAATCGTAGTGTTTCTTGATATCAGGGCTGCCTTCGATTCGTTGGACAGGACTGTTCTCTGGGATTGTCTATTGAAGAATGGTGTGCCTGAGAAGTTCATTAACATCTTAAAGGCCCTGTACACGAACACCTCAGGCAGAGTAAGGGCATACAACCACCTTTCTCCCTTGTTCCATTCGAGCGGTGGGGTTAGGCAGGGTTGCCCGATCTCACCATTCCTCTTCAACTTTGCCATCGACGACATCCTAGAAACAGCTCTGGTGGATGTAAGTAATGGCGGTGTGGATACGTTGCCTGGAGAACGACTTCTCGACCTTGAGTATGCGGATGATATTGTCTTACTGTGCGATAATGCCCAAGGCATGCAATCAGCACTTAATCAGTGTCCGCAGGTACGGCATGTGCTTTGCACCCTCCAAGTGCAAAGTACTTCTACAAGACTGGCAGGATTCTAATCCTGTACTCACCCTGGATGGTGAGCAGATCGAAATAGTTGAGAAGTTCATGTATCTAGGTAGCTATATAAGTGCTGGTGGTGGCGTGAGTGATGAGATTGATGCACGTATAAGGAAAGCCAGATCGGCTTATGCTAATCTGGGCCATCTTTGGCGCCTTCGTGATGTTAGTCTGGCTGTAAAAAGTCGGATTTACAACGCGTCGGTGAGAGCAGTTTTGCTCTATGCTTATGAAACCTGGCCTCTCCGAGTTGAGGATGTTAGACGTCTCTCTGTGTTCGATCATCGTTGTCTCCGAAGGATTGCTGACATACAGTGGCAACACCATGTTAGTAATGCAGAGGTTCGGCATCGTGTGTTCGGGCACAGAGACGATAATTCAATTGGTGTCACCATCTTGAAACACCGACTTCGGTGGCTTGGACATGTTTTACGAATGTCGTCCCAGAGACTTCCACGTCGTGCATTATTTGCCGACCCTGGGACTGGTTGGAAAAAGCGGAGAGGAGGTCAGTGTATGACATGGTGTCGTGGCATGAAAGAGAGCTGCAAAGGGCTAGCTTCTGTTGGTCCTTCACTCCCTGGCTGGGGTCCGAGAGATGGTGCAACACAGTGGCTAGAGACGTTATCAGATATGGCTCAGAATAGAAGCCAGTGGCGGTCCTGCTGTAACCTTCTTTTACTTTCTTCATAAAGAGTGGTTCTAACTTTCTTAACTGAAAGAGTTTTCTGGTTGTACATTTTAGTCCGCCTTATCTTTTCATCCCTTCTCTTCCTACTTTCATTATTTTGTGTGGCGCATATGTACCTGGTGCCCTTTTGTACCAATATATATGTGTTTAAATAAATAAATAAATAAAATTGTTTGATCAATGTGTTTTAACAAGAAGAGAAACAGAACATTCTACTTACATAACCTCAGCATCAGGTTCAACAGTTTCTTCTTGTTCTGATCCCGGACTAAGTAGGATGTCACGCGGGTTCGTAGTGACATCTAATTCAGGTCCTCCATGATCAAGAAGTTTCATGTTATATATAATCACAACAGTTCCTGAATTTTCTTTAAGTTTATCGAACTGTGCATAGAAATCCTTTAGGCAGCGGAATGGTGAGTACTTCAGGATTAAATGCATTTCGAGGTCATGCTAAGGAAACATTATAAACAAGACAAACATACTTTTTTCTTATCCTCAGGAGTCTCTGCGATAGGGGTCTTCTCAGGACCTCTAAAAGAGGGCATCGGGACAACTACCTGCAAGTCATGAATATTAAGAGTCAAAGTAGAACCTCATCAAGTTTCTCCTCTTCATGAAAAGTCCTTGATAAGAATAGACAGGTGTAAATACCATCCTTCTTAGTAAACAGAACCAGGTCGTTTCCAATGCGCATAGAGCCACTATAAAATATAGTAGATAATAACTATTATCAAACCTACGATTTTAGGCCGTTCCCATACATACCAATAGCGGCAGTATCCTCACACTTCTTTAAAGACTTCCCGAAAATTATTACATTTTTCACATCGTCTTAAGGTATAAAAAAATAAAATAATCGTACTAACCTGGTGTCATACCGCAACCGTTGTCTGCAAAGCAGAGAAGAAAGTTACCACGCACTGAGCTGTCTTTAACTACAATTTGACAAATAAGAAAACTCAAAGCTAACTTGTGTATATGTCCAACTCTGTTGCACCTGCATCACGTGCATTATCAATAAGTTCCGCAATAGCACCGAAGAGGAATTCATGTGTCGTTCTAAAAATAAATCCAGTTATTACGAGATAAAATTACGAGTTGGTATGGAGATAGTCATAACTGAGCTGAGCACGATTTAGTTGAGAATATGTCTCCATAAGACAATCCTACAATGAAATGCTGTTAATTCTGGGAGTTATTAACAGACAACAAATAACAACAGAAGGCAATGGGATACCTCAAGACTAAAAAGTTTTGACGAGGGCGCCAAATTTTCAAAGACTAGCTGAAACAAAATCTTTTCTATGAAAGTGTTTTTGGTTTTATAGCCGGTCGGATAGCGTTCATGGATATTTTATTCAGTGAAACTGACGATGTGTTGATAATCTGATGATCATAAGTTTGAAGAGGAGGTCAGATG
This sequence comes from Schistosoma rodhaini, assembly GCA_944470415.2. Taxonomy (NCBI): domain Eukaryota; kingdom Metazoa; phylum Platyhelminthes; class Trematoda; order Strigeidida; family Schistosomatidae; genus Schistosoma; species Schistosoma rodhaini. Next base: position 4,859,033 of record OX104039.1, read on the forward strand.
AACACAAACTTTAGCGATTCCTAGGGCCGTATGATAACCTCTCCCCCACGAGCATATGAGCTTTAAAACTTGAGTCATATCAACCTTAACTTGTATAACGAACCAAACAGCCAATGAACAACTGAGTTGCTATCATTTGGATTTCTTCAAATATATTAAGGAAAGCGGATAGTTGTCTAGATTCATCTTTCTGATGTGGTCTGTTATGCATTAGGTATAAAATCTAATTGCAAAACTGAGGAGCTTTTGGGGACTGATGTTTCTCAGTTAGCTGTGGTTCTTACTTCAAGGATTAAATTGACAATGAGATTCTAAAAATCGGTAACCTCCTATGAATTTGTCGCAGTAACCACTTAATAATGTGACTGAACGTGACAGAGTTGGATAAAATCACTTTAACTGAAGCTTAATGTGTTTAGTCACAGAGTTCCACTTTTAAAAAGTTATTCACTCAAGCTCATAGTTTCATCCTCACAAATTGCTTTAATCCCTGCTGGGTCATTTACAGATAATAAAGATATAGAGTGGAATTCTCCTCTTTAGATGCCCCACTGATTGGAATTAGATATGTTAACCTAAACCCCGTTCTTCATGAAATTGAGAGGCTTGATGAAGGTGATTTGTATAAAGGCGTATAGCGCTTGGTTAGTTTGGGAGGTTACTACTGGGTCGAGTATTGTGGACATATCCTACTACAGACTTCGTAAGACGCTTTACTTGGTACACAGATTGAAAATATAGTTTTTCTGCCCCACCCCAAACACGAGCACACTGTTCCCCATAATCATTATTACCCGGATCATTGTCAGTCTGTAAGGTATGGAAGTTACGATTATTTCATTCTGTCGTATTCACAGGATCTTAATTTTCCACCCTATCATTTCATATCCCGGAGAAGATACTGTAGTTGTCTTCTCTATAAAACTCTATGTAACTTCTACAGATATATTTTGGTTGTTTTCATTTTTTCATTTATTTCCTCTCTTGTCATAAAAATACACTTGTAGGCCAATTAGAGGTAAGAATTTTGTATCTCTTACACAATTTATTCTGTTTTGGTTCGTGAATATAGAGCAGAGGTCCCTAATCCAAGACGCTTCTGGTATGCTTACGGTTGTGTGTTTGAAAGTCACTTCACTAATACACTACCTTTGACAATATTCCCCTGTTTACCATTTTTCATGTAATATGTCTTCCATTGCTATGTGTCCACATATATTTGTCTGCGTTTTAGTTTTTTTTTAACAGAAGATTCCGCAGGAATTTCGAGTTTGACAATGCTTTAACCAGTAACACATTTGTTATGACTTTATAAAAGAAGGCCGTTGCCAATTCGTTATGATTTTGTCACGTAGGACTCCGCCTGTAGCTCCTCCAAGGGTCACTGCCGGTCCCAAGCCTGAATAAAGGAGGAGGGTTGGGCATGGGGTTAGCGACCCCATACCGTAGAAAACCAACTCGCTAAAAAAGCGCTAACCAGAACAAATTATTCAAACCATTTAAACTCTGCCCTGCCGAGTTCCTTTGGAAGTCATGAGGCCGATGCACTTTCTTACAACCAGAGCGACAATTTTTATAGGTATATGGAATGTCCGGACAATGTGGGGGACCGGAAGAGTCTTCCAAATTGCTGCAGAAATGAGAAAATACAACCTGGAGGTGCTTGGAATCAGTGAAACACATTGGACGCAGGTTGGACAACAACGATTATCCTCAGGGGAACTTCTGTTATACTCCGGTCATGAAGAAGAAAATGCCTCACATACACAAGGAGTTGCATTGATGCTGTCCAGAAAAGCACAAAATGCACTCATTGGATGGGAATCTCATTGACCAAGGATCATCAAAGCCTCCTTCAAAACAAAGAGATAGGGCATTACAATGAACGTCATCCAATGCTATGCGCCTACCAACAACAACGATGAAGACGGTCAAGACCAATTCTACGCTAGGCTGCAGTCGATCGTCGAGAAGTGCCAAACCAAGGACCTGACAATTCTGATGGGAAATTTCAATGCCAAGGTTGGAAAGGACAACACTGGATACGAAGACGTCATGGGGCAACATGGACTGGGAGGAAGGAACGAAAATGGTGAGAGATTTGCAAACCTATGTGCCTTCAATAAACTGGTCATAGGTGGCACCATATTTCCACACAAAAACATACACAAAGCCACTTGGATTTCACCGGATCACACTACACAGAATCAAATCGACCATATCTGCATCAACAAAAAGTTCAGGAGGACGATGGAGGATGTGAGAACCAGAAGAGGAGCTGATATAGCATCCGATCATCATTTGCTGGTCGCCAAGATGAAACTAAAACTCAAGAAGCACTGGACAACGACGCGAACAACGTCACAAAAGTTTAATACGGCCTTTCTTCAAGATGCTGACAAACTCAACAAATTCAACATAGCCCTCAGCAACAGGTTCCAGGCCTTTCATAATCTACTCAATGGAGAGGGGACTACCATGGAGAGCAACTGGAAAGGTATCAAGGAGGCAATCGTTTCAACATGTCAAGAGGTTCTGGGCCAAAAGAAGCACCATCACAAGGAATGGATCACTGTTGGTACACTGGATACAATTGAAGAAAGGAGGAACAAGAAGGCAGCAATCAATATCAGCCGAACCAGAGCGGAAAAAGCCAAGGCACAAGCCGAATACACAGAGGCAAACAAGCAAATGAAGAGGAGCATCAGAACCGACAAACGTAAATATGTGGAAGATTTAACAACGACAGCGGAAAAGGCTGCAAGAGAAGGAAACATGAGACAATTGTATGATACAACAAAGAAACTTGCTGGAAATTACCGTAAACCAGAAAGACCAGTGAAAAGCAAGGAAGGCAAAGTAATCACCGGCATTGAAGAACAACGAAACAGGTGGGAAGAACACTTCAAAGAACTCTTGGATCGACCAGCTCCACTGAACCCATCCAACATCGAAGCAGCACCCACGGACCTCCCAATCGATGTTGGCCCACCAACAATTGAAGAGATCAGCATGGCCATTAGACAAGTCAGGAGCGGCAAAGCAGCGGGACCAGACAACATCCCGGCAGAGGCACTGAAAGCAAATGTAACAGCAACTGCCAAGATACTCCACATCCTCTTCAGTAAGATTTGGGACGAAGAACAAGTACCAACAGACTGGAAAAAAGGACTTCTGATCAAAATAACAAAGAAAGGTGATCTCAGCAAGTGCGATAACTACAGGGGCATCACTCTTCTCTCAATACCAGGGAAAGTCTTCAACCGAGTATTGTTAAACAGGATGAAGGATTCCGTAGATGCCCAACTTCGAGATCAACAAGCTGGATTTCGTAAGGATAGATCATGCACAGATCAAAACGCAACTCTGCGTATCATTGTGGAACAATCAATCGAATGGAACTCATCACTCTACATCAACTTCATCGACTACGAGAAGGCATTTGATAGTGTGGACAGGACGACACTATGGAAGCTTCTTCGACACTACGGTGTGCCTGAGAAGATAGTCAATATCATACGGAACTCCTATGATGGACTAAACTGCCAAATCGTCCACGGAGGACAACTCACCGACTCGTTTCAAGTAAAGACCGGTGTTAGGCAAGGTTGCTTACTCTCACCCTTTCTCTTTCTCCTGGTCATCGACTGGATCATGAAGACGTCAACATCTGGAGTAATGCACGGGATACAGTGGACAGGCAGGATGCAGCTTGACGATCTAGACTTAGCGGATGATCTGGCTCTTCTATCACAAACGCAACAACAAATGCAGGAGAAAACGACCAGTGTAGCAGCAGCCTCAGCAGCAGTAGGTCTCAATATAAACAAAGAGAAAAGCAAGACTCTCCGATACAACACAATATGCACCAATCAAATTACACTTGACGGAGAAGCTTTGGAGGATGTGGAAACCTTTACATATCTGGGCAGCATCATTGATGAACACGGTGGATCAGATGCAGATGTGAGGGCGCGGATCGGCAAAGCAAGAGCAGCATACTTACAACTGAAAAACATCTGGAGCTCAAAACAATCGTCAACCAACACCAAGGTTAGAATTTTCAATACAAATGTCAAGACAGTTCTACTGTATGGGGCGGAGACGTGGAGAAATACGAAAGCCATTATCCAGAAGATACAAGTGTTCATCAACAGCTGTCTACGCAAAATACTTCGGATCAGATGGCCAGACACTATCAGCAACAAGTTACTGTGGGAGACAACAAACCAGATTCCAGCGGAGGAAGAAATCAGGAGAAAGCGCTGGAAGTGGATTGGGCACACCTTGAGGAAATCACCCAATTGCGTCACAAGACAAGCCCTCACATGGAATCCTGAAGGTCAAAGGAGAAGAGGAAGACCAAAGAACACATTACGCCGAGAAATAGAGACAGACATGAGAAGAATGAACAAGAACTGGATAGAACTAGAAATGGAAGGCCAGGACAGAGTGGGTTGGAGAAAGCTGGTTGGCGGCCTATGCTCCATTGGGAGTAACAGGCGTAAGTAAGTAAGTTTTTTTCACGTAAATTACCCACCAATTGAAATACAACTTGTCTAATCTTAACGCTGTACCAAATCAATGACGTTCGACCAGTATGAGCAGTCTAGCTTCCTTATTGTTCCCTTATCCGTCTAGCCCTTCCAATTGAGTTTAGAACACCAATCGCAGCTCCTAATATGTCATTCATTTATCTCAAACATATTCGGTTTATATACCAGACAGACAGACCACATAACACCATAAAATAGAAACTAATATTCGTAAAAGATCAAGCCAAATGTGGCTGTGAAGGTGGGAGACAATAATCAATAGACTGAATATAAATTATGGGCATTAAACCGTATTATGATAATTCATAGGTCGAAATGAAGCTCATTATAAGATAAATATAATTATACACAATCTAGTTACTCAATAGTTAAACAGTAAGAATATATGTATATAGAACAATAGTCCATTAATAGGTCCCGGAAGTTCCCTGTACTTACGTCTTCACCAGGATATAACACCTCCCCTTTTTTGAAGCATCATCGATAATAAAGATCCTTGGGATTTATTTTTATACGATTAGGTTTCCACCGGATGCGATGCGACTGCCTTGAAAGTATTGTATACGTCTTTTTGTTATTCGGATCTTTTTAAATTTTATTATCTGACTCAGTCAATATGTTTGATGGTATATCGTGCTTTCTATCACTTCATATCCTTCAATCCTGTCTGGTTGATTGTGTCTGGTTTGCATGTCGCACCCATATCTTTTGTCTAACTTTTACTTCATGAATAACTTTCCCTTTTCTTCAGAATATGATGTCAACTTTGCTCCCTGGAGATCTTTTGCGATTGCCGCTTGTCCCACATTAAACCTTCTTCGTAATGCACCATGTCACTTGCTGCATTGCAGTTCCATTCCTTTATTCTTGAGGAGACTGGTTCTAGGTTTCGGTTTCACTTGTTATATAGATATTCCAATCTTTCTTTCAAAAATTGCTTCTGCCGGACTTCCTTGATTATTTGTTGCTGAGTTGGGTGTTGCGCGTTAGCTTGGTAAAAATATTTCAGTTATATCTTCTATTTCTCCCTCCCCATTCAGCTTTAAACAATCTATTTTAAAAGTGTTCACGAACCTTTTGACTAAACTGTTAGATTGGGGATGGTATAGGGGTGCCTTGATATGCCTAACGGCATTGGTAATGCAGAACCTCGCAAACTGTAGTCTATTACCCGACACCAATATATCTGGACAACCAAAACAGCTGAATACTTGTCTCAGTTTTTTTACAGTAGCTTGTGTCGAGACGGACTTCATGTAGTGAACTTCTGACCACTTAGAAAAGGCATCAGCAATTATCAAGAACTGCTTCCCGTGTATAGGACCGGCGAAATCTACATGCACTCTCGACCACGGATTTGACGATGTTCTCCAAATCTGTATTTCTGTCTTGTGAGGGGCTTTTATGTCTCTTGCACATACGGAACATCTAGCAACATATTCTTCAATCTGCGCATCAATATTCGGCCAATATACACGACCGCGTGCAAGTGCTTTAGTCCGTGCTACCCCTGGGTGTGTAGCATGCGGTTCTAAATTCACCTTCCGGCGTAAGCTTGTGGGTACAATGAATCGATTTCCAAACATTAGGCACCCGTCGACGAGTGATAGGGAATTTCGTCGGTGAGTATACTGTTCAATGTTTTTGCTGTCTATGTGAGCAGGCCAAATATGTTCGAGGTAACTTATAACCCCCTTTAGCTCGCCATCTCCTTGGGTGCAGCGCTTAATGTCTTCAACGGATAATGGTGTTACTTTTATGGTAACTTGTAGTATTTGGTGGATATCTTCTTCCAATGATATCTTTGCAATAATAGAATCTTCGCTTTCCTGCTTCTGATTCGCAGTTAGTCAAGATAAAGCATCAGCTTGTCCAAAACTTTAAGTTGATTTATGTAGAATTTTGAAATCATAAGCGAACAGTGTAATAGCCCAGCGTTTTAATCGATTCGCTGTATATGCAGGAATATCTGACTTTGACCCAAATAAAGATAAAAGCGGCTTGTGATCTGTTAGAAGAATAAACCGACGACCATAAGTCATTTTATGAAATTTCTTTACTGTAAAAAGTATAGCTAGTCCTTCTCAATCTGACTATTTTCGTTCATCTGGGTTAAGTGTTCAGGATACATGAGTAATTGGCTTTTCTTTACCATCAGGAAAACGACGGGTGATAACGGCTCCAATTCAATAGTTTGAAGCATCAGCAGCCACAATTATTTCAAGCTTAGGATTGTAATGAGTCAGCAATAATTTAGAAGATCAAACCCCTTTGATTTCACTGAAGGAATGTTGACATTCTTTTGTCCAGTGCCACATTGAATTAGCCATCAGAAATTGGTTTAATGAGTGTTGCAATTTATACATATGGGGTTCAAACGTGCTATAACATCCAATAATCCCAAAAAATGAACGAAGGGTTGTAATGTCAGTTGGTGTGGGCATATTTTTGGTGGCATTTATATTATCTTGATCTGACCCGCGACCATCTTTATCATATATATATCCAAGGTATTTAACAGACTCCAGCACGAATTCACACTTTTCTTTTCGTAACTGCAACATTTTATTGAGCACCACGTTTAACCGACACATTAGTTCGTGAGCAGAAGATGCAACAACTATAATGTCATCCAAGTAAACTGCTACACCTTCGAGGTTAGACAACATAGTATCCATTATCTGTTGAAAAATTGCTGGAGCTGGCTTTACGCTGAACGGTATTCGGTTAAACTGATAAAGTCCGAAGTGGGTATTAATGGTTAGTAACTCCTTTGAATCTTTGTCAACTTCCACTTGTAAGTAAGCTTCAGATACATGAAAATTAGAAAAATAACGTCCACCGTTCAGCCTAATAAATAAATCTTTTGGTAAATGAAGTAGGTATACATGATTTTGCAAAGCGTCATTTAATCCTGCTGAAAAGTCTGAGCAAAGGCGAATGTCTCCGTTCGTTTTTTTTGAAATACTACATTTGGTGCTGCCCATGCCGAATAATTAACCAGTTGTATAACACTGAGTTTCTCTAGTCGATCTAATTCTTTGTCAACTTTGTCGACAGCTGCATATGGAACTTGGCGTTTTGGAAAAAGAACAGGTCTTACATCCTGTCGTAAGTATAGCTTTGCCTACTTAATAGTGCAGCATTCCAATTTATTCTGGAACACGTTCTTATGTTTCTGCAAAATGTCTTCTATCGTTATAGCTTTCTTAGTTGCATGAACTATAAGTAGATCTCGAGATTAATGCACCAAATTTTGATAGAGAGCTCATGCAAATGCAGAAGTGTTCTTTTTAAGATTTCACTGCACAAAATTGACTTCCAGGACATCAAGAGCTTTACTGCATTACTTAGTTGTCGCAATCCAATGCGTACAAAAGGTCATGCAGGTAACAATTCATCGAGCAATTGCAAAGCAGTTCACAAACGTGTGCAGAACTTTGATAAATGTTTGTCCTGTGGTAAATTGTAGTTAGGATGCTTAATTGGCTGATTCCGCGCAGTCATTTCATTTAGCCGTTTTGGGCTTTGGTCAACCTCTTCGATAGACAAATTGGCTTACAGTAATCATTCCTCTGAAGGAACAAGAAGTTCAGCAAGATTCATAATTTTACCATGAATGAGTGTTTTCTCAATAAGCAAAACAGCACTTACGGAAAACAATATAGTCATTTTGACGTTAAACGTAAAACGATCACTTCTGTAGACTTTCTCCTTAACACGTGTCAGAGTGTTATACATTTCTCATGTGATATGGGTGGTTCTCCATTCCTGTTGATGTCGAGGCAAAAGTTAGCTAACTATCATAAAGAGACAGTATTTATCAACAGATACCCGAAGTATGAGAATGGCACACGCATCCTAGTCTGTGTTTACTCAGACCAACGCGTTAGAATTTTATGATTGTGAAATTTCCAGTGTTTGTCAATGTCATGGATCTACTGGAATATCACAACTCATTTGTCGACTTTAGAAAAGTAAGTTAAATAGACAGGAATATTAAATTATACATTAGCAGTGCGATACTTTTTCCATGGTTCATACTAGCCCGAGATGAACACGTAGTTTACTTGTACTCTTAGCCAGCACCTAGTGTTATAGGAAAACTGAAAATATTTGATCGATTCGGAACTGTTATGTTGAATATTAGTGATTTTGATGTGTTTTAAATGTTTATTTTTTGCTCAACTTTTGATTTTGTTTTTATATTTGATCTCGGACATCTTGATTTCACTCTGTTTTACGACTTGGAGTCGTAAGTCACGAGTCGATCAATTGCCTGTGTCTCGATAACGGACAAAAGAAATTGGACGTAACTCTTGTTAAATATCCTGAAAACAGCAAATGATGATGAAAATTGTACCCATCAATGTTACATATTACACGTGTACAGTGGGGCAGCCTGAATTCTAGAAAAGAGCTCAATTAGTGCCCGACATACTAGTAAAAATGGGGAAAGAATTTGACCTTATCTTACATTTAAAAATAACAGTCAAAGGCAATCTAAGCTTAATAATATCCACTAAAAGGAGAGTGGTAGTTGTTAGCCTACAGGTTGTTATAGGGGATTTAACGAAAAACCCAAACCAAATTAATGTCGTTCATCTCCTACCGACAACTTGATAGCTACTGTTCTGGAGAAAACGGTGAATTCATGACTTTGTTGTCTTCCATATGTTATATGTGGGTTACTTCCTAGAAATTGAATTAGTCGCAATGTCTTTGCTTTAATTTAAATATATTGCACGACATACCTCATCCTGATGTACAGTGAACTAGTAAGCTGGATGAACATCGATTTCGCTGGCCTAGAACAAGTAGCTAGTTTAATTTACCAAATATATGGGATAAATACACATAGACAATTCGTTTGGGTCCATTTGGGACTACTGAATCACACTTTTATCACATTGATCATCATCTGCGTAGTGAATGTTTATTGCAATCACTGTGCATCTTAAGAGATTCACTGTTGTTAAATAAATATTCTTAGACAATGCAGCCGATGGAAGATAAATAACACACATAGCTTCCATAATAATACGACATCATTACTCAGACGGAGGAAACGGTATATGCGGATTCAGAGAAGCCAGAAGATAATAATAATAATGATATATTCTGAAAATAATATTTACAGGATTCACACCAGTTTAAGATATGATCAGATTGATATAAAAAGCAACATTTAATGTAGAGAACAAACATGAAATATAAGATTACTTATGTTTGTTTGTTTAGTAATTGATAAGTAGTTTATATATGGCATATATCACGGCAAGCCAATGCAACACCACTTACTTACTATCGCCTGTTACTCCCAATGGAGCATAGGCCGCCAACCAGCTTTCTCCAACCCACTCTGTCCTGGCCTTCCATTTCTAGTTCTATCCAGTTCTTGTTCATTCTTCTCATGTCTGTCTCTATTTCTCGGCGTAATGTGTTCTTTGGTCTTCCTCTTCTCCTTTGACCTTCAGGATTCCATGTGAGGGCTTGTCTTGTGACGCAATTGGGTGATTTCCTCAAGGTGTGCCCAATCCACTTCCAGCGCTTTCTCCTGATTTCTTCCTCCGCTGGAATCTGGTTTGTTGTCTCCCACAGTAACTTGTTGCTGATAGTGTCTGGCCATCTGATCCGAAGTATTTTGCGTAGACAGCTGTTGATGAACACTTGTATCTTCTGGATAATGGCTTTCGTATTTCTCCACGTCTCCGCCCCATACAGTAGAACTGTCTTGACATTTGTATTGAAAATTCTAACCTTGGTGTTGGTTGACGATTGTTTTGAGCTCCAGATGTTTTTCAGTTGTAAGTATGCTGCTCTTGCTTTGCCGATCCGCGCCCTCACATCTGCATCTGATCCACCGTGTTCATCAATGATGCTGCCCAGATATGTAAAGGTTTCCACATCCTCCAAAGCTTCTCCGTCAAGTGTAATTTGATTGGTGCATATTGTGTTGTATCGGAGAGTCTTGCTTTTCTCTTTGTTTATATTGAGACCTACTGCTGCTGAGGCTGCTGCTACACTGGTCGTTTTCTCCTGCATTTGTTGTTGCGTTTGTGATAGAAGAGCCAGATCATCCGCTAAGTCTAGATCGTCAAGCTGCATCCTGCCTGTCCACTGTATCCCGTGCATTACTCCAGATGTTGACGTCTTCATGATCCAGTCGATGACCAGGAGAAAGAGAAAGGGTGAGAGTAAGCAACCTTGCCTAACACCGGTCTTTACTTGAAACGAGTCGGTGAGTTGTCCTCCGTGGACGATTTGGCAGTTTAGTCCATCATAGGAGTTCCGTATGATATTGACTATCTTCTCAGGCACACCGTAGTGTCGAAGAAGCTTCCATAGTGTCGTCCTGTCCACACTATCAAATGCCTTCTCGTAGTCGATGAAGTTGATGTAGAGTGATGAGTTCCATTCGATTGATTGTTCCACAATGATACGCAGAGTTGCGTTTTGATCTGTGCATGATCTATCCTTACGAAATCCAGCTTGTTGATCTCGAAGTTGGGCATCTACGGAATCCTTCATCCTGTTTAACAATACTCGGTTGAAGACTTTCCCTGGTATTGAGAGAAGAGTGATGCCCCTGTAGTTATCGCACTTGCTGAGATCACCTTTCTTTGTTATTTTGATCAGAAGTCCTTTTTTCCAGTCTGTTGGTACTTGTTCTTCGTCCCAAATCTTACTGAAGAGGATGTGGAGTATCTTGGCAGTTGCTGTTACATTTGCTTTCAGTGCCTCTGCCGGGATGTTGTCTGGTCCCGCTGCTTTGCCGCTCCTGACTTGTCTAATGGCCATGCTGATCTCTTCAATTGTTGGTGGGCCAACATCGATTGGGAGGTCCGTGGGTGCTGCTTCGATGTTGGATGGGTTCAGTGGAGCTGGTCGATCCAAGAGTTCTTTGAAGTGTTCTTCCCACCTGTTTCGTTGTTCTTCAATGCCGGTGATTACTTTGCCTTCCTTGCTTTTCACTGGTCTTTCTGGTTTACGGTAATTTCCAGCAAGTTTCTTTGTTGTATCATACAATTGTCTCATGTTTCCTTCTCTTGCAGCCTTTTCCGCTGTCGTTGTTAAATCTTCCACATATTTACGTTTGTCGGTTCTGATGCTCCTCTTCATTTGCTTGTTTGCCTCTGTGTATTCGGCTTGTGCCTTGGCTTTTTCCGCTCTGGTTCGGCTGATATTGATTGCTGCCTTCTTGTTCCTCCTTTCTTCAATTGTATCCAGTGTACCAACAGTGATCCATTCCTTGTGATGGTGCTTCTTTTGGCCCAGAACCTCTTGACATGTTGAAACGATTGCCTCCTTGATACCTTTCCAGTTGCTCTCCATGGTAGTCCCCTCTCCATTGAGTAGATTATGAAAGGCCTGGAACCTGTTGCTGAGGGCTATGTTGAATTTGTTGAGTTTGTCAGCATCTTGAAGAAAGGCCGTATTAAACTTTTGTGACGTTGTTCGCGTCGTTGTCCAGTGCTTCTTGAGTTTTAGTTTCATCTTGGCGACCAGCAAATGATGATCGGATGCTATATCAGCTCCTCTTCTGGTTCTCACATCCTCCATCGTCCTCCTGAACTTTTTGTTGATGCAGATATGGTCGATTTGATTCTGTGTAGTGTGATCCGGTGAAATCCAAGTGGCTTTGTGTATGTTTTTGTGTGGAAATATGGTGCCACCTATGACCAGTTTATTGAAGGCACATAGGTTTGCAAATCTCTCACCATTTTCGTTCCTTCCTCCCAGTCCATGTTGCCCCATGACGTCTTCATATCCAGTGTTGAATGCAACACCAGGGAACTTTTAATTTCTTCTTAAGTGGATAGCCTGATAATTTATGAACGTATTTTTTAAGATTAACTCCAGTGCCAGAGCGAGTTATTGATAAATATCTACAACTAGAGAAAGTAAGGATAGAGCAAAGAGCACGGAACAATAAAACAATGATTGCCAAAATATGCCGGTCAGGTTACCACTGTTCATGTTAGATATTATTCAAACGAGTTACAGTTGCTAGTGACAGTGTTAATGTAAAGTGACAGCGGGTAAGTGGCTAAATATTTAAAGTTCCTATAATCTTACTAGTGGAGTAAGATAAACTTACAGGCGCTAGATCATTTAATGCATTTTCAGAGGAGCAATATGCATTAATGGGTCGAACAAATAATGGGAAAGAGTTTAACGTACGGATAGTTTGTGGTAGATTATTCCAGAGTATAGAAAACTTACAGGTAAAGTAATTCATATAGAGAGAAGAACTGAAATACGTTTGTTTCGCTAAAGACATGGAGTCACGAATGTCGTTATTATTATTATTATTATTCACAAACACCTTATGGGCACATAAGTGCTGTGAAGAAACCATTTCGGGTTTCTTCAAAAAATGCAATAATACACAATTTTCAATAATATTAACATTACATATGTTTGAGAAAGGAAGGAAGAGGAAAATAAAATATTAATAATAGAATAGTAATAATAGTAATAATAAATCAGAAAGATAAAAGAGCAGTATTCTAAGGAAGGTCGTACACATATTTTGTGAAGGGTAAGCTTAGCATCTGTCGTGAAGAAATTTTTCGTTATGAAGCCAATTAGACGTCTGGCGTTAGAAATAATAGAGGAGGCGTGTGCTTTAAAGTTTAGGCTTCCTGTGTAATTTATTCCTAGATCGTGTACTGAATTAAGTGTTTGGACTTTACTTTTATTTAATTAAAGTTGGGGTTCATAGGGGTGCTTTCCAAAGTGCAGACAAATAGACTAAATGGTTATACATTAACTATTCCTCCACGAATATTGTGTGCTCTGCTTTTCGTCCTTCCTTTTTCTTACACCTTTTTCAGCCTCCTGCAGATACTCCACCGAAAACAGATATGGCACGGGTGACTTCGTCCTACACCGTCATTAAAGCCTCAGATATTCCGTAGGGATATAAGTTCGAAACTTCTAAAAGCCCCCAAATTCGCATGTATCTATTCTCGACCATCAGCTGTATGTTGCAACGCTACCTCCATAAAGTGCGCCAAGTGTGATATTGATATGTTTCTTACGAAATCCATTTACATTCATATCTTATGAAATATCAACCCAGCTGAGTAATTTTCAACGGTGAAAATTGTAACTTCTTTAACAATTTGATCTTGCCTGTAAATCGGCATGCCTCATGTAACAATCTGTTATTTGAGAATAAATTATTATTATTATTTTTTATTGGGTAAGAGCATAAATTGACGATAACTGTGTTTCATATTGACTACTGCCACGTTTATTCACCTAATGAATTATCCAAATATAAATATAACAACTGTAAAGTTGTTTGCATTATAATTCTTATTAGTATGTGTAATTATAGTCTAATTCGGTACTAATACTACTTTAATAATAGACCTAGATCCAAAACGGTAAACTTATCGTGTGATTGCCTAATATGTAAGGTTTTGTGGGGAAGTCGCAACACTATCTACACTGACCTTTCGTATCGTGACAATTAACAATGATAATTAGTACTTCTGAGGAACAAATTTATGATGGGGATAGAATATATCTAATATGAATCGAAATCAGTTTAACACAATAAGCACGTCTACAAGACTGAGCCATGCTACATAATACTGTTAGCAGTTCACTGTTTACATACAATAATGTAATAACTAGTAAGCATCATTTAGATATTACTCGTCAACATGCACTGAAACTTTGTTTATGATTTGGTCAGCGATTTCTGATTCAGGTAACAGAAAATCATTTTTAATCCTATATAATAAACTAGTATTATCTACGACATGTTTTAGTTATCATGCTCATAACAAACACTCATCGCTTTACTTAAGGAGAGTATTTGGCTAACTTATGTGGCACTCGCATTAATATTATACATAATTGCTGTGTAAATTCAGAAAGCGGGTAGAAAAATCTATTAACGTCAGTTGTTACTCATAATTTTTCATTTTCAGATACCTTACGTAATAATATATCAGTCAGGTCGAGAACTATATATATAATGGATAGAACTGTATATTCGCAAGTTATGTAGTATTCATAAATAGTTTAACGATCAATTGCTTCAACCTACATTTCATTATTAACTGCCGACACCCATGTTCATCATCATAACAACTAGGGGAGTTGAGTCACATGTAAATGATTTTAGAGCTCATTTTTGCTTAGAACTCTGATTTCGGTCTGTTTTTGACTTGATAAATGGTGAATTTCACTAGCCTGAGTTTGCATTGTTACAAATTACCAAATAAGGATTTCTAGACATTTATCCAGGATGTGAGCAACAAATACGTCAAGCTGCTAATAGACTGGTACAAAAGCTATGTAATAAGCACAAAGATTACGAAAATCGACGTGTGACGGAAAAATGCCGTGAATAGCTGATAAAAAACGACATCTAAATTCCCCGACAACATGTTACATGTGAGAGAGAACCAGTGGCATGACTTTTCGACCCTGCCCGAATGTATTGTATTTGGAATTCGAAATGAAAACAGTCATGAATACAAAGAAATCACTGGTGTATGTAAACACCACATCCGCCACAGCTTAAATTAGAGTGTAAGTGTCTGTAATCGATTGTACGTCTTCTTCGTAAGTTCGTCTTGCGTCTGTTCGACAGTGTATTGGATATAGACTCTGTATTATCTAGAATGCACTCGTTAATATTAGAATTAACAACCGAAATTGGCACAGACCCATCTGGGTTTGTTAAGAAACTTCAATAAAAGAGATGTTAATGTTGTGTTGTGTGTTTATGCTGTCTGAAGCTATTTACCTGTAGGCCAGAAGAATGCCTGTGCAGCGATTCAAAAGATAATTAATGATGGCTATTGAAATTATGGAGTTGGTATCAGACAGTGGGAATTTTCTCTGAATAGTATATTCATTTGCGGAATTATACTGGTGTTTCAGAATGTAGAATATGAGTTGGTCTCCATGTCTGTGGTGGATATTATTGCCAATAGATGACCCAACGAACCGATCACCTGCAGAAAAAGTTCTTGCGTTGGGCACAAAAATAATGTTGGTGGCTGTGAATATTGTCTCGATAAATCTGATCAGTTTTTAAGCCTTAATGTTCAACAGAGAATGAGATGCATAGTAAAAATAAACCTTCTGTTTAAAGGGTAGAAGCTTTGAGATGAGGAATGACTGACCTGCCCTGATGGCCATCATTTGTTAAGGGATACAGATGGAATTGATTGAAGCTGGATAGAGTGAGAGTCACAAGATGAAAGTGTGACCCATTGTTTTCAAACAACTAGTTTGTGGGCTTGTAATGTTTAACCAATTGACTTAGCATCATGACTACTGGCAAGGTGATTTGGATTAGGTCAAACTGTTAAACATATACCAGTCTACTAGTCTCCTCTATCCAGTGTATTTCGTTTTCTCACTCCATGTCTTTTTCGTATAACTTATTATAGTTTTCTACTTCACTGTTTCTAAGCTTTCTGACGTCTTAATCTATCCTCCCCATATCTTTTCTATTCTTTTTAACTACACGTGATCAAATGGATGACTATCATACAACTTGAGTTTATTTAGTTCCAAAAGTTAAACAATCTCCAGACAAACTCGGTTATTTGCAAAGAAAGCAAATATAACTCACACTTATATCAGTCTTCAGTCTCCAGTAATAAGGATAGTAGGTTGATGAACCTGTGTTAATCCTGACAGATTTCTTTCCCGTGAAAATCCAGCTTCTTTTTGAAAATGTTCACTGATGGTGCTGATACCGCTTGTTCTGGTAAAGCGTTCCAATCATTGAACACACGATGAGAAAATCGGGACCCCACCTTTAGTTTATTAGATCGCGGATTCAGAACCTTCTTGCTATGACCTCGGAGATTATTAGTGCTGGAGGGAGCAAAAAGATAAGACATATTAACACGCAGATCATAATTAAAGATACGAAATGTCAGTATAAGGTCACCTTGTGTCCTACGATAAGATAAGGGGAAAAGATTTAGACGTTTTAAACGCTCATCGTAAGGGAGTTTAGAAAGACCCTTAACTAATTTTGTCCCTGCACGCTGGACACGCTCAAGCGATTTAGTATCCTTCGACAGAGGATGATGCCGAAGCCACTCAAGGTGAAGCACGAGGCCACCTAAATAGGCTTCGGATCTGTTATACCAACGCCCGGAGCTTACCAAATAAGCTACCGGAACTAGGTGTACAGATTGACTCAACTAGGCCAGACATAATCGCAGTCACAGAAACATGGCTGACGCCGTCTATAGATTGTAGGGAACTTGATTTCGAGGGTTTTACATTGGTAAGGGCCGATAGAATACAAACGCGTAAAGGAGGGGGAGTAGCTCTATTCATTAGGAATGCTATTCCATTCACCATTATCGACAGTGTATCCCATGAGAGTGGGACGTATGAATTAGTTTGCTGCCGCCTGAAATGCAGGGGACAAGAGTTGCTACTTAGTTTGATCTATCGCAGTCCAAGCTGTGAGGCAAACGAGGTCCTGCTAAGCAGTCTCAACACTTTATCACAAAGTGATTGATGTCTAATCCTAGGGGACTTTAATGCACCCATGGTGGACTGGGGAAATCTGCGGACTGAATCGTCAGCAAACTCCTTCGAACAGGAACTAGTTGATGCGGTAATCACATATGCCCTAGTGCAACACGTGAAGGTAGCAACTAGGTACGACCCGGGTTATGCATAATCCTTACTAGATTTTATATTGACTCACTATGAGGATGATGTTGCAAACCTGGATTACATGTCACCCCTAGGCAAAAGTGATCATGCAGTTTACACCTTTGACTTCCATATAACTGTCGATCACGAGTATGCTTCAGCTCAATCCAGACCTAACGTCTGGAAAGCAAACATAGCAGACATCATGAAATCAACATCATCAGCAGATTGGAAAATAGACCCAGAGTCATCAATCGAAATGGCTTGGGACGTATTCCGAAATTTATACTTAAAAGTTGCTGCCCCCACATCCCTTGGACTACACCTAAGGAGAAGAGAAACTCCCCACTGTGGTTCAGTAGGGAGGTTCGCATCCTTCTCCGTAAAAGAAGGAAAATGTGGGACAGATTTAGGTTACTGAGGACTGACGAGGCGAAACCTCAGTATCAAAAGGCTCGAAATACCTGTGCCTCAACCCTCGGTAAGGCCAGAAAGCTGTACGAAGAGAAAATCGTTAGGGAATCCATGGAATGCCCTAAACGATTGTATTCGTATATAAACCAAAGGACAAAAAGAAGAAGAAATGTTCCTTCACTATGGGGAGACAGTACTGCCTCATCACTAGTGGAGGACGACTTTGGCAAAGCTCAAGTAGTACTTTAGCAATGTATACACCATAGAAACACCCTTCTCACCAGTCCATGAAAATCCACCCATACAAGCACTGGACAGCGTGACCATTGAAGAACTCGATGTCCTTAGTCTGCTAGTTAAGCTTGACATAGGTAAAACCACTGGACCCGATGAACTGCATTCTAGGTTATTAAAGGAATTAGCTAACTTTGTTGCGAACCCTTTAAGTGTATGTTTTAATCTATCCGTAACCCAGGGTCGTCTACCAAAAGACTGGAAGAACGCCATAGTAAGTCCAGTCTTCAAAATAGGTACAAAACATAAGCCTGAGAATTACCGACCAATTAGCCTAACTAGTGTGGTTGTTAAAATCTTAGAAAAGATTATTCGGAAGGAGCTGTTAAAGTATCTCGATGAAAACCGGATCCTCTCGGAAAAGCAGCATGGTTTCAGAACAGGTTACTCTTGTCTCACAAACTTATTAGTCGCTAGTGAAAGCTGATATGCTCTTAAGGACCAAAAGTTACCTATAGACATAGCTTACATCGATTTCAGTAAAGCTTTCGACAAAGTTCCGCATAACCGGCTGTTATATAAGCTAAGGAATGTCGGGATTGGAGGTAATCTATTGATGTGGATAAAAGACTTCCTAGTTGGGCGTCAACAAAGAGTAAGGGTGAACTCCAAGTTGTCTAGCTGGGAAACTGTGCTTAGTGGAGTCCTCCAGGGTACAGTTTTTGGGGCCAGTGTTATTCCTCCTGTACGTAAATGATCTCCCTCGTCTACTATCGTCATCGGTCTTACTCTATGCTGATGATGTCAAGGTATGGAGAGCGATACAAAGCAAGGGCGATAGCTTAGAACTTCAAAATGACCTGGAGAGATTATCTGAATGGTCCCAAACCTGTCAATTGCCGATAAACACTTCCAAGTGTATTGTGATGCATATTGGCCACCAGGGTACAGATACATACACGATGAATAACACTGAGTTACCTATTGTTCAGGCACACAATGACTTAGGCGTCATCATTAGTCAAGACTTGAAGACTACTGCACACTGCCGTGCAACAGCCGCCAAAGGTTTTAGGACTTTGTGGTCCATACCCAGGGCTTTTAGGAATCTCGACGCTAAAACGTTTCTGACTTTGTATACAGTGTTCGTACGCCCTAAACTTGAGTACTGCATATAAGCAGCTAGCCTCTGCCTAAAAAAGACAGTGAACTCTTGGAAAGGGTTCAGAGAACAGCAACTAGTCTGATTCCCGGAATAGCGAAGCTCCGGTACTAGACTGACTAAGCTAAACCTATTCCCGCTGTCATATAGAAGAATCAGAGGGGACTTGATTACAGTTTTCAAATTGCTTAATGACAAATTTGAACCTGATATGCCCTCATTTTTCTTGTCTTCCAAAACAGAAAATCTACGAGGACACTCCATGAAAGTTCACAAGAACAGAACGAATTACTTGTCAGCTGACTACCGACTTTCCCATCGAATAATCAACGAGTGGAATTCATTACCTCAGCACGTGGTTGAGGCTCCATCCGTCAACTCCTTTGAAATGAAAGTTGGATCAGCTGAGAGACCATCATTGCCAGGACTAACACAGGCCACCAAGCCTCCTGTTCTTTCCAAACTGAAACTGAATACAAGGGCTAGCTGCTTGGATACAGTATTCTAAGTGTGGCCTTACATTTCTATCAAATCCACTTGTTATCGATTTTGGGTAAGGTTCAAAATAAGTTGTTGATATCAGGAAAGAAACTCGGGGAAATTAATAAATGTATTCGCACAAGTGATACAATATTGGGTATTGGAAACTTGTTTTTCTGTTTATTGTTGCGGTTTTATGAACAAGCACGAAAACACCTTAGACGTATCCGTCAGATTTTTAACTGTTTGATGCTTATGATTTTTGGGGCGGAAATCGAAAATAAAGTTGAGTTATTACACTTCGGAGATCAAGTAACGTTTTACTCGAACGATGAAGATGGTGGATTGCTATGTATGGAGGGGTTAGTTGTTTGATTTGTTTTTGGTTATTAAGGAACTCAGTCAAATTAGCAATAAACCGAATGTTACACGGCTTAATAGCGAAGGGAACTTTACATCGTCGTTAACAAGGGGTAAATTGTCGTTTTTATCACATTCGCTTGATAGATTGTCGGTTCTTTATACTTGCTATGCAAAAGTATCTGAATGAGAATTGTTTGGAAAATGAGACGAGTTTTCGACCAGATAAACTAATTGTAGGTTAAATTTCAGTCTGAAAATCAACGACAGGAGGAGTCCGGATGTGATAATGAACAAAACAGCAAAATGAAAAGACGTTTACAAGAGTCTTTGGTTTATTATGGTAATATTATCCAGGTAAATAGTTTTCAAACTTTGTTGAGCAAAGACGAATACTGTTAGCTCCTTAGTTTCTAATCCTAGACAGTAGGAGGCGTTTAATTCTCAGTTGATGAAGTAATGAAGGAACTAATAATAAAATGATTAACTGAGTAGGGGAGCTATGTGTAACCTCGGTCAACAACACTGGAAATAATAAACGTTCAATTATTATTGCTTTGGCTAATGTATTTTATATTTTATGGACTCTCACTACGGAAAGCCTTTATTACGTGCTCGTTCGTTTTCTGCTTTTGAGGTTACCATGTTAATTATGGTTTAGTTTTAGAGTCTAATAATTACTCTTTTAAAGCATTTCATAAGCATTTCATAAACTCTTCTTCACTATTCAAAAGATCTGCAGCTAACTGTTGTAACGCAGTAACAACATCTGAAGTTTCTACTGACTTGATTTTAACTCTGAACAGAGCATATCCTAACGCGTGCTCATACAGAATATTAACCTTCGTCATCGTTTCAAAACATCGCGCGTATGACCTTCAATAAATAAGAAGGTTTAATAATTAGTGTAGTACATTAAGATTGTGGCCGCTTTAATCTTTGTTTCCATTTTAGCTTTTCCAAGAGAAATGAGTATAGTTTATTTCTTAGTCTAAGTATTGTTTTGGTTGTTGATATCACGACTTGTCCAAAAAGAGCAATGCTCCTCCTTATATATGATGACGTGATGGGGCTTTTGCAAAGTAAGATTTAGAGTAGGTATTGAAACTGCTTTGAGTACTTCAAGGGTCAGAGCACTTCAAGCCCTAGATAGTTAGTCGTCTGATAGTGATAGCATATTCGGTTATTTTTATAAATAGACCTCAAACACCGTGATATTTGTTTGGTTTGGAAAGCGAGATGAATTTTATATTTGGCGGGGATTTGTAGCTGATTTATTTCGTTTTCTGAGGTGGACGGTTCGGTTGTGGAGTTTTCATCGCTCTTTTGGACGACATCATCAGCACAAAATCCAGGTCGAAGTCTATGTATACGTATGCATATATATATATATATATATATATATATATACTCGTGATACTTTAATCAGTAGGAACTTTTAATTGTATTTAATTCTTTCTGAACTTAGAGACTCTTTTTGTTCATCTAATTCTTCGATTTTAATAATTTTTTGATCAGTATTCAACAATGTTTTGCTACTTAGGCTGTTTATTATTTAGACTATTTTGTGCACATGAGGATAATTTCAGAGGAAACAATATATGAAGGCTTCTGACATAATCTGCTTCCATTCATACTTTGTTTCTGGGTATAAAGAGTAACATTTCAAGCATGTAAATTTGGTTGACGACGTGCATTATGAAGTTTGTTAAAAAATAATTCCAGGTTAAATCCTTTTGTTGCTTCAAGTTAACTTGAGTTGGTCTATTTGGTGTGAAGAACAAACACTACTTATTGTAAGACTGAGGACTCAACGTTTTCGTTTCCTTGTATAATCTAAAAGTTTACTAGATGATTTATTGTGTCTGTATGATTTGAGTTTCTAATAACCTGCTGCTTTGCCATCACTAGAAAATTTCACTTATTTATTTACTGGGAGGCCTGATAGGAAAAGCTACTCAATGAAAGTACTTTATTTGGTCGGCTAATGGAGCGACTAACTGTCATGAGTGCACAGAAAAGCAACCAGACCTTTTGAAATAATGCATTTATCAATTAAATAGTGCTCAAATAAATGTCAATGAGCTAGTCATCTTAGAAATCCACACAAGCCTTGTATGTCCTAGGTTTGATTCACTTGTATTGAACGAAATTTCTGTGTGTTAACGTTATGTCTTTGAATTTATATTTTTTAATTTAATATCACTGAGTTTTGAACTATTGTACTTCACATTATTTTACTGCGAATTTCTAAACCCGGAATTTACATAAGATTATTTGTTCTTATATGTGTTTCTAGCTGCATTTGGAAGTTAAAATTTGTGTTCACCTCTTCCACTATATATATATATATATATATATATATATATATATTTCCAAAATTCTAGCTATTGGTAAAAAAATATGTTTAGAATCTTACGGTTCATGCATCAAAATGACAAAACAAAAAAACTTTAATTAATGTTGCCATGAAAAATTAATCTCTTTGGTGAAATTGCAGTGTTCAAAAAAATACTAAAACTGATTAGTTCAGAGCCTTGAATCTGTTTGTCAAACTAGATGTTTTTTGTGTACGAATACTAGATAGTTACTGGCAACCTGAACACGGTTTTCTAAACTTGCGAAATCGGTGAATAAAAAGTTTAGCCAGCACAAATTCAAGGTGGCAACGGTGACTAATATGGTTTTACTATTTTTTCCTTTCGGTTTCGAGAACAGTATTTAACTACACTCACCTTTACATTCATTCTAATACTCATTTTTATCAGTTAATTGTTCTGATATTAAGCAGCATGACAGTTACGTTGTCATATTCAGGGTAGAACCTAACATCAATGTGTTGTCACACTTTACATTTACTTGGTGAGGGAGGAAATTAACAAAACGGTAAGTGATAAACAGAGTTAAATATCAAATGCAACCAGAATTTGGATACGAGATATTCATTAACAAAATGTGTTTACAAAATGGAAAATATAGGATACTTTTAAGCTCATGGTCTTGACCTCGAAGTCATAATACTGGGAGTCTATGGTTTCATAGATCAGTTTCATATACCGATCTTTTCCCAACCAGGATTTTCCAGCCTATTCCTAAGACAACCGGAGTCACACCCAAGAGTAGAGTGTGACTAGATCTGCGTAATTTTTCTCTAGCGTTGCAAAAGTTTTTACAAACTGGGATTTTGTGATTGCCAAGTTTCTCCTACACTTGGGATCAAAATGATAGTCCGGATTTGTTTTAAGAGATGGTTTACTCAGACCTTTGCTAAACTATCTTTCAAGTTATTTTACAACGACACTGCTGAAGTATGTTTCGAGTTAAGGTTGTGTTAAAGAGTTTGTGCAGACCACCAGGTTTACAAATGTTCCACAAAACTGACCAAATCAACTGATAACCAGGGTAATTTTGTGTAGAGTTGAACTATGAAGTGGAGATTATGAGAAACACCAAATTTACGGAATGTAAACGTTTTATTAACCGAAACGCAAAGGAGGGTAGAAAGCTACTGAGACAGTTGATCCCTTTTTCTTTATTTTCATCTACAGGTATTTAGAAACATTTTGGTTGTCTTTCATAAGGTGGTCATATTGTTTTATTCTCTCACTGGGCGGTATAGCTATCATTTATTCGTATTTAACGATAAATTAAGAAAGGAGGTGATGCATTTATTGCTTGTTCTGTATCACTCTGAGGGAAAATTTTTGTAGAGTTATTAATTACTTTTAATGAATTTATTACATTTGATCATCAATAGTCTTATTTCTTGCAGTTGGTCCCCTTCATGAACTTGAATGAGGACAAAAGGTAGTTGTTATTTCAGCTTTACTTACATGGTTTTGTTGTTTTACTCAATTTAACTTAATTAACAAAGTTTGAACCTGACTGGAAAGAAACTAAAGATTTTGTCATATTAACAAAATGATTTCACCCTCAGCCATTATGTGAACAGGGTAGTAGCTGAATAATTTTATTATATAGCGTAATTATGAATGTAAATTTATACTTTTGTTGTTGACATCAAGTCGAGTATTTTGCTTTTTATGACCTTATTTTTCTTTTTTTTAAGTGTCACTATTATATTGTACATCTAGGACACATGCACTCTCAGAAGGACTTCAGGCTTATTTTATATTCATCACCAATCTTTTTTGCGCAAAAATTAAGTTTTTATTGATTACCACCAAGCTTCTAGTTGTCCTTGGTTTCTATACAATGTTTTACACATAATAAAAAGTTACGCTCCAGTTAACTACCAGATTATTATTGGACTTATCAGAGGTTTTACTTATTTTGTAAGAAACGATGAAGAAATATGGAAAAAAATAAACTGTAAACTCAACATCAAGATTTCGTTATAACTTTTCATTTGGTTGATTTACGTTCGTCTAATTTAGTGTCGGGCTACACAATGCTGTCATTGTGGATTTTAAAATAAATTTATGTGACTTGTATTAAGTGATGGGTCGGTTAATTCAACCATGCCTTGGTGATGGGAAATAAAACCTGGAGTCTTGTGTTACTTTAAAGAAGCATTAACCCTTTGGAATTATCATGAATTTGAATAGTTAATATTTGGATGGATAAGCTGGATAAGTATTTGTACAGGTTCTAGCATAACACAGTATTATAATTACATTGTGATCAAAGTGAGTTAAGTTCTTCGATAGACAATTTGTGTCGCTTTTAAGTTTTTTAAAATGAAACTTTCAGGTCAATGGGTGCAACAGGTGTTTTATGTGATTCAAATTTCAGAATAGTTGTCAATCCATTTTTCGTTATGAATCTTTGAGCTAAAACAGAAGTTCAGTTTACCTTAATCGTGTCAACTTAGTCGTAAACAAGAACTTTACAGTTCAAAGCTATACGACCCGAAATTTTTTGACTGTGAAAGACTTAATATATCACAAAAACATCCAAATTCATTACCCGTTTCGTATTAAAAGAATGTTGCGCCATTGCATTCCAATAAACGACTGATTGTATTCGTGGTTATGGGAAATTCACGACCAAACCATCCAGCTCAGAGAACAAACCAACATCAAAATCACCCACCTGAGCTACAAATCTTCTCCATCACTGTATGTCTGCATCAGAAAAGGCGTTTTTGGAGTTATTAACCATTTGAGTGGCCTATTTTCCCTAACTGTCTTCATCTTACTAGTATTAAATAGCTCCAAAACTGGCTGTTTGTTTCTTTTCTGTGTAGTTATGAGGTGCTCCAATTACAAGTTTGTTACCATCCATTCATATGGTACATATTATCAATCGTTCACCTTTACGTTGTGTCGATTTCATATCAAATATAATGCTTTCGTCACAGAAATTTCCCAATAAAACTAAAATACTTAGGTTAAGTTAGTTAAAACGATGTAAAATTGGGATTATTAGAATGTAAATATTTTTATTATTTGCACTCAAAACTGTAAGAGTGTAATATGGGAATAGACAAACAATATTAGTCACTCCTTGATGATAAATTAGTTGTAAAATGCCTCGGTTCCACGGGGAGTAAGTTATTGCCCGAATAGCCCAGTGGTAGTGTCTCAGATTGTGAAACTAGATTACATCAGGTCGAATCCAGCAGAAAGTTCCACTTATTTAAAGATTTCAGGTACGCCTTACTAACTAGCTCCAAAATATCACAAAACGTAGGCCCATGGTTTGCTGTTGACTTCTTCCAACTGCCTATGTGGGACGCTTAAACCACTAAGCTACCTCTCGACTGATTTTACTTGCCATTCATACTGTTTTGAGACAAGTTGAATCCCAATGTCTTTAAGCTGAATATTAGACAGTTTAACGGAATGCTTCTAGACTAGTTTAAAGGGGTCAATGTCACATACATCTATAATAATGATTTCCCAAACTGAGAAAATCAGGTTCGTTTAACTTTATATGATGATACCTATCCTACTGAAACAATTCGGTTTCTAAGGGAAGGGGAACTTACATTTTAATTACTAAATTAAATTGAAATACTCAAAATGTTATATCATTTACTCATATAACAAGGTTTTCACTTCAACAAGTTTATTCATTATGCGTAACATTATTTATTTGATTGTTATATTCATAAGTTTACAGTCCAATGACATTGGATAGTTAGTAAATTTAATAATTTCAACAGGAAAAGCCTAAATAGTTTAATATTTTTAAGAAAGTAAAGTTATTTATCTCTTGCCCTTTAAAGGATTATGACACTATTTCTAATATTTGTACACTTCAAGATTATTCTTTTCAAACATACAACAAGCCCATTTCATTAAGTTGACTCAATTCTCTTGTTATCTTCATTTAGATTTTAGGTTTTAGCAGACTCATCTAAATGTCTTTAGTTTAACATAAATAAAACAATAGAATGTTAAAATATACGTGTAATATTTAGTCCTAAGCTTGTTCGCTTTAGCTTGGACGCCTATTGTAGCTAGACATTTACTTAGTCAACGGACAAATCTGTAAATTAGGGAGAATGGATGTAATACGAGGCTAAAGTTTCTAACCTGGTAATAACAAGAATATTCACCAACTGTTAAGATTGAAGAATAACAACAACAATATGGAAACCACAGACTGAAAATAGGATGATTGATTGTTTGAATGAATCACATTTGTAATAAAGTCAGGAATACTTTAACAAGTGTGACCGGTTTATTGATTTGTACACTTCCAGAGTTATCATTTTTTTAATTACTTTAAATATTTGAAGTTCAATAATAGATTGACCAAATACCAATATGAATAGAAACCAATACAATTATGTTTACTATATCATTAAACACATAAACCTGACATTTTCTTAATCCACAAACTTAATTCGGACTTATATTTGACGTTTTAAACTCTAAACTTGATTGTCTTTTTTTGAGATCTCATCATTTATGTTACTAAAATAGTAATTCACATGCAAGACATTTGTTAAGTTTGTTTTCATGTTTAGTTTTAATTAAAAGCCTTGATTATCTATACTTTGGTTTCAAAGCCTCATTAGCCAAAAACCAGATCATACATGATAGTATACGTGTTATTACGATCAAATATCTGATCATGTCCAGAGTCTATGATATGGAAGTTAGTCAGGTGAATAGGTATTTGAAACAATTGTTTTACAATAAATGATGATATAATGTGAAAATCGTGTTTGTAAACAAATCAAGTTCAAGAAGTTGTTATGGTTCAGCATTTTTAGATTTAATAGCTAGTTCAGTTTAGAAAAGGAGGTGTTTTATTGATCTTGTCACCCCTCTTGATGAAGTAGTAAAACTTCATCAGTTGAGATGGCTGGGACACGTGTTACGTATGCCCAACCACCGACTGCCCCCGACGTGCAGTGTTTTATGGTGTAGGAGTAAGTTGGAAGAAAGCTAGGGGCGGCCAGACCAGAACGTCGCACAAATCATTGAAGTCACTGACAAGTGGACTGAGCCATGTTGTAGGTGTAGACTACCTGGTTGGGATTCACGAGATGATAGAAATCGATGGTTAGAGACCTTGAATGACATGGCTCAAAATCGTTTGCAATGGTGAAGGTGCATCCACTCTTTGTGTTCTACGAAATTCTAATCTTCTGAATTCCTCATGTCTTTATCTTTTTCTCTTTCCAAATTTATTTCACTGTACTATACTCCTTCAATAATTTCTTCAAACCCTAATCTTTTGGATTACTGATTATACTCCTACTACTTCTACCACTATGGTATTTGAATCGACAACTGCATCTCTGTGCTAATGTGGTATGGCAACTCGAACTGATGTACGTACGTACGAAGTTCTACGTTGTGACTGACTGACTGACCACACCCTATTAGCACAACAAGATGAACAAATTCATAGCAGTTACTCCAGTGTTAGTAATATACAAAGGAAAGATTGTGTATAAGGATACAGTACAGGAAGAAAGAATTAGTTAATATTGCTTCTGAATCTTCTGAATTCTTCATGTCTCTATCCTTTTTCTCTTTCCGAATTTACTTCATTGGAAAACGGTTTACTTCACATTATGTGCATGTCTTTCATACATAGCTTTTAACATCTATTTTGCTGAGATGACAACCAAAGTCACAAACAAAAGATATTCATACATTTTTTTACTGTGGAAATGAGGTGGAGGAATGATATCAACAAACCCTAACACAACTACTCTTGAAGCTGACAGTAAGCTACTTTTCAATGTCTGGTGCTGCACACAGTGAAGTGAAATACCAAGTAAAAGGATATCTATAATGTTTGGGGAATTCAATGACAGATTGTGTCGGATTTACAGAAGTGGGACTTAACAATATTATCCACAAATCTGCTTATACATATAATGTTTTAACAGTTTATCAATTGCCTTTAAAAACAATAACAAATAAAGACCATTGTATAGAGTAAAGTGAATGCAATGTACTTAACTTGTGAATAAATAAAATATGTTAATTATTGTAATTGGTGTTGTCAGCATGACTAGGAAAACTTTGGAATCAGGGAACGTAACAGTAGAAATAACAAACATTATCTTCAGCATATCACGTAGAAAAGAATCAACTATAGCATACTAAAATCATTTAGTATTGTTTGTTTGAATCTTCCTATCGATGTGTTAGGACTGCAACTGGTCAGTCTCTAATTGGTATATGTGCATACTGTGCGTATTGCCTCGATATAGCCTTAATTCACAAGCATTATAAGCAGAGATGGATAGTGACTAGCAGTGGTGAACATCAACTCTGAGATACAGGTACATCCAGCTGACGACTCCCAAATAGGATGAAACGCGCGTCCTGGATCCCACTGCTAGTCACTATCCATCTTTGCTTATATAACATACTGAGTTATTTGACCATACTATTTGATGAATTCAATTCTAAATATCTTACAGTCAATATAATCAAATGTTATAGTGATTGATAGTTTTATTGTTTTCCCATTGCAATTTACCAAACGTGTTGACAATGAAAAGTAGTCTTTTTTTTCTCTTCTAACATTTCTAGCTTCTTCATGTAAAATCAAATAAAATACTTCGAGCTAAAAAGGAATTATCACCTGAATTTAAAGATGCTTCTGTACGTTTTACTTTGGAAGAATATCAAGGTGATGAATCATGGTTTATCATTCAACCATCATACAAACACAAACAAATAGGTGATCCGGTGAGTTAAGAAACAAAACTATTATCAATCTTTTTGATTAGTATCTATCCTGAATGATGTTTATCTATTTGGTCATGATTTTTTTTACATCATTTTGTTGGTATGTTGAGAGGTAGTTTTTTTCCATTGTGACTAGTCAAAACTACTCATTCATTATTCTATTGTAGAATTGAGTCTTAAATTTTAAGATATTAGTTTAAGAAACAGTAATTAATATTTCCCAACTTAATAATAAGGTCATTATTTACAATTCATTATTAGTCCCTATTTAACTTGCTGACTTTAGATGATATCAAGTTGTCATTTAAATAACTCTAAATAAGTGAAGTTTTAGAAACAAGAATTTGATACATATATGATTTCAACTGTGAAAATACTAATATCTCCACAAAACCCATTCTGATCTATAATCATATACTCACTAGTGACTGACTTCAAGGGACGTTTTCTTTGAGTTCTAGTCGAAAGCAGTGGCTAGTGGAGTTCAACCAAGTCTGTTGTAGAGATATCAACTCACTGAAGACAATTGATGAACGATCGCTTAGATTTCGTGCATTGGTTTAAGTTAGACATTAACACTGTTGGATGCCGGCCGGCTCAGTGGTCTATCGGTTAATTGCACTGACGTGAGACTGGTAGGTCCTGTGTTCGATTCTTGCGAGTTCGGGATCGTGGATGCGCACTGCCACTGAGGAGTCCCATAATAGGACGAGTTGGCCGTCCAGTGATTCCAGGTTTTCCATAGTGTTCTAGCTTCAATTGACTCATGATTTCAACTATGAAAAAAGTATTCGACAGAAATTAAGTGATGGATAACTATTCCGAGCTTTATTTGTGTATGTTTGTGTGATAATACGATTATGTACAAACCTTTTACAGTAACTTGTAAATGATCATTTACTCTAGTAATCCGGATAATAAATCTCATTATATAATACAAAACATCCACATGTTTTAAAAGTCACTTGAATAATGAACTTCTTTTTTTGAAACTATATTTCATAGGTTGTGATTGGAGATAAAGTGACTCTATTTGCTTGTCGCGCTGGTTGTGCATTGAACATTAAACAACTTAATTCAAATCTTAAACAGCATAAATTAATGTCTGATACTGATCATCATGGAATTAATAGTCATAATAATAGTGATAATAATAATACCAGCTGGCAAATTAATCTTTATTTGAGTTATCAAGATAATTTAGAACATATATTGAAAGGGGTAATGTTTACAGTTCATTATATTTAAGTTACTTATTGTTATCTTTATAATTAACTAATGGTTGTTTCATTTCATTTCTGTATAAATCATAATAACTAGATGAAATTAATTTATTCCATCTAGAAGTTAATTTGTTTCCATAAGATCTTTATACACATTTGTTGGTTATAGGGAGTACTATTAGACACGACGACACGTTCATAAGTGATCAGTGAACGAAAACACGAATGGGGGACAATCAAATAAATTTTAGCACAACATTACAGAATATCTCATTAAAATATGAGAACCATATAGTGAACAGTTAATTTGCGAAATAACAATCAATTGTCTCAATTTGACTGTTCCTTCTGCAAATATCCATCCATAGTCTCCGATTATAATTGTTCATGCATTTTCGTACCAATCACGTGCCGTTCCTGTTCTC
Source organism: Schistosoma rodhaini (assembly GCA_944470415.2). Lineage (NCBI taxonomy): Eukaryota > Metazoa > Platyhelminthes > Trematoda > Strigeidida > Schistosomatidae > Schistosoma > Schistosoma rodhaini. The sequence continues at coordinate 4,889,678 of OX104039.1, forward strand.
TCCTTATCGATCTTCTACTGAAATACATTCAATGCCCGACTATCACCATATACTACTTATGTGGATATCAGTAACCCACACCACAATCAGTTTAAGATAAATAAACTAGATTTGTATCAACATTGAAATTAATTGCCGAAATATTTTGGGGAGAATTACAAATACTTTTGCTTCATTTTGGACAGTTTATTAGGTGATATATTTCATAAGCTAACATCTGTCCAACATATAATATTAGCTGTTGTAAAATAGGATCTTAAATAGTCGCTAAAAATCAAACTGTCTTGTGGATATGAAATCACTTGCTATTAAGTTTTGATACTTAGGGAGCTTGAAGATTACTAATTATGGTTATGTTTTGTTTAATCTGGTTGTCGTCATTTTAGCAATATTTTTTTTCTACGAGATGGGGTTGCCGACCTCATGCTCAACCTCCCTTCAGTAGCCGGGCTTGGGACCAGCAGTAACTTTAGAAGAGCTACAGGCGGAGTTACCCTCGACATTCGCGTTAATAAATGTTATCAATAGTACAGATGAAGTAGCTTTCTAAGGTTCCTGAGGGTAGTTCTTCACATTCAATTGTAAAATCTTTTACATGCTTATTTCAGCTAATTTTTATTGCATGAATTGATTTCCTGCTGTTGTACGTCTGACACCTAGTAACTTTATTTGAGGTATAACTGAGTTACATTATAGCCTACTTTAATTATTGGTCGGTCAGATACGTTTAATTTGCAAACTATAATGAATTTCATCTGAAGATTCCATGATACAATAAAACTGGATTGTGTAATAATTTAACTTTGTAATATTACATTTAGTGGTTTTAATCAGTACCAGTTCAATGTAAATACAATAGTTTGGGCAAAGTCATTGTATTAGATCCATAGAATAAGCTTATCTCTCATTAATAATCTGGGTGATTAATTCTAAATCAAAATAATTGTAGTCACCAGCTGAGGATTTTGGTGCAATTTCAAAAAAAACTAGGGACATTCTCCTGAATTCACATACGTAAGATAATGTATTGCATTGTTCTTTTGTTTGTAATTATTGATTGGATCATCATATTATCTTAACTACATTATGAAAAAACGTTTTTATGGTGTAATCAGTGTGAAACTTGAATACAATTAATTTAAATTTTAGGGTGATGTCATCAGATTGTTTCATAGTGAAGCAGAAAAATTTCTCACTTGTGATGAATATGAAAATGAATTACATGTATTTTTGCGTACCACATTTCGAGTGGCTACCACTACGGCCAAAAGTTCAAAAGCATTATGGGAGGTTGAGGTTAGTCGACTGACATAATTTTTATGATTTTTCCTTTTATCGAAGGTTTTAAAACACACATTTGTTAATTAGAAAATGTAAAGTTTTCATGACATCTGTATTGTCCACATTTATCTCACTTTTATTTCAAAGTGAAGTGGTTTTTTTAGTTAAATAATCTATTTTAACACATACTTAATTCTTTAGCTTTATGCTAGCTTCCAAATGTCCTGGTACGGCCGAGAGTGAGGAGAGTACGTTCTCCTTCTCCAAATGCTAACACATGGCCACGCGTATATAGCCTCTGACAGGGAAGTCCTACTCGCTGCCTTCTCGTGGCATAACTGTTGTTTACGAAATCGAGAGGATGAAAAGCGAATACCCGACGCTTTAACCGGGTTGTTGGACACGGAAAGTCCACCTAGTGGAGTTGGAATACCCTGATTCCAAACCAATGGTGCACATGGATTCCAGTATCCTGATGGAACGAATGGCGGAAGAACCTGTCATTGGTCAACGGCTACCATGGGACGGCATTTACTTACGATGCTCCACTGCCTTGTGGATCAGATCTTTAGGTCAAAGGCTCCAAGTGTGGCCTCCTAAGAAAACCACCTGCTTCAGTCTGGGCACCTCGGCAGTATCACAGCTCTCACACAAATCAAATGAGATTTGTGTGGTGCATATGTATCTGGTGCCCCTTTCTACCAATATTTATGTGTTTAAATAATAATAATAGCTTTATGCTCAGTAATAGTTTGTTTTTTTGTGATATGAAATTTTGAGCTTTCATCGAAGATACAGTTGCGTAAATTAAACTATGTTGATTAATTTCGCTATTTTTTTACAAACTGTTATATTCTATTTGTAAGTACAATGTTAGAGAATGCATTGTTTTTATAAATTCAACTAGGATTATTCAGAAAACATGTTTCAAACCATCATTTTAAAATTTTCAAGCTCTGTAACTTACAGCGTTAGCGGATGAAATAGTGGGACACCTCAGAATTCCAGTGAATACTCATGGAGTTAACAATGTCAAAACTGGAATAACTTTTCCAACTTATTTTTCTTGCCAACAGCAAAGAAGCTGAGTTAGTGAAAAAATAGATGACACAGATAGAAGATACCTGATAGAAGAGACCTTTTGAAAGATTCGTTGGTACTATTGTTGGTTGTGTCTTGGCTCTATTAGGTGATCATATTAGGAATAAGTTTCTTGAAAAACATCAGCACCTGGAAGGTGTATTCAAGTAGGAATAATAAGACAATAAGAGATCCATCTAAGGTTCCATATCAAATGCCGAATTTTTAGTTATATACTTAAATATTATTATAGGTTGATGTATATTTGCTGTATCCGACTAAATAATCGTGTTTCTTTTAATTCTTAATCATCTTAACTTCATGGATCGTCTTCGAATGTGTATCCTTATTTTCAGTAATATTATAAAATTTCTTAAGTTTACTGTTATATTTAATTTACTGTGTTTACATAAAAACTTCATTGTATTTGTGAACTGTTTAAAAGTTTGTAAACGACATACAAAATATATTTCCTCTTTAGATGTGATGAATTAAGATGAACGGGACAAAGTTTAAGAATGATTCTGAGCACCGTAAGATACTGGCTCCAAAACTTTGTATTTAATTTTTTCGTCCTAATGACAACCAGAAAAACGTAATTTATGTAAAGATGATCGAAATGCATAATGGTTATGTTTAGATGATGGTGAAGAATGTAGATGGTACATATATTTGATATAAATTGTACAATTACTGTAGCTATCAGTTAGCATTTGTGGTTGAAACCTCACGAAGTTCCTGAACATAAGTGACCTTGAAAATTTTATTGGTCTTATTTTCCAGTGAGTAAGCGGACTATCATAATTGTATTACTAAAGAGGTACTTGTAATATGTAGCTTATAGGGTTTTTTTTATTTGAAAGTAGATTGTTTTCTCTATACAGCCACGTTCATCTGAGAGATGAATCAATTTATGAGTTTTAATATATGTTGGACACAATCAAATTAATATCGATTAATATTTCGTAGAAAATCTCGCTTCATTTCTAATTATGTTTGCTTTTACTAGGTAATTCATTCGGATTGTAGGCGTACTGGAGCTGGACACTGGAACAGTTTATTTCGTTTAAAACATTTAATTACTGGACTATATCTCTGTCCTAAGGTAAGGTTTTTCTGTTACTGATTAAATTAGAAATAATCATAGTAAATTATTAAATTATATATTTTCTCTATTACTTTCCACAATTGAAATAATATTGTTGTCACCAACCAAATCGATCATGGTAAGTAAAATACAAGAGACTAGGGAAAAAATTCTACTTAATAGAGCTAAAGTTTAACCATCTAGCTCCTAACTACTATGTCACAAATTTTAAGTCTCTGATTACATTTTGTCCAGATTGTACCGTTGATTCCTCAACCAGTACTGCTACACATAATAAGCTACGAGGGAGCCTAACATCACACTATGTCACCTCGGTACTCAGGTCATGTTTTGATGGTTCTCCTCACTAATCATGTTCCAATTTTCAAAGGTAATAAACAGTAAATTGGAAATTAATTTATGTCTTGACTTAGAGATGGTGTTTGTTTAAAACACTAATTTTTCCTGTTATCCAAAGACTAAATTCCAGGTTCTGTTAGAATGTTAGTGTTTTTCTTGATATTTTGATAATAATGAAGTGTTTCATGTATCATTTGAAATTCTTTATTTAAGATTATCAAAATAAACAATAAATCTGGAGAACAATGTGCTTCTTCTAAACAAGAGCGAGATGGTGGTTGTATCGAATCCTTTCTTACTTTATCCAAAGAACCAACATATGAAACTGTTTTCGAGATGGATTCAACAAGTCATTATAAAGAAAGTGATGGATTTATACCAAATAATGCATTTGTACGTATTTGTCATACAGCCTCACGAATGTGGATTAAAGCTAGCGAAATTCCTATTGACACTGACGCAGATAAGCCTATTATGTACAAGGTTTGTACATTTCATTAAGTATTGGATAATTGTACTCTCTTATCTTTTGATTTGGTTCTGCATTTTAAGGGCTATTTTAGGTAGATAACAATCAGTGATACCTTAAGAAATACACTCTATTTTGCCGCTGACAGGGTAGTGAAATTAATAAGTCCGTTCGAATAAAATATAGATCTGAAGATATAAATAGATACAAAACAGTAATAAATAAGAATAAAATCGTTAATCCAACTTTTAATTTGTTTTAAAACCCATGTCTATTAAGCTTGTTTCAGATAATTCATCATCAGCTCTGTTTTCCTTCACCTAAAATTATTTATGAAATAGCTGTATATTCAGGTATTTGAGTTAGTTTCCACATGGTTTATCAATAGATTAAGTAAGGTCTTCAGAATTGCACTGAATATCATTAGTGGATATTAACTAGTTCGTTTACAAATATCTATTTTCAGGTTTTTGTTGTATTTTAAACACTGCAGTCCTTATGTATTTTTAGAAATAATCAGCGTATACATTCAGAATAGATGTTTGAAACAAACGACTGTTAGTATGCAAGAATGTTAAAGTTTGAAATGCAAGTTATCGTAAGGATACATTTTTATTGATGATAAATGAAACATACTTATTCTAGCTAGTTATATGTCCATGATTCTCCACAATAAATTGATAAATAATATGCGAGATTTAATCATCACGAGTTTAGTAGATTCAAAATGAATGGAAATGGTGGGGAATGGTTTATAACTCAGTAGGATGGTTTTTATCAAACTGTATCACAAGGCAGGTGCTAAGTTGGAATCCTCAAGGCTAAAAGAATAGGGGAAGATTAAGGAACGCATTTCGCCAGGAATCAGAGACACACATCACAAGAATGGATAACATTTTTGGAACAGCTGGAAAGGAGAATCAAGCACAGAGTCGGTTGGAGAATACTGGTCTGGGACTTTTGCTCAACGAGAGATAACAGATCTTAGTGAGTAAGAGTTATGTCCTCTGAGCTGGTTGGTTCAGTCTTGAAGCTTTCATTTCCCTTTTAAGTAACGTCATTAGCACAAAATTAAGATAGAAGTGTTGATGTTATTTGAAAGATTATTTGTTCAAAGTACAGTGTAAGCTAATAATCATAGCGTTCTACCTCAGAGGAATTTATCATAATTTGGTTTTACTTAGTATAAAAATAAATGGGAATTTATAATTAATAATACTAATTACCATTAACATTTCGTGACAATATTAACGGATGAATATTTTTTGAATCTGAATTAAATACTTTAGCTTCATCTTACTTCGTTTAAAGATAACAAAGAAGTATTTGCTATTCTTCCGGTACCAGCGAATGTTGTGAGAGATTTGGATTTTGCCAGTGACTCTTTCAAAGCACTTACAGCTATTCTCTGTATGTTGAATGACCATGGGAAGTTGACCGAAACTCAAATGAGGTAAAAATCAGTTATTTGATTATTTATTGCCATATAAGTTTATTTCTTATTTGGTTTATTGTAAATTTCTTTTACATTTTTCTACTTAGAACAGAATTCTGAACCCAAGAAAGTCCTTTCTTTAACCAGTATCTTCATTTTTGTTCTAAAAAGTAATCAGCCGTGTCAATCAGTTTGTATTTTATGGATTTCACAAACATGGTATTTGAGAATATTAATAGGGACGCTTGCCATTTTCCTTTAATCAGTCTATATTAGACAAAGTTCATAGCCATTTTGAGTAGTATGACTCGGTTCTCGTGTACATGCTCTTGGACTCAGCTTGAAATCACACTTTTTATGAAGACTCATAATACTATCCCACCACACAAGTCAGATTAAGCAGGATGGAGTTCGTACCTATGACTATGTATTTAAAAGTTATGCACTCTTATCACTAAGTCACTTTACAAATGGAGTTACGTAATTCCATTTTTGGGCTTAGATATAAATGATGGTATGGGTGAATAGTTAGCATCGTTTTAAGTTTATAAATGATCATTATATGTGTAATAAAAGTAAATAACTTTTAGTACACGTTAAAATCCTAGTGATAAGCACTTCATTTTTGATTACTTTTAAATAGTCCTTAACTTTATAGTTTAAATCATAAAATAGTTTCAAAACAGATTTCTAAATCCTGAGTTTTAAAAGCTTATTGTGCCGAATATCTATGTATTTTTGGAAATAGCGTTGTTGTGTTTTCTTGCAGATAGAAATGCACATAGTGTAAAAAATTATACAGAACTAGCTCCATGGCTTCAATAAAAATCTCTGACTAAGGTGCAGAGGCCTCGTAGCTGAAGTACTCTCCTTTCAACCAGAATTTTGCGAGATTAAACTCCATGACATCTTTTTTGGTCTTTCCATTAGTCAGCCAGTTAGTCAGTCATATAAAAAGTACTAGATGGCATATATGTACGTCGATTGAAGTTAACAAACTATATAAACGCAACTAGATGCCAGAGTTGTACAAACATAATTGATATAAATCGTATTAAAAAAGATTAAGCATGGAAGATATGATCTAGAAGGAATATATGGATAAACTATAAGACAATCTAGAAACTTAGAATCTAGGCGAAGCCAAAGAATGAATGTGATTACCATATTGCAGACGATTCTGAGCTACATCACTCATAGTCTCTAACTATTGGCTACGAAAATTGCTTTCACCCTTACCTAATCTAAACCTACCAACACGATTCGGTTTGAATGTCAACTTTATTTTGACCGTCATATGCAACCAGTATAACCTAGAGATGGGTACGTAAACCTATACTTAATACATGAATTATGTTATTTTTACATAATTTTTTGGAAATGATCTTTACAACGAAGCGAAATACGCATTATTCTCATTAGTATGAACCAATTTCTATGTTTTTTTCAAGAAAATTTTCATTTGAGTTTTTTGTTTTTGTTTTGAATTACAGATCACTTATATTTATTCTATCAGAATTAGTAATGTTTCTTAATGGGAATACACGTTTAACATTTGAGTCGACCAATCCAACTATACAAAATGAAATAGGCTTACGGGATAGACAGAAATTATTACGTGAACACAATATTATTGCACAAGTAAAAAAAACATACTGCATGTTTCTCGAATAGTTCTTATTTATTTTAGAATAATTATGTTTATTTTTTCATAGTTGAAATCATGAGTCAATTGAAACTAGACTACCATGGAAAACCTGGAAGCACTGGACGGACGTTTCGCCCTATGATAGGATTCCTCAGTGGCAGTGCGCATCCACGATCCTGCACTCGCTAGATTCGAACCCAGGACCTACTAGTCTTGCACCAGAGCACTTATTCTCTTTTTCTATTTAGTTTTCATCACAGACTAACTTAAGCTTTTGAACTGCTAAAAACCATATAGGACTAAACGGTTGTTTCACATCAGTTTGAAACTATTCAACAGTGTATAACTACGATTCAGTCAAAGATTAATCAACTAACTAACTTTTAATTGTTAACAATAGTATGACACGCACTGAATAGAAATGATTTATTAATCTATTCATGTTGTTGACATACTTCTTTTACTATCACTCAGATAATTCAGTGATAGCATTCCAAATTGTAAGGCTTTGTAACACAGTTCAAATCTCACAGCGACACATCACTTCCCTCAAGATTGCAGGTGTTTTACTAACGAACGATAGATGTTATCTTCATCGACTATCAAACATAATTCTATTGTTCCCATTACAACTGGATTTCAACTTTTATATTTATATGAATTATTAAATAATCTTATCTTTTTATTCAAAACCTAAATATTAGTTATTGATTACGTAATATGGTGTAAATTGTAATGATCATATTATCGGTTATTGAATAGTAATCAATGTTATTATTGATTACCCTTTAGTACTGATTAAATTCAATCAATGTATGATGATTGGAGTTGAATGATTCGATTGTAAACTGTAAATTTGTTAATTGATTGATTATACTGATAAAATTGTGAACAAGTGATTGATGATATGATACAATTAACAAAACTTATGTTTTATGAATACAGAATATTCAATATACAAATGAAATTAACTGTAGATCTCATTTAAAAAAAAATCTTTATAGGTCACTTACTGGGCAGTGAATTCAAGTTATTACTGTCAGGGTTTAAGCTTTTCTATGTGACCCACTACTATTAATTCATCTCTCTCAAAAGTCTATCTTCGGTAAAATATCATAATGTTGAGTGAAAATTCCTTGAAATATCAATGCTTTTGAATCAAACAGAGTCAACTACACGTTGTTTATCATATTTATTTGTTTTTAGTCATTTAGTCAGTCACAACGTAGAACTTCGAACATACGTACGTATGAAGTTTTTGATTAGAAAATAGTTGAGTAGTGAATTTACTTCACCATTTGTAATGTAGTGTCGATATTTGTATAATTAAAGAAGCACTCAGATAGCTAAAATGTTATTCATACATTTTGGGTTAGGACTGGTAAAACTTCAAACATGAAACGAAAGTGGTAATAAAAATTGAGTATAGCATATTTCTTGAGAAAAACCGTTAGTTTTGACATTCTACTTATAAGTAGGCAATATAAGAGGATGAAATTAGTTAATACTAATGAGAATGATGTCCAGAAAACAATTGCGTATTTTGCTTCGTTGTAAAGATCATTTCCAAAAAATACATGTAAAAACAACATAATTTATGTATTAAGTATAGGTTTACGTACCCATCTCTAGGCTACATTGGTTGGATGTGACGGTTAGCTGAAGTAGGCAGAAGTTAGATCTTTAAAATTTTCATAATAAATGAATGTTTTCATCGCATTTAAATAAACAATTAACATTAATTTTATTACATTTTATAAGTAGTAGCTGATATTCTTTATATTTAATTGATTGTCTACGAAGATTTGTATAATTTTAAACTAATTTCTTTGGAAAATCATTTAGTTAGAGTTTTAATAGGTAACTGTCGAAATCGAACTTTGACATTTACCATCAGACACTACTGAACAGTTTTTTAGATTTTATTGAAAGGTACATGGTTAGTTAATGATTAACGAAATATAGAGTGTTATGATAATAATCAACAAAATCACAAGGGAAGAATACTGATTAGTTGTTGTGTTCCTTTTGACAGATATTGTGTTCTGTTTGTGTCAGATAGTTTAATCTTGGGGCTTTCATTGTCTTTATAGATAACATCAATAACACATAATCCAAAAATAAATTAATGGTCTTACTGCCTTCATCAGTGACTTTCTCTAATGATCATGGAATCACTTACTTACTTACTTACGCCTGTTACCCCTTGTGGAGGAGCATAGACCGCCCATCAGCATTCTCCATCCAACTCTGTCGTGGGCAATCCTTTCCAGTTTTTATCATGGAATCAGTTTGACAATTATTCATAAATGTTATTTTAATGTTTAGCTATTTGCTTTGGTTCTATTCTTGTTTAGTCTTGATATCTAATCTTACAATCATTTATTACATTTATTATTTACCTTAGATAATTAAAATATTAAACAGTAAAATGATTAGCAATTTACCAAAACAATCTACATCCATTGTCAATAATCATTTAATTAATTCAAATATTTTAATTTGGAAACCAGATATTTCTTTACTATCTATTCTACATGAAACACAATCAAACACAATGGATACACAGCAACAAAATGTTTATTTAGATGAAAAAAATGAAATACTAGCCTGGCAAACTGTTGGAAATCTTTGTTATCGAATACTTACATTATCACAACATGGTTATAGAAAAAATCAGGTAACATTAAAAAAAGGATGGTATCATTCTTTTTTTTTGTATTTTATAGATCACTAAGTGAAAAAAAATAATAAATTCAATTAGTATTGTTTGTTTAAATCTTCCCATTGAGTCCCCGAATCCCCTGATACGGCCGAGAGTGGGGAGAGTCCGTTCTCCTTCTCCAAATGCTGTCAAATGGCCACGCGTATATAGCATCTGCCAGGGAAGTCTTACTCACTGGCTTCTCGTGGCATTACTGTTGTTTACGAAATTGAGAAGATGGAAAGCTAATGTCCTGCGCCTTAACAGGGTTGATGGACATGGAAAGTCTACTTGGGGGAGTTGGAAAACCCTGATTACAAACCAATGGCGTACATGGGCACCACCATCCTGGAGGAACGAATGGCGTATGGATCAATCGTTGGTCACCGTCTACCATGAGACTGCATCTCCTCACGATACTCGGCTGCCTTGTTGATCAGACCTTTAGGTCAAAGTCTCTGGGTGTGACCGCCTAAGAAAACCATCTGCTTCAGTCTGGGCACCTGGGCAGTATCACAGCCCTCACAGAAATCGAATGAGATTTGTGCGGCGCAAATCTATCTGGTGCTTCCTTGTACCAATATTTATACGTTTAAATAAAAATTGAAAAAAACGAACAGCTCTGAGATGCAGGTACATCCAGCTGACGACTCCCAAATAGTACGAAAAGCGCGTCAAACTGGATTCCACTGCTAGCTACTATCCATCTTTGTTTACAATAATAATAATAGTTTAAAAAAGTACGTTATATTGTATAGATCATTCATTCTTGAAGCTTTTTTTTGTTATATTTTCAATATTTGGATTTGTCAAATTATGGTTTAAAAAATTTGATGCTTTTGGTTCCCTTTCTTTTTTAACGTATGTACACATTCAACATAAATTCACTTTCTTTCATTTAGTTCTCATCAATCAATGTTGTAAGTGACAAAACTGAACTTTGTATGAATTCATAGGGATAAATTTGGTCGGAAGTTAGTAGGATCATGTTTCGGCATGGTTTAACAAAAATGATTAACATCCAAATAGATCTAGAAAGATAGGATGAAGTGTCTCGTTTCATTTTCATATGAAACAAGGAATTTGTGAATAATAACGAAGAAAGTAACAGAGGATTTTAAAGCTTTGATAATGCGATGATATGATTGAGGAAGTATATTTAGAATTCGGGTAATAAAGAATAAAATAAGATGACTGGTTGAGTGAGCTTGGTTAAAATTGGAGTTTCTAATCAGAAATATTTTGATTAGTGAATTTACTTCACTCTTTGTAATGTAGTGTTGATATTTTTACAAGTAAAGATGCATTCAGATAGCTAAAATGTTATTTATATATATTGGGTTAGGACTGATGATACTTCAAACGTGAAATGAAAATGGTAATAAAAATCGAGTAAGGCATATTTCTTGGGAAAAAAGCTTTAGTTATGACATTCTACTTATAAGTAGGCAATAGAAGAGGATGGAATTTTTAAACTAAGTCTTCATCTAGATACATAGGTGGGGTTATAGATTTCTATGTTTGAGACTTGAGATGAACATTGATAAGTACCATAGTATTTTAAACACTCTCCTACAATCAATCTCCATTATGGTCAAACCTTTTTAGTCCCTTTTATTATCCCACTTAGCAGACAATGTTATTCGAACAGTAACGATTCGCATATTTCTTTGTGTTATTATGATCACTGTCATATCTGTATGGACGTGTACGCTTGATCACAAGTGACAGCCTATGCACATATATCTCTCTAGCTTAAATTTAAATCTCTTAAATATATCTCAATGAGTCGTTGTCTTCCCCATGTATATATGTGCTCGAATACTATTAATAGACTTTGCCTTACCTATCCGCTCTTTGATTCGATTTGACTATAAATTCGCCTCTGCACTTGATCACTCAAACATGTTTGCCTCTCTGCTCCATATTTGACCGATGTACTTGTAAATTTGTTATCTGTGCTATCCGCTAATAAACTGTAGTTGCTGCTTCATATCGCCTTCTGATTTCAAACACCGTTGGAGATTTATTTAATAACGGTTATCGAGGTAATTGATTAATGAAGCTAAGCCACTACAATACAAATTCCGATCTCTGTAATATCGAAAAGAATATTTTGGAAATCATTGGTTTAAAGACTGTTTTGTTATTGAAATGGTAGAATATTTCAATTAGTCCTAGTTTCCCTGAAATAACTAGTCGATCTAAGTTAGACAACTATTAAAAGCCTAGATGTCCTGAATGGCCGTTTCGTCCTAGTGTGGAACTACTCATCAAGGTGCATCCACGACTGTGCAACTGGGAATTCAACTCAGGACCTTCGTCCTCGTACGCAGACGCTTATACGTTAGACCATTGGGCTGAGGTCCGATGGTGTACAAGTCTAACTTTTACCCATCCACAATACTGTATAGCCATCTTCTGCTGTCTCTCGTAGGCAATTTTCTCAAAACCGATGCGGTTTAGCTTCACGGGACACAGCTTTTCACCAGAACTCCATAAATTCCCTACCAATGTTAGTCACTAGTGAGCACATTGTCGTTGTCAGTATGGTTGTGAAGTTATGACGAGATAAGCTGATAGAAATATAGGTGCTCATTTATTTTTAGTTATAGAATGACTGTATTTTCCAGTTCTTGAAATAAGAACAATCCACATTTTATTGCATTGTAATCATGGTAGATAAAATTTATAGTCTAGGTGGATGCATTCGATATTGCCAAGTCCTCTCAAATGAGTGGTTTATTTGTGAAGCTTTCGTTGTTGTTTGGGACACTATTTTAAGGTCGAATTCAAGCAGAAATTAAGGCTTTTGGCTTTTTACATCAGTGAAAATTCGATCCGTTCCAATGACCGTTTTTATAGGTATTTGTCACCATTCATTTGATATATGATTATGTGCTTGGTTTTCTTGGTTCTCATCGACTGATAGTTTACATGTAAGTCGGTATGTCTATTGATAATTAATTAATTTAAGTACTAAACTTAGAGAAGTCCTTCGGAAATCTTAAGGTTTAGTCAGTTCAGGATTTTACCATATGGACTGTGGAGGCGGTTATATTGGAGAAGATGAACATCTCATCTATTTACTAGCTCAATTATATGGGTGAAAAGTTTCGTTATACGGGATATTATCACTCGTATCGACGCATATGACCAACTATACACACAAATTTGAACACAATTTCTGGAGAACTCCTAGAAGAGTGGAAATCAGATCAGTAGATTATTTGACAACGATTCAATGGATCGCTTTTAGGGAGGTCAGATTAACACTGCAATTAATGTAAATATAAACGAATCTGAATAAAACAAAACCCATAAGCACAATCATTCAATAAAGAGGCCAAAGAGACAAGTTGATTGAGAGTCTGTGGTCTGATTCAGAGATTTTCATTTTTATTTGAAGTAGGCACTGATAATATTGTTCTAAATGACAATGAAAGCTTCAGCTTACAAAATACATCACCAAAAAATGAGTCCTAGACAACTTCAATACTGTAACATATGATTAAAAAATGTTTAATTCAGGTTCACTTAAAAAAGTGTTCTTTAATTTTGTAAACATTGTTTAATACTACACTTACAAAAATATGAAGTGGGTTCTTTTTTACATTTTTTTAGGAGTATTTAGCACAATATCTGAATTTGATGCAAACTCACATTGGCTTAGGTATAAGAGCATCAGAGACAATTACAGCTCTGTTACATAACAATCGACAGTTACTTGAAAAACGTGTTGGTGAACAAGAAGTTTCTGCATTTGTTTCGCTAGTACGTGACAATATTGAAGCACGGTGAGCATGTTTCATCTTTATGATAACCTGTTTAGATAATCCATCCATCAGTAACAAAAGTGCTTGAGTTTCTACGTATCATAAAGTTGGAGGATGTATTACACCTCTGGATATATACCGGAGAAAACAGTGAATAATTTAGTTTGTCTGTTTAATACAATTGGTCAATAATTTTATTATGTTAAGGCCATCATTAGAAGAATGCTTCGAATGGATGTTAAATATCGATGCATATAATTTACAGACAATATTTTAAAATATCGCACAGTTGTGTAATATTCAAGAGCGTCACTGTTAGCAATGACAAGTCAAGAATACAAAACACATTAGCTATGTAGTATACTAACATCAATAAAATATTTTATTTTATTTAATTCTCTCCGAAAACTAATTACAGCAGTTTCATTCGATCGAGTGAATTTTATTTGATTTTCGTTTCAAAAGGTATGGCAGGGAACTGAAATCAGAAAAAAATCTTTGAATAACAACGTGAATTTAATTCAGTGCAGTGTTTTAACATAAAGTTATTATTGATATTCAATAGTTAAATCCTTAATTAGTATATTTAGCTATTCCAATGGGTTATACTAGTGATATTCATCACTGAAAGCGTGAGTCAATTGAAGCTAGACCATCAGGAAAAACCTGAAAGCACTGGAGGGCCGTTTCGTCCTATTGTGGGACTCCTCAAGGGCAGTGTGCATCCATGACCTCGCCTCGCAATATTCGAACCCAGGACCAGGTCTAGCTTCAATTGACTTACGCTTTCAACTATGAGAGAACTAAATCTCCACAAAAAACCCCTTCTGATAATAATATTCATCATTGATTTTTGACTGTATGTACGCTATATTGAGAAAATGTGTAAATAAAATGCATAACATTTTTGAGTGAACTTCATAGAACTGCCATCTATGAATATTTAACATGTTGTTTAAAAAACAACCCGTCAGTCTTTTTATTCATTCTTTATACTAATGAAGATACCGCCAGTATTGTAGTTTGACAACTATTTACCAGTAATACCTTCTATAATCGAATCGTACCCACCAAGTTAAAATCAGAAAACAGAAGCGAAGAGTTTGGAAGATATATTTGATGGGTTATCAATATATCGAGAAGCGATTGATCTAATCTGGCTAGTGATCGTAGGTGTTGTTTCCCACGCTGTGTTGTAACAAGATCTGGTGCGAATGCATGACCGAACACCTTCAGCTAAACAAGTCCATTAAAACTAATGTGGTCAGCATCCAATGTCGGACACTTAAAAAGCTATTGGTTATGGGGAATTATTTACAGCTACAGTAGGAACCTATCTACTTTATTCTTTATCTTTTCAGATTTTTGAACTATTTATCAGCGTTATGTAGTTCTTGTGGTGCAGCAATTCCTGTTACACAAGAACTTATATGTCATCAATTATTATCTGAGAATAACGAAGATTTATTAGTGGAAACATGGTGAGTGACGAATGTAGAATACTATTTAGTAATGAATAATTTTTGTCAGCTTTAACTCTAGTTATTTGCCTGAGTTTATTGGTTAGATTCATCTATCGAAATATTGATATGTGAAAACGAAGAATGTATAAACTGGTCATGCAAATACCATGTTTTCGCGTACATGTATTGTTGATGATCAGATAGGAATTACTTGTATGGTAAGATCACTTTTCAAACGTGTCATATTAGAAGATGAATGAAATAAATGTCACTCAAATCGATTACTAAAGCGTAAATCACCACTGTCCAAGAAGACAATTTCCGATAAACCAAGCATAATTTCCTCTTTTATCGGCTGCGTTATCCATGGATGGAAATTACTAATACAGAGGTTTTCTTATTTTGATTTATATTATCTCTGACTAATTTAACGTTAAATGTTGGTGAACATCAGATGAAATCTCCCTATGAATTACGACAGCATAATGTGAACGTCATATTTGCACATTATTTATAAATTATTGATTTTAATAGCTGAATTCATGAGTCAATGTAAGCTAGACCTTCGTTGAAGATCTGAAAGAACTTTGCGACCGCTTCGTCCTGACATGCGACTCCTCAGCAGTAGAAACAGACATCTACCTCCGAAAAAAAGATGAATGGTTGCTCAAAATCATGGATCAATTGAAGTGAGATAATAACACCTTTGGATGCCTGCTCAGTGGTCTAGAGTTTAAGTATTCATGCGCGAGATCAAAGGTCCTAGATTCGAGTCCTCATGGGTGATCGTGGATGCTTACTGCTGAGGAGTCCTATATCATGTCCAAATCTTCAAGGTTTTCAATGTAGTTCTAGCTTACATTGACTCATGAATTCAACTACTGAAATTACTACAATCTCCACAAACACCCATTCTAATATAGAGTATCAACCATGAACCCAATCAATCATGTAAAGATGCGTCAGCCAGTCAGTCAGCTACAACGTAGGACCAGGCACATATATGCATTGGTCCAAGTTGCCATACCTCGTTAGCACAACAAGATGAACACCGGATTCATAGAAGTAATTAATTTAGTGGTGGTAGTATATAAAGAAAGGTTGTATAGAAGGATATAGTATAGGAAGGAAAAAAGGTTATGAAGCAATTTTAATCTCAAGGTTTAAGGGAAGATAAAGAGTGTATACACCTACGCCATTGTGATCGATTCTGAGCTATGTCACCCACAGTCTCCAACCATTGGTTGCGATAGTCACGCGGACCCCAACCAGGTAGTCTGCATCTACCAACATGGCTCAGACTGGAAGTTAGTGACTTCAAGCACTGATGCCACGTTTTGGTTTGGCAGCCCCTAACTCTCTTCCAACCATCCCCTACACCAGTCAGCATAGCGCGTCGTGGTAATCGGTGTTCAGGCATACGTAACACGTGGCCCAACCATCTCAATCGACGAAGATTCATAACCTCATCAACTGATTTACCATCATTCCCTAATACCTTATGTCTAATCTCACTATTATTTACCCGGTGATTCCAGCAGATGTGAGCAATATTTCTAAGACATCTGTTGTCAAATACTAGTAACTTACGAGTATCTTCTACTGTTAAAGGTCATGTTTCACAGTCGTAAAGTAGAGCAAAGCGTAAATGATCACGAACTGAAATTATCTGAAGTATCATTAAGAATATAGGCAATGTATTATCTTTTCATCCTAATCTAGGATGTTTCTTCAGTGTACACTTATGACTTTACTTAAGGTGAACTACTGGTATATATTATCTACTGATGTCAATTTTTAATCAATTAACTCATTTCTCATAAATTATAAAATTGCTCAAGATTAAAATAGTCGCTAATGATAAAATACTATAAAAAGCATATTCATAAAAGTCATTATATAATTTATAAGAACTCTCGTCTAAATTAGAACGAATAGTTTCACAGTATTTGAGCGCCGAGTTGTTGTAAGACATTAAATAGGAATAATATATTTGTAAAATCTCAGCGAATGAATTTTTTAAATTAAATCCAACGTTTCGTCTGGCAATCTGGTCCAAGCGTTTTTTTGATGTTTGATTATAATTCCTTGAAAAAGCTTGGACCAGATTGCCAGACGAAACGTTGGATTTAATTTAAAAAATTCATTCGCTGAGATTTTACAAATATATTATTCCTATTTAATGTCATTATATAATTATTTATTATTTCTATTTTAGCAATAAAACATTAATTGATTCAGATAGCAACTATTCAACAGATATTATTACATTAATCTGGAAACAAACATATTTAATAGATGATGATTTTTGGAAAAATATTAATTCTAATTTAATATTAAATCAATTTGAATTTAAAAAAACACAAAAATATTTACAATTCAATCTTAATGTATTAAATGATATTATTAATCAATCAAAAAATGAATTAAATGAAAAAACAAAACAAATTACATTATATTGTTTAATATTAGATTATTATCAAGCACAAATTGATTTATTTGCACTTTTATGCCAAGAACGACAATATATTGCTATTAATTATTTATCATTAAAGTTATCAATTGATTTATTATTAAAGTGAGATTGTGTTTTGTTTTTTTTTCAAAGGAAATTCTTTAATTTTCATGTAATTTTAATAGTTGAAATCATGAATCGATTGAAGTTAGATCACCATGGAAAACATGGAATCACTGGATGGCCAACTCGTCCTATTGTGGGACTCCTCAGTAGTGCGCATCCACAATCCCGACTCGCGAGATTGGAACTAAGGATCTATCAGTCTCGCGTGCGAGCGCTTAACCTTTAGACCGCTGATCCGGCCGGTATCCAGTGGTGTTAGTGTCTAACTTCAACCGATCGACAAAATGAGCGACACATCCGCCATTGTCTTCAATGAGTTACTGTCTCATAACATATACATACATTTATTTGAAAAAATAAATATTGGTACAAGGGGGCACCAGATATATATGCGCCACACAAATCTTATTCGATTCGTGTGAGGGCTGTGATACTGCCCAGGTGCCCAGACTGAAGCAGGTAGTTTTCTGGGGGGGGCATTCCCAGAGCTTCGAGAAGTGCCACGAGATTAGGACCTCCCTGATAGAGGCTATATACGTGTGGCCATGTGTGAGCATTTGGAGGCACTGTCTCACAACAGACCCGGTTGAACTCCACTGGTTACTGCTTCTCACTAGAACTGCAGGAAATACCTCTTGAAGTTAGTCACTAGTGAGCCTATGTTGATTAATATCAGAAGGGATTTTGTGGATATTATAGTAATGGTCTAGCTTCAATTGACTCATGATCTCAACTATTAAAATTATTATAATATCCACAAAACCCGTTCTCATGTAATTGTTTATCTTATTATTACTGATGTAGTGTGCTAGGGATTTTAGTGATAGCAGTATTCAAATTCCACTTTATTTATCGTAGGTTCAAACCCCTCTCTTCACCTTGTTTGATTTGAAAAACTAGATAGTTTAACACAATGTATATTTCTCAAACTCAATTAAACAAATTTGTTTTTAGTTTCAGAGTTACATTACCAAGTTAATGTTGTCAAGCTTTTTCATTACTAGTATGACGTTGTCTCAGTCAAAGGATAACATATTTTTAACTGATTATATCACTGAATAGTCATTTAATTGATAAATCTATTGACACGCAATTTATTTTTAGTTGCAGAGTTTACGCGTATAATTTCACTTTTGGCCTAGCTATAGTTTAAGAAAAATCTGTTTAAAAATACATCTTGACTCATTTTGAAGATCATTGAGAGCTTAAAACCACTGGACATCTGTTTTGCCACAGTTTGAAGTAATTTGAATGTTAAATTCATGGTGTTCAATTTTTTTATTCAGTTATTATTCAACTACCGTTGCAAGATCCAACTCAACGAAGATAGTTTAGAATAGTGTGTTTGAGATGCTTTTTGAATTTCACGGTATACATTGCCGGTTGATTTTAGTTAGACATCCGTTACAAACCGGAAAATGCTGGAATGCTGTTTTGTCCAAGTATGCGATTCTTCAATAGTATGCGGCCATAAATCTATTGGGGTTGTAAACTATGTAAGATAATTTATTTGTATCACTGGTCATTTAATCTTTCCCTAAACTTAAGTAACTCTACAGACATGGGTTTACTGATAGAGTTTCACGAAGTGCGAACTTGATACGTCTTTACTTATAAATACTGATTATTATTTATTTGTTCTCAAATAAAATTGTATGTATAAGGTTGTAAAGATTGTTGAGTTTTGATCGGGAGCATGATAATTATCATGTGCTCACTAGTGACTAGCTTCAAGAGATAATTCTGAGAGTTCTGGTGAGAAGCCGTGGCCAGTGGAGCTGTTGTAAGGCAATCACCCACCAAAGACAGTAGAAGGTGGTTGCATTATATTAATATCGCTGGATGCCGACCTAGTATTCTAGAGGTAAAGCGCGCCATACCGAAAGTCCTGGGTTCGAATTGGGTATGCGGGGTTGTGAGTGTGTACTACTGATGAGTCCCATGTTAATATAGAATAGCCGTCCAGTTCTTTCAGGTTAATAATAGTAGTCAAACATTGATCAACTAATGATTTTTATCAAAATTGTATGTGGATTGAAAGTACTGGATTTTCCCATCCATGAATGTCAATGCACGGACTGGGTGATACAATATTTTCAACTTGATTATCACGAATAACTCCGCCTGTAGCTCCGAATATGTGAAATATCAGTTGACATAAAATGTATCTTGATCTAATTGAAAATGTTCTTTATGAAAAGAATTAATAGCAAACGAGCTCTGGCACCATTAAAATAAATTTCACTTATTTTCTTTCCTTTTATACTCACTTTGTTTTTATAATTACAGGCTTCGGAACATTGTTTCTTTTCAGAAATTATTCATCGTGTTGTTTTCTGTTTTTTTATTATCTCATTAGATGTATGAGGAATGAACGGCTTAGACCTAGTCTGCGTGCATCTTTTACTCGGTTATTATTAAGTCTTCATGTAGATCGAGATCCTCAAGAATTGCATCAACCCATTCAGTATGCTCGTCTATGGAGTACATTAGGCACAAAGTCAGATATTTTCAAGTAAAATCATTTTGAAAGTACAAATTGCATTATGTATAGAGCTTACGATTCTATTTTTATACTATAAGACATATTTCTCCTATTGGACAAGTATTTGACTAAAAGTTGGACAGGTGTATCACAAGTAATATTCAACCTAATACAATATAGGTTTTCCAAATAATATTTTCGATTTGGTAATATGCTATAAACCTTGGGTATTGAGAAGAGTTAATGGCATTTTAGAATTCAAATACCGCTGAGTAAATACGTTATTTTTTGGTGAATTCAAAGCTCAAGTTTCCCTAAACTTTCAAGGAAAATGTGTGAGCGCCCAGTGACATCTATCTTTTCCATTAAAATGTTGATCACTTATCAAATCACAGGTGGATGCAATACTGTCGTTTTTACCAATAACTCTCGGCACAATAAATAAACTTGCTAGAGCGTTAAGAATAAACGAAAGTGAATTCAATTTTTTTTTATTATCTCATTAGATGTATGAGGAATGAACGGCTTAGACCTAGTCTGCGTGCATCTTTTACTCGGTTATTATTAAGTCTTCATGTAGATCGAGATCCTCAAGAATTGCATCAACCCATTCAGTATGCTCGTCTATGGAGTACATTAGGCACAAAGTCAGATATTTTCAAGTAAAATCATTTTGAAAGTACAAATTGCATTATGTATAGAGCTTACGATTCTATTTTTATACTATAAGACATATTTCTCCTATTGGACAAGTATTTGACTAAAAGTTGGACAGGTGTATCACAAGTAATATTCAACCTAATACAATATAGGTTTTCCAAATAATATTTTCGATTTGGTAATATGCTATAAACCTTGGGTATTGAGAAGAGTTAATGGCATTTTAGAATTCAAATACCGCTGAGTAAATACGTTATTTTTTGGTGAATTCAAAGCTCAAGTTTCCCTAAACTTTCAAGGAAAATGTGTGAGCGCCCAGTGACATCTATCTTTTCCATTAAAATGTTGATCACTTATCAAATCACAGGTGGATGCAATACTGTCGTTTTTACCAATAACTCTCGGCACAATAAATAAACTTGCTAGAGCGTTAAGAATAAACGAAAGTGAATTCAATTTTTTTTTATTATCTCATTAGATGTATGAGGAATGAACGGCTTAGACCTAGTCTGCGTGCATCTTTTACTCGGTTATTATTAAGTCTTCATGTAGATCGAGATCCTCAAGAATTGCATCAACCCATTCAGTATGCTCGTCTATGGAGTACATTAGGCACAAAGTCAGATATTTTCAAGTAAAATCATTTTGAAAGTACAAATTGCATTATGTATAGAGCTTACGATTCTATTTTTATACTATAAGACATATTTCTCCTATTGGACAAGTATTTGACTAAAAGTTGGACAGGTGTATCACAAGTAATATTCAACCTAATACAATATAGGTTTTCCAAATAATATTTTCGATTTGGTAATATGCTATAAACCTTGGGTATTGAGAAGAGTTAATGGCATTTTAGAATTCAAATACCGCTGAGTAAATACGTTATTTTTTGGTGAATTCAAAGCTCAAGTTTCCCTAAACTTTCAAGGAAAATGTGTGAGCGCCCAGTGACATCTATCTTTTCCATTAAAATGTTGATCACTTATCAAATCACAGGTGGATGCAATACTGTCGTTTTTACCAATAACTCTCGGCACAATAAATAAACTTGCTAGAGCGTTAAGAATAAACGAAAGTGAATTCAATTTTTTTTTATTATCTCATTAGATGTATGAGGAATGAACGGCTTAGACCTAGTCTGCGTGCATCTTTTACTCGGTTATTATTAAGTCTTCATGTAGATCGAGATCCTCAAGAATTGCATCAACCCATTCAGTATGCTCGTCTATGGAGTACATTAGGCACAAAGTCAGATATTTTCAAGTAAAATCATTTTGAAAGTACAAATTGCATTATGTATAGAGCTTACGATTCTATTTTTATACTATAAGACATATTTCTCCTATTGGACAAGTATTTGACTAAAAGTTGGACAGGTGTATCACAAGTAATATTCAACCTAATACAATATAGGTTTTCCAAATAATATTTTCGATTTGGTAATATGCTATAAACCTTGGGTATTGAGAAGAGTTAATGGCATTTTAGAATTCAAATACCGCTGAGTAAATACGTTATTTTTTGGTGAATTCAAAGCTCAAGTTTCCCTAAACTTTCAAGGAAAATGTGTGAGCGCCCAGTGACATCTATCTTTTCCATTAAAATGTTGATCACTTATCAAATCACAGGTGGATGCAATACTGTCGTTTTTACCAATAACTCTCGGCACAATAAATAAACTTGCTAGAGCGTTAAGAATAAACGAAAGTGAATTCAATTTTTTTTTATTATCTCATTAGATGTATGAGGAATGAACGGCTTAGACCTAGTCTGCGTGCATCTTTTACTCGGTTATTATTAAGTCTTCATGTAGATCGAGATCCTCAAGAATTGCATCAACCCATTCAGTATGCTCGTCTATGGAGTACATTAGGCACAAAGTCAGATATTTTCAAGTAAAATCATTTTGAAAGTACAAATTGCATTATGTATAGAGCTTACGATTCTATTTTTATACTATAAGACATATTTCTCCTATTGGACAAGTATTTGACTAAAAGTTGGACAGGTGTATCACAAGTAATATTCAACCTAATACAATATAGGTTTTCCAAATAATATTTTCGATTTGGTAATATGCTATAAACCTTGGGTATTGAGAAGAGTTAATGGCATTTTAGAATTCAAATACCGCTGAGTAAATACGTTATTTTTTGGTGAATTCAAAGCTCAAGTTTCCCTAAACTTTCAAGGAAAATGTGTGAGCGCCCAGTGACATCTATCTTTTCCATTAAAATGTTGATCACTTATCAAATCACAGGTGGATGCAATACTGTCGTTTTTACCAATAACTCTCGGCACAATAAATAAACTTGCTAGAGCGTTAAGAATAAACGAAAGTGAATTCAATTTTTTTTTATTATCTCATTAGATGTATGAGGAATGAACGGCTTAGACCTAGTCTGCGTGCATCTTTTACTCGGTTATTATTAAGTCTTCATGTAGATCGAGATCCTCAAGAATTGCATCAACCCATTCAGTATGCTCGTCTATGGAGTACATTAGGCACAAAGTCAGATATTTTCAAGTAAAATCATTTTGAAAGTACAAATTGCATTATGTATAGAGCTTACGATTCTATTTTTATACTATAAGACATATTTCTCCTATTGGACAAGTATTTGACTAAAAGTTGGACAGGTGTATCACAAGTAATATTCAACCTAATACAATATAGGTTTTCCAAATAATATTTTCGATTTGGTAATATGCTATAAACCTTGGGTATTGAGAAGAGTTAATGGCATTTTAGAATTCAAATACCGCTGAGTAAATACGTTATTTTTTGGTGAATTCAAAGCTCAAGTTTCCCTAAACTTTCAAGGAAAATGTGTGAGCGCCCAGTGACATCTATCTTTTCCATTAAAATGTTGATCACTTATCAAATCACAGGTGGATGCAATACTGTCGTTTTTACCAATAACTCTCGGCACAATAAATAAACTTGCTAGAGCGTTAAGAATAAACGAAAGTGAATTCAATGCTTTAAATACGTTGTTAACTGAATATTTTTAATCATTCACGCTTTTCACCTTTACAAAATGTTTTTCAGTGCGATCGAAATTTATCAGGGTATTGTTGTTACCTTTCTTATTTAAAATATTGTTAATTATAGCATTTCATAAGGTTTACAAAGCCTGAAAAATTGTTATTCACTGATTGAAGTCAAGCAACTCATATCTACAATCATCGCCAGATGTTTGAGCCCTTGATTACATTGTATTGACAAATACTGGCTTTGAGTTTCTACTCAGGTCGTCACTAGTGAAGTTTTCTAAGAAATTATCTAGTGTTCGCTAATTATTCATCACTTCTTAAATTATTCACTGATCATCATATAATGACGACTCAGAAAAAACTGCATGATAGTCGTGAGGAAGTTTAACATCCATAATAAGCAAGTAGTCAGCTAGTTATCAGGGTTTTATATGTTTATTGTTGTTAGATTTGATCAAAGTTAAAATAACTATTGTTACCTCTGGAGTAAATCAGTGCTGCGTAATTAACATGCATTTCTGTTGGTCAAGCTACCTTATAACATTTTATATATTCTGATTATTATATATTTCACTATTTTTCCTTGAAATACTTTTGTCTTGTAAGGTTCCGTTTTCTCTAATATTAATCTCATGAGGTTGTCATCTTAGATGTGTGAGCATGTTTTACTCGTCGATGGGTCCAGTCACGTCAAATTCAGTGTCCTATTAGAAACATCACCCTTATCTGCCCTAATGACTCCACTGTATACGAATTATAGTAGCTGCATTTCAAGAAATCTGTGCAAGTAATCAAAAGGCCTGTTCGCTTTAGAAGTTAACGAAATACCAATGAACACTCTGAAAAGATGTAAATAATCATTACCGTAGAACAAAACAAGACACATATGAGTCCACACCATTTATACCATAACTTCGATTATGTTTTGATCCAAAAGCTTGTCTGTTGATATCCTTGTCTTTTACATGTGAAACGTGATCTTCTCATTCTGAGGATATCTGACTGGTAATTAGATTTGATAGTTGTGATCATAATATTTCTTCTATTGGATTTGGACATAATTAAAATTCAGAGTAGTATTTTTAATCATGTAGGGTTTCAAAATCTAGTTCACAATCCAATTATGTTACTTTGGATTTGATAGCACAGTAATATTACATATAAAACATCTCGGAGCCTTTTCGAAACAAATTGTTTGAAGTAACAAACAGTAAGGCTTATTTTTAGAAATGAAATTGAGGACTGAATGGAAATTTGAATGAACTTAATCACTGTTAATGAGTATCCCTACTTTTTATGATATAATCAACCAGGAAACTTTCATTCCAACCGAAGAGGTTTTATACTGATGAGTTTTGCTGGATTTCTTTCCTACCAACACTTTCTGTAAATGATAATTTACTGGAGTACAAGCGATCTCTGTCAAATAGACACAAACAAGTTAATATTCAATTGATCTTTATGTAAAACAAAACATGTTAGTATATGTCTTACATCTTAATCAAATTATTTTATAGTTATGAAAAAGCAAATAGTTCTACAAACGAACAAGGAAATTTCACAACTGATTTTATGGAAATTAAAAACTTTGTAAATGATTATTTGGATAATATGCTGTCCAATGGTTGTTATTTATCTGAACCCGGTTATATTAAATTAACAAATGAGGTAAGTTAGTGATTCTAACAAGTGATATGATTAGAATGTTTAATCAATACTTGTTCATTTAAAGCACTTAGGATTAATCAATAGAAGAATCCTAAAAATAGTGAGTGATTTCTCTTTCCCTGGGAAAAAATTCATTTTCATTTCCTTTTTTCTGTTAATGTATCTAACGAAACAAAACAATTCGGTTCAAAATAACATTGATATTTATAAAACTAAAGTTATCATAAAAATCAATACCAGGGAAAGAAAGAGATAACTTTTGTTATCAACCATTTCTAAGGTACTTAAAAAGTACTAATGTAAATTGTAATCTTTTAGAAAACTGACAACAAAGAAAGTAGAAACAAATTGGTAATAAATGGTAGTTCATAAAATTACCCATTTGACAAAAAAGTGTCATGTATAAATGTAAGTACATGTTCTAATGTATATACATCGCTTTATGCAGCATATATGAATATGTGCATGCAGTTCGTGAGTGTCATGCAGGAGAATCACTTAATAACATGGAATTACCGTAGCAGTTTGATTTTTGACTGCTTCACATTACTCGCATTACTTTGTGTCATACCGTTTTCAATCACTACTTATTTTACTCTGTATTTCTTTAAAATGTTTTCCACCAATAGATATTATTTCCACTTCGTTGTTCACATTTCAGTTTTGTTTTTTTTACTTGTTATTTGATACAAAAAATAAATTATAATCAACCCGGGTCATATGAAGTATTCCAAATGTTCATTATGTGATCACCTTTTTTTATATTATTGTTATTGCAATTAAGCAATATTAGTGTAACTCTAATAATAAGCTTTCCGGTCATCAAGTCAATAACTTACAAATAAATAATTCTTTGTAATGACAAAATATGGTATCGGATTACATCTTCACTTTAGACTAGTCACTGAAGAGAACAAATCAAGAATAAAATGAATTTAAATTCACTTAGTATTGTTTGTTTGAATATTCCCATTGATGTTTTAGTAGTGCAACTGGTCAGTCTCTATAATTGGCATATGTGCATACTGTACGTATTAACTCAGTGACCGAGTGGATAACGTGAAGGCGTTTGAAGCGAAAGGTACTGGATTCTAGTCCCAGATTGAACATCAACTCAGAGATGCAGGTACATCCAGATAACTAGTCCCAAATAGGATGAAACGCGCGTCCTGGGTTCTACTGCTAGCCACTATCCATCTTTGCTTACCATGCTTGTGAATTAAGGCTATATCGAGGCAATACGCACAGTATGCACATATACCAATTAGAGACTGACCAGTTGCAGTCCGAACACATCAATGGGAAGATTCAAACAAACAATACTAAATGAATTTAATGTGTATGTAATTGACAATACTCTGATATATAATCTGTGATTTGCTTAGACGTAAACTAATTGACCAATTAATGATAATCAGTCTTTGGATAACTTTTATGTTTTGTGTTTTAACTCTATAGATCAAGTTATAATGAACCTGGCATTGAGCCAACACTGGTTCGAACCCAACACAGAATATTGGTTCGCTAGAGAGCATAGTTACATTTCTCTGATAATCGATAACTATTATTAAAAAAAGCAAGATCTAGAATTACTAGTTGATTACCTTAAACTAATTTATAATTTAGATTTCATACACGTAGTTCCCTTTACCGTTTCAAGGAGAGAACAAACTCTAAATACTGTTAACTCTTTGTTTTAACTGAATAATTAGATCAAGCTCATTTTTAATTTATAACTTAGATTTTGTTCAACTAAGAGTTAAATCAATTAGAAATCGACAACACAACAGACTTATAATTTATCCAAAAAATGTAAATTTATTTATAGGTCATCATTCTTTCTAAAAATCTGGTATTTTTTGGGCTTTACAATATTAAAGAATTATTACTTCTTGGTCAAAAACTTATATTCATGCTCAATCAATTGGGGAGTACAAATGATTTCAATTCTAATATATACAAAAGTAGGTAAATTTCGTGAACACATTTTAATGTATTCAAACACTTAAATATTGGTACGAAGGGGCACCAGATACATATGCGCCACATAAATCTCATTTGATTTGTGTTAGGTCTGTGATAATGCCCAGGTGGCCAAACTGAAGCAGGTGGTTTTCTTAGAGGACTACACCCCGAGCCTTTGACCTAAAGGTCTGATCTACAAGGCAGTGGAGTATCGTGAGGAGATGCAGTCCCATGGTAGACGGTGACCAACGATTGATCCATACGCCATTTGTTCCCTCAGGATACTGGAGCCCATGTGCGCCATTGGTTTGGAGTCAGGGTTTTCCAACTATCCTAAGTGGACTTTCCATGTCCATCAACCTTGTTAAGGCGCCGGGCATTCGCTTTCCTTTCTGTCAATTTGATAAACAACACCTGTGGCACGAGAAGACAGTGAACAGGACTTCCTTGGCAGAAGCTATATACGCGTGGCCATGTGAGAGCATTTCAAGAGGGAGAGCGTACTCTCCCCACTCTCGGCCGTACCAGGGCATTTGAGAACTAATACATTGATTCAGGTAATACACCGTGTTGAAATTGCATTAGGCTTACTTACTGATTCATTTTCATTTACATTTTTACCGAAATTATTGATGTTATTAGGTGATTCACATTCCTTAGGTTCATCCCTTTGTTAATCAATAAAAACTTAATCTGAGCTTTCCGTATGCTGTTACGATTTTTATCCAGTAGTCAGGTTTTTTTTTAATAATTTGGGAGTTGGTGCGATAAAATTCGATAATGCAATGAGAAGACGAAGTTTATCAGAATTATGTGATATATTAGCGCAATACATTTCAAAATGTAATTTGTTGATGAATTATTTTGAATGATTATAAAATATCAACTTGATGTTCACTATCCAATAGATGACTGTGGATCACAATATTGAATATATATTAGCCTCCAATTTATGAAGAATGTTCTCGGAAATGCGAACACCAGCTTTCTCTTCGGTTTTCTGTTATAAACGTATAACAATCGTTATTGTATATGAAACGTGCAATGATACGGAAAATACGTACGAGCAGTCTTGATTGCTATTCGGTCCTTCCTAACTGCCTAGCCCAGCCAGTTGAGTCCAGAACACAAATAACAGCCTCGGAAATATGAATCATTATTCACAAGCATACTGGGTTTATATACTAACCAAACAGACCCCATATACCAAAAAATAGAAAAATAATATTTGTACAATAATTGGCCAATGTGGCTATGGATAGGGGGAAAGTAATCAATAATAATAGTTCAAAGGTCAAAATAAGGTTACGGTAAGAGGAACACGAATACAATTAGGTCAGTTATTTAACAACTAAACAATAGGAATTAGGCATATTACCTTTGTCCATAATAGACCTCAGATTTACCATTCATGATTCACCAGGGGATATAACATTTTCCAAATATGTTTGCTTCGACACACACGTAAACAGTTATGTACAGCTGGAAGTAAAGTAAAGCTAGTATCTTCTCACTTTTGAAGGTCTTAACAAGCAGTTTGTTTGATGAATTAAGATGATGTTTGCTACTGAGCAAGTATTTTTCAACTCAGCACTTAGTCCGTAATCGATCTCAGATATTTTGTCATTTTCAAAGTTGGTTCACATGAAGGTGTTTTCTTTTAACAGGATCACACTATATTACCCCCGTTCCTATCTTCCTATATTTACTAGATAACTATTATTCTTTGGACAACTTCCAACAATGGTTATTTTCTCATTAATTATTCCATCATATAACAGACTTAGACAACTAAAAAGCGTTCAATCCAAAGCTCTTTCCTAGCTTATTGGACAGAAGAAATTGAAATATAATCCTTTCCATATGTCGTTTTGATATATCATCCTATGAGTGTATAAGTGTTACTGACTGTTAGAGTATGATTGTATTCAACACTTACAATATTAAGCAATTCATCGCATTCCACAAATAACACAAAAAGTTTAGTGTTATATGATACTTTACTACACCAAGGTAGATAACTCATTTTTATCTGTCCAATATGTAAACTTTCATGAAAAGTAATAAATTTATGGTGCTATGATATTTATTGGTATACTATTCTGAGAATCGGTTTGGCTTAAAGATAATTCGAAGAAAAAAATGTTCAACTACTGATTACATCATAACTATAGATAAATAGTGATTTAAATATATTGTCAATTCAAGATAGCTTTCATCATATATTCACTTTTGAATGATCTAGTTTGGGACTTTTAATTCATGTACACAAAACGTTCGTTCAGAAATCTTGGCTAGTAAAGTTCAAACATATCGGAAAGAAAACAGATATGATCGGCAATACTGTTTGATTGGTGCTTTAAATCACAAATCGATTGAAGTTTGAAATGCATCCTAAGTATAACACTTTCACCTCAGAGCCCGCATGTTTTGAATGTGATCTCTGACGCGGTGTTGTGTACACATCAATAGAAAATTCTCTACACTTGGATAAAAAAGTTATCCACTTGTACCTGGTTTCTATTGGCTGTCTAATTAGGACGAGTTCAAAAATTCAACAGTTTTTACAAAATTTTTATACTAATAATCTCAACGGTACTGTCTGAACTTGAGTTAATTTAATTAGGTTACTTGTCCTCTGAAGAAGCAACAATAGGTTGTGAAACATCAGAAATTCCATTTCCTATTCATTAGGGTTTTACAAATGCATCATTATTCCTATTTGTTAATTCGGCCTCCAGAGAACCGCAGCAGAGCCTCCAGAGGCTCAAAAAGAGCCCCAACCAATCAGAGTACGACATAACTTTCTGGAGTTCCAATGTGGCATGCTACCATTGGTCAGTAGCAATATATGTCGTAAAGTGGATTGGTTGAATTAGGATGTTGATTTAACTTAAGCAAACATCTATAAATACCTATGATTTTCTGTACAGAAACGAACCTTGTAGTAAAGCGTTTCTCTGTTACTCGTGTCTTCTCTCTGGTCTTCAAGTCGCTGAGTAGTGCTAGCCTGGGGGTTATCCGAATAGCTTAAGATCTGAATAAAGCGTTCAACCTACGAGACATAACACTATTACTAACAATCTCTTTGTTGGTCAATTTATTTTTAAACTGTCAAGTCAAAGCTTAGTAGTGATACATAATAGTTAATCATCTAGTCTTACTAACCAAAGATATTGAGCCTTTTTTAGGTATATCCTATTTTAGTGAAAAGTAAATATAATTATTACTTAACATATCATATATATATATTTTCTTATCATTAAGTGAAAGAGATGAACACCTCTTCAACACTACTGACTAGTTCAAATGATGATAAACTATTTGATTTAAAATTAAAAACTCTGGATATTATTGAAGTAAGTTATGAATGAAAAGGTATTTTATATACAATGAAAAAAATAACCCTTTTATGTTAATATGTGAACGCTTTTTAGATATTTAAATAACATGCCGTAGCTGGGATCGTGGATGCGCACTGCTGAAGAGTCCCACAATAGGACGGAACGGCCGTCCAGTGCTTCCACGTCTAGCTTCAATTGACTCATGATCTTAACTATATAAAATATGAGATGGCGCACATAGAATAAGAGGGATATAATATTGGTTCCTGATTTTATTTAATATTTAATGAATTATTTATATTAGTATTGTGTGGTGTGGGCTACTTATATTCTCATAAGTAGTATATGATGGTCAGACATAGAATGTTTTTTGGCAAAAGACCAATAAGGAAAGAACTGAAATGAAGCGCAATTGGTAGGAAAATGCATAAACAATGAAATTAGAGAAGATGGATTGATATTTACAGAAGGAACAGTGAAGATTGAGACAATTGATTGTTATTTTGCAAATTAAATGTTTGTTGTATGGTTATCAGATCTTAGTAAGATAGTTTGTAATTTGTGCTTGAATACATTCGATTGACCCCACCCGTGTTCTGTTCACTACAGTAGTAATATTGTAGTGAACGAGAATATGGACGGGAACAACTAAATGTACTTGAACACGAAATTACAGAAACTCTTAGTAAAATTTGAGAACCATATAGTAATTTTCTCGTTTGCAAAATATCTATCATTTGTCTCAGACTTGACTGTTCCTTTGTTTCCACATCAATCACTCTCTGTTCTTAGCCTTTTTTCTTCGATCTTCCTAACCTTCTGCCACCAGACATTTCCTATTAGATTGGTGATATATACTACTTATATCAGTCGACATCAGCAGCACATACTTCAGTAGTAGTAGTAGTATTAGTAGTAGTAGTATTAGTAGTAGTAGCATCAGTTATAGTGGTTGTAATGGAAGTAACGGTAGTTCTAGTATTATTGTTAAAGTAGAATTATGAATAGTATTAGTAATAGTAGCGGTGATTACTTAAAGACCTATAAAGCTATTACAATCACTGAGATGGTCGAACTGACAATACTGTCGTGGAATTGGTCATTATAATACAGAGTATCAATGGTCAAATGGCTGTATATATATTAGGAAATTAAAGATCTTATTTAGGTACAAGATTGTGTTATTGTATGCTACTTATGTGAATGAAAACTTTAAGTCAGTAATGAAAGCGTATCTCAGAATACAACAATTCATTTCTGTTTGTGCTACCATGAGAAATAAAAATGGCGAATCAGACGGATGAATTAGTCTGGTTAAATTAACTTGATGATCGAACCTTTAAAATCTAGAGAATGTAAAATAATCATGTTTATCTAAACCACTATAGTCGATTCAGAGAAGTATTATCTAACTGTGAAAAAGAGAGGAAATATTATTTATCAGCACACAAAGACGTCTTATGAGAGTAATAACTCACGGTCTCGTTGTAGATAAAAAATATCATATTTTACTATTCCAGTCGTGGCTGACTTTTAAAAGTTCAGAAGAAACGAGTTGTATTGTTGTTTAACCCTTTTTGATAGTATTGTCAGTATTTACGATCACTAAATTGTGGAAACCTATGGTGGCATATTCTGAAATCAGTAACAATGACACTGATGAACCCTGTTTGCATGTTTCTCTTCGTTTCAAGTACTACATTGTTGTATACATCACATTTCTCGATTAATTTCTTTGAGGGTTGCTAGTTGTATCATTTCTAGTCCTTCATTCTTTATCTCTCTGTGTGCCCATATGATGGATGTCCAGAAGAAACCGATGCACACGTAAATCAAATCCGCTTTGACTTTTAAAAGGAAAGGTAATGAAAATGAACTTAAATGTGAGGACTATGTAGTAGAAACTTTGTTAGCTGAATTACTTAGTAGTTGGTTGGCCTTGAAAGACGAAGGGAACAATATATTTCTTTCGGAAACCTTTTAATTGTTGCTTTTATCTGGATTAAATTGGCTATAATGATCTATCAAGATGTTTTTAACTTTTCAGCCTAAGTATAAAGTTACCGATGGACACTGATCTCACCATAAGTTTTGTTTCTAAGGATTTTTTGCAAGTTTTCATCAATCGGACTAGTTGACATTTCCTCATGGGTAATTTTTTTTACAGTTTTTGTTTAATTACGATGTTTCTGAACTAATTTTTATCTTATTATGCATTTCAGTATATTTTGGACGTTCGTGTAGATTATCAAATCTTCTGTTTATTAACTACTCTTCGAAGCGTTAAGCAACCAGAAGCTTGTTCAAATAACTTAGAGTTAGAGAATTTGGAAAAAGAGCAAACTTTAGGTAAGAAATTTCTTGTGATAACCTGAATGTTATTAACAACAACATATTTAAAGTGCGATAATTTTCCAGTATGCGAGAAATGTATATACATAAATTGATAAATCGATGATCATCTATACGTAAATATAACCAGATAAACGTTGTTGTCGGGATCTGAATGATTAAGAGATTTCACTGAATTATCCACATAAATAAATACCCCCTATACATTATATTGTACTGATATATGTCAGTCATATAACATTTCATATATGATTAAAATGAAATAGTAATGAAAACCATAAAGTATAAATTTTATTACATTAATTATGTATTAGTCCATATGTTAACGAATCCGACAAAAATATCATAATATTCATAAATTCAATGTAGTACAGTTCTGTTTCTACTAATTACAATTCATTCACTTTAAGATATATATATAGAGTAAACTATAGGTAATTAATTATTTTATTATATATCCTTAATTAGAATTAATCATGTTTAGTTAGCACACATCAACACACTGAATGGATTGATTCTAAAGTAATTGGAAGTACTAAAAAAAAATTGAAGTTTGAATTTTTATGTTCTAACATAAAAATGATGTTTTTAAACAGGGGGTTAAATTATAATTTGGTATTTTCACTTTCATTCAATCAACATAAAATGTAATTCTACAATGATTTCTTTTTTTAGTAGTTGCTTAGACAACTTGATTTTGGTGATAATTATAGGAGCGATATTTTATTGTAGTGTACGAGAAGTCGAGTGTGAGGGAGACATAATTACAAAGTTGTTTCGTAAAATGTAAAAAAAAAATCATACATTTAAAAATATTTTATTTGGCAATCATCCATCAATTGTCTCGAATTTCATCGTTCCTTCATTGTTATTAAAATTGTTATCTGTTTACATTTACATTCTTCTCGTTTCAATCTTCTCAACAATCTGCTTCCAGGCATTTTACTTCTGATTAGGGCTATATACTACTTATACCTGTCTACATAAGTAGCCTACGCCACAGTATGACTGAGAGTTAAAATCAAATTTGCTATTTACATTACTAGTTGTAAGGTGTATATCACAAAATTTAGTAAAGAGAAAGTTGACCTTAGAAAAGAATGTCAGGAAAACTAATTATCATGGATTTGTGTAAAAGAATAAATGAAAAGTGGAGAACATTTATAACAAATAGTTTCAATTAATAATAAATTTTATTTTGACTACTGAAGTTCACAGTCATTTTGAACAAATAACGAACAAAAAATAAAGTGATAGATGTGGTTACACGATGATCTATTGACCTGTAGTGTCGGTTGATATATTAGGCCTCTATAACCTTATTCTAGCTTCTGGACAAGCCAATTCATCTATCCATGATGAATCATGTTTGGACCTTGTTAATTATTCATTTATTAACCCTAACTATTTTTTATATGAGCGTATATGTGTGTACACGTTTTACTTTCATGGAGTTTTGTTCTCTGAGCTGGATGGTTTGGTCGTGGAGCTTTCATCGTCCCTCTGAACGACATCGTCAGCACAAACTTCGGGTAGAAGTGAAGTGTTTGAATTTCTCCACATATTATTCACAGCTTCTCCTGTGCGCCTCGATGTTGATTGGTTCTTGTTGACCTTAAATCTGTCACTGTTTATTTCTTCGTTTTGGTTGTATCTCCCGTTGGTATGATTTTTATTCCTATGTTTCTACCTAATTCCCGTAATTGGTTGATGATGTCTTTCAGAAGGACGATGAAAGCTCAACGACCAAACCATCCAGCTCAGAGAACAAAACTCAATAAAAATCACCCACCTGAGCTACAAATCTTCTCCACCATCTCAAAACAATTTTTATTCTATTTATCACATGTCTGTCATCATAAATATTGATTAACGCTTGATAAAAGTGAGTTGGCTTACCGCCATCTCCAATGCATGTCATTTATGCTTCGCTCGCTGATATTTGCTCATGTGCTTATGACTTTCTGGCCTGCATCATTTGTCAATAAGACTGTAGTTACTGCTTCTCTTTGCCTTATAATTTTATGCACCGTTAAGATATGTATTATAACGGTTATCGAGTTGAATGATTAACGAAGCTCGGCACTACAAATGACCCTATAAAAGTTCACTGTCTCTGAAGAAATAATAAGAAAATCTTTTTATATCATAACGCTATTATTTATTATGACATGACGTTAATTCATGTTTGTCCATAGATTGATAGACAAAACACATTCATTATGGTAACCTATTTGCCAGGTATTCATATACCATTTCAAGTAATATATTATCATAATAAAAGCAGTAGAGTTAACATATGTCGATGTTACAAAAAACATATTGTCATTTTAAGAAAATGGGTTCAATATTTATTATTGTGAATCGTTTCAACAAAACATTTGTATTTCTAACCATTGAATATTAATGAATGATAGTCTCGATTGTATTTCTCTCTTTTTATTTTATTTTTTTAAAATGTCTTATTTTTAAAAAAGAAAACAGTTTCCAGTTAAATATGTTGGTAATGTATATATTCAGTAATATAAGATAACAAATATTGAATAATTTCATTATTGATTTGTTTAAAATAAAAAAAAGGGAGATATATATATATATATATATTGGAGACATCTGGTGAACCGGAGTTATCATGTTTGTTGGTTTTGTTTTTGATTTTTCAAAAAAAAATTACAATTTTGCATTAATTTTTAAGATTTTGATTATTAATGCTTGGTGAGTGTTTGTTGCGTTTAACAACAGCAACAAAAACAACGTTTCAAGTCACTAAATTCTAGTCTGAGCCATGTTGGTAGATGCAGACTACCTAGTTGAGGTCCGCGTGACTATCGTAACCAATGGTTGGAGACTCTGGGTAACATGGCTCAGAATCGATCACAATGGTGTAGGTGTATACACTCTTTATCTTCCCTTAAACTGTGAGAATAAAATTGCTTTATAATGTTCTTCGTTCCTAAACTATATTCTTATTTACAACCTTTTATTTACTACCATCACCACTAAATTAACTATTTCTATGAATCCGTTGTTCATCTTGTTGTGCTTGTGAGGTATGGCAACTTGGACCGATGTAGAAATGTGCCTGGTCCTACGTTGTAGTTGACTGACTGACTGACTCATGGTAATGTTTATTAACATTACAAGTAGTTGATATTATTCAAACGACAAGATAATGTAAAGGTGAGATATTAATTGATTTCGTTTTCTTTTTTCTTCACAGAATTGTCAAATGCAGTTAGAAATCAGCTTTTAACATTATTTCCTTTAAAGTAAGTGAGCATTGAAGGAAATATATTACTTTCTTAGAAAAAGATATTTATTAGTACTTCATAGGGACATATCGCCCCCAAATGACCTGGTACGGCCGTGAATGGGGAGAGTCCGCTCTTCCTTTCCAAATGCTCTCATATGGCCACGCGTGTATAGCCTCTGTCAGGGAATTTCTAATCACTGCCTTCTCGCGCCACGGGTATTGTTTACGAAATTGAGAGGACGAAAATCGAATGTCCGGCTTCTTAACCGCGTCGTTGAACATGGAGGATCCACTTAGGGAGTTGGAAAACACTGATACCAAACCAATGGTGCACATGGGCTCCAATATCCTGAGTGAACAAATGGCGTATGAATCAATCGTTGATCATCGGCTACCATGGGACTGCATCTCCTTACGATGTTCCATTGTCTTGTGGGTCAGACCTTTAAGTCAAAGGCTCCGGGTGTGGCTCATTAAGTAAACCACTTGCTTCGGTTTGGGTACCCGGACAGTATCACAGCCCTGACACAAATCAAATGAAATTTGTGCGGAGCATATGTATTCGGTGCCCCTTTGTACCAATATTTGTGTTCGAATAAATAAATAAATAAGGGACATATCGTTGATGTAAACATGGTAATAGTTTGATATAGTTTGAAAACATCTTTGAGAAGAAAGATGAATTTACATTGTTCGTCTTTTGAACTCATGTTGATATGTATTTTGGTCAAATGAGTGTTATTTATTAAATTAATTTCGTGTTTTGTAAGTCAGTAATGCTAAGCAACGCTGAAGCGGTTAACAACAACAGGTTGTTGCCAAGCTATTTAAGTATGGTCTCATCAGTCCAGTACCTGAATAGATATAACAAGCTAAATCGCAAACATTACTCCATACCAAATATTAGTTACTACTTAATAGATTTGAAGTAATATATAGATTATTTATGAGAGCAGAATCTGTATTTATTTGTTAACTTGAGAAAGAGATGCAATATTTTGTGATAGTGTTATTTTAAATCAGTTGCTAGTTGTCACATAGGCCTTATTTCTTTATTAGGTAAGTTACATGTCAGTCAGGTTAATTCATGAAACTATTATGTTTTATGAAAAGCTGTCCAAAACAATGACGATTTATTGCACTGTCTCCAAAAAAAGGAGAGCGCATGCGTGCACTTCAGATCACTTTGTTCCAAAATGTTTGTCATCTCATTTGAAATACTTTTTAAACGAAAAAAGTATAAGCTATTCTAAGATAGTTTCTTATTGAGATAAGACGGTGGTTGAAAGTGGTCAACAGGAAACCCTGGACCCGGGTCCTACAGGAGGTCGGTCACGGCCCGAGTAGTTGAGTGGTAACGTCTCTGACTGTGAAGTTGAGTG
Source organism: Schistosoma rodhaini (assembly GCA_944470415.2). Lineage (NCBI taxonomy): Eukaryota > Metazoa > Platyhelminthes > Trematoda > Strigeidida > Schistosomatidae > Schistosoma > Schistosoma rodhaini. The sequence continues at coordinate 4,927,671 of OX104039.1, forward strand.
ACGCGAGATCGAATACGTCAGGGAACACCAGTTCCCTCAAGATTACAGGTACACCTTTCTGACGAGTGCCAAGCAGAACGTAACCCGTGTCCAGGTTTTCTTGTTGACCACCTCCAACCACCATCTTATCTCAACATAGTGCACGCAGTGTTGAGCCACCTAGACTAGTGGCCACACTGCAACTTGATCGATAGCATTCGATCAGCACTAAAAAGGACTTGACACGCATGACATTGATCACCACCCAATGATCAATCAATTGTGATAGTTTCTTATTCATCAATTATTTAAAACAACCATTAACTAATCAACAGTTCATTATTCTTCACAAAAACGGAAGAGATTGACTGATTGCTTTTTATTAGATATTGAACAGAAGAATAGCAAAATGATGAATCTAACCGAGTACGTTTTTGTCCATTGAATATAGATTCTGCTGTAAATGCTTGAATTTACAAGTAATTGACAACGTAATTCAAATCAAATTTATAACTTGAGATACCATTATAAGCTATAGTTTGTTTTAATCATGTACCACCTAAACAGTGCAAAATTCGATTATTTCCTTATCATAAGTTTATATTTAATGTATCTATTTTTTAAAGCAATTCATCACAAATTCTTGAAATAAATGATTCGCCAAAATCTAATTCAACAGAAGATAAATTAACTATTCTTAATGTAGATGGTTATTATGGTCAATTATTGATTGGTGTATTGGCTCGTTTATGTATATCAACTAATGTTGAATTAAAGTTAAAATCATTACAATTATTATTTCGACATTTTAGTCAACAAGAAGAACTGATCAATAAATTGAAACATGTACAACTTTTAGTATCAGATACAGGAATAAAAATTTATCGTCAACTTAAACAACATTTAGATACATTACGTGGTTTAATTGAAAAATCTGAATTATGGATGCATGATAAAAGTTGTATGGTTATGTCAAATAATAATAATAATATCCAAGTAAGATTTATAATGTACTATTACGTTGTTACTATTATTGTTGAGATTCTAATTAGATTGGATTATTTTAAGCATTACAGTTATCTAAGACGCATTAATTGCTTACTTGACGTTATTAATCGATGGCAAAGAAGACATGCAACAATATGTATAAATCAATGTTTTCATAGTTGAAATCATGAGTCAATTGAAGCTAGATCACCATCGAAAACCTGGAAGCACTGGACGGCCGTTCCGTCCTATTATAGGACTCCTCCATCCAGTGCTCCCAGGTTTTCCATGGTGGTCTGGCTTCAATTGACTGATGATTTCAACTATGAAAACAAATGAACTCAATATCATCTTTGTATACTTAGAACAGAAGTTTTGTTATAGTTCTTTAGAAAAAATTTCAATGATGTAAAAAGGTGTACAGAATGTAATGAAAATATAAAATCAAGGTTTACTATTATATTCAATTTCAAAATAACGTAATGAGTAAACAAGTTTTTGTCTTATACTAACCATATTGTTAATACTATACGCTTCATATTACTGTGCAATATGAGTTCAACATATACATATATACTACTTATTGTATTTTGTTATGAGTACTATTTCTATTTCTAAATAAATATCAAACATTGAATTGTAATGTTAATAAGTTTTTTTTCAAAATATTTTTGATAGATTTACACTCAATGTAATTGTATGAATAATTATAATTTGGTTAAAGATGTAAGTTAAACTGTTTGAATGATTGATGGTATAGTATATTTTGATAAAAATAACAATTTCATTGTTTTTATCGTGGTTGAAATCATGAATCAATTGAAGCTAGACCACCATGGAAAACCTGGAAGCACTGGACGGCCGTTCCGTCCTATTATAGGACTCCTCCATCCAGTGCTCCCAGGTTTTCCATGGTGGTCTGGCTTCAATTGACTGATGATTTCAACTATGAAAAATACTGAAATCCCCACAAAACCCCTTCTGAATTTCATTGTTAATTATGTCTTCATGGTTGAATTAATCCTTTGTGTAGTTGAATATTCAAAGTCAACTTCAATTATTTTGATTTGGTTGCCTAGATAATAATTGCAAAAGAAATATTCGGTTAGTAGCCTTATAGATGTAATTAGTATATCTAAAAATTCTAGTCATCCATTTCAAAGATGTTTGTTCATGACTCTAATCATCTAGTCAACTTCATTTGATGTGATTATTCGATTCTTGGTATTCAGACTATGTAAATTGAATCGGTCAATACGCGCATGTTCATGAATATGAATTTTATAAATTTAAACTCCTATGTACATCTTGACAATAGCTTAGGTATACAATGTCATTATCTGAAATCCATGATTACCAAATAAATAAAAGTCAAATAAAACACTGGATTAAATAAAATATCTAAGTCATCAAATTAAAATATAGGTAGGATTCATTTTTCCAGTTGTTCCGATATCACTACTTATATTCCTGCCATATGACTAAGATAAAAAAGTTCACCTATGTCCAGGGTTGCTTTATTGATACACATCAGTGATATATGAATATAAATAAAGATTATTAGCATTATATTTCTGTTTAATTCACACATCCATTTAAATTTGTTTTCTTTACCATTTGGAAAATATTAAATAGGCGTTTTAATTGCCTAAAGTTCCTTAGTAGGTTAGTCCTTGCACTCTATAAATTTGAATGCTGAAGGAAAATATTTCAAAAAAACCTTTAAATAGAAGTTTAAAGCAATTAGTCCCTTTGATAAATTTCGATGGTATAATAAGAAGACGAAGATTATCAGAACTATGTTATGAGATATTAGCTCAATACATTTCGAACAATCTGATCGTTGAGGCTATATCGAGGCAATACGCACATCTGCCAATTAGATACTGACCAGTTGCAGTCCTAAAACATCGATGGGAAGATTCAAACAAGCAATGCTAAATGAATTTGATCATACATATACTTGTTAAGTACATTTATATATAAAAATAAAAGGTCAACTATACTGGAAATGGGGGGTAAAAGGAGACAAGGATAATAATAATAGTGATGCGAAAACAATTTGATACCTAATCACTCTGTATAATAAGCTAATATTACCAGGGTAGGTTTAAAGTAAGAACAAACTGTTTTTGATTACACAAAGGGGGTTTGAATTTTCATATTGCTAAGGCTTCAATAAACCTTTGTATACGTCCTTTTACGCTTTTATACAACACCACAAAAGCCAAGTTAAGATCAATCTTATGACTTGTTTCGATAATATGTTTGGCAATAGAGGATGATGGATGTTTATCTTCTAGTCCTATTGGGTTATCTGATCTAAATTTCTTTTTCCGACCATTTTGGTACATGTTCACACAACCTAATTTTAAGATCACGATTGCTCCTCCCTATGTATGTGTGACCACACACACGTTTAAATTGGTAAACTCAGTGGGATGTGACACAATCGTTTTCATGTATTTTAGGTTTTGAATGAAGCATGGACCTCGTTCTTTCTTTGATAATGGCGTTTACTGCACAAAACGTTTTGTTGATGACTGATTTAAGCTTTTGTTTCAATAGAAGGCTATTTGAATCCCCTCTAAATGGTAAGCTGATGTAGACAGGCTTTTTCTCCACCAAGGCTACAGTAGGTCTCACTGTACTATGAACTTTTCATCTATTGATAAATTTAGGTGGATAACAATTCCTAATTAATGTCTTGTTTATCAACTTAACATCATGATCAATAGCATATTTTTTGCAAATACGATCAAATAGAAGGCCCTGAACTCCTTTTATACTAAGAAGCTTGTCTTTTTCATTTCAGTTTTGTTTAGGTGAATTCAAAATGTACAATTTATTAAGTATTGTTGTAATATTTACTTTTTATTATTATTTTCTTGTAGATATATTTGTTCAGTTGTTCTGTTGATCCCGTTTTCTTTTTCCTTTACATTTTCATATTTAAATATAGATACTATGTCATATAATATCATTATGTCAATTAGAACATAATGATTTATTGACTTCAACCATAGAACAGAAATCAACTAATGTCATAGATGCTCTTAGTATTGAAATTAGTACACGAATAAATAATAGAATACTTAAAACTATGGATAAATCATTATCATCATCATCATCATCATTTCCTTTTGAACAAATACAACAACTTTTACGTCATTTAGGAGTGCATACTATCTTGAAAGAATTATTGAATATTCGATTCAAAGTAAGTTTTGTAGTATTGTGTATATTCTAAGAATAAGAATATCAATTCATCATCATCATCATCATCATCATCATCATCATCATCATCATCATCATCATCATCATCATCATCATCATCATCATCATCATCATCATCATCATCATCATCATCATCATCATCATCATCATCATCATCATCCGTATAACACATTTGTCTGTAGAAAATTGATCAGGAGACTGCGACGAACAAAAGAGCAGTTTCTTTGATCTGTGAAAGGATGTTTTTTTCACTGTTATGTAGTATGCTAGTCTGAACCATATTTTAGTTGTGTTCAACAACAGCACACTTGGATAAGCAAGTTTATCCAAAGCATAAAGTTTGTTGAATCAAATTATGATACTGACCCATGAAAGAATTCATTTCTGGCTAGAAAAGTGAAGTTAATAAGGTCGTCAACATTTTAAGACGCAAGAGTTACTGATTGTAGGTGATTAGCCTGAAAATATATCACATAATTATATTGAGATTCCCAAACCTTTGGAACTAGATATTTGTTTTTTCTACGTTCACTTTCTTTAATCTGTAACGTAAGTTATGTTTCTGTTTTTTATCGGCAAGAATGCTTTTAACCGAATCCGAGGAGATTCCCTACAAGAATCATGATTAATTTATTTGTTTACGAAACAGTTTAGTTTGTTACTTTTCTTATAACGGAATTGTACTACACATATTTAACATTGTCTCTATGTTCCATGTTATTTTTAACAATGAATTTCATTTAGGATAAATCTTCGGGTTTATAAAATCTCTACTCTTAAATAGTTCTAGTAGTAAATTGATCCCAGTTTGTTTTTAACAAAGCTCGTTTGTAACAATTATTAGAAGCTTTCACTATATCGACAGTTTAATTCATTGGAAGTAGTCCTTCTAGACGATTGTAACATAATATGACATCCCTTAGATAACGGATTTTGTGCATAATTCAGTTCCGTTGATAGTTTCTAAATCTGATTCAAACATGAAACAAATCGTGGAGTTTTGTCGAAATACCATGACGTCTGATTGGATACGAAGAAGGTGCCTCATATCCATATTTTATTCAACTAACAGATGTTTATTGAGAGTTTGTTCATTCTGTTTTTACTTGTAACTTAACACAATGTGTTAACCACATAATAATCAATCAAATTACTTCATTTAAAAGAATTTGAATAACCTGAAATCTATAAACAGCTAATTCTGGGAGTCCAAAGCAATCGTTTTGCATGTGTGAATTAAAAGGTTTTCTTGTCGATTGAATACTGAACTTAATCAAAATCTCCTTTTGACTAAATATATATGCTAACTGTTATTATAGAGTTTCACATAGCAACTCTTGTTTCAAATATTTTGAATGTTTCTTATGATACAAGTTTAAATTTCATACTATCACTAACTTATCTCATATTGCTCATGTTCCCTTTGTTTTGATTGTGTGTTTTTAGTGTACCGATGTTGTATTCAATGAGATTGTTCATTTGACCAAATATATTTTATGCTTATTTTGTTACAACAATGAGATCAATCAAAAATTGTTATACCCATATCTAGATAAATTCATCACAAATGAAGTAGGTTATTTATTTATTGTTTTTCTTTTCAAATATATAGTATAAATAAAATGTGTAAAACAAAACAAACATCTCTGTTTAGATATATAATTTTCATGTAATTTAACTCATATTACTAATTACAGGTTTAAGTACTTCGATTTGAGCTAAACATTTATTATAGATGGTTTAATGATGTTAATTGGTTGCTCAAACTGCATTAGCTTATCAGGCAGTCAGTCATAAGTAACGTATAACTTGATACATACGCATTAGCTCAAGCTACCATACCATATCACGTGCCAGAGTAGAAAAGGTAGTAACAGTATCAGTGATCGTCTAAAGAAATCATGCCTATACAATATGGTTTCAAAAGAATGTATGATTCCTCAGACTAAAAAGCATTGAAAAAATTTAGAACAATTAATAGAAGATTGAGCGTAAACGAATCTATGGTATAGTAACCGTTTCTATGCCACGTCAGATAACATATCCAATCATCGTTTAAGATATTCACATAGACTCCAACCAGGTAATCTAATTCTGCAATCGCCACTCAGTCCAACAGTCAATGACTTCACTGACTGATATCACCTTATATCTGATCACCCTCAGCTTTCTTCCAATGTCCTGTTTAAGGCCAAGTGCTTTAACCATTACACTTATGTCACAACTTGCGATCGTTCGTTGGATTCATTTCTATATGTAAAGAAAGTCAAATTTTATTCCAAAAAAGTAGGTTAACAACAAACTGTTTAGGGAAAAAAGAAAAAAAAATTTATAATTTTGTATTCGTGTAACTGGTTAGCATGGTGTTTACGTGACAAATGAAATAGATAAACTTTTTGACGCATATAGTGTACAGTATACACATTTACTGAACTCAAACAAATCTGTTAGTGTTTGAATATTTAATTTTACATGAATTTCGTCAGTTTATCTTTTAATTTTTACCCATTAATATTGTTTGTTTTTATATCATAATCAAGAGCTTTCATTTGCAACGAAGCAAACTTACTTACTTACGCTTGTTACCCCTCGTCGAGGAGCATAGGCCGCTCACCAGCATTCTCCATCCAACCCTGTCCTGGGCCTTCCTTTCCAGTTCTTTCCAGTTGTTATTCATCCTTTTCATATCTGCTTCTATTTCCCGACGTAATGTGTTCTTTGGCCTTCCTCTTTTTCGCTTTCCTTCCGGATTCCAAGTTAGGGATTGCCTTGTAACAACGAAGCAAAGTTATGGAGTAATTCTTTAACTCAAAGAATTTACATTTTAACAGGATATGTTACTTATCTTCAAATAACAATTGTTTGGAAGAATTATGTGAGGTTTATTAGCTAATATATAAGACAAGTATTATGTTAAACTATGAGATTATATTGAATTATATTGAAACTAACTTTTTGATAGATAAGACCATTTGCAACGCTCAAATGAAATAAACTAAGAGGAATCATAATTAGCAATCTTATCTATTTTAAAGGGAATATATAACTATCATATTGATATAGGCCACACAAATTTAAACAAAATATTTTTTTACAAGGAGAGTTTATATTATGCACTAGCTCAAGCTAGTGAGAAACCTTTGTTAACAAAGTTTGGTTATCTTAGGAGCAAGATAGCTACTTACTGATGTCAGATTATTTTTGAGGTGTACTACAAATTGACTAAAGATAGAAATATGGCCTATTGGGTATGAATTTAATTTTCTAAAAGTTATTTGCTCACCATGATACTTGAAAATCTCGACGAGTTAGTAGCTGTTCAGCACTCTAAAAACAGAAGCTAAGACAAAATAGCTATTTCGCCGTTCTTTGATTGAAAATAGTTGATTAGCCAATGCTATTCTATGTTGCATATTGTTTTTAAAGTGATCAATCTTCAAAAATGTCCCAAGAAATGGTTGCTCTTACAGGATGTCAGCTTGTGTTTCTGGACTACATGTTCCTCCTACCATCTAGATATTTCAACGATTTTCCCTGTTTTGTTTACTTTGACACACTAATTTGTATGCCGATCGCATAACCTATTCAGCCGCGTATATAAAAGATTCGCAATAGATAAATATTTTAACTGAACGCTTGAATGGATTACCTTTGCTCTTCTAATAACCCCAGGCTAAATCTAAACGTCAACTTGAACAAGAGAGAATAGGCGCAAAATATGAAAGGAATGTTTTACTCCAAGGTTTGTTCGTGTACGGAAAATTGATAGTATTTATAACATTTCAGATGGTTTAAGGCTTCTCAGAGGTTCTGGAACCCTACTAACCATAGTAGCAGGATAGGTAGTTAAGCTATCAGAAGCGCAACACGTGACTCTCCACTTTCCAGATGTTTCTGAGAAATTACTATTTAATGCTGATTGGATAAAATGTTTCTCAGCATTTTCATGACCCCTCTGGGCTTTTTTCGATGAATAATCTGGGTCTCCTTAACAGAAATCTACCACTTAACAATAACAATTCCTCACACTAAATTAAAAAAAAACACTTCTGGCATGGTGCTCAAACTATTCTCCGTCAAGTCTTTATCTTCGACCATTACACTTTGCTTTATACCTGTGAAGTTGACATATTTTAACTGCTTAACATCACTATAACCATCAATTAGGAGAAAATAATTTTGCTTTTAAAATATTCTTTTATGGTACTTATACGGTGTTCTCTTATTTCATGGTTCTTTCATAGACTGATGATGCTGAAGTCTGTTTGTGGATGTTAAAAGATAATACGGAATTGTGCATGATGGTTGACCGTTCAACCATTAGAAAACTTTGTTTTTTTGCCCAAAAATCCCGTCCATATGTGCATTGGCTCGAAGTGCTGATAACAGTTGTGAAACCGAACGATGAAGTATTAGGCCCAGTACGAGAAATGATTTCAAATGAGGTGAGAAAAAGAAAATAAAACAACTCCTTTATTGTTGAAGTTTCTAATTGGCTAGTAGGGAAATTCAGGAAGGATGTTTTGCCAATTTTGAGACTAGTCAGTTAAATGCAGCTGCATCCCGGTGTTCGTGTTCATAATGAAACTTAAACTCAGCACCCTTTACTTTGAACACTGACGTGTTATCCCATGAGCTACTGAGCTCAGTCATTGCCTTGTGCAACACGATTATTACAGTTTATTTATGATTGTTTTACGATTAGTCAGTCATTCATTCAGTTATCTACAACGTAGGATCAGGCATGTGTACAAATCGGTCGAAGTTGCCTACTTTGTCGTTGTACAGAAGAATAAACCTTTCACTGAAATCCTGAAGTGACCAACGTCAGACCACCATTGAAAGACTGGAAGCGCTGAACGGACGTTGCAGCCAAGTTAGAGACTCAACAGTGCGGGTCATGGTTACACTCATTCCAGTCATTCCGTCAGCTACAACGTACAACCATGCACATATATGCATTGATCCAAGTTACCATACCCTATTAGCACAACAAAATGAACACCAAATTCATAGAAGCAGTTACCTCAATGGCAGTATTGCATAAAAGGACGATTGTGCATAAGGATATAATACAGAAAGGAATATTCAGTTGGTAGAAAGAAAGATATAAAGAAATTTTAATCTCACAGTTTAATGGGAGAAAAATATGAGTATACACCTACACCATTGTGATCGATTCTGAGCCATGTCACCCACAGTCTCCAACCATTGGTTACGATAGTCGCGCTGATCCCAACCAAGTAGCCTGCATCTACCAACGTGGCTTGGACCAGAAATTAGTGACTTTGTGAACTTATGCTGCATTTTGGTTTGGCTGTCCATAACTTTCTTCCAATCGTCTCCAACACTAGTCAGCATTGCGCGTCGTGTTAATTGGTGTTCAGGCACACGTAACACGTGGCCCAACCATCTCAGTCGATGAAGATCCACGACCTTCTCAACTGATGTATTATCATTATCTGATACTCTGTGTTTAACCTCACTATTATTTACCCGGTAAAATTCGTCTTTCACTTCATCCGGGCTTCAGTCAGTGGGAGCGTAGGCAGAAACGACGAAAAGGTAACGACGGGTGTTCTTATCCTTGTTAGTTCTTACGGAGCCGTTTAGCCGAACAGCACATAGGGGTCTGGTAACAGAGATCCATTCTAATAGTGCTTGTTATGCCCTCATACTTACTGCTATATCTACACCGACCAGTCTACGAGAACTAGTCATCGGGACGTTAGATAAAATGAGGGTATGTCTCGTCAGTTCCCTGGTTTGGCTAGGTGAGGTCAAGTGAATAGTGTATGCATGTTTCAATGGTACGAGATTGTAGGGTTTTAGCCAAGTAGGCCTGCTGGCCGATTCAGTATAGGGTGGAGTGTGTGCGTTGAAGGCTCCAGTGTGTAGTTTGAAACGACGTTTCAGTATACTTGTGACAGCATTTCGTTCACTAGAATCGTTGGCCATGGTGACACTTGAGGCGAAAGTCAAAAGAAGAAGTTGGTGGATGTGGAGGATCCACCTAGGGGAGTTGGAAAACCCTGATTTCAAACCAATGGTGCACATACGCTCCAGTATCCTGACGGAACATATGGCGTATGAATCAATCATTGGTCACCGGTTACCATGGGACTGCATCTCCTCACGATGCTCTACTGCCTTGTGGATCCGACCTGTAGGTCAAATGCTCCGAGTGTGGCCCCTTAAGAAAACCATCTGCTTCAGTTTGTGCACCTGAGCAGTATCACAGTCCTCACACAACTCAAATGAGATTTGTGTGGAGCATATATATCTGGTGCTTCCTTGTAATAATTTTATGTGTTTAAATAAATAAATAAGTATTGTTTCATCTTATGTTTCTTTTTAAAGCTTTGTTCAATGTTTGACGACACATTATTCCTGATGAATAGTTTTTCACGTGTCCGTAATATTTTGGACTCACTTTTGTTGACAATAACCTATTCTAATTCATCAGTGTGGTCTGTCGTTAAATTTGTTGACAATACATCTAAGCAAGATTTACTGTTTAATTTGAAATTTTTTCATCTATTGAATATACTACTAACTGAAGAAAATGATATTTTAGTCAAAAAATATAGTAAATGGTTTAAATTATCTGAATTAATTAAAGTCATCATTCATCCAGTTACTAAGTGTCATAACTTGTGTCATTTGAGAAATGTTTATATGGAAAATTTGGCCAACTTCTGTTCAAGTACTGATTTCAAAAATAATTTTGTAATACAATATAGTGAATCATTATCTTTTCTTTGGAGAGATATTACTGAAGAACTAGACAAAGTAAGTTAAATTTATTAATTGTTTATTTTTCGTCAAAACATTAAGTGAATATGGTATAATGGGTTATGAGGTTATAAATTTTTATCTATTGAGAATATTAAGACAGATATTTCTCATTTTCAAACACTGCTTACCTTGATATTGAATGTTCTTTAGAATAGAAGCGGGTTAACGAAACGCTGCATGGGGCTAAGCTAAAACGTGATCATGTTTATATGTACAGGCTACATAAATGGAATCTGTTCGGTGAACGTATTCAGTGGTTATTCTCAATACAATTTCATATTTTCCCCCTATAGCTTCTAAGCAAACTTTCTATATTTTATCTTCGTTGCTGTGTTTGGATAATGCAATGAGAAGACGAAGTTTATTAGAATTATGTGATATATTAGCGCAATACATTTCGAACAATCTGATCACACATAGTATAGTTGTTAAGACATTTTTCTATGAAAATTAGAAGGTCAACTAGACAGGTTAAGGTAAGAAAATAAATAAGATACACAAAAACAATATGATAACTACACTGGATAACAAATCAGCATTACCAGGGTAGGTTAAGGGTAAGAACAAATTGTTTTTGAACACATAAAGAGGGTTTCAATTTCCGTATAGCCAAGGCTTCAATAAACCTTAGTATACGTCCTTGAAGGCTTTTGTACAACACTACAAACATTGAATACAAGTTCTCTAAAAATAATCTGTTTTACATCAAATGATATTCTGTGTGTGACAATTGAACATTTTTTTTGTTTGCTAACCAATAAATGCTGATTTTAAGTGGATGAATGAAAGAGACGTCTTTTTCCAACGAGCTTTTACCATAGCTAGTGAATTTCTAAATAAATCGCATGAAGTATAGAAAAACTGTTTTTAGTGTAAAAGAACATTTTTGAGGTCATTCCTTAGGCTTCGTATATTATTCGTCCTGATGACTGTTATAAGATAATTTCCAACAGTGTATAAATTTCAGGAGACAGAACGAAGCTCTGACTACAGTTTGTTGTTGTACAGCGTAAATCATTACGCCACCAAGCACACGAAGTGAATTCGAGTAGAATTGCGAATGGGAGTGGATGTGAGCGAGCGAACACAAATGAATTATATATATAAATACAATCTTATTCTGGTGTTTATTTTATCCTTAATATTAATTTGGTGTGTTAATTTGAAAAAATTGACATTAAAAGACACATAATTCATATTCCCGAAATCGGTGAATGGGATTGATTAAATTTATAAAAATACAACAACAGCCAACTCTTCACCATGATTAAACTCTAGTGCATACTTTTACACTTTAGTTTAAATCGGTATCAATGAAGTAGCCGAGTTAACTAGCATAATGTCAATAAAACAGAAATGCAAATTGGTGATGTTTAATGAGCTTGTTTACATAAGAATCAAGATGAAAAGAAAACTCGTGAATGTAGGTTTAGGTTTTAGAACCAGTGAATTATTATCAACAATTACATAAGAATGCAGTTTGGAATTAAAGTATTCGGAAGAGTTCTTTTAGTGAATGGAGAACGCATGGATATAAGACAGTAAAATGCCCTAAACTGAAGTCAATATGTAAACTGAAATAAACGTTGACTGTAGTGATAACTTTTCTTTATTCATTCACATGTTTATGACTTCTGTATTTGAGGTGCGTAGTGAGCGGTACTAGTTATAATGTCACTGTTTGTTCTACTATCTTTTAATTGATTCTTTTGAGATAGAATATATATCCAATAAATGCTTATTGAAGCATTATACCAATAAATGAAAGTTCCGTTTGGATTAGACCTGATACATTGCTCAACATGAAATTAAGTATACATAATTGTGTTTGAGTAAACCCAAGATATTTGACGTTATTATTAATAAGTATATCTCATAATTTATTCATTACTATACTTTTTATTCATTTTTCTCGAGGTCTTTCTCAATAACCCATCGAGTAATGATTATAAAATATTTCTCAGAGATTCTATTCTTCCATGTGTTACGAAAATGTTTGCCAACATTCAGTTACTGGAACATCAACAACCACAGGTAAGATTAAGATAGAGATAATTTAATTATAATTTCATGAACTACAATTAAATTAAATTTTCTATCAGTATAGGATTATGGAAATTGTTGAGTTTTATTTTAGATGATGAACCGATTACTGTTAGACTACTATTGAAAACGTGGAAGCACTAAACTGCCGTTTCGTCCTAGTACGGGACCCCTGAATAGTGTTCATTTAGTACTTTCAGGTTTTTATTGGTGGTCTAACACCAATCAGTTCATGATCTCGATTAGATTTTTAATGTTGATGTCATAGCAGTTTGTTAACTTTTCGTTCATTATCAAGTTTTGTCGAGTATCTAGTTATTTTCGTCCGTTAATATTTTCACTATTTGTGAAAATAAAGTGAAAACGTACGGTGTCAGCATTAATGTGAATGAAGATAAATCCAGCTGCTGAGTCCTAGATAGAACGATACAAGCATTCCATATGTTCTGTATAAAATAACTTGTAGCAAAGTTGTTAAATGGAAACAATGAACATTGAACAAACATTTGTCAACAAAAGTTGGTCAAAATTTAGTGCTGGTTATCGATAACCTGATAATATTTGCCCTTGATTACGATAAGTTATGGTGAACGGTCTTCGAAAACCTTGAGAAAATGCCTTCTTTTGTTCGAGAACTGCTTTTACAATCTGTTCAGTATTTTAAAAGCGCCTCCAAGTATTAAATGTTCCATCTGAAACAAGTTAATAAACAGTTTATATTTCTGTAGAGAGACGTAGCTAATTAGAATTTGTCGAGTTTTCTGTCAATTGTACGAGATTCCATGAAGCTGTGACTATTTCTCATTCTCTTACTTGATGTTTCATCTTAAAAAAACGTTTTATACTGAAAATACTGACATTTTCATATTAAAATAACTTTTATTAAATGCATTGTATGCTGACACTGATTTGCTTCCAAACGTATAGTAAATATTCATTTCAAGCATTGTAAGCAAAGATGGATAGTGGCTAGCAGTGGAATCCAGGACGCGCGTTTCGTCCTATTTGGGACTCGTCAGCTGGATGTACCTGCATCTCAGGGTTGATGTTCACTCTGAGACTCGAACCCAGTACCCTCGCTTCAAACGCGATCGCGTTATCCACTCAACTACTGAGTCCTGATAGCAACTTGCTTGTGCAATGGTGTGAAGTTTAAATTCATTTAGTATTGTTTGTTTGAATATTCCCATTGATGTTGAGGTCTGAAACTGGTCAGCAAGTGGCTATCAGGACTCAGTGGCCGAGTGGATAACGCGATCGCGTTTGAAGCGAAAGGTACTGAGTTCGAGTCCCAGAGTGAACATCAACTCAGATGCAGGTACATCCAGCTGACGAGTCCCAAATAGGACGAAACGCGCGTCCTGGATTCCACTGCTAGCCACTATCCATCCTTGCTTACCATGCTTGTGAATTAAGGCTATATCGAGTCAATACGCACAGTATGCACATATGTCAATAAGAGACCGACCATTTGCATTCCTAAACATCAATGGGACGATTCAAACAAACAATACTAAATGAATTTAAGTATTCATTTCGTTATATTTATTAATGTATCAAAGTAGAACTAGTAAATAACTGATAATTTTTTTTATATTTATAATTCATCATTCAGTTTCATCTAGATGCAAGTTGTTATTTAATGCATAAACTGATGCAAATAAACAATGATCCATTACTAGGTCCAGCTTCAATCGAATGTTCACAAATGATAATGCGTACAGGTGAGTTATATGTATTTCTCTTGTAGCGATATAGTCTCTTGTGACAATATATTTTGTAACAGTCCTTGTCGTTATGATTGGTCATTATATTAGATGTCTGAATTGCATTTGTAACCTACCAGTTCAAATTCTTCGGCGATAATCATAGAGAAGGTTACCATCTTTTGCTTCTCATAAGACTTAAGAAAGTCACATATAACTAATTTTTTAAGCCCTTAATGTTTACTATGATAGGGTTCAGTTGGATAATAACTAATCCTAATTTCAATTCAGTTTTAAGTAGGAATGAAAAGAATCTGTATAAATGTTTTAGCAGATATTTTGTTTATGCTTAGTTTAATTTGTAGGTACCAGTATTGGAATGAACAAAACTAATTGTTTATCACTGGGATCAATCAAATAAACATTTTCTTGGATTTCATGAGAATGGAATGATAATTAACAATCACAGTTCACATAAAATTTTATAGTTAAAAGCCTATTGTATTACCATGTGTTTGATTGGTGCTTTAAATCAAACCAAATTGTTGATCTCAGTGATTTATTTTTTTACTAATATTCTGTGTTTCTCTGAACACAAACGTCCGAATACCTGATACTTATTTAAGTTTCTATGTGGCAAGATACACTGTACACTTCGAAAAGCAGTTGAAGTTAAGACATGTAAGTATTTTAAAAAACTACAGGGGACTTGGAATATTCACAAATTTTTATGATTCATAGAATTAGAAAACATTTACGTTTTATAGTCTAGTTGCACATTCTCTTCGAAGTTCATGGGCCAAACAATTAATATCATACTATTTTATAGCGTTAATTTACAAATAAAAAAATCTATTAAAATAAAATGAAGGATATCTGGAAGGGTGTAAAAAGAAGGAGAAACGGTCGAGGGAAGGTGACTGATATAATTTTCTCGCTAATAAACTATGATTTTCTCTAGCGTCTAACTATCGACTGATTTCGTCAAATAGGTGGGCGTTAATGATTGAGTACACGAAAAGATCCTAAATCAGTATATTTTGTAGTAGGCCAAAATGCAAATATTTAATTACTAGTGATGCTATTCAATGGAAAACTTACAAATGTTCACATGTTAGGCTACAGGTTACAAGTCCTATCTTCTGTGATAGGGACGTGGAGATGCACTTATCAGCAGTTCTATAATAGGACGAAATATTTATCCATTGCTGTTAGGTTTCTAACAATAGTCTAGCTAAGATTATTTCATGATTTAAACTGTGGAGAATTTAATATTTTTTACAAGCCTCGATATACTGGTACAAAAATGAGCTAATAATGAACGGAAAATAAGTATACACGTTTTCCGTGAATTAATATGAATCAGTCAATGTTCGCTTGCCAAATGGATCCCAGAGTAAGTCCATAAATATAATAATGAAGTGGTAATTCCAAAATATAGAATGTAGTCAAAGATAATGAGGTATAATTGACTCAGATGGAGTAGAGAACCACAGTCTTTAAATGTACGTGATAGGTTTATTGAAAACCCTTTTAATGTAGCAGTAACCTGGCAGAGAACAATATGTAGTGTATATGTAGCACGTGTATTTAATGAACGATTATCAGTGTGAACTGGAAATAATGTACAAGATTCAGACCATTTTAATCAAAAGTTTATAGTCAATGATTACACAAATTAAATGAAAGCCGGAAAATATAAATAATAATAAAGACATTATTCTCAAGTTACGTCTAAATTAACCATCTCCACAATATCTCCACCAGCTGGAACTTGAAAATTATATCATTTTGAACCATTATTTTATTCAATACACAATCAACTTAGTCTTATTACTTTACTCATTATGGTAAAAATGATATTTTTTTCTATTCAAAAATATTTTCAGTCCCTTCAGAAAGTCTTTCAGTTTTGTCAGAATTCCCTTACAGACAGGACATTTTTACGACAAATTCTTATGCGGATTTACATAAAACACTTGAAGACAAAAACACTTCTACCAGTGGCATTACATCTGATGACTTGATAGATAGTGGATTGCAGGATGAAAATTCACTCGATTCAAATATGTTTGAAACAGTCAGTGTTAAAACTGTACAAAAATGTCATATGAGTAAAAGTTTGAGTGAAGTTCAAATGAGTCGACCTATGGATGATACCAATCGATCATTATCTCAAAACTTTGCGAAGAATATAGAAAAGCAGTTCAATGTAAGCGAATGAAATGAAATAATGCTTCTTTGTGATTTATAGATTCTCCGAGTATATTTATCTTATAACAGTATATAGATTTTCAAATTTTATTGGCACCCGATTATCGAATAGCTTATATCAAATTAATCTTTTTCAACATTGTTCAAATTACTAACAATTAAAATTGTGAATTGAAAAGGAACAAAACGGTCGTTGTATCCATTCATAATCTTATAAACATACATTGTGTTTCATCATGGTTCGAAATGATCAAACGTTCATCTTTTATTTAACATATAACAATCACGAATAACAAGTTTTAATTTAATATAAGACATTTTTGAACTGTAAAGGCATTTTTTAATCGTGAGTTAATATTGACCGAACAAAAATTAAAACTGAGAGGTACTGAGGAATTGTTATATCTTCGTTTAGAACTTCTTAATATTGTCCCTTTTATGAACTTTTCCTAGGATCAAAACGTAGACCGCCAGACTTCCCAGTAGGTTTGTTACCTTTAAACAACAGAGTTGATATATAAAAGTTCCTATTTTTCACATTATTCACGAAATCGCTCGAGCACATCTATACCTGTTTTACGAATAACATGGGTTAACTTTACTAGTTACTTTGGTACAGCACATTATCCTTAAACATCAAGTGCTTACATTTGTTCCACTTTAACATTTTTTCATTTTAGCTTAAAAGTATTATGAAAAATGTGTCTTCATAAAGAAAAATTTTAAGATGTCAATTCCTTTTTCTAACTTATAGAATATGATTAAAGAAATTGAGCTTCAACTTAGTGCATCTATCCATAAAGAATATGATTCATTGATTCGATTTCTACAATATCCAATGAATTTCATTGAATTACAAGAAATATCAACATTAGTCAGAAGTGATAATTTCTCATACAATGCATTTATAGCCTCGTATGTTAACATTTTATTTGAATACAATGATTATTAACTTCATGTATAAATTAATATTGTTTTCATAATTGAAAGCATGATTCAATTGAAGCTAGACCACCATGAAAAACCTGGAAACACTGGACGGCCAACTCGTCCTATTATGGGACTTCTCAACAGTGCGCATCCATGATCCCGCACTCGCGAGATTCAAACCCAGGACCTACCAGTCTCGAGCCAGAGCAACCATTCACCAATTGTCTTCAATGAGTTCCTATCTCACGACAGACGTGGTTTGAACTCCACTGGTCACTGCTGAGGAGTCCCATAATAGGACGAAACGGCCGTCCAATGCTTTCAGGTTTTCCATGGTGGTCTAGCTTCAATTGACTCACGCTTTCAACTATAAAAAATACTAAATCTCCACAAAACCCCTTCTGATAGTTAATATTGTTTTTTTGTCATTTTGAAGGGATATTTTAGAATTTAGAGCACTTCTATACCTTTCAAGGTATTCAATTGTAGATAAGTGTTACATTTTATTTATACCGAAGAGAAAGAAATTATTCCAGTATTTGTAAAGATTTCTACCAGAGTAGATGTGCAATCAACCGAAGAGATTCAATGAATTCTGGATTCTACTCTTTATAAATCTTCACAAAATAACTGGCTTGTGACAAATACTTTACCTCTTCATTAGAAAAAACTACACTTTGCAATATACAACGAAAACATTTGGAAATTCAACTGAAATTTAGTATTAGAACGCGTTTTATGGAGATTTAGTATTTTCATAGTTGAAAGCGTAAGTCAATTGAAGCTAGACCACCATGGAAAACCTGGAAGCACTGGTCACTGCTTTTTACTAGAACTCCAGGAAATATCTCTTGAAGCCAGTCACTAATGAGTATATGATTATAATCAAAAAGGGTTTTGTGGAGATTTCAGTATTTTCATACTGCTCTGGCTCGAGACTGGTAGGTCCTGGGTTCGAATCTCGTGAGTGCGGGATCGTGGATGCGCATTGCTGAGGAGTCTCATCATAGGACGAGTTGGCCGTCCAGTGGTTCCAGGTTTTTCATGGTGGTCTAGCTTCAATTGACTCACGCTTTCAACTATGAAATTTCGTAATTGCGAATCACATAATTTATGTTTAGGTGGCTGTATAAAAAATTTATGATCAGTAGATACCTTTCGTTCTGAATCAAAATGGGCTCAATAACTATTGGAAGACTGTTTCTTAGTTATGTAATCACAGAAAATGTTTTCAATCATTTACTGTGTGATACATATGATATTTTTCAGCACTTCATACTCCATCAAATTCTAATCTCATCTCCTCTTACATCATTTATTCTCTATACTGTATTCATTTTCTGCTTTTTACGATGCTCAAGTCACACGATTTTTTTCATAATTCAGCCTAGTATTGTTAAGTGACCTAGTGAATTAGGACCGCGTTTCTAAGGTCTTTTTAGTTAGATGAATTGTTGTGATTTGTTCAACAGCTCCTCAGCTCTCACTAGTTTTCAGTGACTCTCCAGATGATGTTAGTTCATTACGAAGACTAAATTGAAGTTCAAAACATCTTCACAAATTCCCCCATCCTTGATAAGTAATAATCGCCGATTAAACGAGTGACAAACTGAAAGTTGAATTTTTCGACATTTTAGTATGAGATAAGGTTTCATCTCTCGAGTACAGATATTATCAGTGGTAATGTGTAGTTGTCATACTTTATCTCAAAGCAGCTGATGTTCGAAATGTGAATCATGATGCACCAAATCATTGATCTAAAAGCCAGACATGTATGTGCTGAGGTTGTAGTTCTATGAGGTTTTAATTGTGAACTGTGAGGCGTTTAAGACTAGGACAAAACAACCTTTATGGTATTCTCTATCTGAATTCCTTTTTCTTTACTCTTTCAGATTGGTTCAACATGCATATGATTTGATTGAACTAGGTTTCGAAAGTCAATTTGTCAAGCTTTTACAAGTTTTCACTTCTTTATCTAAAGCGCCTATGATGGAGGTAGGTAACAAATATAAATAAATATCTTTTAATTTCTACTTTTTGAACGCTTGTTATTTGATATTTTATTTGTCTATTATGTGGAAACAACAGTGTTATCAAATGGCGAATTAAGCGGTAGTTTATTTTGCATCAGCCGAACAATTTCAACTCCTGTATTGTGAGTATATTAAACTGTTAACTGAATATTCTTTCAGTTAATCCAAATTTCATATACACCTTATTCTTGAATCTAAAAGCTCTATTAACTGCCACAGTACTTATATACGCGGATACATCCACTGCTAAGCACAGCATTCAAGATACGAAATGTCTTTGGTAGGTAATATAATCTGATTGTTGGAATGAGGTTAACGCAAAGATATTTAACTGTTTTATCCGACCATGCATCTTACAGATATCTTTTGTAACTCTTAGGGTGATTATTTTGATATAGTTCAACAGATTTTCGGCTCTGAAAATTCTTTTTAAATAGTGTCAAAAAGAGCATTGTTTTGATTGTGGAATTATGATCAAATGCTCTTGAAAACAATGCAATTGCTTACCTATAAGAAACATTCATTTTATCTTGCTCACATTCGGCTGCTATCGTTGAAGTATGGTTGTATATTGGTCATTGACTATGATCTGTTAATTAAGATTTAAAGTTACTGCGTAATGTTCAAGTGATGATATAATAATGGTTGGCAGCTTCTGATTTTCGTTTCAAAATCTCTTTCAAACTGTAATAATTTTTTTAAATCTCGTGTACCATTCAGTCTGTACCATTGGAAATGAAATGGAGTTTGGATGGATTATCGAATACTGGTCAAAATTCAATACATTATTTTCTGTGTTCAAATGGAATTTGTGATCTGATTATTCGATGCATAGAAAATCCTAATACTTCTGAAACAATTTTTGTCATGGCAAATGAGTTGGCGATTAACCTTTTAAAACACAGTAATAAATATGTACAGGTAATTAATTATTGGTTATGTGAAACTAGTTGGGGAAATTAGTGAAAATCAACTATTAAGAATGATTACGTTTCTTTTCATTTTTTTGATAACCGTTTAGCTAAAAATGCCATACTGGTTAAAATATCTGTCAGTTACATCAAGTAAGGTCATGTGACGAAAGATATTCATTGCTTCAAACAATACATTTCTCAAAATATCCATATTCTAAATAAATCAACTATTCGTATTCCAATGTTGATAGTGAATTTGTTTTACGTCACAGATTAACTGCAAGTAGATAGTCATTGGAAACAGAAGTCCACTAAACAGTTGGTCTGTTTTAGTCAAATCCTTCTTGTCAGAACTTACCGGTGACGTAGGTCAAGGTTAAACTAAAGTCACTCAGTTCTTTTGACACATCTGGATGACGCAGTCAGTACCCACTACTTCACAGTTCCAATCTCAGTTCAAGATATTAGTCGAACATGATTCCATTCCATGGTTAATAACTGTTTCACTCCTAAAATATTCTAAATTAGTCAATCACAACTTCTCTAAATGTTCAGCAGACCGCCTAATGTAATGACATTAATTTTGTTTTTTAGTAAGGGTTTGAATTTTCTTTCAGATATTGTTGGTAGGAATTATAACTGATCAATTACAAGTTTTCAGTCCATTTGATTTGTGCGTACTGGTTAAACTCAAGTTGTTTATTTCATCATTATTTTAACTCGTCAGCTGGAGGTCCCTGAAGGATAGTGCTTTCGGTTGATCTACTAATATACTATACTTGACTTTAATTTAGTTCTCAATTTCCCTTTAGCTTATTAATTAGTAAATAAGAGATTTGTTTTTGAATACACCTCGTCGCTTTCGTTATCCCGTTTTTTATATTAGCCAAGTTTTGCAATCAGGGGTGTCATTTTTATGTGAATTAAATGATACGTTTCATAAACTGAATTATGTTATTGCAACTAAGAATCTTATTTGAAAAATGAAATATTTGTGATCAATTCCAATCACTCGAAAAATCTTCTCCTTAACTTGAACTTACTTGAATCACTATTTCTATGAAATCTAAAATGGGAATCGGAACTTATATGTTCCAATGTTGATCAGCGTAGACTATTCATTTCAAGTCAGCAAATGAAATTTAACATACAGCAGAATTTCATTCCATGGGGAAATAAAACACTTTTGTTACCGAGGTGTTTAGAAATTTAACTACTATACTCATATGGCATCTTATGGCTTCTAAACGTTTTTCAACCAATGCAAAGTATCTTCACAAAGATTAAATAGTATAAACTTTGTTGTTGTGTAGCAGTGATTTAGTGAGTAATCAACTGTGTTTTGAATTGATAGATAGAATGCTTGAACCTCAACTCTGCGTACTTCATTCTGGGCAGCACTTAAATAAATCGTATAAGGTAAATCGGATTACACAAACCTGTATCCGTTTTTATCAAATTTGCTTTACATACATACGCTTAGTTCAAAACCGAATATACTAATATACACTTGAAAGAGAGTTGACTATTTTTCATCGCATATTATAGAAACTTAGTTCATTAATGACTTTTTAATGTTGATATTATTTTAACACAGGAATGTTTCTATATTATTCTGTCAAAACCTAAACAACATGAAGATTTCTTTAGTTCTATGTTTCAACGTTTCCACAATGCTTATAGTCAAATGGATAACTTAACAAAAAATAGATTCTTTTCTAAAGAAGAATTTGCAAAAACTACAAATTATTTAGGTTAGTTTATAACGTTGTTAGTTTTAGAGATTGATAGAACTTTTTTCCCTCGCATAAATCCTTTTCCCTGACTTTATTCAGATTTATTCACAACACTATTAGTTTTACTTTCAATACTAGTAACATTTTTCTGAGTATGTAATACAGTTTTATCTAGAAGCTGAAGATGAAAACAGTCTTGTTGATGCTTGTTATTACTTTTCAGTTTGGATGATTCTGAAAGCTTGAAGGTTTTCAGAGATTATTAGCATTGGTTAATCAAATCACTGAGTATTAAACTGACAACATCTGCTACCGTGTTTTTGTATAACTTGCTCCTGAATTTATGGAGTCCTAATTATTAATTAATGCTCGGACCTTAATCTTTCACATTAATGCTTATACTCTTACTGCAGGTTGTCTACTTATATTCTCATAAGTAGTATATTGTGTTGGTCAGACATAGAATGTATTTTGGCACAAGACCGATAAGGAAAGAACTGAAATGAAGCGCAATCGGTACGAAAATGCATAAACAGCAAAATTAGAAAAGATGGATTGATATTTACAGAAGGAACAGTGATGATTGAGACAAGTGGTTGTTATTTTGCAAATTAACTGTTTGCTGTATGGTTACCAAAATTTAGTGAGTTAGTGTGTAATTTGTGCTTAAATATATTCGATTGTCCCAACCAGTGTTCTGTTCACTACATTACAACTTCTACCACTCTGGGATTTGAATCGACAAGTGCATCTCTGTGCTAATGTGGTATGGCAACTGGAACTGATGTACGTACGTACGAATTTATACGTTGTGACTGACTGACTGAATTAACGCTCGGATAGTTGGAATTCAACTAGTTCCATTAAGTAAGGAGTTTAAAAAATATTTTTGCTGTCATATTTAAGATAGAATAAAATATTAATCTAGTGGAATTGATTGTTGTCAGAATGATTACATTTCATTATATAAAATGGTCATCATTACTAAATTATTTTAAGGTATTCATGAGTGAACTTTTGTTCATTTTAGATTGTCTCAATTCAATAATAACTGGCAAGAATATAACAGTACAGATAAGTTTACAATTTTTACAAACCCTATGTCATAGAAGTAATTTAAAACTTCAGGTAATTGTCATGGCTGTTTAGTTCACTATTTTATTTTTGTTTCTTTTCACTTACTATTGATATATATATATATATATATATATATATATATATATATTTAATTTTAGAAATTTTAAAAATTCACATGCTATGAATTAGAACAGCACAAATAAGCTAACAATATCTTCATCACAAGGGGACTTTGGTGGAGATTTAGTAATTTTTATAGTTAAGATCATGAGTCAATTGAAGCTAGACCACCGTGGAAAACCTGGAAGCACTGGACGGCCGTTTCGTCCTATTATGGGACTCCGTTGGATGCCAGCTGAGTGGTCTATCGGTTATGGGCTCTGGCTCGAGACTGGTAGGTCCTGGGTTCGAATCTCGCGAGAGCGGGTTCGTGGATGCGCACTGCTCAGGAGTTCCATAACAGGACGAAACGGCCGTCCAGTGCTTCCAGGTTTTCCACGGTGGTCTAGCTTCAATTGACTCATGATCTTAACTATAACAATATCTTCATTAGGCTTGAATATATAGTAATATTTATATTCATATATGTAATTATTAAGCCAATCAAGGTAGTTTATGAGCCAATGATAACAGTGGAATGGACTACATAAGTACACATAATGAGTGATAGTATGACGACAGGTGTACTATCAGAAGGGGTTTGTGCAGATTTCAGTAGTTTTATAGTTGAAATCCTGGGTCAATTGAAGCTAGACCACCATAGAAGACCTGAAAGCACTGGGTGGCCGTTTCGTCCTATTGTTGTACTCCTCAGCAGTGCGCATCCACGATCCCACACTCACGAGATTCGAACCCAGGGCCTATCAATCTCGCGCGCGAAAGCTTAGCCACTAGACCAATGAGCCTGCATCCAACGGTGTTAATGTCTAACTTCAACAAATTCACGAAGTTGAGCAACCATTCACCATTGTCATCATTGTGATAAGAATAACAAAGACTTCAATCAATGTTTCATAATAGAAAATAGGTCAGTGACTTGAAAAATATATAGTTGCTGAAATAACTTTCATGGAAAATTATAAGATTACGTAATAAGGAATGTTCAGATAATTAGAAAATGAAGAGTGTATTTAAAGAAGGAAGTGAAGAGAAATAAACAAAAACAAAGAGTGTGGAAAATGATATAAAAATAATAAAATAATTTATTAAAGCTAATTCGGCCAAGTAAAATATAGAGGTGTTGCAAATTTCTTATGAATGCAAAGACTTGGATTGTTAGCTCGAATTCCTTTAGTTTCTAGTATGTGTATAAGATAAGGTCGAACTCCACGGGGAAAACTACTCGGAATACGATAAATCGGTTTAAATGACCTATTTATGTCTATTACATTACCGCTATCGATCAAGTGTGATAGAACGGAGCTGTGTATTGTTTTGATGATACCATTCTCAGCATTTGAATATTATCTCAATCGGAAGTGAAGGTTGTTTTTTATATGATCACTTATCAAACTTAACTACCTAATTATGTATACTGAGTACTTTTATTCTATACAATATGTAAACAACAATTGTTTCTCCTATCAATTCAACTAGGAACTTTTGCGCGTTCAACCAAATAATGTGACCAATTACAATTTAATTGAAGAAATCAAATCGTTACTTATTAATTTGTGGAAAATAAATGATAGATTAATTAATGCTGTTACCACTGACAGTAACAACGACAACAGCTGTAGTAATGATAGTAATAATAATAGTGATACACTGAGCTATTCTGATGTTAATCATAAAACACTACAAAGTAAACAGCAATGTTTCACCAGTACGATAGTTGAAAATTTACCAAGATTTACTGAAAACAGTACGTTGAAAATTGTACAGAATAATATGAACATTATGGAACCAACAACGATAGGTCAGAGGAAATTTGACAAATCATCATTCCTTGAAGTGAATCACAATCAACAAAGTGTGCAAACTCAGAAAAATAGTAATAATTCAGTGCATTTTATTCAACCTGAAATTATAATACTTATTTTAACTTGTCTAATTAAATTTTGTCAAGGTCCTTGTGTAAGTAATCAAAATGATATTCTATTTGGAAGTCCGAATATTTTGGGTTTACTAGTAAACTTGGTACTGAGTACACCAAAATGGATTAGAAACCATAAAATCGAAGACATAACATGTTCACTTGCGGAAATCAGTGTAAGTTTTTCTTTTGTTAATCCTTGTTTGAAAGGTAACTTTTAAAGTATAGTTTTACCTATTAGTCATTCGTTCAGATCTTTGAATCTCAAACATTCCGAGTGCATATCACTGTTTCTCAGAGTTCGAGTATAAACATTTTACCCGTCGAACAAGTTAATAACCGTTTGAACTTGGTAGCTCAGTGGATAATACTCAAGTGTTTGAAGTGAAAAGCATGGAGTTCGGGTTTCAATGTGAACATTGATACTTATATGCAGTCAAATTCAGCTAACAAATATCGAAGAGAATGAAAAATTGACAGTTTTCATGAACTCATGATATTTTGTAAGCGAATAGCTTATTATTTCAATAGTAAAGTTAACATGAAGCTATTTGCCAGCTTCATTATATAAATGTGTTGCCAAACTATTTTTTGGCTGTGTGTAATACAAAGCAAATTAGTAATGCATTTTAGGTTAGTGACTTAGTTTGGATGTGCTAGGTAGTCAGATGTGCTCGACAAGAAAACATGGACTTTGATGTTAGTAGGTACTCATTAGCAAGTCATACCTTTAGTCAGGAGGGAACTAATATTACCTATTGGATTCAAACCTGGGCGTACTATCTAAATCATTTATGTGAGGAATACCAGAGTACCTAAGCGTATTTAGTTGGTGTGTACCTCAAAGCTCACTTGGCAGTTGAAAGATGTGATTTAACCAGGGAACCACAGTTTAAGTATATGCTAATAAATGGTTTTTTGTCAAATTTTAGTTAATTTTCTTCTAGAAAGCATTAGAAAAGAGAATTCAAACTCTAATAATCTAAGGGATATTTTCTAACATGCTATTAATTTAAATTCATTGTTAGTTTTGATTAATAAAATTTCTACACAGTGTCATTTTATTTATATAGTGTCTATCAATTAAGCTACTGTTAGCTGTGTTAGAAGGTCGCCATGAAGATAAAGTTTATCAACAACTAATAGAACTCTGTCCATTAGATAAGTTAGTAAGTTCTTTGAACTCTTAAGTTTGAGTACTGTTTTTTCAAGGAACATTGATTTTTTATATGTATACAGTTCATTTTAAAAACAGGAATATGTGGGCGAAATCTGATTTCTAGTCGAACTCTCTTCAAACTTTATTTCATTACATGAGTCAATGATTGAAGTTATGTAAATCATCAGAATACATGTGAAATAACACGTGGATAATGAAAACAGTTTGATAAATTAGGAAAATACTCCAATATAAGTTGAAACTTTTAGAAATTAACCTGATGAATTCTTAATTATTAAAGTTTATGTAATTTCAAAGATTGTAAAGAAGAGAAACAGACAGTTGGGTAACTTTTCTGGTAAGATACCTGACCTAGTTATTTTCAAAAGAGCAACAGGATTGATGAACATCCACTGAGATCATGAATCTATATAACTTGTTCTTTCTCTGTGTGGTCATTACTGATCGATTAAAGAACGTGAGACAAAAACTAACTTCAGAAAACTTATTACAGCTTTTGCTAGTTTATCTTGTAGATCGTCGTTCAGTAAATTTTAATCATAATGTGTATATGGGAATAGAGATACCTTGAGAGCTGGTAATGTCTTTGATATTTTGCTTTGTGAATGAATTTGCTTCATAGAGAAGAATTTTAAAATAATTTATTCAAATCAAAATTCTTTGTGTAAACTCCTAATCCGTTTTGTATGCAATGGTTAGAAGGAAAGTTCCTGACTTTGTTTGTATGACATTCAATAAAGTGAGTACTAAGTCTACGATGTTTTATTTGACATTGCTTAATTACTTACGCCTATTATCCTTCACGGAACAGCATAGACCAACTATCAGCTTTCTCCGTCCAACTCTGTCCTGGAAAATCTTTTCTGGTTGCTATTCATCCTTTTCATGTCTGCTTCCAACTCCAGACGCAGTGTGCTCTTTGGCTCTCCTATTTTTTGTTTCCTTTCAGGATTCCAAGTTAGCGCTTGCCTTGTGACTCAGTTTGTTAATTTCCGCAATGTATATCTTATCTACTAGCGTCTTTTGCTAATTTCCTCTTCAGCTGGAAGTTGGTTTATTCTCTCCCACAGTAGGCTGTTGCTGATGTTATCGAGTCAGAGGACATTGAGTACCTTGACATACTGGTAATTATTTTCTACTTCATGTCTAAATAAAATTCATGAGACTGGATTGAATTAATACCATCTTCAATATTGTTATGGGTGTAATAAGAGGAGATAAAAAATAGAGAGATATGAGTTTTTATCACGCCCATTTTACAGAATAACTTTATAAGAGACAAGGATATACAAAAGAATGAAGTAGATTATCTGTCAAGGTTGCCAACATGAAGAGTTTAGTATGTAGGTCATTGTATTGAAGATTTACAATAAACAGTACTACAAAAAATGAATGTTTCCAAGATATTGACGTATAATTGAAAAACTGTGATCTATGTTGTTGTTATAATTTCTTTATCTTGTATTTCTTTGTAGGATTAGCTTCACTACTGTCAGTTGATTTCCTTTCAATATTCAGTTAGTCATTTAAAGCTTGTCATACACCTCTTTTAATATTTATTATAGATAAGTTCAATTCGGTATTATCATATTTTGTCAGAGGATTCGGATTTCACAGCGAACCATCCACGTGAATCATTTCATAAATGTGGACATTTGTTATTTATATTGACACAATATGTAAGTGTTTGTAATTCTGAAGTTTGTTTTTTGCAAATACTTCTCTTATTAAAAATTTTTTCTTCCACAGTATGTTAAACGTAATGAAGTGAATAGCTGAATGAATATGAACTGGTTATCAAGAAAATGTTAAAATTACATTATAACAGGATTGTTGCAAAACGTCAATTGAATTTCTCCTATTGTATATGAAAAGCATTACCACGAGACAATTTTCGACGTTCACGTCTTGTAGAAAGAAGTAAAGTATGAAAATTCACCATAGTCAAGCCTAGTTCCGTTTTCTGTGCAGGTGTTTTAAAAATCATTAACAATGTCAACATAGTTCTCATTGAAAACTAGTCTTACTTAGAAAGCAACTCAAAACGTCCAGTATAGGAAACAGATGTTTTTTTACTAGCTTTGTACTTATCACCTATACATAACCATGATCGTACACGGTATCAAACCCATAGGAAGTATGGTACTTTAGATCCCTTAAATCGGGATCCACTGGATCGTTCTCAAGACGTAGTACAAACAGGTAATAAGAACAAAAAAAGAACTGTGAAGGTTACTTAAACTTCTAAAGAAAAGTATGATGAAAAAAGTCCATCAACAGTTCAGATAACGGTTGGATTTCATTTTGAAGATCAATGGGTTTCAGCTTTAATACGCTGAAAAACGGAATGTAGACTATATAGTCTAACACTAGAAGCCATTAACCATAGTTTAGTTTTACATTGAATTACATCCCATCATTAAAAGCATTTGACTAGCATTAAACTTTAAAGAATTACTGTGATTTTCTGTTAATGGCACTTGTTTAATTAATGTACACATCTTAATCTTTATACTTCATTGTTATTTATTCCTATTCTTCATACTAGCTGTATAAATGTTTCCCAGCAATTTTTAAACATATGAAGATATCTGAGGATCATAATAATAATAATAATCAATTGCTAAGGGTAAAATGGTCTGAGCCAAATTCTTACAATACTACAGAAGGGCGAAATTGTTTTTATGAAATGAAGTGTACAGATCATAATAGTATTCCGTTTATTGGTACGGGAAAGTTGGATTTGAATAGCACTATTATAAAACGTTTAATTAAGAGTAAAAGTGATAACATTTTAAGCCTTCAGCATTATACAATGAATACAGCACAGATAGAGGTATGTGACAAAGACTGAATTCTTTTATTTGTTTTTATTGACCAGCTGTTCTTTTTGTTTACTGGTTCTTGTTAATTTGAACTGTTAACATTTACGCAACCATGCATGACACACAATAGTTGGCACTTGCAAAAATGTAACAACTATAAAATTTTAACAGTTGAATTCATAAGTCAATCTTAACTAGATCACTCTGGAAATCCTGGAAGCATTGGACAGCCATTTCGTCCCAGTATGGAACTTTTCAGAACCACGCATTTATGATCCTGAACGTGGGACCCGAACCCAGGTTTAGCTTAGATTGACTAATGGATTCAACTGTTAAAATTACTACATTCTCCACAAACCCCCATCCTGATAATTATAGAATTGAAGAATCTTCCGATTTATTGTTCTAGTGTGCACTTGAAAGAAGTTAGAAATCAAAAGAACTCGTTCTTTATTTACCATTGTTCTCAAACCACTGTTAATGAGGGTTATAAAAGTTAAGTTGTGTACTATGAGTGGCTAGTCGACGGTGTAAAATATTAAATAAGACTCAGAAGGTTGAAAGTGGCGAAACCATTAAAACACATAATAATTTATAGTTTCTGACTTCTGGTTTGAATTATGTAAAATAACTAACATTCCTTTAACTGAGGTGGTAGGAAACCCAAATTGGAGATTGATTATTATACTGCAACATGAATTAAAGTCCATCTAGCACATGCACTTATCTAATTAAAAAAATCTCTGAATGTAACAATGTTTTAGACAAATTTCCTCACTCATCATTGATTATTTGAGAAAATAATTAAACTATTATGGATTGGTATTGTTTACTTGAATCTTCCCATTGATGTTTAGGTCTGCAGTTGATCAGTCCCTTATTGTCACATGTGCATACTGTGCGTAGTGCCTTTGGACTTTCGAATTTTTGACTTCTTGCTACTAGTTCTCAAATTTGAAAAATTCATCTCTCCATTGTGTAACCCTCACATATAAAATGTAACTGAAAGAAAATTCCATAAATCTGTACTTTGCAACTGAGTTACGTCGTCATCAGAATTTGATACAATCGAGTAAAGTCATCACTAAACATAACAACTGTCAACTAACTTTAAAGTGAGAATTTTTAATACGAACGTCAAAACAATCCCACTGTACGGAGCTGAAACGTGGTAACCACTACAACCATCTTCAAGAAAGTACAAGTATTTATAAACAGTTTTCTATGAAAAATACTCAACATTCACTGGCTGGATATCATCAGCAACAGCTTTTTATGGGAGAGGATAAGTCAGCTTCCAGCTGAAGAAGAAATTAGGAAAAGACGTTGGAAGTGGATCGGACATACATTAAGGAAATCACCAATGTGCATTACAAGGCAAGCCCTAACTTGGAATCTGGAAGGGAAGCGGAAAAGAGGAGGCTAAAGAACACATTACGCTGGGAGATTGAAGCAGATATGAAAAGGATGAATGTTAACTAGAAAGAACTTGAAAGGGTTGCCTAGGACAGAGTTGGATGAAGAATGCTGGTGAGTGGCTTATGCCCCTCGACGAGGGGTAACAGGCGTAAGTAAGTAAGATTAAAGTTATCAACTCGATTTTCCGAACTTCTGAAACCCTTTATTAAACATTATTTACATGTTTCATAATATCCATATAGTAATCTTATTTTATTTGAACTATCATTTTGTTTTGTTTTCCCTGATATTTTCATATATATATAGATCGTGCGTGCAGACAATAAAATTGAACGAATAGTTTATCCAATTCCTAAAATATGTCATTATTTAACTGATTCTAAAAAGTATCAATTATTAGCAATAAACAATATGGATAATGATTATTCAAAAATTCCTTCATTATTTAAAATAATTGAAGAGATTTATGCTGAAATGTTATGTGCTGAACATATGCATAGTAGGTTTTTCATTTAAATTTATATGTTTAAATTAATAAAAAATTTATGATAAAAGAAATTTAGGGTACTGAACAATTTTTGTTTCATAGTTGAAATCAGGAGTCAATGGAAGCTAGACCACCATGAAAAACGTGGAATCACTAGACGGTCAACTCGTCCTATTATGGGACTCCTTAGTGACA
Organism: Schistosoma rodhaini; assembly: GCA_944470415.2. NCBI lineage: Eukaryota > Metazoa > Platyhelminthes > Trematoda > Strigeidida > Schistosomatidae > Schistosoma > Schistosoma rodhaini. The sequence goes on from OX104039.1 coordinate 4,959,466, forward strand.
GTGAGCATCCACGATCCCGCACTCGCGAGATTCGAACCCGGGACCTAACAGTCCAGTGCTTCCAGGTTTTCCGTGGTGGTTTAGCTTCAATTGACTCCTGATTTCAACTATGAAAATACTTAAATATCCACAAAACCCCTCCTGAATTTTTGTTTGGTTAAATGGATTCTCTAATTTGATGTTAAATAGAAAAAAAAACGTAATTTATACTGTTATGTTAACTACTTCTATGAATCCAGTGTTCATCTTGTTGTGCTAACTAGGTATGGCAACTTGGATCGATGCATAAATGTGTCTGGTCCTACTTTGTAGCTGACTGACTGATTTGTTAGCTAAGAACTTTTCAAGGTCAAAGTAGTAATCAAACATTTTCTCATAGAGTCCGTTACGTAACATTTTATTTGATTTGACTTACATACGCCTGTTGCCCCTCGTGGAGGAGCATAAGCTGCTCACCAGCATTTTCCTAATTTCCTCTTCATATGGAAGCTGGTTTGTCCTCTCCCATAAAACGCTGTTGCTGATATTATCCGGTCAGCGTAAACAACTGTTTATAAATAACTGTACTTTCTTGAAGATGGATGTAGTAGTTCTCTATGTTTCAGCTCCGTACAGTAGGGTTGTCTTGATTTTCTAGTTGAAGATTGAGTTATTTGTTTCGACAATGTTCCATATATGCATTAGTGTATTCATTGTGAACCATTATTATTAAAATGGTCATCTGAATGATAAAAGTTAAAAGGTATTCCTAATGACAATTGTGCCAAATCATAATAAAACCATTCCATCTTTCCGTACTGTGCTAAAGTGACCACTCACGAAGCAATCGTGTGAGACCAGTCTCAAGCAGTGGTGCCTTCTTTTCGCATATCAGTGAAACTTAAAAAGTGCATATCCTCTCAACGTGTGAGAGTTTGGGATCCATCAGTCGCTTGTATATGTCACCACTCTTGTTAATTTTCTATTACACTATACTAGTGTGATTAATAGAAACTTTAACTAATACTCTGAAGGACTAATTTTTTAAATCTATTTTATCATATTATAAAGTGTGTACTTGAATAAAAATCTTAATTTTTGCAGTTCATCCATGGATTCACTGGTTTTCACTGCGATCCCATTGGATATCGGATGCAAGTTTTTATCGAACATTATGTTTGAACTGTTTATTAATTGGTTTCTATCCATTTCGAGGAGAAATTTTATGTAAGTTACGTATATATGCTAGCAGTTTACCAGCTTATGGGCTCAACTAATAATCCTTTCACTATTAGTTTGGATCATTTGGTTGACTCCATTAAAATAAAGTCCCCAAATTTAATTTCGTATCTGATGCTGCGGCTATCTCCATTTTAACAACAGTAATGTTAAAAAGTTAACTACGAAATCCAATTAAAAGATGATATTTTAGTCATTCAAATATGAACAAGCGGTCATTCAAGAAAGTGGTAATGGTTGGAGCCAGACCGTTTATTCTAAGAGTAACTTAGTACATCTATGAAAAACAGATAGTAGACAAAATATACAGACACGATCAGTCAAATACTGAAAAACGAAAAATGTGTTGGACAATATATCCAGATAAGTGCTAATAATTAACTATATGAGAATGAATACAATGAGGTTAAACGAATTACCAAGACTAAATATATGTTATGCGAAATAACCATTAGGATAAGAATAACCCGTCTGTCATATAGTTTGTCTGGTTTTTCACCATTCATGTAGATAGGCGAATAACCTGAGTCAACATAGGTCATTTTTGTTTGGATGGATTAATTCGTGCGCGGTAGAAGCTCTTTGAGATACCATTGAGCATAAGACAATTTCTTCGTTCTATTATAGGACTTATCAGCAATGTGTACCGATTACACCGCTTGTTTTTACGTTGAGTGATAACAATGACTGGCTACTATATACTAACTAGTCTACTGAGTTTTTACATACTACATAATGGGTTTCTTAATTTTACGCGAATCGATATTCGTTTCACGAAAGAAGGATCTATGGGGACTTCTTTCTCTGTGAGCTGGACCTAATTGGGAAGTAGGTTTGTTAGTGGCTGGCATCACTCTCCAGGCACTGCCTACCTCAAAAACCGATGTTATTCGATGTAAGAATAAGTTAGATGAGAGTTATAAGCAACCAGCTAAGATGTGACGTCAGTCCATGAAGTGAATATCTGCTGGGCCGTTCCGTGTTAGAAAACGTAAACTAGGTGATTTAGGACTTACAGGTTATCGTAATAATTAGTTGAGAACCTTGAACAGTCAAAATAAGTTAGCTGGATTCAAAATTTGTTTTAAACTAAATTTTGAGATTGAAAATTATCTTACCCTATAACAATATGAATTGATTTTGTAGGTATCATTACCAAGACTTGATTTGATAATTTTTTTTGGATAAATTGAGCATTGGGTAGATTGTTATAAATAAATTATATATTTGTAATATCCCAATGAGTAGAAAATCTAATTTTTCTACTCATTGGGATATTACAAATATATAATTTATTTATAATATGAATTGATGCACATATGTGTTAGTTTTCATTTTGACTGACTGACTAAATTCGTAACCATGACATGATGGTTCCGATATGGATCCAGTGAAGTATTATTATTTGTTATTATTTATTTAAACACATAAATTTTGGTACAAAGGGGTACCAGATATATATGAGCCACACAAATCTCCTTTGATATGTGTCAGGGCTGTGATACTGCCTGAACGCCCAAACCGAAACAGATGGTTTTCTTAGGGGGTCACACATAAAGATCTGATCCACAAGGCAGTGGAGCATAGTAAGGATATGCGGTCCCATGGTAGCCGGTGACCAACAATTAGTTCATATGCCATTTGTTCCCTCAAGATCCTGGAGTCCAAATGCATTATTGGTTTGGAATCAGGGTTTTCCAACTCCCCTAGGTGGATTCGCCATGTCCACCAACTCGATTAAAGCGTCGGGTATTCGCTTTTTGTCTTTTCAATTTCGCAAACACCCATGTCAGAAGAAGGCAGTGAGTGTGACTCCCCTGTCAGAGGCTATATGCGCTTGGCCATGTGACAGCATTTCGCGAATGAGAGCGAACTCTCCCCCACTCTCGGCCGTACCAGAGCATTTGGGAGCAAAGCAATAATAATTGTTCAATTGTTTTGGAATTTGAAATTAGGAAAACATATATCTGTTTTGTACTTTATTAGTTTTTGTGGCTTTTCAGATGACACAGTTTACCATCATAATATAAAAATCTCTGTTTGTAAAACCTGTATAATCCCCCCCATTAATTCATTTTTTATTTATCAGTTATAATTTATTTACATTTTCTTCATGGAAAAAAAACTTATCACATTATCCTTTTTAATCTACATAGATACATAAAACTTGAAATTTATTTCAACACATGATCTTATGTTGTTGAATTAAGTTAATGGCTTTAATTCTGTTGTTATGTGAATGAATAAAGTTTTTTTTCCTAAATAACACGTGTATCAGGAGAGGAATAATAATAATCATTCTTGGAAATGTTTCATAAAAAGAGATTAGGGAAATAAAAGAGGAAAAATAAACAATATTGTCAAAACCGGAAGTAATATACAAGTTGAAATTGATGGGTATATATATATATATATTCAAATAAACTAGTTTTATCAAAGGTTTTGTAATTTAAACAAAGCCAGAACAAATATTGATGCAGAATATTATGAAATCATTATATTTCATGGTTTCTCATCAACTGCTTACAACCAAATATGTATTAAAGTTTTAGCATTTGGGGTAATAAATAGAATGAAACAATTGACATAAGTGAATGTAAAAGATTGAAATGGCAAAAGGTCATCAATGATAGCTATATATATATATATATATACATATATATATATATATATGGGCAAGGAAAGGTCAGAGGTTATTAGGTATTTGAATGAAGGAAGCATAAAGGGTGGGTGGCGTAATAGTTGAGTGGAGTTCAAAGACAGATAAGATCAAATGTGTGATAATTTTAGAGGTGATAAAGGAATTATGGAATTAAAAGGAAATAGGATGAGTTACGTAATAATTGAATGCAATTTGGAGAGTTCATATAATTTAAGAGAGACAAGTGAGCAGAAATGTGTGAGAGAAAGGGTGGTTTAAGAATTGGGTAAGGAAAGAGGAATATAATAAAAACTAAATATTAACAAAAATAAAACTAATATCCAAAAAAAGATTATTAAAAAAAAGGATTACCAGGTTGGTAATAGGTTTATCACTGTCTCTTTTTGAATACATAGATCCGGTTTGAGTTTTTTTTATCGCGATCGCTTCAGCAAACCGGAAGGCAGTTGTACTTCTTTGCTTGCTAATGATTTTGAAAGCATGAGAAATGTCAATGGTGTGCCCGGTGAATACCGAGCTATTGCACTGTTGAGAGTCCTGGTCCCTCGCAGCTTCATTTTCTTAGGAACATGCTCAGAAATGCGAATATGTACTCTTCTATCTGTTCTTACAATGTATGTGCTTTGGCAAGTAAATGTAAATGGGTAAATGCAGTTGGAGCTACGACACCGGACTGCAATCGATCAGTGTTTTATTGGCATATGTGTATTCTGTGTGGATTGCCTCGATATTGCCTCAGGTTACAAGAAATATAAGCAAAGACGGATAGCAGTGAAATCCAGGATATACGTTCCGTCCTATGTGGGACTTGTCAGCTGGATGTACCTGTATCTCAGAGTTGATGTTCACTCTGGGATGCGAACCCAGTACTATTCGTTTGAAACACTATCGTGTTATCCACTTAACTACTAAGTCTTGATAGCCACTTGTTTGTGGAATGGGGTGAAGTTTAAATTCACTTGGTATTGTTTGTTTGAATCTTCCGAATAATATTTAAGACTGCGATTGATCTGTCTCTGAAGATCCTTTTTTTAGACGTTCAGAGATAGATTATTACAATCCATGAAGTTATCGATTGTTGATCATTCTCATACTACAAAGAGTTGAGTTCGAATGTTGAATAATTTCTTACAATAGTGTCGTTTATGGTTATAGTTTTTTAAACGTAGTACCTTGATGTGTAAGGGGGCTGAATTCCATATTCTATAAATTTATCGAAACTTCAATATCAATAGTGAGCAAATGACCATTTCATATTTGAAAAAAAATCTCACTAGTCAATACAAAGTATAGTGGCTTAGTGGTTAAATCGCTTAAACACTTTGAGACCCTATCCATGTTTTCGGTTTTGGAAAGGTGTTTTTTTTTAATCACCAGTCATTACATTGAATTTTCTTCTTATGACCAAATACATAAACATGTATTTCGTCAAAAAAGTTACCTTAACACAAGGGTAAGTTATCACTTCACCTCTGGTACGAGTCCTGTTAAATTTGTGAATAACACTGAATAACAATTTTTCATAGCTTTTATATGACATTTTTATTCACTTTTTCTTTTCTACATGAAACGCATAATGATCCATTGATATAGAGGCAATGTTTACTCCAAAGTATATTTGTCCGTTATTTTACATTTTTTAGCTTATAATTTCTATAATTTGGAAACTCAAATTACTATAATACCAATTGCCATATTCGCTGTTGTATTATGCCTTGTTTCTTCAAATCAATTGTTAGTTCAAATATACATTGGATTAGAAACTTTATATTTGTTATTTACCTGTGGTAATGAACATGTAATTCTTGTATTAGGACTAACTAATGTAAGTGTTTTTTTTTAAAATTAAAATTTTAGGTAATCTGTCGTATCAACAAGGGAAATTTCTCACTAACAAATAAAATCATCAAAATTTTCTATTTTCTTTTTATGGTAATTTATTGTTCCCAGGTTTAGTTATTTACATAACAGATTTAAGGTTAAAGTGAGATGAAAATTGAATAGATCATGGTGTATTTATAAACTAGTGTTATTAACCCGTAATATAAATAGATTGTTTTAAATTACTTTTTTTTCGGATAACAATTCGAGAGCTTGATTCTATTCAATACTATTCAGTTAGGTGTGCCTGAATGAAGGCGTTGAAGTTCACGCTCTGACTTCAATCCAGTACTTATTGATTCAAATGTTTAGTTTCTGTCTTTTCGCTGTTAGTGTCATACAGCCACACATTTATCCAGCAAATATAATATGGTTACCGAAGGGATTGGGTTTCCCAGTTGCTGACATTCAAGACTTTTTGATCAGCTTAATGAGTAGATATCTTCATATAACTTGTTAATATAAACTTTCATTATATTTTTAAACTATGGCTAGCGATTGTGAAACAGCTACTCCGTGTATATTTATGGGGAATGTCACACTAACCTTGTAATTTTGGGAATGAAAGAGTTAATTATCCATCATATTTATGCAAAAGTAATTATTTCATTAGTATACTGATATTGTAAACCTAATTGTTGAATTGTACTCGCCTCAATATTTAGATAATTATATTGTATTCCTAGAGAGATAGACATCAGTGAAACTGTAATTTAAGATGTGAGTACATAATCGGTTGTCGTCTGGATACCGATTAATAAAAAGAATTGTTTTTTCTAAAAAAAATTCACTCGTTGCCTGAATAATAGCTTAACATTGACTATGAATTGCCATAAGTCTGCAGATATATCCTATTGTGATAAGTTCAAATAGTTACAATAAATTCTATTGATCTAATCAGTATATATTTAATATCAAAAGTACCCCGTTCTTGCAAGTTCAATCATGGTAAGTGAATATACAGTTTAATAACAGTCGGATGTATTTTTTCATAGTTGAAAGCATGAGTCAGTTGAAGCTAGACCATCAGGAAAAACCTGGAAGCACTGAACAGCCGTTTCGTTCTATTGTGGGACTCTTCAGTACTGCGCATCCATGACCTCGCCTCGCTAGATTCGAACCCAGGACCTACCGGTCTCGCACCAAAGAACTTAACCGATAGACCATAGGTGTTTATTTCTAACTTCAACCAATCCACGAAGTTGGGCAACCGTTCACCAATAGTCTTGAGTGAGTTCCTATCTCACAACAGATGTGGTTTAAACTCAACTGGTTACTGTTTCTCACTAGAACACCAGTTGCTTCCAGGTTTTCCTGGATGGTCTACCTTCAACTGACTCATGCTTTCAACTATGACAATACTAAATCTCCTCAAAACCCTTTCTGAATATATTTTTATTTATCAATCCCATTTTGAATAATTCTATACCGATTTATATAAAAATTTTAGTTCATTTTCAGATTTGCAAATCTACTCATCATTTACAAACAATATCTTCTTATAAAAAATTATAAAAATTGTTTATTCTCTAATGAAATTAATATAAATGAAACAAATTGGAAATATTTAGAAGTTATAAATAATAAAGAAAAAAGAAAATTGGTCAATGTCAAAAACAAAATTTCATGTCTACATTCATCATCATCATCATCATCATCATCATCATCATCATCATCATCATCATCATCATCATCATGGTGGAATAATATTTTCTTTACTGTACATGAACTGATGAGATATATTCAAGGATCTTTATTTAATTTAAAAATTCCAAATATAAATCAACTACATTATAAATTAATACATAATTTCATATTGATCATATTTACTGGTTTTGGAATTTTTATACATCCTTTCTTTTATAGTCTTGTAGTAAGTAATCATATACACATATATTTTAATTTGTCTTATGTATGAACTTATATAGATAATATAAAGTTAAATTAAACGATTACATTGAGCATGATAGATACTGAACTGTATAAACTGTGGTGTTATTTTGTTGTTGTAAAAGATTGTGTTTCCCTGGGCTTAATATATATCTGTGGAGTTCAACTGTGTCGGGTGTAAGGCATTTACCTACCGGAGACAATGGAAAATGATTGCGCAATATCTGGATTAGTCGAAGTTGAGCAATAACACTGTTGGATACCGGCTCAGTGGTCTAGAGGTTGAGTTCGCACAGGACCAAAAGTTTTGATTTCAAGTCCAGTTATTTATTTATTTAGTTATTTGAATACATAAATATTGGTACGAGGAAGCATCAGATACATATGCGCCATACAAATCTCTTTTGATTTGTGTGAGGGCTGTGATACTGCCCAGGTGCCCAGACTGAAGCATGTGGTTTTCTTAGGGGGCCACACCCGGAGACTTTGACTTAAAGGTCTGATCCACATGGCAGTGGAGCATCGTGAGGAGATGCAGTCCCATGGTAACCGGTGACCAATGATTGATTCATACACCATTTGTTCCCTCGGGATACTGAAGCTCATGTGCACCATTGGTTTGGAATCAGGGTTTTCCAACTCCCCTAAATGAATTCTCCGTGTCCAACAATCCGGTTAAAGTGCCGGAAATTCGATTTTCGTCCTCTCACTGTTGTGAACAACACCCGTGGCACGAGAAGGCAGTGAGTAAGACTTCCCTGTCAGATGCTATATACGCGTGGCCATGTGAGCGCATTTTGAGAGGGAGAGAAGTTTCATATTAGGACAAAACGGCCGTCCGGTGCTTCCAGTTTTTCAATGGTGATTTAACATTGATCGCTTCATGAACTCAATTAGTAATCAAGAATCTCTACAACCCTAGGCTGATAAACATAGATTGACGGCCGCTTGTATTTTATTACTACGGAAATTTAATAAATATATCATCAAGATGTGATTAAATATATTTAAATATGATGATATTTACATCTAGCTTGATAGTTCATTGTGAAAGTCTGGAATGTATTTTCTGGTTTACAGTAGACAGAGATCTGTGACTTACCTTTCAATACGTTTTTTTTCCAACGAAGTAACCTGGTGGTCTGATGAAAAGAATAACAATAATTGTGAAATATTTACATATTTTGGTAATCTATAAAGAAATACACATATATGTTTTAAAATATAACAGTCTAGTGATTGTACCGTAGTTTATTTATACTTTTAGTATAAACAAAAAGACATTCTACTAATAAGCTAAGAATTTCTCTTTGAATGTATATATCAATGTGAACATTTTATCATTTTAAAATAGTAGGTATGTTTTATAGTTTCTCATTATCTACAAAACATTTCACTCTCTTCATTCTTCATTTCACATCATTTGACTACCGAAATGTAGTAAATCGTTGTTTGTAATTTTCATAGTTGAAATCATGAGTTAATTGAAACTAGACCACCATGGAAAACCTGGGAACACTGGACGGCCATTTCGTCCTATTATGGGACTCTTCAGAAGTGCGCACCACACACTTGCGAGATTCAAACCTTGAACCTACCAGTCTCTCGCCAGAGCACTTAAACGATAGACCACTGAGCCGGCCGGTATCCGATGGTGTCAATGTCTGTTTGTAAATTTAAAAAAAACCCAATCATCACTTCTAGTCTGTTGATTGAGGATTATCCTGTCAAATTGAATCTTATTTGAAAATTAAAAGACATGCTGTTCAGTTTGCTCTCGCATTCTGTAACCTATAGTTATATGAAATGTAAGGCTAAAGTTAGTTAATATTTGACACAAAATAATCAGTATAACGTCTATTTATACCCTATACACAAATATTCTATATTTTTTTAAATTGAATTTTAGTTACTTGATGTGATCACACGTGAAGAAACATTGTTGAATGTTGTACGATCAGTGACTAAAAATGGTCGGTCAATTTTCTTAACTGGAATTTTAGCACTAATCATTATCTACTTATATTCCATCATTGGATATGCTTATTTTCAAAATGATTTTACTATTGAAATCGATTTAACAAATGACAATGGTTTGTTTATATGTTTATTCGTAGTAATAATAATATCATGTTTAAAATATTAAGTTGCACATAAAAGTTAATAAATGTTTTTATTCGTAAAGTTTACTGTTAAGTGTTTAAGGTTATGGTTTAAGATAGTTCGAAGTAATCTCTAGAGCTAGGATTAGATTCATTCGGAACTTGTCAGTAACTTATTCCTGTAATCTTGGGGCAACTGATGTTCCCTGATGGACCAAACAAACATGACATTATTCACTAATCAGTGATCAATCATTTTTAAATATCTCAATCTTACAGAAGGTCATTACTTCATCCGGATAACTCAATGGTAATTTCTCAGTCTATGAAGCTGGGATCGTCATTGCCCTCAAGATTAGAGCTACACATTTATGACAAGAAACCAATAGCATGAAACCTAGACCCATGGTTTCTATAAACTATCTACTACCACTTAAATCACAAGAAAGTGCATACAAATATTGAGTCTTTTAGAATAGTGGCCATATTGCACAATGATATTAGTCTCCACCAAATGATCAGTTAATTGTATACGTTTGAATATTTCTGGTTTCTTGCTAATATTTTATATTATAATTCATCCAAAATATACTAGTATTAAGGTCTTGCAAAAATTAGCTACTCAGGTGGATATTTTTGGTTAGTGTTTTGTTATCTAACCTAAACAATTTAATTGTGAATGTTTTCATTGTGATTCACATCAAGATCAACTATTAATTTATACAGAATCGAGCACATCACTTACTATGAAATAAGCACTGATCATGTTAATCATAGTAACAACAAAATCTTCACAATCAAACTGTATCATTTAAAGAACAAATCATCAATAAATCAGACGATTATTATAAAAGTTAAATAAACTACTTACATTAGTGACTTCAATAATGAATAATCATCTGAATTTTAATGACTTTGTAGCAACAATAAAAATAATTTCTTTGTAAACATAGTTGTAATTGTAAAAGAACAACAGCAATAAATAAAGTTTTATGTCATCCATTAGTTTAGTCTAAGTTTACAATAGACTTTTCTATGCATAATGGATAATGTCTATAAAGAAAGGAAATCAATGGAATCACTTTGACACATTTATACTTTGGAATTAGTTAACTTGAAAATTGGAATTGTTGTGTTCATGCAGTTCGTTTATTTTGATCTTTGGAAATATAAGCGTATCGAACATTATTGTTGTAGATCAATTGAATTCACTTTGGAATTATGTTGGTTCTAATTATATGTTCACTACTTAATTACACCTGTTACCCTTCGTGGAGGAGCATAAGCTGCCCACCAGCATTCTCCATCCAACTATGTCCTGGGAATTATATATATATATATATATATCTATATATATATATATATATATATATATATATATAATTGAGAAATTACGTAATCAACAGTAGGAAACACATGCCGTTTTATTAATAGGGCAAATAAACTGATGAAAATAGCGAAGTTTGTCACATTATTAGCTTTTAATAATATATTGATAATAACATTATGATAAATTATTAATATCAATTTACTTAGTACTTAGTAACGCCATCGCGTTATCCACTCGACCACTGACCAGCTGAAGTCCTAAAAACATCAATGGGAAGATCCGAAAAACAATACTAAGTAAATTTCAACTTCACCCCATTACACAAGCAAGTGGCTATCAGGACTCAGTAGCTAAGTGAATAATGCGATCACGTTTGAAGCGAACGGGACTGTATTCGAGTCCCAGAGTGAACATCAACTCTGAGATGCAGGTGCATCCAGCTGACGAGTCCCAAATAGGACGAAACGCGTGTCCTGGATTCCACTGCTATCCACTATCAATCTTTGCTTATTAACATTGTAGTAACCATCAATCTGAAATAATTCATTTTACAAGTTTTATAACCTCAAAGTGTAATTATGTGACAAGTTTAATTTTTCCCTTTGACTAATTGATGGAAAATTAGTTTGAACTGATGAATTATCTGCTCAAAAATTATTTTCAGATTAATCACTTAGATTCTGTCCGATTCACTAAAACATTTCTACTTTAATATTTCTAGAAACTTACTGTTTTCTGAATGTTATAGCGTCAGCGTTTTTCTAGAGAGTTAGTTTTTTACGGGATGGGGTCGCTCACCTCATGCTCAACCCTCCTCCTTTATCCGGAGTTGCAACCGGCAGTAACTTTAGAAGAGCTACAGGCAGACTTCTGAATGTTATAAAGGAGCATGAATTGAAAACACACAAATTCAGAAGGATATTATAATTGTATGATCAGATGAACAAATCGAATATAGGTGTTGATCAAGCTAAATGCTATATTTAATTCGATGCTTCAGTAGAGCTTGTTGATGGAATAACTAATAGTCTTTGCATATTATAGTTCTACTTTATTTGTCCTCGTCTGAAATAAACTACATTGTCAGTTATTTGTTATGTAAACTAGCTGTGTACAGTGTATATTCAAGTCTAGCAGCAGGTGGAGAACATTTGTAGCTTGGGTGTGTGATTTATGTAGAGTTTTGTTCTCTGATCTGGATGGTTTGGTCATGGAGTTTTCATTGCTCATCTGAACAATTTCATCAGCACAAACTTCAGGTAGAAATGAAGGGTTTGAATTTCTCCACATATGACTGACAGCTTGTCCTGTAGACCTCAATCTTGATTGGCTATTGTTAACAATTAACTTGTCATTGTCTACTTCTGCATTTTGATTGTACATCCCTTGGATTTGATTCTTAGTTCACGATTTTTCTGAAAATCATTTCTCTCCACGACCAAACCATTCAACTCATAGAGCAAAACCACTTAAATTATAGCAGCCAACAGTGACTATTATATTGAATCTATCTAGGTTAACTCAAGATAAAACTAATGGATAATAAATAGCCTTTTTTTTTCTAGAAATAATTCTAACTTAACTTTTTCAATAATTTTCTCTTTTTTAGTACTGACGTAATGAAAGGTTTAAACAGTTAAAAAATAATGATTCACATGGTTATATTCTGTAGTGTTTATCAGTTAACTAATATTTGTATAGATACAGAAATGGTTCACTGACACATGGTTACATTTTATGCACTACGTTTTACAAGCAGTCTAATCATTGTCTAACTTTTTACTTGACTATTTGTCTAACCCTATCCAATATTTCTTAATGGTCCTGTAATTGAAATTTGTCTTTAAACTATTAGCACATAACTTGCTTCAGTGGTTCACTGTAATGCATTCGGTATTTTAAATTTAAGATAATTTACTTTTGGGCATTTTAATAATCGGTTTGTTAAAAATGTTTCGTTTAATATCCTTTCCTAACATTTGCCTATCTCTATGTTCACGTTTTTTTTAATGAACTAACACCTGGTGGATTATTATTTAGAGAGTTCAACTTCGAACCATCAGGTTGAAAGTTAAAACTTAGTTCTCCCTTTCCGGTTTCAATTACCGACTGGTGTTATAAGCCTTCATAGTCATAGTGTACCACTATTTCAGACATATCGTTCCCTTTATCAGGCTAAAGAAAAGATAAAAAAAAATTAGACAGAATAAAATGAATTTGTTGTTTTTCGTTTGGTTTACAAATATGTGATATTTAAAAATCATAATTACGAAATAAGTTTAAATTATTTACACGACATATATATTAGTTGGAGACATATCAGGGCTAGAAACAAGTGATTACGTAAAGAGTAAACGCTGATAATAAGTAAAAAATAAAATGAGCAAAACAAAATAAGATTACTAACCTTAAAAAACAGTCTAAATAAAAAGACGTAATAATGTATTTAATGGAAATAAAATTTTATGATGAAGTAATGAAATATTTGTCACTAAGGCAAGGAAAGATCAATAATCATTTCCTTTAGAACACATATATCAGGTTGTTGCATCGTGATAACAGTAACTTTAGGAAACTTCAGAAGAATGGAACTTGGCTATTTATTAATCACTTGGAAAGACTGCAAAGTATCGACCTGATTTCTTGTATCCAAGAAATATTTACTAATTATGCTGTTTATAGTAGTTCTTTCTATTGTTCTAATGCTTTTTGGAATATGTTCAAAAATATCTAAGATATGACTTTCTTTATCTTTGGCCAAAGTAGCTGCTTTGACAGATACACGTAAATTTACAAACACAGTTGGCGATAATGTGAAAGAAGTGCTTGTCAACCTTTAATTGGGTTGTTGAATATGTACCGATATTACTTGTGTATTACAGGTCATAATCTATTTTTGTGCAAAAATCATGAAAACTTGTATGATTATATGTGGTAGTGGATGTTAACTTCTTTTCAAAATCAATGACTAAGTTTGAAATCATTTGTGTGTTCAATTCGAACATATCTTAAGTAATATGAAAACATTTAAACTGGTTTTGACTTTAATTCATCTTTTATTGTTTGTTTGAATCTTTCCATTGGTGTTTAGAACTGCAATTGATCGGTCTTTTATTAGTGTATGTGTATCCTGTGTGGATTGCCTCAAGTCACAAGCATTACAAGCAAAGACGGATTGTGACTAAAAGTGGAGTACATGACGCGCGTTTCGCCTTGTTTGTGACTCGTCATATGGATGTACCTTCATCACCTAGTTGGTGCAAATTGAACTAAAACTTCACTCCATCGCACAAGCTAGTGGCTATCGGGACTCAGTAGCTAAGTAGATAACATGTTGGTGTTTGAAGCGAACGGTACTGGGTTCGAGGCTCGGAGTGAACATCAACTCTGTGATGTATGAATATCCACCTGACATGTCACAAATAATAGGTAACTCGCATCCTGGATTTCACTACTAGTCACTATTCATCTTTTCTCAGTAATGTTGATATTCGTTCACCGGCAGAGGCTTTAATATCAGGGAACAGATTAATAGGATACATTAAATTTATTAAAAACTAAAGTTTGCTGTTTTTTCATTAAAACAGTATGCACATATGTCCTACATTTGTCTGTTTATGTACGTAGTTCTAATATAATTTCTATGTGTTTATACTCAATTTTTTCTGTTTCCTTAGGAATTTTACATAAGTTATATTTTTAGGCAAAATCAAAATTTCCATTACTTAAATTTTCCTTTATTTTATCTTTTTGTGAATCGATTGGTGTTTTAATTAAGAAACTGTTGGTAGTACAGAACGTCGATGTGATTCACTACGTATGTGTATATTGACAACACTTCGAGAAGGACTACTAAATGGTGGCGGAATCGGTGATGTACTCAAACGTCCAAGTAATAAGGTTAGTAATTGAATATACATATATATTCCAACTGACAAAGCTCTATAATAAAACGATCATTTTGAATCGAGCTAAAACAAAGATTAATGCAGAATAATATGAATTCACTTTATTTCGCTAAAATCTTACTAACTGCATACAACATATGTTATGTTTTAAAATCTCCATTATCATAAAAATGGGCATACTTGTAAATAAAAAAAAGCGATTGGAAATGAATATGTATATTATATTTGTTTTATCTGAAGCGTTTTTAATTCACTAAAAGCGAACGGAACAAAGACTTGTGACTAGAGACCGATAAGCTAGCTATTCTGACGCGTCCCAGACCTAGATAACTAGAGTAAGAAGTCCAAATTGGAAGAGGAGAAAATATATTCCGTATTATCCAGAAGCACGGCAATCGTAAGGGGAAAAAAATCAAACATATATATACAGCAATAAATTGTCCTTGGGTAGCATTACAAAATGGCACACTCAAAGATACAACGGACCAATAGCGTTTGAGATATTTTACAAGTGGGAAATTCGACGCGAAGATGAATAGAGCGCTTTTGGCGCGAAAACAAAGACATTCAAATTTTCAAAATAAAATTACAAAATTAACCAAGTAAGTTCTGGGGATTTGACATCCCCAACAATATTCTAACAGAGATTCCGATAAAGTTAATAAAATTGTAAATAATTGTTTATCTAATGAAGAGTTAGAGAGGAAGTTCCAAATCATCGAAACAATGATTAGGAATCATGGAGTTAACAAACTTTAAATTTATTTTTTGTAAAAGAAACAGCGATCAATCTTTCATTACTCTGGTAGTGTTATATCAATTTTATAGTGTCATTTTTTTTGTTTCCACTCTTTCTCGAGTTTTGATTACATCAAATTCATTTCTTTTAAATTCGTAATCCTAATTCTAATTGGCTGATTTCAATTGATATTGTTCTTTACTTTATTGCGCAACTGTCTAAAGTTTATCAACTCTATGATTCCTAATCACTATTTCGATGTTTTGGAACTTAGCAGATATTAAAATAGGGTTTGGGCCAACAACTATAGATGTAACGTAGATATACTTGTCGATTGAAGAGTTGTCTCAGCAGAATGCTAAGTGAATAGAGCACTGTATTGTTTTCTATTATTATTATTATTATTATTATTATTATTATTATTATTATTATTATTAATCAGTCCAATAAAAAGAAGTTTAATAAATGAACTTTCTTCAACAGAACTAATCGTTCTTTTTTTACAAATAATACTATTTGAAGCATGATGTTATTGTTAAATAAATTACTGATGCATAATAGATATCCACTTAAATTCATAAATTGATGGAAAGACTAACTAGGCTAGTGGGACCTAAAAAACCAGTCTGTTCCATTCTGTCACCCAAAAACGAGTCAAATAGTTATAAGTTTAAATGAAGACGTATTCGGTTATTAGCAGAACGCACTGTCAAGCTGATGTCAGTATTGTTCAAAAAACAGTGTCTTCGCTTTACATAAAAACCCGAACAGAATGCAAATTATCGTGTGACATTCCACTGTGTTTATTAATTTATATGTGTGTAAGTGATTGTAATTTTAAATAAAGATGGATTATATGTTCCTAAATAATTGAAAAATTAGCTTCCTATGTCTCAATTAAGGTATAACACAGTTCAAATGAACCATAAGGTTAATCTTAACCTTCCCGTTTTTGGTTTTGAATAAAAGTTATCTAGAGGAAGTATTCAGGTTTATTGAAACCATAAAAATTATAAAAGTATTCAAATCCCTCTTATATATTCAAAAACAGTTTGTAGTTACGCTAAACCTACCCTGGTAATATTAATTTGATTTTAATATCTCAAAGGCATTTGGTTTATACCAATTTGTTTTGCTCTATTTTTTTTATTTCTTACTATGAAAACTGATCATATCTAATTGAATTACAATCAAGATTGATTAAATAAGCTTATTGTAGGAAATCAATCTAATCGATCTGTTGTCATAACCAAATATCATTGTTCATTGAGTTACTTACAAGATCAGCAGTATTGGCCGACAACATAAGATGAGATGAAAACTCACTATTTACATAACAAGAATGCTTATATTAAGATCCACTGCTAAAAAGTCTCATACTAAGACAAAACAGATGTCTAATGCTTCCTGGTGTCATTAAAAAACTTGCGACAATAGTGTTCATTCGTTTAGCATTTGTACAAAACACTTAAATCCAATGATATTGTGACATCTAAAATCTCTAGTCTACAAAAAGTGTAGGTATCAGTACTAAGGTTGGACCA
Source organism: Schistosoma rodhaini (assembly GCA_944470415.2). NCBI lineage: Eukaryota > Metazoa > Platyhelminthes > Trematoda > Strigeidida > Schistosomatidae > Schistosoma > Schistosoma rodhaini. Next base: position 4,976,740 of record OX104039.1, read on the forward strand.
AAAGTTTCAAATAAATTGAGCATCTGTAGAAAGAAGGTTAATAATACAATATTTGTGTTTTCATAATATTCCAATTAGTAGGAACTTGGATTTCTGACATTTGATGACTTAATGTTAGCCACTATTTCAGGGTAAGTAAATAAATAAATAAATAATGGAATTAAATCAACACTGGTTTAAACAATCTATAGGAACAAGAAAGAATATTAAGTTCCATAAAAAGCCAAATAGGTCTGAATATGTCAACATCATGTGCATTTTTTCGACGTAAAAGTATCATTATTTTACCATTACATTAACACTGGTTACAATCCCGTTTGTACCACGGAGATGTAAAATGCTACTCAAAACTCTTTAAACTTCTACACTACCAAAGTTATAAGTTATTCTGAAAAATCAGTTTAAGTTTGTCAGTGAAAGTATCAATGTATAATGGCCACATTCAGTGCATCAATTTCTTTATTGATCAGAAGTGGATTTTGTGGATATTTCAGTATTTTCATAGTTGAAATCATGAGTCGATTGAAGCTAGACCATCATGGAAAACCTGGAAGCACTGAAAGGCCGTTTTGTCCTATTATGAAATTCCTCAGCAGTGCGCATCCCGCACTCGCGAGATTCGAACCCAGGACCTATCGGTCTTACACTCGAACACAACCGATAGACCACTGAGCCGGCTGCATCCAACGGTGTTAATGTCTAACTTCAACCAATCCAAGATGTTTGAGCAACCGTTCATCAATTGCCTTCAGTGAGTTGATATCTATACAACAGACTTGGTTGAAGTCCACTGGTCACTGCTTCCCACTAGACCTTAAGGAAACATTCCTCACAGTCAGTCACTAGTGAGCATATGATTATAGATCAGAAGGGGTTTTTGTGGATATTTCAGTATTTTCATAGTTGACAAAGATGCATTTGATCAAAAGCTATCATTTCATAAGTGATAACGTTTTTAAATCTATCAATCATTATCGTCATAAGATATAAAGTTAAAAATACATTCTTTGTGTACGATGAGGTTAAAAAAATTATTACACTAAAATCCTATGCAATCGAGTGTTTAATTAATATTTAGAGATTGTTAAAAGACCCTGAACGTATTTTCCACATGATTGTTATTTCGAAGATATACTGGTATTTTCAGTCATTTGGCAACAGCATCTTGGTCATCCATTTTAAAATACAGTTTACTACACATATTTTGTAGCTTCATAGTGACATTTTGTTTTATAGTTAGTCGATCATTATTTGCTGAATACAAAACTATTTTAAGGAATTTCATTTTGCCTAATGAGACATTTCAGATATGTAACAGCTATTTCCAGGGGTTTGCATTTTCCAGTTGTTGATGTTACAGATTATAATTGGTCAGTCTCTTCTGACACATGCGTATCCTGAGGGGATTGCCTCAATATTGCTATTTTGTCACAGTTTCAGTAGATTACGATAGCAGTTAGAGTGGAATCTACAACTTGTTTTGTAGTAAACGTAACACTGGTTGGGGACAATCGAATGTATTTAGACACAAATTACAGACTATCTCACTAAATTATGTTAACCATACAGCAAACAGTTAATTTGAAAATTAAAAATCAATTGTCTCAATCTCAACTGTTTCTTCTACAAATATCAGTCCGTCTTCTCTGATTTCATTGTTCATGTATTTTCGTACCGATCGCGCTTCATTCCTGTTCGTTCGTCATCGATCTTCTGCCAAAATACATTCTATCTCTGACCATCACCACATACTACTTATGTGGATATAAGTAGACCACACTGCAGTGTTTCTTCCTCATTGTGACTCTTTAGTTCAATATACTTGCATATCAGTGTTCATAATTAAACTACTGTGTAAAAATAGTACCTTTCGCTTGAGTAAAGGCTAAAGCATTATTCTCCGTCCCTTGCAACCACTAGCTTCTGGAACAAGCATCAGTTTTACTTGTAAGAATCTTTATTTTCTGATTGTTGATGTTAAAGACTGTAGTCAATCTGTGTTAACATCAACACTTGTATGTTGATACATTCATGTAACGAATCACAAAACGAATGAAAAATATGCCCTGGATTCTGTTAGTAACCATTATCCAACTTTACCTAAAATCTATTGGTAATTCATGTTTACATCTACTGGTTTCTTTCAATTCAAACGTCATCAATAATGTCCTATAAGTATACCAATATTATTTATACATTTCAACTGAAATTTAGTTCAGATGTCTATGTCAATAATTAGAGAAGAAATTAGGTAATACAAAATGTCAACCGTTTATGATGAGAATAACTAATTCTCTTTTTCCTCATTGTTCCTTTTTCCCTTATTTTTTTGATTATCATCATCATCATCATCATCATCATCATCATCATCATCATCAATAGAAGGACCATTAATACTTTATTCTTATCTATAATCCTTTATTATGAATATTAATATACATGATGTAAATTGTATTTGTATGATTTACGTAGTTTGACAAAATGTAATGCGTAATTTATAAATTAGAATTGTTAGAAATGAATGAGGTGAGAAGTTTGTCGGATATTAGAATAGTTTTTATATTGTTGTACGTGAGATACAATAATATTATATCTATTAGTACATATAGATACATAGATAGATAGATAGATAGGTAGGTAGATAGGTAGGTAGGCAGGTAGGTGGATAGATAGATAGATATTGACAAGTGGGATGATGAATATTTGACAGGATGTAATTAAATATCCTTTGTTAAGGACATTGGAGATATGATGTATACTTTTATCAGCTTTATAACACATGTATAATGTATAGCAATATTTTTAGTTCATATCATTCTCATCAATTTTGCATATTAATTTCAAATGAAATCTTGTCTGAACAGTTGGCTTTAAAAGAATAAAATTGGTTAGAAATATGTAATGAACCCGAATTTTGTTTATTGTGCATAGACTCACTTAGTGTTTATCAATATATGTTGCAATCAGCTTTTTTTAATTCAATGAAAGAAGAATATTTTTATCAATAGATAATCCTCAGGTTCTACAGTTATAAATCCATATCAATGTCAGAATGAGGATAGTTTGGCTTAAGACAAATAAGTATTTTAAATGTCAGTATGGAATCTATGGGTATAGGGTTAGCAACCCCATCCCGTAGAGAACTAACTCGCTAAGGAATGCTAACCATGAAAACTTATTCAAACCATTGAAACTCTACCCTGGGAGTTAGTAGATCTTCATTTAGAAGTGTTATGACACCTCATAGTGAAAGCCGAGTCCCTTCGGAAGTCACGAGGTTGATGCCCCTTCAAACAACCAGAGCATCCATTTATCTAGGTAAAAGGAATGCTCGTACAATGTGGGAAACCGAGAGAGTCATCCAAATTGCTGCAGAAATGAGAAAATACAACCTGGAGGTGCTTGGAATCAGTGAAACACATTGGACGCAGATTGGAGAACAACAATTAGCTTCAGGGGAGCTTCTGTTATACTCCGGTCATGAAGAAAAAAATTCCACACATGCACAAGGAGTGGCATTGATGCTGTCCAGGAAGGCCGAAAATGCACTTATAGGATGGGGATCTAATGGACCAAGGATCATCAAACCTCCTTCAAAACAAAGAGAGAGGGCATTACAATGAATGTCATACAATGATATGCGCTTACCAACGACTACAATGAAGACGTTAAAGATCAATTCTACGATAGGCTGCAGTCAATCGTCGAGAAATGCCCAACCAAGGACCTGACCATTCTGATGGATGATTTCAATGCCAAGATTGGAAAGGACAACACTGGATACGAAGACGTCATGAGACGACATGAACTGGGAGAAAAGAACGAAAATGGTGAGAGATTTGCAAACCTATGTGCCTTCAATAAACTGGTCATAGGTGGCACCATATTCCCACACAAAAACATACACAAAGCCACTTTGATTTCACCAGATCACACTACACAGTATCAAATCGACCATACCTGCATCAACAAAAAGTTCAGGAGGACGATGGAGGATGTGAGAACCAGAAGAGGAGCTGATATAGCATCCGATCATCATTTGCTGGTCGCCAAGATGAAAATAAAACTTAAGAAGCACTGGACAACGGCGCGGACAACATCACAAAAGTTTAATACGGCCTTTCTTCGAGATGCAGACAAACTCAACAAATTCAACATAGCCCTCAGCAACAGGTTCGAGGAGTTTCATGATCTACTCAATGGAGAGGGAACTACCATGGAGAGCAACTGGAAAGGTATCAAGGAGGCAATCGTTTCAACATGTCAGGAGGTTCTGGACCACAAGAAGCACCATCACAAGGAATGGATCACTGTTGGTACACTGGATAAGATTGAAGAAAGGAGGAAAAAGAAGGCAGCGATCAATATCAGCCGAACAAGAGCAGAGAAAGCCAAGGCACAATCTGAATACACAGAAACAAACAAGCAAGTGATGAGGAGCACCAGAACTGACAAACGTTGATATGTGGAAGATTTAGCAATGACAGCGGAAATGGCTGCAAGAGAGTGAAACATGAGACAATTGTATGACACAACAAAGAAACTCATTGGAAATTACTGTAAACCAGAACGAGCAGTGAAAGGCAAGGAAGGTAAGGTAATCACCAACATTGAAGAACAGCGAAACAGGAGGTTAGAGCACTTTAAAGAACTCTTGAATCGACTGACTCCACTGAACCCACTCAACATCAAAGTAGCACACACGGACCTTCCGATAAATTTTCACCCACTAACAAGAGATCAGCATGGTCATCATCAATAATGGCAAAGCAGCAGGATCAGACAACATTCCAGCGGAAGCACTGAAAACGAAGTCAATCTCAGCAGGTGTGGGAATTACAGAGATATCAGTCTTTTTCTCAATCACAGGAAACGTCTTCAACAGGGTATTGTTAAACAGAATGAGGGACTACGTAGACGCCCAACTTCTAGACCAACAGGCTAGAGTTCGTAAGGATAGATCGTGTACAGACCAAATCGCAACACCACGTATCGTTGTGGAACAATCAGTTGAATGGAATTCATCACTCTACATCAACTTCGTTGACTACGAAAAAGCTTTCAATAGCATGGACAGGACAACACTATGGAGGATTCTTCGATACTATGGCATGCCTGAGAAAATAGTCAGTATCATATGGAACTCCTATGATGGACCAAACTGCAAAATCGTTCATGGAGGACAACTCATCGACTCATTCGAGGTTAAGAAGAACATCTGGAACTCAAAAAAATTGTCATCCAACACCAAGATCAGAATTTTCAATACAAATGTCAAGATAGTCCTACTATATGGGACGAAAACTTAGAGAACTACGAAAGTCATCATCCAGAGGGTACAAGTGTTTATTAGTAGTTGTCTACGCAAAATACTTCGGATCCATTGGCCAGACACTATCAGCAACAAGCTACCGTGGGAGACAATAAACCAGATTCCAGTGGAGGAAGAAATTAGGAGGAAGCGCTGGAAATGTTTTTTGACACACAGAGGGGAAATCACCCAACTGCGTCACAAGGCAAGCCCTTATATGGAATCCTGAAGGCCAAATGAGAGGAAAAAGACTAAAGAACACATTACGTCGAGAAATGGAGACAGACATGAGAAGAATGAGCGAAAATTGGATAGAACTAGAAAGGAAGGCCCAGGACAGGGTGGGTTTGAGAATGCTGATTTCTCGGCCTATGCTCCATTGGGAGTAACAGGCGCAATTAAGTAAGTAAGTAGGTAATGGAGTCTGTGGACTGTATTGAGATCGCTACGGATAGAATCCATGACCTTTAAAGTCTTGGATGTAGCCTGAATATTCATCCAACGTGAACTGTTTATCAAAACAACCTTACTTGACCTTATTTAATTTCAATTTTAACCTCACTGCTTCATATTACAAATGCATACATTTTTCGTGCCCACATCTTGATGCATACATTTATGCAGTGACAGGTCATATAAATTTACTTTGACTAAGAATAACTTGACATTGGCATATTCAAACAAACTGATTGTACTAAAAATATTTTACATTGTTTCCTTTATACTTTTTAAATATGTGTTAATTTTATTTCGGCTATTTATTTATTCTGAAGAAATGGCTTAAATTAAATGACTAAACATCAGAAATACAATTTTTCTACTCATTGAGATCAAACAAAAATTATACTATATATATTAACTTTCTATCCAATATTTAGTCCTATAATAGGACGAAACGGCCGTCCAGTGTTTCCAGGTTTTTCATGGTGGTTTAGTTTCAATTGACTCACGCTTTCAATTATTTAAAACTATTAAGTTCAACCTTGACATTGATATCTATAAATCTGGATTTTGTTTTGTTTTGTTCTTGTCTCCAAGTGCAATTTGTTTTTAGAAATTGGACTGATTATTCAACGGTTAAAATGAGAAATTTTTTTTATTCACTTAGCTACCACTCAATAACTTGTTGTTGCCAAAACATGTTGAGTGATTCGTATAGATGAGAGTTCAACAGTCTAACCTTCTATCAGAAGAATCTAGACATATATATATGGATGATATTTATAAATGGGTCTTAGAAATTTGGTCATTTCATGCAAGTTATCATTCAAAGAGAGGATAACTCTAATCTCATTCACTTTATAAGATTTATATTTTCTTTGCATGTGATATTGAATTCGTCTATTTTTGTTGTTGTTGTTGTTGTGAAATTCTTTTTTAGCTTTCACCAACTATGTTATGGTTAATATGGTAAATTGTCAACAACAATAATAAACAACAAACTATTTACTCTCATTTATAATAAGTATGCTAATAGTTTGTATGGACTAATTGTAATTTATCACTTTTTTTTTTCTATTTTCATTAACCATGAATGCATAAACTAACTTTTAATTGAATATATGAAGTAAAATATTGTCACACGTAAACTTCATTATGGGATTATTCTCAATTAAACCAATCAATTTGATTGTATGATTGTATTGTGCTAATGTACATTAAGGATAAATTAATCTTAGTATAATGTAATTATATTATGTTTGATTAGTTAGTTAGTTAGTTAACAACAATTTTACTTAGATCTAGGCAGGTACGTGTCCATATATGTACATACTAAAGTGCTTGTGGGTAAACAAATGATATAAAACAGTGGTTCAAAAATAATTTTCACTTTATCACTTTATGATGTGTAATCAATAAAAATGATGTAAACAATAAAAGGTATATGAAAACAAAAATACATGGTTCAAAGCATAACAATTGAATAATATCAATGATTTTATATTATGATTATTAGTATAGGTTGTGGAGATTAGTGAATGTAACCAAAATCACGATTCAGACTGGAAGCACTGAATGAATATTTCATTTTAATAGGTTGCATTCATAACCTCGAGACTAGGAATGGAACTTAGGAGCTTTGTGCGCAATCGCACAAACCTAGGTCGGTTCGAGATTTCAATAGGAAGATGATTAATTTAATACACTTATCTTTATATATTATTGTTCTTAGGTAAAGGGTAATCCAGTTTTTATTTTTAAAATGTGAACATTTATTGTTTGTTGAGTTGAAATAATAGATCAAGATAACTTTTGTTTAGTGTTCGACCTTCTTCATTATTTTTCTTCTTTTTAGTGATAGTTACTTTAGAATATTTTTTTACAAAGCACCAGGTTGATAAAATCACTACTATATCTTTCTCAGGTTGTATTTATCACAGATTAATATTATTTCCGAATGATGTTGAAAATGACAGATCACTGAATAACTATTTCGTCTTAGTATGAGACTGTAGTGCCGCGATTCGTTAACCGTTTACTTCGATAACCGTTATAATTCTAAACTTAACGGTGCGTAAAATCAGAAGACAAAGGATAGCAGCAACTACAGTTTATTGTCGAATGACTCAGGTTCGGAAGCTAACAACACCTGAGCGAATATGAACGAGCGAGTGAACAGGCAAACAAGCGAAGGAAACGAACGAGGAGCAAGCGAGCGAGCGAGAGAGTAGCAAGCAATTACATAGGCAATTTATAGTCAAATTTAATAAGGGCACAGCAAAGCAAAACAAAGGCTGATAATAATATTTGCGTGCGTACATATATGGGGAGGAGTATGAGTCATCGAATGATATTTAAGCAGTCAACATTTCGGCTAGAGTGTCATGTGCTCTAGTGGTATAGCAGTGCAAAGAATATGCAAATTGTTACTATCCAAATGACAATGTCTGTTAAGTAAGTTATAAAAAAGGGCTTAACCAAAATTGGCTATAATCGAAATTGATTGTAGGATGGTTGCTATAAGACTTCACCTGTACTTACCTAACACCCCGGCAGAGATCGAGTGCTTAATTCTCAGACATTGGGTTGACATCTAGCAGTGTGTATCTATAAGTTCAAATATTTAGCTTCACTAACCCTTCTAATATACCTATTATGAGATCTGTATGAAAACATATTGAATTTTGTACTAAAAGGGATGTTACAATATAAAGTGTTTTCAAGCTTAAATTGACCAACAAACATAAGTTTTAGACTCATACTAGGAATACAGATATATTCAGATTTTTATTACTGCTCATATAATTATATATTGTTTGAATATATTTCGTTAGTTTTCTTAAGACCACTGATTATTAAACATTTTAGGCTTCAAGCAAACGAGAAAAGTATAAATCATTGTGATTCCTCATCATATCATCACTTTGAACATACTTCGTTAGTCATACGCAGCATAAATCCTGAGCCATATGAACACTGATTCATTTTGCTACATCGTATTAGTGTAGAGATATGAAATTATCATAACGAAACCTTGAATGGTACTAGTTATATGTTTTAGACCACCTAAAGTTTCCTGAGTTAGCCATTTAAATAACTATTGACAGGATACTTTAATAAAAAATTACTGGTAAAAATGTTGGAAAGTGTTGGTGAACTATTTGAAATTAATGGTTTAGTTATGATGTTTCTAACAGTATATCCAAATATGTTCATCAGTATTAATTCCAAATTAAATTCAGCTTATAGCTCACAGCTTGTTGTATTAACAAAGGATAGAACCAGTTGTTAACAGTATATATTCTATTATTAATTACACGCATACTTCGACTGTTCGTTTTTATATCTTGATTTTTTAACTTGTAGTCAACGTTCTTTATGCACTGGTAAGTTGATTGAGTGTTCGTCGAATGAAACGAGTAAGAAATCTTTGAAATTTTATGAAGCCTCTCACTCTATTTTCCGTATGAAATTCATGCCTACAGTCGTTCACATTTATTGTCATAAACCAAAATATTTTGTGTAATGTGCCGGGTAACTGTTATTATTGAAGATCAGAACTTTTTTTCAGTCTGTAATATATCTGGAAGTTACTTTCAGATTATATATCGTTACTTATTCCTTTCTTAAGTAGTAAAGACCAAGTAGTGTATTGGTTTAGTCAGAATGAAAGTTATACCAATTGAACTAGATAGAAATAGTGTGAGACGTTATAACTTTAGGCTAAAATAATCTATCTGTTTATAATTTACGGATAAATTCGTCATCGATTGTAAATTTAGTAGGCATCTTTTAGTGAAGTTATATGAGAAGTTGGTTATCTGGGCAAATATCCAATAGAAATTTCATCACTATATACGATTGATAAGGTGTGATATGTTTCTTCATTTTTAGTGAGTTGCTAGTTAATTAGTTTTCAGAATCTGATTTAAAGGTTTTAAAAGAAACAAAACAATTTTCATTTTATAGAGCTGAGATCATGAGTCTATTGAAGCTAGACTATCATGGAAAACTGGACGGCCATTTCGTCCTATTGTGGGTTACTCACTTTCGTGGATTGGTTAAAGTTATACATTAACACCGTTGAATGTCAGCTCAGTGGCCTATCGGTTAAGTGCTCTGGCGCGAGACTGGTAGGTCCTGGGTTCGAATCTCGTGAGGTGTGATCATAGATGCGCACTGCTGAGGAGTCCGTCCAGTGCTTCCAGGTTTTCCATGGTGGTCTAGCTTCAATTGACTCATTATCTCAACTATATAAGAAAAACTTACTAAAATCTCCACAAAACTCCTTCTGATAATTGTCAATTTACAATATTATATAGATTATTTGATAGACACTAAAACTATTCATCAAGTTTTAAAGAACTTTCACTATCCAACAGTGAATTTCTGTGAAGAATTCTAAAATGTCTGAGAACAGTGTATTGAACATTTGTATGAACTAACACGTGCATTACATTGATATTTATCAATAGTCATAAGGTAGTGTTAATTTCTTACCCATGGAATATACATAATGAATATATATATAATGGAATACAACTAAAAAGTTGTGCAAATACAAGTTACTTTTAAAAGATAAATGACGGTTATTTAGGTTCGATCACATATAAAAATAATTGTGAAATGTATTACAGCTATAAGACGAAATAAAACATATATTCTTATGATAATGATAGTATTAATAATAGTAGTAATAGTAGCATTATTAACAATGATAGAAATAATAATAAAAACAATTGTAAAGCAATTAGTCCCTTTGATAAATTTCGATAATATAATAAGAAGATGAAGATTATCAGAATTATGTGATGAGATATTAGCGCAATACATTTCGAACAATCTGATCACACATAATATACTTGTTAAGAACATTTGTATATTTTTCATAGTTGAAAGCGTGAAATCTGGAAACACTGGATGGCCGTTTCGTCCCATCATGGGACTCCTCAGCAGTGCGCATTCATGAACCCGCACTCGCGAGATTCGAACCCAGGATCTACCAGGCTCGAGCCAGAGCCCTTAACCGATAGATCACTGAACTGGCATCCAACGGTGTTGAAAAATAAAAGGTCAACTAGACTGGAAATGGGGGGTAAGAATAGACAAGGATAATAATAATAATAATAAACATAATGTGAAAACAATTTGATACCTAATCACTCTGTATAATAAACTAATGTTACCAGGGTAGGTTTAAAGTAAGAACAAAGTGTTTTTGAATACACAAAGGGGCTTGAATTTTCGTATGGCTAAGGCTTCAATAAAGCTTAGTATACGCCCTTTTACACTTTTAAACAACACAACAAAAGTCGAGTTTCGATCAATCTTATGACCTGTTTCGATGATATGTATTTATACATTTATATTTTTATATATAAATGTTCTTAACAAGTATATTATGTGTGATCAGATTGTTCGAAATGCATTGCGCTAATATCTCATCACATAGTTCTGATAATCTTCATCTTCTTATTACATTATCGAAATAACAATTGTCATTATCGTCATTCATCTTTCATTTACATTTAGTCTTCATTTATCTTATTAAATTATACGTAATAGATGACATTTTCGTTTGTATAAGTACATAACTCTATCCTCTTTATTATGTTTGATCAATACTTCTTATTGAAATGATAAAACTAAACGGTACTGAAAATTTCCTTTGATGTCAAAAAGAAATAGATTCATAAAGTAGTCAAGAAAAGAGGGAAGAAGAACTACAAAAAAAAAATAATCAAATAATGAAGAAAAGGTTTTTGAAATTTGCAAAATAGTAGTATCAAGCTAAATTCTTCAAGAAAAATAGATTCTATCTTGAGAAATATTAAACACTTTAGAATAAATTTCATTGATTCATTTCTTGAATTTTTTGGTACCTTTTGTTTTTTATTCTTATCTTCTCGTAGAATTTCAATACGTCATATATACTACTATTTTATACCAGGTTGTGTACTTTAAATTTTTTTAAATATTTTTGTTTGATAATTATATACAACTATAAACCGCTAGAAAATCAACTAGAAACGTAGTAATAAGTTTTATAAAAAAAAAAAAAACTACGAATAACTGGACAATTGTTTCGTCTAAATTAGTTAATGGAAATTGAATTTATGGATTTGTTTTTAACTATTCTTGTTCTTATTCGGCTTTTTTTTTTCTTCAATTTTTGTTGTTGTTGGGTAAACACGTATTGTTTGGTTGTTTTCAGTCACTTTGTTTTTGCATTTTCGTCATTTTGATCATATAAATAATATGCATATTCATGTATGTGGTTATTTCATTCTAATATTTTCTTCGGTCCCATAATGATGAATAAGGAGAGGGGGATGAACACATATGTGAGATAATTAACGTTCTTTTCTTTAACATTTCCATTAAAGCTAAGCTTTTTTTTCGTAGTACACTCACCTCCCTTCTCCATGGAGCATCATTTTACAAAGCAATGTTCTTTCAAATAAAACGTATATTTCATTAGATGAAAATTGAACCCTAGGATGAAAATGAGATCAATAATTTTCCATTTTTTTAATTGAAACTTTGCGTAAGTCACCCCGAAATTAAAATGAGAATACAGTATTAACTGACAGGTACCTATTTCACTGGTTATAATGGTTAGTTTAATGCAGTTGATAATTATTAGTTAAAGAGAAGATGGAATAAAGCTAGACGCCTTTGGATCCAAGCTCAGTAGTCTACAAGTTAAGTATTCGTGCGCGCGATTTGAAAGTCTTGAGTTCGATTCCCAGTCTCTATGTTGTGGATGCCCACTGGTAAGAAGTTCCATCTGATGAGGAAATGGCCATCTAATACTTTCAAAATTTTCAGTGATGATTTAACTAAGATCAGCACGCGAATTCATATCTATAAAAACTCAATTAATTGTTCACTATGTTCAATAAAAACTTCGCCTGCAGCTCTTTTAGAGTTACTGCTGGTTCCAAGCCCGGGTAAAGGAGGAGGGTTGGGCATAGGGTTAGCGACCCCATCCTGTAGTAAAAATAATTCGCTAAAAGAACGCTAACCAGAAAATAATAATTCAGACCATTTAAACTATGCCCTGGGAGTTGAAGGAATAAGCAGATGTGAAAAAGATGAATAATAACTGGAAAAGATTGCCCAGGACAGAGTTGGGTGGAGAATGCTGGTGGGGGGTAACAGGCATAAGTAATAACTAAGTAAAAATGTTCAATAAAACCGAAGAGGGGAATGCCAAAATTGAATGCAAAGACTAGTTTTGTTTTATACTTTGTACCGCTGTACTATTGATTCTTTTTGACAAGAATTGAATTTTCTTGTATACTTGTATAGATTAGTTACTTTGTTTATTCATTATATTGATGTTCATAAACAATTTTATTAATTAATTTCCAGATGTGTAAGATTTATAATTGAGGAGGGAAAAAACAAGATAGTGAAGTACATAAACTGTCTAGACTATGAATTAGAAGAAATCAAAAAAAAAAATAATTATATATAGTTGTATCCAACTAATTAGTAATATGTAATCTTCTTTGTATTATGATGATAATCAAGTATGATTATTCAGGAGAAAAAAATTTATTGATGAGAGGGGGTTTTGTGGAGAATTTAGTAATTTCACAATTGAAATCATGAGTCAATTGAAATTAGACCACCATGGAAAACCTAGAAGCACAGGACGGCCGTTTCGTACAATTGTGGAACTCCTAAGCAGTGCGCATCCACGATCCCGCTCCACGAGATTCGAACCCAGGACCTACCAGTCTCAAGCTAGAGCCCTTAACTGCTGAGGAGTCCCATAATAGGACGAAACGGTCGTCCAGTGCTTCCAGGTTTTCCATGGTTGTCTAGCTTCAATTGACTCATGATTTCAACTGTGAAAAAAAATTTATTGTTTTTCTTGTAACTAAGTGTAAACTGAAAAATCATACTGGATATATGTCTTTAACTAAGTGGTACATATACTACAACATTCATTATTTTTTTTTGTAATTAAATCTAAGATTTGTAGTATTGAATAATGAAACCTATCCAATTGTTTGATATATGATTTAATTAATATAACATTTCTCCCAATGATGTAGTTATCATAACATGATTTTTACCTTATTAATTAACATTTTAATCATTCTACAAATTCTATCTTATTAGTTTGTATATGTCTTTTTCAACCTTTATTAATAGTATATCTTACATGTATTTAGTGGATGAGATTATTCGGGAGGGATTTTAGAGATGTATATGTTTGTGTGTGAATGTCACTTCCCAGGTGCCAAAACCTTTCATTTATTAATTTAAACACATAAATATTGGTACAAAGCGGCACCAGATACATATGCATCATACAAATCAAATGAGATTTGTGTGAGGGCTGTGATACTGCTCAGGTGCCCAAACTGAAGCAGGTGGTTTCCTTGGGGTGGCCACAACCATAGCCTTTTACATAAAGGTCTAATCCACAAGGCAGTGGAGCATCGTGAGGAGATGCAGTCCCGTTGTAGGCGGTGACCAACAATTGATTCATACTCCATTTGTTCCCTTAGGATACTGGAGCCCATGTGCACCATTGGTTTGGAATCAGGGTTTTCCAACTCCCCTAGATGAACTCACTGTGTCCACTAACCCGATTAAAGCGCCGGACATTGGCTTTTCGTCCTCTCAATTTCGTAAACAACACCGTGGCCACGAGAAGGCAGTGAGTAGGATTTCCTTGGCAGAGGCTATATACGCGTGGTCATGTGAGAGCATTTCGAGAGAGAGAGAGAGAGAGAGAGAGAGCTGACTCTCCCCGCTCTCGGCCGTACCAGGGCATTTGGGGGCGCCAAAACCATGGAAGGATACTTCTTCATGATGTGTTTTAAAAGGAAGCTGGATTTTTGCTTTTTGAGAATGTGGCTCACAAATTGTTTTTTTGGTCTGGAATTGGTAACGTGTTGGCTTGGTGTTTTAAAGGCCTTACAGAAGGTTGTGGTCGTCCAAGGGAAACATCTTCCCGTTGTCACAATCTTGTATGATTTGTGGTACCACTTCACTTTTGAACCATTAATTTAGGGTCTTTCATATTACCGCTCTCTAATCTGTCAATCTGGTAAGGTAGAATCTAAAGGAATAGGTGTTCTAGCCAGTGTAGCTTGATTGAATTGCCAAGGCTATGTAAGCCTGACCACCATGTCAAGGTAATAGCTATGGTCGGATAGTACGTAATCAAGTCATAACATGTATGGAGTCGTAAATATTAATATTAAGCCGAAACCTATACAAGTATTTAAAGCAATTAGTCCCTTTGATAAATTTCGATAATGTAATAAGAAGACGAAGATTATCAGAACTATGTGATATATTAGCGCAATACATTTCGAACAATCTGATCACACATATACTTGTTAAGAATATTTATATATAAAAATAAAAGGTCAACTAGACTGGTAATAAGGTTAAGAAATAGACAAGGGTAATAATGATAAAATAATGTGAAAACAACTTGACACCTAATCACTCTGGATAATAAGCATTTATTACCAGGGTAGGTTTAAAGAGAGAACAAACTGTTTTTGAATACACAAAGGGGGTTTGAATTTTCGTATGGCTAAGGCTATATATAAATAAAAAAGGTTATATATAAATGTTCTTAACAAGTATATTACGTGTGATCAGATTGTTCGAAATGTATTGCGCTAATATCTCATCACATAGTTCTGATAATCTTCGTCTTCTTATTACTATACAAGTATGTCATATGTTTTATTATAGGTCGTGAAGAAGTTGTTTGAAAAAAATTTGCCTGCTGAAATATAATGTTTTCAATATTTTATACTCATCCATAAATTATTTGCTAAATTATATAGAGTTGAGATCATGAGTCAATTGAAGCTAGACTACCATGGAAAACCAGGTTTTCCATGGTAGTCTAGCTTCAATTGACTCATGATCTCAACTCTATAAAATACTAAAATCTCCACAAAAACCCCTTCTGATGCTAAATTATATATTTAAAACAATCAGTCCATTTTATAAACATGTATGTTGTAATAAATATGACAGACTTAATTGGAAATGTGTAATTTCCTTGCCTTCGTTAAGTTCTGAATAATATGGTCACACATACATACGTGTCAAAGGTATCTGCCTATGAAAACAAATCAAGGTCAACGGAACAACAAGTCAAATTAATGTAAAAGTGGTCATTCGAAATGCAAGATAGACAGAGAGAGAGAGAGAGAGAGAGACGATGGGGGGGGGGTTAGAGAGAGATGATATAATATAGAACAGTAAAATAGATCAAAGAGTGCCCTGTGGGGACGATATACTAGATACGATATCTTTTTTCCTTTATAAAGTTGGAGATTATCGATTTTATTTTTCTTATAAGGTATTCATACTCTGATACAGTCGAATTCAGTTGAGATAATGTGATATATTTTCTATTTAGCAGTATGATTATCATCACTTGCATATTTTTTTAACAATTGAAGGGTTTGATTATAGTAGTAGGCATTTGTTAAGCTTTGTGGGACGTATAAATTCAGTTTTTCCATTCTCCACATTAATTACTTAAATGATTCATTTATATATGTAAAACAGTCCAAGGCATATGGTTTGTTATCTGAGTTTAAATGTGTGTATATATATGTCAATTAATATTACTAAAACGAAAGGATTCTAACTTTGACCTGATATATATTAGTCATCTTGAATGTGTGGGCTATTTTGGAAACAAATAAAAAGTTAACCCAATAATTGATCAATCTTAACTGTTTTTTATATTGATTACCAGAAGGGGTTTTGTGGATATTTAGTATTTTCATAGTTGAAAAGTGTGAGTCAATTAAAGCTAAAATCTCGCTAGTGCGGGATCGTGGATGTGCACTGCTGAGGAGTCTCATAATAGGACGAAATGGCTGTCAAGTGCTTCCAGGTCTTCCATGGTTGTCTAGCTTCAATTGACTCACGCTTTCAACTATGATAATTTTTTATTAGTAAAATATTTTCTAGATGACAGACAATCTAAAACAAATTAATTTTATGTAGTTTTCCTGAAGTAGCATGAAAAGGTCCATGCCTTATTATAAAATCTAAGCTTAGTTAGAAAGTTT
Source organism: Schistosoma rodhaini (assembly GCA_944470415.2). Taxonomy (NCBI): domain Eukaryota; kingdom Metazoa; phylum Platyhelminthes; class Trematoda; order Strigeidida; family Schistosomatidae; genus Schistosoma; species Schistosoma rodhaini. The sequence goes on from OX104039.1 coordinate 4,993,570, forward strand.
ATGACTGAGCAGTAATCTTGCTCACGACTTTGGGGACCTATTTCAATCAGTAACATATGTTAATGTAGAAGATATGTGTTATATACGCTTATCATAAAACTAAGACACATCTTACTTGACCTGAATTATATACAGAAATCCAAAACAATTTTGGAATTGATAAGTGATAATTTAGGTGGAGTTATTATTATCTTTACCATCAACAATATTTGACAAATTTGTGATATCTAACACTTTTGGCCAATTTCCTGTTTATTTAGTGAATGAATGGTGCATAATAAGGAGTAGTTTTCATCAAACATTGCATTTCAATCGTCTACGATTAGTCGTCACCGTTTGTTATGAACATGTTGGATATAAAACACTAGTATAACACGAGTTACGGCATGAAATGAAATGCAATGCTGATCCAATAAATGAACTGAAAAGTGCTCGGAATCGCTGTTTATAATATACTCATTGAACACTCACCTATTAGAATTAATCGCACAGCTCATGGGTAACAATTAATCTAAACTTGTTTTATCATTCCAAAATATATGTTACAGGAGTTTTTAGGTAGTGAATATTACATCAAGTCAATGATATGAGACTGATCTTGAACACATTTTCTAAAGTAGTAAGCAGACACAATTCATTCTTATGAAAATCAAAAATACAGCAATTTGGAATTGATTTAAAATATGAACAATAAAGCCAGACATTGTTTCAATAACTTGGAACTAAAATTATAAAATATTTGTAATCTTCCAATGAGTAGACAAATAAACTTTTCGACGCTTCCGTGTTTGACATGATTTTGTAAGTTCTTGCGTAGGAGATGGGATGTGAAATATGCAATATGTGATAATGTAAATAAGTAGTTTAGTTTTGTTTGCCTATATTTTTGGTTATATGATGTGTATAGATTAAATATCATCAATCGATTGTGGTTACATCTCAGTTTTACAGGAGGTTGGTCGCTGCCCAAATAGCTCAGTGATAACGTCTCTGACTGTGAAGCTGGGTGACACAGGATCGAATCCGCCAGAGAGCATCAGTTTCCTCAAGATTATAGGTACACCTTGCTGACGAGTGCCAAGTAGCACGAAACACGGGTCCAGGGTTTCCTGTTGACCATCTCCAACCACCATTTTACCTCAATAGATTAAATATGCTTATTCAGTAAAATATTACAATTTAATTAGATTTTTATTCCTATTCAGTACAGCAGATTTAAGCACTAAATAAAGTGCTTCAATTAAACACTTTTCTTAATAGTTGAAGAAACATTACTTAAATATTAGGATATTCTTAATATTGATCTAACGATTGTTGTGAATATATTGTGTGATTATGTCAGTGATTTGATATCTAGGTTTACTATAGAGTTATAAATTATTTTGATATTGGAAAAGTACTCGTAAGTCTCACAATGTCAATATCAGCAAGTTAAAACCGATTGCAGATACAGAGTTTATAATTGCTACTCAGTTTGTTTTGTTAGTAAAATATGCCTTTGAATGTGAATATAATTGAACTGAAACATAGTTTTGTTAACTGGCCAAGTGTGGTCACTCTCTAATAGATTAGTGATAAACTCGAGGGATCAACTGTTAAGAACGCTAGTGTGTAATATTCATCATCAATACCATATCCACCTAGATATGATAACCTTTTCAAATCTCAACGTATACACTAATTAATTTTCTCCTTCACACAACAAATTTCACCATCTCAAACTTACATTTTTAGTATGTCGCGTAATACTTGAGCACTCGAGCGCTAGAACCCACCCAAGTCTCGAAATCAAAAGACAGAAGACTAGTAAGTAGGAATGTATTTCCCAACATAGTGTCAATTATGGTACAAAACTGTCAGGTATTTATAGTTTTTAGTAGAAACGAAATCATCATTATAGTTATCCAATCCGCACACAGTGGGTTATTAGCATTGTAAGCTACACGTAACGATTCTAGAGTATTCTTCCCAAAACTGATTGGATGGAATATTTTCGGCTCCTTCTGGGCTTCTTAGAGCTTCCTCAACTTCACCTATGGACCGTCCTCACATATACCCATTCACATACAGACCAACACAAAATTATGTTTAATTTAAGATTATTTTTGATAACTTGGATAATACACAACATTATTATTGTCTAATTTGTTTGCATATAGTAAATATCGGAACATTGTTTTGATCCTTTTACTATTTCAACGTAAGTTAATTTTTAAAAAAAACAGAAAGAAAATTTATTCACATTCTAATGAATCAACTTATACTTCATTGTATATCATTTTTACTAATTGGAATAATACAAAATATCCATTGATATTTATTTATGAAACTATTATGACAGCCTAGTAACAACAGAAATATTATGATAATTTATTTAATAAACATTATCATGTTTTTATTCTCTTTTTTTGTGGTGATTAATTTGAATGTTGATTTTTTTAAAACAACTGTTTAGATAAGCAGAGATGGATAGTGGCTAGCAGTGGAATCCAGGACGCGCGTTTCGTCCTATTTGGGACTCGTCAGCTGGATGTACCTGCATCTCAGAGTTGATGTTCACTCTGGGACTCGAACCCAGTACCCTCGCTTCAAACGCCATCGCGTTATCCACTCGGCCACTGAGTCCTGATAGCCACTGTTTAGATAATTAAAATAACCTATTGTGTCATTGTATAAGAATAAACAGAATTCAGTAAAGAAAATCTGACTCACACGACTTCATCGTGCCTCTTTTATCATGGGACTGTTTCCATGACCTAACATGGGCGGTAACCCGGGTGGTGAACATCAGCCTAATCATCCACTCTACCAATACAAGAGAACGATTATGAATACTACATAGAGTCATTGCATAACTATCAAGGGTTCAAAATAGTGATAAAAAAATGAGTCTGTCCAAACAAAAAAAGTTGTAAGTGTTACGTAATGGTTCTGCGTAAGCAGTGCAGAAACAGCTATCTCGCTCCTGTAATTGTGCCGTGCTTCGATGTAGGGGCCTACCAGGCTTCACCATTCTATATGGCTGGAAGGGGCATTTAAGCTGTTCATTTGTATTTATAGTTATATGAAAAATCTATGTCCATAGAAGGATAGAAAAGATTGCGTCATATATTATTTTGAAACTCTTATTATCAAATAAAGTTACGTAATAATCAAAAGGTAATAGAAGAATATAAAGCTGGAAACAATTTACGAGTCAGATAATTGTCCAATTGACAGATATCAAGAAAATTGACAAACATAAAGGCTATAATAATAAAAGCTGAAAAATAATCAAGAAATTAAATAGGAATAATGTATATTTGTAATATCTCAGCGAATGAATTTGATGTAAATCCAACGTATTGGCTGGCAATCTGGTCCAAGCTTTTTCAAGAAAACTTGTATCAGGTAATAATAACTGATTAGAGTTTAAAACTACAAAAAAATCAGTGACAATCAAATAAAAATAAGGTTAAAAGGTATAAAAACCAAAACATACCAGTAAAGGAAATTAGGGCCAAGGAAGCATGACAGGTTGGATGAATGACTTTTGCATGTAGAGTTCGGGATTGAGTTTGTGGAATGCCAATATCCCAAGCCCGGGTAAAGGAGGAGGGTTGGGCATGGGGTTAGCGACCCCATCCCGTAGAAAAGCTAACTCGCTAAAAAAAACGCTAACCAGAAAAAATAATTCAAACCATTTATACTCTGCCCTTGGAGTTGAAGGAATAATGACGTCTCATGTTGTAAGCCAAAATTCTTCGGAAGTCACGAGACCGATGCACCTTCTAACAACCAGAGCAACACTCTTTATAAGTACATGGAACGTCCGGACAATGTGGGAGACAGGAAAGACCAGCCAAATAGCAATGGAAATGAGGAGATACAACTTGGCAGTACTCGGAATCAGCGAAACCCATTGGACACAAACTGGACAACAAAGGCTAGGTACAGGAGAGATGCTGCTGTACTCCGGTCACGAAGGGGAAAATGCTCCACACATTCAGGGAGTTGCTTTAATGCTGTCCAAAGAAGCAAGAAATGCACTTGTGGGATGGGAATCTCATGGACCCAGGATAATCAAAGCATCATTCAGAACAAAGAAGCAAGGGATCACAATGAACGTTATCCAATGTTATGCACCCACCAATGATAGCAACGACGATGATAAAGATCAGTTCTATGAAAGGCTGCAATCAATTATGGAGAAGTGCTCAAGAAATGACCTCACCATCCTTATGGGAGATCTAAATGCTAAAGTTGGAGTGGACAACACAGGATATGAAGATGTAATCGGACGACATGGACTAGAAGAAAGAAATGAAAATGGGAGAGACTTGCAAACCTATGTGCTTTCAACAAATTGGTTATAGGTGGCACAATATTCTCACACAAACGCATACACAAAGCTACATGGATCTCACCGGACCACACCACAGAGAACCAGATAGATCACATCTGTATCAACAAAAAATTCCGAAGATCAATGGAAGATGTGAGAACCCGGAGAGGAGCTGACATAGCTTCAGATCACCACCTGGTTGTGGCCAAGATGAGACTGAAGCTAAAGAAAGACTGGACAACTGGACAAACAGCACTGCAAAGGTTTAATACACCCTTCCTTCGAGATGCTGACAAGCTCCATGAATTCAAGATAACTCTCAACAACAGGTTCCAAGCTGTACAGGATCTACTGAAAGAACAAGAAACTACTTTGGAGGACAACTGGAAAGGGATAAAAGAAGCACTAACTTCAAAGTGTCAGGAGGTTCTTGGTCCTAAGAAGCATCATCACAAGGAATGGATCTCTCTGGGAACCCTGGACAAAATTCAAGAAAGGAAGAACAAGAGACTAGCAATTAACAACAGCCGAATACGAGCAGAGAAAGTCAAAGCACAAGCAGACTACGCAGAAGCGAACAAGCAAGTGAAGAAAAGAATTAAAGCCGACAAGCAGAAATACATGTGAGAACTAGCAACGACGGCGGAAAAAGCTGCAAGAGAAGAGAATATGAAACAACTATATGATACAACGAAGAAATTGACAGGGAGATATAGCAAACCAGAGAGACCAGTCAAGGACAAAGAAGGAAAGACAATCACTGAGATTCAAGAACAGAGGAAAAGATGGGCAGAATACTTCGAGGAACTGCTGAATAGACCAGCCACATTGAATCCACCGAACATCGAAGCAGCACACACTGACCTTCCAATAGATGTCACTCCACCAACGATCGAAGAAGTCAAGATGGCCATCAGACAAATCAAAAGTGGGAAGGCGGCAGGACCTGACAATATACCAGCAGAAGCACTGAAGTCAGACATTGAAATAACTGCAAGCATGCTTCACCTTCTATTCAAAAAGATTTGGGAAGAGGAACAAGTGCCAACGGACTGGAAAGATGGATATCTCATCAAGATACCAAAGAAAGGAGATCTGAGCCGATGTGAGAACTACAGAGGCATCAGTTTGTTATCAGTACCAGGAAAAGTTTTCAACAGAGTGCTGCTGAATCGGATGAAAGACGCAGTAGACGCCGAATTTAGGGATCATCAGGCTGGATTCCGTAAGGATCGGTCGTGCACAGACCGAATTACGACACTACGGATTATCGTTGAACAATCAGTTGAGTGGAACTCATCACTATACGTCAACTTTATTGACTATGAGAAGGCGTTTGACAGCGTGGACAGGAGAACATTATGGAAACTTCTTCGACACTATGGAGTTCCTGAAAAGATTGTCAGCATTATCCAAAACTCATACGATGGACTACAGTGCAAAGTGGTGCATGGAGGACAGCTGACGGATTCATTTCCAGTAAGGACCGGAGTCAGACAAGGCTGTCTACTCTCCCAATTTCTCTTCCTTCTAGTGATTGACTGGATTATTATGAATACGACATCTGAAGGGAAATACGGAATACAATGGACTTCTCAGAATCAATTAGATGATTTGGACTTCGCAGATGACCTAGCCCTCCTCTCTCATACACACGACCAAATGCAGATGAAGACAGCAAATGTAGCAGCAGCCTCTGCATCGATAGGTCTCCACATTCACAAAGGAAAAAGCGAGATTCTCAAATGCAACACGGAGAACACCAACCCAATCACACTTGATGGCGAAGCTCTGGAAGAGGTGGAAACATTCAAGTACCTGGGGAGCATCGTTTATAAACAAGGAGGATCGGATGCAGATATAAAGGCGAGGATTGGCAAAGCAAGGGCAGCATTTCTACAATTGAAGAACATATGGAACTCAAAACAACTCTCAACTAATTTCAAGGTCAGAATCTTCAATGCGAACGTCCAGACAGTCCTACTGTATGGAGCTGAAACGTGGAGAACTACTACGGCTATCATCAGGAAGGTACAAGTATTTATAAACAATTGTTTACGCAAAATACTCAACATTCATTGACCGGACACTATCAGCAACAGCGTTTTATGGGAGAGGACAAACCAGCTTTCAAATGTAGAGGAAATTAGGAAAAGACGTTGGAAGTGGATCGGACATACATTAAGGAAATCACCAATGTGCATCACGACTCAATCCCTAACTTGGAATTCGGAAGGGAAGCGGAAAAGAGGAAGGCCAAAGAACACACTACGCCGGGAAATAGAAGCAGATATGAAAAGGATGAATAGTAACTGGAAAGAACTGGAAAGGAAAGCTCAGGACAGAGTTGGATGGAGAATGCTGGTGAGCGGCCTATGCTCCTCGACGAGGGGTAACAGGCGTAAGTAAGTAAGTAAGTAAGTAGTGCATAAAATATATTGATTCGACTTATTTTCAATCCAATTCCTTTGACTGTGTAGAATACTTTAAGAAAAAAAAGACTCCTTCGGAGCATTATGTCCATAGTTGATTGAATGCTTCTGTATAGAACTAGTAATTGTTTTACATTCTTCTTTTTAAAAGTTATGCCGGATACTGTTCTGAGACAAACATTTTTTGGTAATTATGTTAAACATTATTATTATCATCATCATTTTCCTATCTTTACACTAATTGCTTTTCTTTTTCGGTTCTTTTAGGATAATTTATTTCTTTTTCGAACAATCTATGATTTATCATTTTTTGTAATTGTTATTGTCATTATATTAAATTTAATATTTGGTGTAATTGTGGATACATTTGCGGCACTTCGTCAAGAAAAACAAAATACTGAAGAATTAAATAAAAATCATTGTTGTGTTTGTGGTAAGTTTTGATAATTAAAATAACTAATTTGTATAAATTCATTTGGTATTGTTTGTTTGAATCTTATCATTGTACAAGCAAGTGGCTATCATGACTCAGTAGCTAAGTGGATAACAAGATGGGGTTTCAAGCGAACGATACTGTGTTCGAATCCCTGAGTGAACATCAACTCTGAAATGCAGGATGAATTTTTTCATTTTTGTTCATTCTTTTCATATCTGTCTCCATTTCTCGGCGTAATGTGTTTTTTCGTTTTCCTCTTCTCATTTGGCCTTCAGGATTCAATGTGGTTACTGGCCTTGTGACCCAGTTGGATGATTTCCTAAATGTGTGTCCTATCCACTTCCAGCGGCTCTTCTTGATTTCTTCCTCCGCTGAAATCTGATTTGTTCTCTCCCACAGTAGGTTTTCGCTGACGGAATCCGGTCAACAGACATTCAGTATATTACATAAACAACTGTTTAGAAATACTTGTACCGTATTGATAATGGTTATGGTAGTTCTACAAGTTTCCGCTCTGTACAGTAGGACTGTTTTGACGTTTTTTTAAAGATTCTGGATTTGATGTTGGTTTGCAGACAGTCGTTTTGAGTCCCATATGTTCTTTGACTGTAAGAATGCTGCCCTTACTTTGCCAATCCTTGTCTTTACATCAGCATCCGATCCTCCTCGTCCATTGATGATGCTGCTACTTAGGTACGCGAAAGATTCCACCTCTTCCACGGTTTCTCCATCAAGTGTGATTAGGTTAATGTTTTCAGTGGATGTTCCTTTTTCTTTTGTGTATGTTAAAGCTTACTGATGCACAGGCTTCTGAAACACTTTGTCTTGATCTGCCTTTGTTCGTGTGTGTAGGATAGAAGAGCTAGGTCATCTGTAGAGTCCAAATCGTCTAGTTGCATGAAAGCTGTCTATTATTTTCCGTGATAAACCAAACTGAAAGTTTTCCATTTACGGTGTGGAAAGCAACATAATTTATGAATGATTAGCATCGGCTAACTCATTGAAGCTGTGCAATTTAATACTTATGAGTTTACTTCAGATAATACAGAAATGTAGTTATCACTGGCTAGAGTGTTTTTTTAATACTTTCTTCATTTGAAAATCATGTCCATTTAAGTCCAGAAGTTGTAGTTTGTGCAAAACATGATATTAAGTAGCTAAATTTCCTAAAAGTGTATGCTCTCCGCAGAAGTAGACAAACAAAGGTTTCCACTAAATAATTAGAAATGCCCTTTTTTTCTAAAGATACCACGGGTTGTAATATTCACAGTACAGTCTATGAGTTAAGAGTACGGTCATTTAAGCCTGACATTTTCCTCCATTTTTCTGGATAGTGGTTTTTTAGCGAGTTGGTTTTCTACGGGATGGGGTAGCTAAACCCATGCTCAACCCTACTCTTTTACCCGATCTTAGGACCGGCAGCAGCTCCCAGAAGAGCCACATGCGGAGTTATTTTCCTCCATAAATAATCTTTTATACTGATATTTTCAAAAAAGAATTCATCCTTCGGTAACAAAGGAAAATTTCAACATATCAAATGCATATGATAAAGAATCTAATTCAGTTTTTTGCGTAGCTTATATGCTTGTCATTTTCTACAATATCATAAATCATGAATTGAAATTTTACTTACATTTCACATGTATGAAACTATTGTTACAATTCATATTGAATGAATTTAATCACCCAAAAACAGAACTTCGTTATTAGTAAGATATGACTAAAATTATCAATAGTTCAGTTACATTCATATATGATATACAGAGTTGAGAATAGCAATATCTGACTTTAAGCGGTCACCACTTAGATCAGACATAACAAGTACTTGTAAATTTAATCTATTTTAATAATAAACCATTTAACATGGCTATTACAATTTATTGGAATCATAAACCGATCTAACTGAGATAACATTGAGACCTAGGAGCACAAGAAGTGTGTTTCATCTTGGAAATGAACTCCTCAGCAGTACGTATTCACGACCCCGAATCCAGAAAGTTAACCCAGTTCCTTAGGTCTCTAATGCTTTCAGGTTTTCAATCGTCATTAACCTTAGACCAGTTTGCAATTTGAGTGGAACTCAACAATCTCCACAACCTCATACTCACAATGATAGTTATCATGTATTAACATGAACACAAATTCATGATAAAGTCTAAAACGTTGTTTATGAAATTGATCACCCTAACAAAAAATTTACAATCAGCGAAAATTAACACAATATTTCATAACTTATAGGTCGAAATTTTCAGCGATTAAACGACTAAAATACAAAACTATGAATATTTTGGAAGTACGTTAGTATATGACTCTTTCATGATCGATTTTTGAAAATCGTTATGTAATTCATTACGAGTTCTTACAACACTGTATAGAGACAGAATGATTTAACTAGGAGAAATTCTTAACGGTAATTTGTGCTCCTTAGTGTCAAACGGTTTTCTGTCTGAACTCAGTTCTAGGTAAAAGTGATCATTAAAATATACTAGGATTTGTATAAAATCACCCGGACTACATAACAAAAATGATAATAATCATATGCTAGTTAGTTTCTAGTTTCCTAATTGTTTACTAGAGTTTTATCAATGACCGTTCATGATTTATGTAAAAACTAAAGTAAGAAAAAACAAACAGTATCAGTATCTCATTAGGGAACGAAGTGAGAATAGAGCTATCTTGATAAAATATGAACCACTGGATTTTAATTGCCTTACCAAGTTAAATTGTATTCTCCTCGGATAAATGAAATCACTGCTTGCAATTAATTCTCTATGGAGTAACAGATGATGAATTAAGGAGTTTCAAATGATAGATTAATAATTATCCGTTGCATCATTATTTCTCATATACAGAAATTACTATCCAGTTATTTTACTGTGTCATCATCTTGTTATACTTCATTTGTAATCCCGTATTAATGTTTACATTTCATTGTTTTTAAATTTTAAACATATTCTGGTTATCAGGACTACATCGTTCAGCATTTGATCATTCTAATACAAGCTTTGATGAACATGTTAATGTTGATCATAATGTATGGCATTATATATATTTTATAATATATTTAAAAACAAAGTTAACCGATGATTTAACCGGTCTAGAAATCTACATTGATAAACTCATCAAGGTAAGTGAACTATAGAATATAATATGTATATCCTGATATTTATCATAAAACGATTTTGTTCAATACGACGTTTATATTAGTTTGTTAAGATGGACTCAAGTTCAAAGTTTTCTTACTGTTGAGTAAAATAAATGAATAGTTCCCGCAAGCGGGAACCAAACACAGGAACTTATATTTCCTGCGCGAATGCCCAAACCAAAACACTGTATTTTTTATGAGTTTTAGATTATCATTGAATTAAGTACGATAGGGAACTGATCTGCTTCCTATCTTCTTAGGATAGGTTACTGGGTTAGAAGGTAAATAAAAGGTCACAGATCCTAATAGCAATACAGTTGAACCAGTCGGTAATCGGAATAGAATCACACGGAACCCAACACAACCTTAGCAAACATCTGCGTTTTTTCCTATAATAACAATTTATGTTAACCGTTTAAGTTATTTTTGCCCATTTTTCTAAACACAAGTCCCGGTGTAACAAATATATCTACCATCATATAACGTTTCTTTATTTTGTTAGCAACGCCTAAATTTTGGTTCAGTAGTCACTGAAAATTCTTATTTGAATAAGGGAAAGTAACTTCATCATACGAACTTAATATCTAAGATGACTATTTTTGTAAAAACTAAAATTTGAACTGGTATAACGACGAATATGCTTGTATTCAAAATACATAATGCAAGCAAATGGTAAAAGAAGTTAGTAAATAAATAAAAAAACCTATGATTGGATGTAGTTTCCTTAAAAAATAGCATCTAACGGAGCTATGCTTTTTAGAAATTCATGAATACATCGTTCACTTGGATGTCAAGAATTTGTCTAGATCCATGTGACAGATCAAAGAAAAAATTAATTTTTTTTCATAGTTGAAATCATGAGTCCATTGAAGCTAGACCACCATCGAAAACCTGGAAGCACTGGACGGCCGTTTCGTCCTATTGTGGGACTCCTCAGCAGTGCGCATCTACGATCCAACCTCGCGATATTTGAAACCAGGACCTACCAGCTTCGCGCCGAAGCAATTAACCGATAGACCACAGAGCTGGCATCCGATGGTGTTAATGTCTAACTTCAACTGATTCACGAAGTTGAGCGACCGTTCACTAATTGTCTTCAGTGAGTTGATATCTCTACAACAGACCTGGTAGAACTCCACTGGTCACTGCTTCCCACTAGAACTCAAGGAAACATTTTTTACAGTCAGTTACTAGTGAGCATATGATTATAGATCAGAAGGGGTTTTTGTGGATATTACATTATTTTCATAGTTGAAAACCTATGATTGGATGTAGTTTCCTTAAAAAAACAGCATCTAACTGATCTATGCTTTTTAGAAATTCATGAATACATCGTTCACTTGGATGTCAAGAATTTGTCTAGATCCATGTGACAGATCAAAGAAAATATTAATTTTTTTGTTTTTTAAAGATTCTCATCAGACTGAATAATTACATTTCTTTCAAATGACGTAAGATTTATTAATTTCCTTTGAGAATATTGGTTGAGATTCGAATTTTTTTCCCTCATGTCATTGTAGATTAATTCACCTCTAATTGATCAAATCGAATCTCTCTTCTTATATGATATATATAGTTATTTATTTATTTGAACACATAAATACTGATACAAAAGGGCACCAGATACATATGCACAACGCAAATCTCATTTGATTTGTGTGAGGGCTGTGATACTGTCCGGGTGCCCAAACTGAAGCAGGTGGTTTTCTTAGGGAGCCACACTCGGAACCTTCGACCTAAAGGTCTGATCCACAAGGCAGTGGAGCATCGTAAGGAGATGCAGTCCCATGGTAGGTGGTGACCAACAAATGATTCACACGCCATTTGTTCCCTCAGAATCCTGGAGCCCATGTGCACCGTTGGTTTGGAATCAGGGTTTTCCAACTCCCCTAAATGAATTCTCCGTGTCCACCAACCCGGTTAAAGTGCCGGAAATTCGCTTTTCGTCCTCTCAATTTCGTAAATAACACCTTGGCCACAAGAAGGCAGTGAGTAGGATTTCCTTGGCAGAGGCTATATACGCGTGGTCATGTGAGAACATTTGGAGAGGGAGGGCGGACTCTCGGCAGTACCAGGGCATTTGTAAAATCACTTGAAACTATAAGTATTTATTTTAGTTGAAAGACAGATCTATTTCATATTTTATCAGCACAATATCTATTGAATACAATAAAGTACAGGTTATGAACGTTTATTAAATATCAGTATGAGGATTTGTAGAGATTGTAGTATTTTTACATCTGAATTGACTAGTTGGTCTTAGCTAGATCACCATTGATAACTTGCATTTACTGGATGCTGGTTCAGTAAGTTTAAGTGTTCTCATGCAAAACCGATGGTTCTCGGTTTGAGCCCCACTTGCGGGGTTGTAAATACACACTACTGAAGAGTCTCATAGTAGAACGGAATGGTTGTCCATTTCTCCTATATTTGTTAATTAATTGAAGGGAATTCTACTTCCTCCATAGAAATTTATGCTATTTTTTATAAAAAAAATAAAAAACTGTTTACTTCTCGTTATTTCATGATTTTTATTGTTGATACAATTACATCATTTATTAATGTGATAAAATAAGTCAAAGAAGCTATTCAATTCCGTTGTCTTATTAAATAGTTATAAATGAATGAATTCATATTTTATATAGTTCAAATCATGAGTGAATTGAAGGTAGATCACTATGAAAAACTTGGAAGCACTGGACGGCTGTTGAGGAGTCCCACAATAAAACGAAATGGCCGTCCAGTGCTTCCAGGTTTTCCATGATGTTCTAGCTTCAATTGACTCATGATTTCAACTATATAAAATTATTAAAATCCCCACAAAGAACCCTTCTGAGAATTCATTTTTAATCAAGATATTTTTTCATATAAGTCAGAGAAGAAATGAGATTTTTTTTTCATTTTTAAGAAAAGGAAGATGATGATGCTGATGATGGATGATGAAAAATGTATAAAATTGAGTGAATTTTCCTTTTTTTTAACGATTGTTTTTCTTCCTTCGGTAGAGATATGTATTTTTCTTTTTTCTTTTAAATTTTTTTAATTCATTGTTAGATTATTCTGTCATGAAATAGGAACCATGATTTGTTCACTATCCATCAATTATATGTCTAGACAATAGACGAAGATGCATTCACTCTTTGTGTTCTCCCTAATTCTAACCTCCTGAATTCTTCATGTTTCTATCTTATTTTACTCTTCAAATTTATTTCATTGGATTATACTTCTTGAATAACATCTTCAAACTCTAATCTTTCACATTAATGCTTATACTCTTACTATTTCTATCACTATGGGATTTGAATGGACAACTTCATCTCTGTGCTTATGTGGTATTGCAACTCGAACTGATGTACGTGTGTACGAAGTTCTACGTTGTGACTGACGACTTGAAACAATAGGCATTCTGTCACAAATAAAATGTATCCAGTTTTATTGTAGAGACTGAATGCTTTTGGTAATATTCAATGATTCATGTCAATGACTTTGGTATGAATTATAACTCTATAAATATCGATAGATACTTCATAGTTTTACTGTGAACGGCAACTGAATGTAAGGGTGAAGGAACATAAACTTTGCTTAAAGCATATTTCTAAGTCCTCAGATCATATAAAAAAGATTATAAAGAAATCAGCGATAACATTACACTCAATAGAGTTCGGTCCTATAATTGATTTTATTGTCCCAAGAAAACTTCAAAAAGGTTTAAAATTTTACAAAGAAAGACTAAATGCTGAAGCCCTACACATATAGGCCAATTCAAACTGTATTAATAGGAGAGATGGAATACAATTAAATGTCCCTTGGCAACTAATAATTAATAAATAAACCTGAAATCTTTATTCCATTTAATATATATCATTGGATAACAACAATTACAGTCAGCTGTTCTAATCAATTGTATTATTCTGAATATAATGAACAATTAACTGTAACAGCAAAATAACACAAACATTCATTCGTTTATTTTCATTCTGTTTACTTATGTTCATTTTATGCATGCTGTGACAAATTTTACTTATATCATACATATAAATTGTATGTTTTCTTACAAATTCGCCGATCAGAGATGATAAATAGTGATGACGTTTCTTGTCACACCTCAGATCTACTTACGAATACATACATAATCTGTTACCTTGAAACACTTTTCGTTTCATACAACATGTTTCTTACATATTATAGCAAACACCTACTCAAAAACATTGTTAACGTGATTAGATAACATACTTAGTATACAGTTAGCCGAAGAACTATGTACCTATTTATATTCGATCATTTTGATGTTAGATTATATATCCTTGGAAAAGCTTGAATCAGATTGGTAAGCGAAACGTTGGATTTACGTCAAATAGATTATATTTTAAGTTATTTTTATTGGTTAGTTGAATTTTCCCATTGATATTTAGAACTGAAATTACTCAATTCTGGGATGAAAGTAAATCCAACTAACAAATCCAAAATGGGATAAAACGCACGTTTTAGATTCCACTGCTAGCTACCATCCATCTCTGCATTTGATGAATACATTTTGTCTAGTTACAGCAAAAAACAATATGTAGTTTATTCAATCAACATTTAAAATGTCCAGATAAAAATTGTTGATGAACAGTTCAAGCTGTTTTGCATTTAGTGACGTATAAGTGATCAGTTTTACGTTATTTAATGAATATGTTAATCAAACAATCATGTTAACACAATAACACATTTTATCTACTTTAGTTGTTCACGTCGCCAATTTCGTTCATTTGGTAACATTTACGAGGTTGTTTAATATGAAAAACTCATTTGTTTAACTAACTGAATTATCGATAAACATATAGTGGATTAGTTATAAATGACCTGTAATAATATTGTCTGTAGTGTTCCTTGAAAGTATCGTAATTAAGTCATCGAAGTCAGAAAATATGACAGTGCCAAAAATATCTGCTTAAGTTTAAGAGAACGTTGTTCAGCATTTTGCTGTAATTGAATGGTTGATATAGAATGGATCAATGATAACAGCAACCAGACGCAGTAAAATCTAACTCATCCAATATTACGAATGAATTAAAACAATCACTTGGTTGATGACGACTTTACTGAGATTGATTTTATGACGATCTGTACTCATTCAGCTATTTACACATATTATAAAGGAATTTAGAGAAAAGAACTTGATATCAAGATAAAATTCATGAAAACATTAAGGAAATAACTAGATGATTTCTTAAATATTAGTAATCAGTGTAATGAAAAAAATAACAGTTGGAATGTGGTTCTATTGTTTTATTGTATTATGTAATACCAACAACTTGGAACTCAGCAGCTAAGAGGACGACTCGAGTGCACATCCACGATTCCGCCTCGCGAGATTTGAACTTAGGACCTGTGCACTGCTGAGGAGTCCCACAATAGGACGAGCTGGCCGTCCATTGCTTCTAGGTTTTTAATGGTGGTCTAGCTTCAATTGACTTATGATCTCAACTATATGTAAGAAAAAATTACTAAAATCTCCACAAAACCCTCTTCTAATAATGAGAATATATAAATTATGTAGTTTGGTGTCATAAATAGGTAATGAAGTTTTGGAGTAAATAAACCATGTATTTGGAAAAAATGTTTATTTTTATTCTTTATAAAACGCAACCATTTGAATTGGTACTTGATAATTTGTTATTCATTCCGAAACCTGGATCTAGTACAGTTTGTTTCAAACAACAGAGTCATTAATAAATAATCTAAAATATATAAAAAAAAATTTCGGTGAAGAGATCTCACTTAAAAAATTTTATTACCATGCTTTTGAGAAGAGTTCCCTTTCCTAACTTCCATGATTTTAGTGTTTAGGTTGGAATGATGATCCTGTCTAGATTACTTAGGTGAATATGAAATTGGTTTTGGTTATTTCTACAGTATGCGTTTGTAATATGAGGAGTGAAAATCCTCCTGCTCTCTTTTGTTTAAATTGGTCAAATCCATGTATTACTGGGTAGTAGTAAGTGAAACTGTTCTGTTTCCTATAAGGCATATATATATATTAAAGGGTTCGCTAAATGAAAAAATCTGTTTAGATGTGATCATGTAACCGTACGAAACGTTACCTCATCAAATAATCAGCTAGATAAACAATAACAAACAAACTACTTTTAAATACACTAGTCGGAACAGCTTCTTTGATAAAAGTAGCTTCACTGTTTTGGGATACACATAAAAAATTCTTCCTGTTGATTTTACAGATAAGGAATTCCCTGAGGTTAATTAAATCCATTCACCGAATGTTCAACGATTTTATGCGTTACTCATTGATTTGTCATTTACATGAATACAATGTGGTGTGATACATTAATGTGTTTTAACAAATATGATCATATTAACCGTTCACCATACGAGAACAAGGTTTTTAATCTGTATAATAGTGAATAGTATGTTTATAGTCCATGTAATGATGCTTTCAACAACAACAACAACAACGACATTGCATTAATATCAATTCTAAATCATTAGATTTTCTTTCATACCATACTGTTAAGTCATTAAGTCACTTGTTAGTTATTTGGGACGACTTTTTTTTACACAAAGAATTAAATCTGTTGATTTTTTATTATATTTTGAAATAAATATAAATATGTCTATTATATATACAGAAAAATGAATTCAAATGGATACCACGTAGACGAGCTATGACTTTGGATAACATAGAAAATGGTCCTACAGAAAAATCTGAAGAAATTACCGCATTAGCTAATTCACTCAATAAAACTATCAAAGCAATGGATACACTTAATGAAAGCTTCCAAAAATTGTCTAAATTGGTAAGATATAATTTTAAAAAAAAATATTTATTGTCATTATAAAGCAGTAATTGAGTATAGATTTAATTACTTTGTTTTAAGATATAAAAGTTGTGTGGGGCGAGTAATTCTACGCATTTACCAAAAACTAGGTAAATAATCTGAGCTTAAAACATGTGACTTAACAGTTCTTAGTCAAACATTTTGATCACAGATGGAATTTTGCCAATGTGCAATTTCTCTCAGAAACACCGGTAAACAACGTGTCTGATTTATAACTCAATGTGATCCAATACAATAAATCCCCATTTAGTTCAACATTTAAAAATATAGAGTAACTAATGAAAAACGTCTACTGAAATAGTGACATTAGTTTATCGTCAGGAAACACAATTCATATAAAACTGTTAAACTATTAAGGAAAAGGATATGTAGGCATTTTGGGATAGAGAGTATTTCTATTCATAAGTAGAATTTCCGCTTCACAGGATGATAGTAAATAGTATTGATCACAGTATTCACTATAAGAAAAATTTCTTCATTTTGATCAAAAATTATATCTTTTTGAATTTGCCATAAACACTTCTAAACAAAATTTATGAAAACTATCAAAGTAAGTGATGATGATGGGTAAAACGAACGTACTTCACTTCTAAACATCCTAAACATGGGAATCTTTAAAAGGTATGGTTCACCGTATCTACGTAACAAGTAGGAATGAATTATATGGCCGTTTCAGGCAAACTCTAGTTCTCTTAGGTTCTTACCAATAATAAATTTTCATCCTTTTGTTGGAGTGTTTTAACTGTGTCAAAAAATCCTAGTCATTCGACGAGAGTATATTGCATTATTGCAATTGAATAGAGGACAATCTTTGGAAATTACTGGATACAAGAAATATAGTGTTCTGACTTTAGTAAACTGAGTGTGACTAAGAACTGGTATTTGTTAAAACGACACGTGTATTTAGTTTTGATCACGATAGTTTCATATGGTGGAATAGCTTCAGCCTAATAAAAAAAATTCATTATACTTTGATAATATTCAATAACACGTACTTATGACCGTGTTAGGAATCAAGTCTAAATCCTGTATAGCTAGTCAGAAGCGAACCATCATAATCCAGTGATTCCCATTGAAAAGTTTAATTCATTGTAATAATAAGTATTATATCTATTGCCGAAATTATTACAGTATGGACATCAATCTACAGCCATGATCAGGTCTAATCTAAATAGATTTTATATTTTTTAAGAAACAGTGGTGCATCATTTGAAAAGACGTGATTCGTAAACTGTTTTAATCGAACATTTGTCATGGAGATGTTAATCATGTGAAGTAAATGATGAACACTTAGTGTTTATTCAGTGATGAAATCAGTTTAGTGTACAGTAATGTTATCAGTGAATGCACCGTATTGATCATCAATCTTGTAAATAAGTTGTCCGTAATTGAACAGAATAAAAAGAGGTTGGAGATACCAAGAAAATGACATAGCCTCAACGTCATTAGTGTTTTGAAACAATAGATATCGAATAGGATATTGTACAGTCACGTTATGCGATTAGAAAGAGGAGAGAGAAATCAAAGAACTCAAAATAGTAACAGAAATTATCATCAATGCTCTACCGTAATCAATATGATTGGTTTGTTCATACGGTACTGATCAACTGTTCCAAAGGCATCTTTACAATAGAGATAGGTATAACGTAACGGATTCGCAGTATCAGTTTGAAAAAAACAAACAGTAAGAGTATAAAATGTCAGATTAAAAATAAATTTGATAAATATTCTCAATAAGAATAACGTGTACACATTTTAAATCTTTATCATTAAACTAGCAGTAGGAAGGTATAATCTTTGATGTGAGCATTTTTAAGGCAAGATTAGAAGATTTGAAATTATCGATTTATCGTAAACACAACTGTAGCACAGTGTTCATGATGATTGAAAATTTATTTGTTAAGCAACTAAGATAGATAGGGGATTTAAAATGAACAATTTTCGTTTTTGATATTGAATTACAAATGTCATAATTCAGTGATTTCTGTAAATAAATTTCATAACTGGATGTATGTTATATCGAGTGAGTTCGTGCCTTGTTAATACAGCAACGTGCTGATTCCCGACAATTAGAGAGGAGTGAATTATCGATCAGAGCAATGATACCCGAAAGTCGTATGAGTAGTCTTGAGTACTTATCAGTCCTGCTTTCTGCCTAGCCCAGTCACTTAAATCCAGAACACCAATAACAACCTCTGCAATATGAATTATTATTCACAAACATACTGAGTTTATATATTAAACAAACTGACTACATCATACCATAAAATAGAAAACAAAATTTGTATAAGATTTAACCAAATATAGTTGTAAATGTGGGAGACAGTAATTAATAGACTGGGTATAACTCAAGAATGGTAAATCGTACAGTAATAGTCTATGGATCAAAATAAAGCTCATAATAAAAAGAACATGAATACGATTAGCTAGGTTACTTAGTAATTATACAATAGGAATTATACATATCACATCGGTCCATAAATAGTTCTCAAAGTTACCATTCTTAATTCTCCACGAGACATAACAATATAAAAAATAATTTACTCAACATTTTGTATATTTGAATAACCACCAATGAATGATATCAATTATAACTATCTTAAAGTACACTTTATGTTGTCTTATGAAGGTCAGTGAGTGATGTAAAACAACACCCCCTCCCTTAGAAATTATCTTCATTTTAAGCAATCTCTACAAAAAAAAATATTTTAATTATTTATTATTTTTTGTTCTTTTTAAACTTTATAGATTAGTAAACAATGCATGGAAAAATCTAAAGAGCAATTACTTTCTTCAATATTCAATTCTGTTACAAATAATAAAAAAATGAAGATGGAAAAATGAAGAAATTGTGATCAGAGAGAAAAATAAACAATAAACAAAAATAGCAAGAAAATTATTTGTTGTTTGTTTTTTGTTGTCGTTGTTTGTTTGTTTATCTCAGGTTTTATTGATTAGTGTGTACTTCAATGTTACGTTTCCTTTTTTTTTTCTAAAGAAATTTTTTATTTTCTTAGCTTCATTAAGATAAGTTGCTATGAACTAGATGAGTAGATGTTTATCTAATGTTTTTCATATATAGATAGTTTTTTTTTATTTACCGTTTAGTTGCTACATGATGTAGTTAGTTAAATTAATTGTAATTGATTAATAGTATTTCTTTTTGTTATTGTTGTTGTTGATAGTAACCGCACAATATTTTTTATTTTATTTATGTTATTTAAACACATAAATATTGGTACATGGAAGCATCAGATAAATATGCGCCTCACAAATCTCATTTGATTTGTGAGAGGGCTGTGATACTGCTCAGGTGCCCAAAATAAAGCAGGTGGTTTACTTAAGGAGCCACACCCGGAGCCTTTGACCTAAAGGTCTAATCTACAAGGCAGTGGAGCATCGTGAGGAGATGCAGTCCCATGGTGGTCGGTGACCAACGATTGATTCATACGCGATTTGTTCCTTCAAGGTACTGGAGCCCATGTGCATCATTGGTTTGGAATCAGGGTTTTCCAACCCCCCTAGGTGGACTCGTCTTGTTTACCAACCCAGTTAAAGCGCTGGACATTCGCTTTTTGTCCTCTCACTTTCGTGAACAACACCGTGGCCACGAGAAGGCAGTGAGTAGGACTTCACTGGCAAAGGCTATATACGCGTGGCCATGTGAGAGCTTTAGGAGAGGGAGAGATTACTCTCCCCACTCTCGGCCGTACCAGGGCATTTGGGGGCACCACACAATATATAATGAATAGATCATTGAATACTAGTTTGTTTTTACCATTCATTGTTCTGGTCTTGAGTGTTACAATGAGAAAAACCAAACACATGGCAGTCATCATCATAAGTTTTATGAAAATATTTGTTTCTATAAATGAATGTTTTTAGGAATTTTAAAAATCAGCATAGGGTTGTGGAGATTGTACAGTTTTTATTGAAATCATGAACTGATCGAATCTATAATAATGGGCCTAATAGTGACTGACTTTAAGAAAAGCCGTAACTAGTGGAGTTCAACCGTGTCAGATATGAGGCATTTACCTACCGAAAACAGTGAAAGATGGTCGCGTATTAATATAATAATAATAATAATAACAATAATAATAATAAACTGGTGTTAGTTTAATATCAGTGATTTATTTACTCTGAAGTAGTGACTTACAATAAGTAACGAAACGTCGGAAATACTATTTTTCTACTCCTTTGGGATATAACAATTCATTTGAACTTACCAAGTCCAACCTTGGTATGGATACCTAGAAAAAAATTGATAGTTATAGGTCAACAAAGAAGTTGAAAATCATTTAGCCGTTACAGTGTTTGTCTTCATCCATATAATCATTGCTAGATATTTTTCTTAAGTTTAATAACCTGGATATAATTTCCCACTTTATTATTATAAGAAACAATAACCTCGAATAAAATAAACGTATAGGTCTAGAAGGCAGTATTTCCGTTTTCAAAATGTCAGACTGATATCTCATGAGAAAGGGAAGTAAACTACAGAAAGTACAATTTTTAGAAATATAACTTCTATGTTGCCATAGAGCTAGAAGCTAAATATTAGTTTGTAAATTCTAGCCACTATAAAGGATTTATTAACAAGATTAGTTCATTTGATTAAGTCCTATAGATCACTGATTTTGAAATTTCTAAAGATCCTGAATCTTCTGAAACTATAAATATGCTTTGCTGATAATCAACAAGAGTATAGGTTAATTAAGTTGAAGGCATTGTTCAGATATTCGTTTTTGCCGGACAAATCATGCAGAAGACTCGAATGAAAGTTTATTTTACATAGCTGAGTATTTCCACTTAATGTTAGGAAAATAGGACTGCCAGTGAAATTTATCATAAATTGTAATAATTGGACGAGCAATTGGTATAGTGTTCAGCCTATTCAAGAAATGAAATCTATTTTCAATATTTGTAATTAGTTAATTTTTAAATACCACACTGTTCGTAACAATTAATGCTTCCATAGTTTATTTTCGGATGTTTTTGATAAAACTCCTGTAAATCCATGTAAAATAAGATGATTGAAGTGATAAAACTGAGATATTGATTACGTAATCATGGTAAAGATGCATGACACTATGTCAGAATCCATAAGGTATATCGAATGTTCAGGAACTAAGCTAAGCCTCGAATACTTTTCAAAAATGTGAAACCTGACTGTTTAAAAGGAGATAATGAGTATTGACATTAATGTAGGTTTACGTAATAGTAGTCGGAGGAACAAATATATTCTGGTTAGGATTGATCACTTTGAAAATTGCATGACACATTGCCTCTGGGAAGAATGGATATTCAAAAGGTAGAGAAGATAATGTATGGAGCTGATTTATTCACTAGGAAAAAAGCTCTTTTTTATGTATTGTATTCACAAGACATTATTATCTCTGTTAACTAAACAAAATTTTCCTACTAAGCATTTGATCCGCATTCTACTTTGTTATTATATTGTAGTGGCTGGTCCTATGTCGAGTCCACATAGGTTATTCTAGCCTGTGGATAGATCAATTTATACATTCTTCTCAAGCTACATTTGACGTTGTTAATTATTCGTTTATTAACTTTTATTGTTTTTATATGATTGTATGTGTATGCGTTTCTTATTTTACTCATCACATGCCTATAACTTATTTTTGATCGGTTATAAATATCGATTAACGCTTGATTAAATGGAGTTGGTTCACTCGCCTTCTCCACTGGGCGTCATTTTGTTTTGCTTCGCTTCCCGATTAAGTATTGTATGAAATGCACGTACTCGAAACTCATTCTCGTATTTGACTTATTTAATTCCGTTATTCTCTAATGCGATTTGATTCGATGATTATATACAAGAATTAGAGACATGTATGTTTTTATTTTATTTTAATTAAACACATATATATTGGTACAAAAGGGCACCAGGTACATATGCGCCACACAAAAGAATGAAAGTAGGAAGAGAAGGGATGAAAAGATAAGGCGGACTGAAATGTACAACCAGAAGACTCTTTCAGTTAAGACAGTTAGAACCATTCTTTATGTAGAAAGTAAAAGAAGGTTGCAGCAGGATCGCCACTGGCTTCTATTTCGAGCCATATCTGATAACGTCTCTAGACATATCTGATAACGTCTCAAATAAATGAATTGACGAACTCTATTGACTATACTATCCCTGCTCATACTAGAAACAAGACATGTATGTATTTCGGTAACAATCAGAAACGATCAACCTGGAGTCAGATCTTGGGTCCCTAAGATATTAATTATAAATTGATAGCTTACTGCGAATCATCCTAACCTCTTGTAAATAGATTTTCTCACCTACAGATGATACATTTTTTGTAGTATCAAGGGCGTATGAGATACAAAGTTCATCATTTTGATGTAGGTTTGTTCTCTGAGCTGGATGGTTTAGTCGTGGAGGTTTTATCGTCCTTCTGAACGACACTATTAACACAAACTTTGGGTAGGAGTTCACCATTTTTTAACATAATATTGTTTAGTTTAGTAGCATGACCTATTTTGGCTTTTGTGATATAAAAATTGTGGAGACTGATTATGGTGATGATTGTTCACTCTAATATTCTTTGTTTTAGAATAATCATAATTTGATGTATAATTCGTCATTTTTTCAACGTTTCTAAGTTGTTTCCAATGAATGCTGACTGGGTAAGATGTTCTCACTCTTAATCAATAAAAAAACGATTAGTTGAAAGCGTGCGACAATTGAAGCTAGACCACCAGGGAAAACCTGGTAGCACTGGACGGCCATTTCGTCCTACTGTGGGGCTCCTCAGCAGTGCTCATCCACGACCTCGCCTAGCGAGATTCGAACCCATGGCCTACCACTCTCACGCCAGAGCATTTAACCTCTATCCCACTGATCCGGCATTTGATGGTATTTATGTCTAACTCCAACAAATCCACGAAGTTGACTCACGATTTCAATTATGAAAATACTAATTCTCCACAAAAACCCCTTCTGATAATATTTGGTTATGTTAAAAATACAAAAAGAAATTAAACAGTAATAAAACATAAATTTATTTAAACTTAAAATGATAAAAAATATATCAATAAAAATTTATTAATAAATACATAATTATAATTATAAAATATACAGCTAATTATATCTCTATATATCTCTCTATATATATATATATACTCATACATGGAGATTATTATTCCACAATAATGAAATTGAACATTGAATAACCAATACTTTTGTTTTTTTTTGTTTGTTTATTTAATTAAATAAATGTCAATCATTGTTGATCATTGATATTCATTATTTTATAATCATTACAAATAATAATTGATATAAATGATATTTTAATTTAATAAAACAATCGTTTTTGTCAAGTTGTTTTGTTTTACATTTTTTTTTGGTTTTTTTTTTGTTTAAAAATCCTAATTAACACTTCATTAATTATTATTTAAATAAATATTTACATTAATTAATTAATAATATATAATATTTTATTACATATTATATAATAAATTTATTAATTATTGATTTATCGATTAAATGTTTATCTAAATTTTAATTAATAATTTATTAATTTATTGATTTAATTAATTAATTTAATAAACAATCAATATATCAAGTATTAATTAATTGATTATTTGTTATTGATGAAAAACTTATTCTTGTATATTGATTATTAATTAATAATAATTTTAATTTATTTTCAATAAATATAAACCATAACCATAATGATACACCAGAACCAATACACATTAATGCTGATTGTAATATAATATAATCTTTAATTGATGATAATAATAAATGACATGATATATTATGATAATATTCTATATATTGATTATAATGATTTATATAACATTCACATGTATTTTTAATAATTTCATAACAACAAGATGTTGATGATGATGATTTTATCGATTGTTTATTAAAATTTGAATTATTGATTAATTGATTGATTGATTGATGATGACTATTATTGATTATTTTATTATTAAATGATATATTATTATAAAATTGTTTTGTTTGTTTATATTGTTCTATTGTAATTGTTTTACATGTATTATCATAAGATGCAATTAAATTACCTTTTTTACCAGAATATATACTTGTTATAAGGCATATTGCAAAACAACTTAATGATAAGATACCAGAGGTAATCTAAAATGATAAAATAAATAAATAAACTAGTACGTAATCCAATGTAGAATGTAAAAGAATAAATTTCTATATAACAAATTTCTGTATTGGTACAAGGGGGTAACGAATACATATGCACCACACAAATCTCATTTGATTTGTGTGAGAGCTGTGATACTGACCAAGTGCCCAAAGTGAAGCAGGTGGTTTTCTTAGGGGACCACACCCCGAGCCTTTGACCTAAAGGTCTGATCCACAAGGCAGTGGAACATCGTGAGGAGATGCAGTCTCTTGGTTGCCGGTGACCAACGATTGATTAACACGCCATTTTTTCCATCAGAATACTGTAGTCTATGTGCACCATTGGTTTGTAATCAGGGTTTTCCAACTCCCTTAGGCAAACTTTCCGTGTCCACCACCAGTCATTTATACATGTTTTATATTTGCTCAAACTTGACAAAGATACAGTCTGAATACTTTGAAATTTACAAGGGAAAAAAACAATTTATTCGAGCAATGAATGTAATGATAGATTTGCTATATGTTGAAGGGTATACAAAAAGAATATCATGTCTTTTCTATTTCAACAA
Organism: Schistosoma rodhaini; assembly: GCA_944470415.2. Taxonomy (NCBI): domain Eukaryota; kingdom Metazoa; phylum Platyhelminthes; class Trematoda; order Strigeidida; family Schistosomatidae; genus Schistosoma; species Schistosoma rodhaini. The sequence goes on from OX104039.1 coordinate 5,019,452, forward strand.
AGATAAATGAAATGAATTTTCACATTTTATAATGTGACTAAACAACATTAGACGATTGTTTTTTGACTAAGTAGTTTTACTTTTTTTTAATTCACTGGGTGATTTGAAGATAATTTATGTCCCGAACTGATGTCATTTGGAAAGTAGTTAAATACTAAACAGCAATTTAAAACTACGCCACTTCAAACAAAAAATATTCTATGAGTATTTCATGTGGTTTATTAAACTACTTCAATTTAGTTCAAAACTTATTAGCAATGATCACTTACAACTGCATGTGTACTGAAATTGAAAGTTTTTAGGCTATTTTTTTCTAGATTTAATGATTCAAGTGTTTCACTTCTAAATAATCCTTGACGTAGTTTGACCACTATTCAAGTCCATTGGTGCTTGACTACATTATTTCTGATATAACAGGTCCTTATGATGAGAACTTCGCATAAGAATTTTGAGGTGTCCATGATAAGCTTAATTGTTCACTGTTGAATAAATAACTAATTTCTAGTCGGGTTGTTTGTACGTATTGTAAAATGAGGGAGAGAGGCTGAATACGGATTCACTACATTGTGCGTAGCATATACGATTAAACAGAAGTTTTTGACTTTAGTTTCTTATATGCTTTATTTATAAGCTTTAATTGTCGTAAACGACAACTATATGTATCCCTTATTTATAAATTGTTAAAATAAGTATAAGGTTGTGGAGGTTGTTGAGTTTTAATTAAGATAATGAATCGATCAATGTTAAACCACTATTTAAAACCTGGAAACACTCTACGACCATTTCGTCTCAGTATGGGACTCCCGAGCAGTGCGGATCCACTATCTCTCACGCGGGACTCGAAGCGACGACTTTCAGTCTCGTGCAAATTCTTTACTTTTATACAACTGAACTAAAATCGTTGATTGGTTGAGGTTAGACATTAACTGGGTCAGTAATATAATTTTAATTTATTAATGGAAAAAATACTATGAAAAATATTCGTAAAACTTACTTGGATAACATTCATAAATTGTGGTGAGATTGAAGGAAATCTATGCCGAAAACAAATGCACATTCCAACTAAACCAGAGATAATAAGCTAAAAAAAGATTCGTAAAATGTAAACCAAATTTAAAAAATGCATCTTTAAAAAAGATGAAGAACACGCGAAAAGTTTTTAAATGGATATTTTGGAGAAATAATATGGTGTTACTAACTGGAGGTTTCCGAGGATGATAATGCACCTACTGGTGAGTGTAGTAAGCTTTGAATTATAGATTTTTTCTGTGGGAAAGCAAGTGACACTATCTTGCCTGTCCGAACTTTAGTAAGTGAGTAGTTTTAAATGTTGAGTTCAATGGTGAAATGCCATGTGCTGAAACTATTCGGCCACTGAACCCTTTTTGTGCATAAATATTATGTATATTCCATATTATTCTGTTATGGTTTTCTAATGGTTCGTTTTTAACTACTTAATTTGTTTTGGAATCTGATGGTGAAAGTTTAATAAACAATGATACTGACAAGGTTTTATTTGTTTATTATTTATTTGAACACATAAATATTGGTACAAATGGACACTCAATACATATACGCCACATAAGTCACATAGTTTGTGTATGGTCTATGATAATGCCCGGGTGCCCAAACCGAAGCAGGTGGTTTACTTAGTAGGCCACATCCGGACCCTTCGACCTGAAAGTCCGATTCGCAAGGCAGTGAAACAACTTCGTGAGATGCAATCCCATGATAGCCGGTGACGAACGATTGATTCATACACCGTTTGTCCCCTCAGGATCCTGGAGCCTATGTGCACCATTGGTTTGGAATGAGGGTTTTCCAACTCCCTTGGGTGAACTTACCTTGTCCACCGACCCGATTAAAGCGCTGGACATTTGCTTTTCGTAATCAACACCTGTGGCACGAGAAGGCAGTGAGTAGGACTTCCCTGACAGAGGCTATATACGCGTGGCCGTGTGAGAGCATTTGGAGAGGGAGAATTGACTCTCCCTACACTCAGCCGTATCAGGGCATTTGGGATAAATCAATAACAGTTATCAATCATATTGATATGGAATAAATTCTTACATAATTCATTCAGATTCCAAAGCGTCTGGCATCATGTAAGAGTGACAGTTTCAAATATGAAGGTAGTATTGAATGATATACATGATCACCAAAGATGTGTTTCGTATATAGATACTTATTTGTAGTTGAAAATCATAAGCCAAGATTGTATTCATAATTTAACCTAATAAATGACTTCTATGTTATTTTCAGAAAAAAAACTGAAGGTATAACCAAATGATTATCTTATCTCATAAACATCTTATTCTTATTTTGTCGTTTCAAACATGAGATTCATCATGTATCTAGTAGTAAAGGATTAATATATTGTTAGGTTTTTGAATAAATTGACCATTGGGGTAGATTGTTATAAATAAATTTATATATTTGTAGTGTCCCAATGAGTAGAAAAATTAGATTTTCTACTCATTGGGATATTACAAATATATTAATTTATATTGTTAAGTTGTTGGAATGAACCTAAAAGACTATTTTGTTGATTGATTAATTCTAAAAATAAATAATTCCCCCTAGTTCATTACGAAACCCCGTTAATCAATACTGTATTTGATAGTTATAAATTCACTATAAGTTCAGTCATCTAATCCAAACGTCAGTAAATCAAGACATATTGATGGAGATATATTATTAAAAGATGTCATTAATATTTAACCGCGCTAAATAACCTTTCATGGAGTAGTTATCTATTAATTAGTGGGATCAGTTTCTAATTTAAATATACTGAAATTTTAAACTCCATACCATCAGGGTCTGTACGAAGTTAAAAATGTAATCATAATACATATTAAACAGTGTATCTTGAAGTTGAATACATACATATGCAATATAAAAAGTTGAAAAGTTGTGAGATAATTGATAATCTTACTTTGATATGAATTAGGAACTGGTAATGTTGTTCAGAACAACAGTTAAAGTTACTCAATTAAAGTTAGAGAACATAACACTATTACAAGAATGATTACATATTAGCCGATAATAATTATGAAGAATTTGTGATAGAGATGAATTATCAATATATTTGTTAGTAGTCTATAGTTGATAAACAATTGCTAACTTAGAGGTACTACGTTGGGAAATGGAAGCAAATATGAAAATGTTGAATAGCAACTGGAAAGAATTGTCCACGACAGAGTTGGATGAAGAGTGTTGGTGTCTGGCCTATGCTCCTCCACGAGGAGTAACAAACATAAGTTATTAAGTAATTAAGAGGTTATTCGTTCACAAGCGAGACTGAAGTTTTTGGGTTTGAGTCTGGTATGCGAAATCATGAGTTCACATTGTTGAGGAGTCACATGCTGAGATGAAACGTTCATTCAGTGCTTTCAGTTTTTCAATATCGGTCTAACATTGATAAGTTCATGATTTCAATGAAATTCAATAAACTCATACTGAGAATTGCTAATCAGTCACATTCTACAAAGTGTTTACAATAACTACAACAAATGAATTTTCTTATTTCTTTTTTTATCTACTTTCTTTTAGTTCAAAATTTCCCAATCAATCTTGATTGGAATGAAATAAATTTAAACTTTCTTATCAAATCATATTTGTCATTTTTTTAAAAAATATTTTTTAACGATTGTCTCTTCTTTCTTATTTTCTTTCCTATTTTTTTTATTTAAAAATTTCAATAGTTTAAGGTCATCTAAGGACAGTACCCTACCATTATATCCAGCTCAGAATATAGATATACATAATTTGTACTTCCCCCCCCCCAATTTGAGGTTATTTATTTGACAAGATATATATGATAGTTGTTATATTACTTGAAGGATTTCTACATTATCAAAAAAAAAAACAATATCGAATTGATTTGCTTATGTTCTTTTTTTTTTATATGATTGACAAAAAAAGCAACAACAAAAATCGGTGGATGCCTATAAAAAAAAAGAACCCAAAAATAAATAAATAAACAAAGTGATCATCCATTTACTTAATCTTTTCTTATACAAAATAATAAGATATTGATAAGATTATCATAAATTATAGTTTAATCAAATGATATGGAATTCTCTATTGTCGTTTTCTCCATTTCTTTTATCTCTAAGGTGTATTGTGTTCCCTCTTTCTTTCTTTTTCTTTTTAAGTTTGTTTCTTGATAAAGTAGATTATTTTCATAGTTGAAATCATAAGTCATTTGAAGCTAGACCACCATGAGAAACATGGAAGCACAGGATGGCCATTTCGTCCTATTCGTTCGATTGTTCCCAACCAGTGTTCTGTTCATTAATGTAGTAGAAGGGAACATAACAAGTGAACGAATTTGCCCCCAAATGACCTGGTACGGCCAAGAGTGGAGAGAGTCCACTCTCCCTCTCGAAATGCTCTTACATGACCAGCGAATATATAGCCTCTATCAGGGAAGTCCTACTCACTGCCTTCTCGTTGAATCACTGTTGTTTACGAAATTGAGAGGACGAAAAGCGATTATCCGGCTCTTTAACTGGGTTGGTGGATACAGAGTGTCTACTTAGAGGAGTTGGAAAACCCTGATTCCAAATCAATGATGCACATGGATACCAGGGAACAAATGGAGTATGAACCCATTGTTGGTCACCGGCTACCACGGGACTGCATCTCCTCACGATGCTCCACTGCCTTATGGATCGAACCTTTAGGTCAAAGGCTTCGGATGTGGCCCTTTAAGTAAACCACCTGCTCCATTTTGGGCACCTAAGCAATATCACAGCCTTCACACAAATCAAATGAGATTTATGTGGCGCTTATATATCTGGTGCTTCCTTGTACCAATATTTATGTGTTTAAATAAATAAATAAATAAATTGTGGGATTCCTCAGCAGTGCGCATCCACAATTCGAACACAGAACCTACCAGTCTCGCGTCAACTATGAAAATACTGAAATCTCCACAAAACCCCTTCTGATTATAATCATATGCTCACTAGTGACTGGCTTCAAGAGATATTTCCTGGAGTTCTAGTGAGAAGCAGTGACCAGTGGAGTTGAAATCACGTTCGTTGTGAAAAAGAAACTCACTGAAGGCAATTGGTGAACGGTTGCTCAACTTCGTGGATTGCTTGAATTTAGACATTATTACCACCGGATACCGGCTCAGTGGTCTATAGGTTGAGTGCTCTGGTGCTAGACTGGTAGGCCATGGGTTCGAATCTCGCGAGGCGCGGGATCATGGATGCGCACTGCTAAGGAGTCCCACAATAGAACGAGTTGTCCGTCCAGATTTTCCATGGTAGTCTAGGTTTAATAGACTCACGCTTTCAACAATGAAAAGTACTAAATCTCCACAAAACCCTTTCTGAATAAAATAGATTATATCAATGTTTAAACATAATTTTGATGATGATATATTTATTATACTGATCTTGAGCACAGCGGCTCATGAATATACGTCTTCTTTACATATCAGTAGTATATTACTTAGATATAGTCTTATGAATAAATACAGCTAATTCAATTCAATATTCATTGTTAGTGATAACATATTATATCAGTGTAAATATGACGGTTCACTACAGAAGGACTCAGAATAAAGATATCAGTATTTAGATAAAGATGTTTTGTGGTGATTATTTTAATTTATAGGAGATATTCTCTATGGATTGATCTCAGTTAAGATAGGTATTGAAAACCATGGAGTATATTATAGCTTATTCGTCATAGCATAGTACTCCTTAACAATGTACACTTGAAATTTTGAAAATAGGCTATTATGATATCTAATGATGATTGTTTTATTATAGGGGATTGATTAAATTCAGAATTGTGTTAGTTTAAAGTTTTATTGCTTACTCATGGATAAGATATTATTAGATGCAGTTCCTGGTGGAGTCATGAATGCTCAATCCTAAGACGTATCATACCAGGAGGGAACATTCATTCAGTATTCCTTGCTTCTGAATGGCGTCTATCATTGATGTCAATCTGTGGTGAATAAAATAACATAGTTTTCCTTATGACAATCCAACGATAATAATTATCAAACCCGATATTCTTATTGATTCCTTTTAAGTGGTTCATGTTAATAATGTGTGTATGCCATGTGATGCAAAATTAAACTGAATAGAAAAAATAAAAGGAATTCATAAATGGATAAACCTATGCTTTTTTGAGTATTAAATTTACTTGGTTTACTTGTTTACATCAATCTTCTCATTGATATTTAGGAGTGCAGTTGATCAGCAGTCTCTTATTGGCATATATGCATATTGTGCGTGTGCCTCTATGTTGTCTTAACTCACAAGCAATATAAGCAAATATGGATAGCATTGAAATCGAAGAAGCGAATTTCGTCCTATTTAGGACTCTTCAGCTGGGTGTATCTGCATTTCAGAGTTGATGTTCACTCTGAGATGTATGTAAATTAGGCTGACGAAACTCGCTTCCTGGATTTCACTGCTAGCCACCATCCATCTTTGCTTATAGCGTTTTAAAAAATATTGATTGCTTCTATTCATTTCATAACTTATTCATAGGATACTTTAAAATATATAGATAAAACCAATAGAGAGTTTTTCTGTTTTCATTCAACTCTCTTGAGCATTCTCCAATTGATTTATAGTATTTTTAACACTTGTGCATTGTGGATTTTAAAAGTTTCTATTGTGTACATGATGAGTACTTGTTACTATATGAATTTGTTTACAGTTTGTTTTTTCTCTTAAAAACAGCAAAATAATGAAACTGAAGTTTTAAAAAGAAACTTAGATACTAGAAATAAAGTCATGATAGGTCATTTATTATAGAATGAATGAAGTTTATATAGTGAAACAAGTTACTTTATAATGAAATTGTATAAATCATTATTCAATATTATTAAGTGTTTGAAATTAGTTGTCAAGTTGTTAGTTCCAGTAAGTAAAGTCAATAAACGATATAATTTATGAAATTCTTTATATCAGAAGAGGTTTTTGTGAAGATTTCAGTTGTTTCATAGTGCTCTGGCGCGAGACTGGTCGGTCCTGGGTTCGAATCTCTTGAGGTGGGTTCGTGGATGAGCACTACTGAGGAGTCCCACAATAGAACCAAACAGCTGTCCAGTACTTCTAGGTTTTCCATGGTGATCTAGCTTCATTTGATTCATGCTTTCAACTATGAAATTCTTAATACTAAAAGTGTAAGTAAATTAAGACAATTAACACTTTACGGTTGTGGAGACTGTTGAAGTTCATTAAAATCGTGAACCGATCAATGTTGTCCTAGTGTAGCACTGCTGGGCAGTGTGCATCTACGAGTTCGCATACGGTTCATGATTTCAATGTAAGACAATTAAAGCTTTTATACGTATTGAGCACTGTCACCAATTTTCCATGATAAAATTTGAAACTGCACTATAATGGGATAAAAACATATTATAGGTGGAAGATAATTAATCATTCAATAAAGCACTTGATCTTCATTTATTGAGATACTCACTACACATGTCAATTATGCGTAAACATTGTCTAAGCAGTTATTAAATACTCTGTTCTCATATTTATTCAATAATTTCACCAAGATAAATCTCTAAGCATTATTTAATTAGAACGAAAAGTAGAGCTTGACCCTAACCACTATTAGAATCTAACAAAACACAGTGTACAATAGTCATATTGTATCTAATGTAAATACGTTATTCTGAGGCAAAATCTGACTCACACATTCTCGTCTTACCTCCTGGATCATGACAGTTTTCCCATGTACTAACTTGAACGGTAAAACGTGTGGTGGAGATCGGCCTAATCAACCACTCTACCTATACCCACAAACGATTACGAATGCTACAAAGTCATTGCATAACTATTGAGGGTTCAAAAAGATGGTAAAAATATTGCTTAAACCGTCTTCAATTATTTATTTTGAGTGCATTCGCTCTTAATATATTCAATTAAGTTCAATCAACTTTGAAGATTACACAACAATAAGCTGATACATAAATAATGATGACTTATCTGTATGAAATGAAACATAACAATGTGGCTGGTAATGCGTGAAAAAATAGAAACATTCAATTCATATCTGGTATAATAAAGATTTCACTAAGTTCAAAACTGAGTACTGTCCAAGTACTTATTGTTATATCCCGTGAAGAATTATGAATGGTAACTTTTGAGAATTATTTATGGACCAATATGATAAGTATATTTCCCAATGTATAATTGTTAAGTAACTAAACTATTCCTATTCGTGTCCCTCTTATCATGAGCTTTAATGTGACCCATAGACTACTACCGTATGATTTAATATGCCCCAGTTATACGCAGTCTATTAATTACTGTTCCCCCTATTCACAGCCACATTTGGCCAAATCTTGTACAGATGTTATTTTATGGTACAATGTGGTCCGTTTGATTGGTATATAAACCCAGTATGTTTGAGAATAATGATTCATATTGGAGAAGTTGTTGTTGGTGTAATGGACTTAACTGACTGGGCTGAGGCATATAATAGAACTGATAAATACTGAAAACTGCTTATATGGCTTTTATGTATCATTGGGTGATCAATAAATCCACTGTTCTCTAATAGGCAAGCAATCGATATAACACTTATCAATGAAACAATCAGCTAACATATAACAATCAATTATTTCATTGGACTGAATTCAGTACTTATTTGTCAGTGGCAATAGTACTATGAGTATCATTATTACTATCATTATTATTATCCATTTTATTAAGTAATATGTACCTAGAGGAATTATAAAGTTTACAGAATTCTTCATATAAATATTCAAGGGTATTTAGAAAACGAAATGAAAACTAGTCAATATATATCAAAAACACTACTAATCAAACTAATAGGTTCCATTCAAACTTTAATGTATTCATATATCGTTACTTAATTCATGTAGTTTATACATATAAGATGATTAGCTGCTTAAATCTAGATAAAAAACAAGGTGATATACAACAAACTATAATTTGAAAACAGAAAAAAGCGCGTTTTGTCCCATTTTGAATTCGTCAATTAAATTTACCTACATCTTATTGTTAATGTTTAGTAAGGAGCTCAAACTCAGTACTCATCACTTAAAGTACTAACGTGTTTGTTATCTACTTAGTTATTGAATTGAGATAATGAGTAACTAGCTAAACGTATATGAAGATAATGTAAAGGAATCGAAATATACCGGAAAAAAACATATGAATTCTAGGAATATCAAAACAAAAGAAAAAGAGATTCGAAACAAAATGAAACCATTTTTATCAAACTAGTTTATTTGTACGCTAAAATAATAATCATAATGTTGGATTTTCGTATTTCTATACCCCTTGTTGTCATACGCTTATTAGCTTCTTTTCCTGTTTATAGGTTACTCACTTTATTGATTAATGTATAATCAACCTTACAGTTATTTCATCACAATCGTTATTCTATCCTATCTTGGTCAATATCTCTTTGTTAGTTTGATAAAACACTATTTGTAGATATTCTTTCTTTGAATAATTATTGACATAAATGAATTGATTACGGTATTCAACTAATACCACGTTCTACTGTATGAAGCTGTAACATGTAAAACTACCACAACCATCATCAAATATGTGCAAGTATTTATAAACAGTTGTCTACATAAGATACTGAATGTCCGTTGACCGGATATTATCAGCAACAGCCTACTGTAGAAGAGAACAAATCAACTTCCAATGGAGTATGAAATTAGGAAAAGACATTGGAAGTGGATATGATGTAGATTATTGAAATCAACGAACTGTATCATGAAGCAAGCTTTAACTTAGAATCCTGAAGGGCAATGGAAAAGTGTAAGATCGAAGAATACACTGCGTCGGGAAACAGAAGCAAATATGAAAAGGATGAATGTTGACTGAAAATAACTGGAAAGGATTGTCGAGGATAAATTTGGATAGTGAGTGCTGGTGTTTGCCCTATGCTCCTCAACGAGGGGTGACGTACGTAGGTAAGTAAGTAAGTAAATAAGTATGTATGTATGTATGTTTGTATGTATGTACGTAAGTAATGATACACGTCACCTTATGGGAAAGTTATAGATTTAGTACCATACGATGTCTTTTGTGTATATTTTAAAGTTGTCGGAAAGTAAGATAACACTATTGTTTAGATATTTCTCATTTACAACAGCCTTATAAAGTATATCAGTTTATAGTGATAAGTTTCAGAAAAAATAATAAAGTTATTTTAATGAGTAAGTTGAACAAATGTTTTTTTTTGTAGTACGAAACAATATTGAAGTTGTTGATTTCATTATCTAAAAAAAAAATTCTATTATCAACAGATCTTTTAGATAATTTAATGTTTACAAAGTTACTCAGTTTAAACTGATGATATTTTTTGAATGTCTCCTCATATCGTCGATACAAAATATTTTTAAGTAAATAAATCACTAATCGCCAGGATATCATTAATCCACCATATTTGCTTGTTATCTGATTAAACATGTATGTTATTAAATGTTTTTATAAACCCTATGGATGTCATTTATGTTATTTATAAGATAAACTTTAAATTTGTTTCCTATGTACTATTTAAATTTATGTTAATTTAATGTTACTTATTTATTTACTCTGAAGAAGTGATTTACATTAAGTTACAAAACATCAGAAATACAATTTTTCAATTCATTGGAATCTAACAAAAACAAAAAAAAACATATTTATAATTGGCTTTCTAGACAATGATCAATTAATTTGAAACTATCAAGTTCATTATTGGCATTGATACCTATTTTTATTCAGTAGTTCTTAGATATTTGAACTTAGATATATGACTAGCTTCAAGAGATATATATCATGGCGTTCCAGTGAAAAACAGTGACCAGTGGAGTTCAACCAGGTCTGTTGTGAGATATCAAATCACTGAAGACAAAGATAGATGGTTGCTCAGTTTTGTGAACTGGTTGAAGTTTGACATTAACACCTTTGATTACCGGTCGGCTCAATGGTCTAGATGTCAAGAGCTCGCGCGCGAAACTGATAGGTCATTGGTTCGAATCTCGTTCGAGAGGCGAGATCGTGGATGCGCACTGCTGAGGAGTCCCACACGGCCGTTCAGTGCTTCCAGATTTTCTATGGTGTTTTAACTACAATCGACTCATGATTTCAACTATTACATTTATTAACTAATTTAGATATTTTATTGATAAATCTGATAGAATAATAATGGACTATATATATTACTAAAAAAGAATTAGTAATATCTAAACAAAAAACAAACAAATTAATTAAATGTACATAAATGTATATAAAGTTTACATAATTATTATTCTATTCTTGTTTCTTTCTAATGAAACATCTGTTTTAAAATTAACAATAATACTAACTATAATTATTAGTAGTAATAGTATTGTTAGTAATTATAATCTAATTAACAGTTTAACTTATATATTCTATTCATTATTAAAAAAGTAAACATAAAACAATCTATGAATTAAACTTCTTATCATAATTAATAACTAATCATGTCCCCATTTTATACCATTTCTTATTTACTAGTTATAGTATTGTCAATGGTTGTAATAACAGAAACAGAACTGATAACAATAATTATGATCATATTAAAAACAATACTACTACTACTACTAATAATAATAATAACACTGACATAAGTAATAATGTAATAAACAAGAACACGAGTGGGAGCAACCGAATGTATTCGGAATCATTGCCTTAGATTTCATTGTTCATATATTTTTGTACCATTTACGTGCCGTTCCCGTTCTTTCCTTATCGATCTTTTACTGAAATACATTCTATGCCTTACCATTATTACATACTACTTATGTGGATATAAGTAACCCACACCACGGTAGTAATCACTACAATTTATATATCTTTGTATGTATATATGCATATAGTAGTGAAAAGATACGTTGTATGTACTTAAGTTATATTGAAGAAAAATTTAAAAGAAAGAAACACAATGAGAAACAATGAAGCAGAAATTTTATTTATAAACTGTATTTTACTTCATGAACTAACTTTAATTGAATAACCAGGAGTTGGTAAGCATTACTTAGTTGTTTTATCTTAATATTGAAATTCTTAACTGATTGGATTTATGAATTTTACAACGATAAAACTCAGTGATAATTATCAGATGGGATTTTGTGGAGGTTTTGATATTTTATAGTCGAATTCATAAGTCAGTTGAAGCTAGACCACCATGGAAAACCTGGAAGCACTGGATGGCCGTTTGATCCTAGTGTGATACTCCTCAGCAGTGCGCATCCACGATCCCACCTCGAGAGATTCAAACTCAGGACTTATCAGTCTCGATCCAGAGCCCTTAACCGATAGACCACTGATCAGGAATCCAACGGTCTTAATGTTCAACTTCAACTGATCCATGCAATTTAGCAACTGTCCACCCTTGTCTTCAGTGAGTTACTATCTCAGTGATAAATATTTATTTTTAATTGAACTCACTAATGTCATAACTCCGCCTGTAGCTCTTCTAGAGTTACTGCTGGTCCCAAGCCCGGGTAAAGGAGGAGGGTTGGGCATGGGGTTAGCGACCCCATCCCGTAGAAAAGCTAACTCGCTAAAAAAACGCTAACCAGAAAAAATAATTCAAACCATTTAAACTCTGCCCTGGGAGTTGAGGGAATAATGACGTCTCATGATGAAAGCCGAAATTCTTCGGAAGTCACGAGACCGATGCACCTTCTAACAACCAGAGCAACACTCTTTATAGGTACATGGAACGTCCGGACGATGTGGAAGACAGGAAAGACCAGCCAAATAGCAATGGAAATGAGAAGATACAACTTGGCAGTACTCGGAATCAGCGAAACCCATTGGACACAAACTGGACAACAAAGGCTAGGTACAGGAGAGATGCTGCTGTACTCCGGTCACGAAGGGGAAAATGCTCCACACACTCAGGGAGTTGCTTTAATGCCTTCCAAAGAAGCAAGAAATGCACTTGTGGGATGGGAATCTCATGGACTCAGGATAATCAAAGCATCATTCAGAACAAAGAAGGAGGGGATCACAATGAACGTTATCCAATGTTATGCACCCACCAATGATAGCAACGACGATGATAAAGATCAGTTCTATGAAAGGCTGCAATCAACTGTAGCAAAGTGCTCACGAAAGGACCTCACTATCCTTATGGGAGATCTAAATGCTAAAGTTGGAGTCTACAACACAGGATATGAAGATGTAATTGGACGACATGGACTAGGAGAGAGAAATGAAAATGGGGAGAGACTTGCAAACCTATGTGCTTTCAACAAATTGGTTATAGGCGGCACAATATTCCCACACAAACGCATACACACAGCTACATGGATCTCACCGGACCACACCACAGAGAACCAGATAGATCACATCTGTATCAACAAAAAATTCCGAAGATCAATGGAAGATGTGAGAACCCGGAGAGGAGCTGACATAGCTTCAGATGACCACTTGGTTGTGGCTAAGATGAGAACGAAGCTAAAGAAAGACTGGACAACTGGACAAACAGCACTACAAAGGTTCAATACAGCCTTCCTTCGAGATGCTGACAAGCTCCATGAATTCAAGATAACTCTCAACAACAGGTTCCAAGCTCTACAGGATCTACTGAAAGAACAAGAAACTACTTTGGAGGACAACTGGAAAGGGATAAAAGAAGCACTAACTTCAAAGTGTCAGGAGGTTCATGGTCCTAAGAAGCATCATCACAAGGAATGGATCTCTCTGGGAACCCTGGACAAAATTCAAGAAAGGAAGAACAAGAAACTAGCAATTAACAACAGCCGAACACGAGCAGAGAAAGTCAAAGCACAAGCAGACTACGCAGAAGCAAACAAGCAAGTGAAGAAAAGCATTAAAGCCGACAAGCAGAAATACATGGGAGAACTAGCAACGACGGCGGAAAAAGCTGCAAGAGAAGGGAATATGAAACAACTATATGATACAACGAAGAAATTGACAGGGAGATATTGCAAACCAGAGAGACCAGTCAAGGACAAAGAAGGAAAGACAATCACTGAGATTCAAGAACAGAGGAAAAGATGGGCAGAATACTTCGAGGAACTGCTGAATAGACCAGCCACATTGAATCCACTGAACATCGAAGCAGCACACACTGACCTTCCAATAGATGTCACTCCACCAACGATCGAAGAAGTCAAGATGGCCATCAGACAAATCAAAAGTGGGAAGGCGGCAGGACCTGACAATATACAAGCAGAAGCACTGAAGTCAGACATTGAAATAACTGCAAACATGCTTCACCTTCTATTCAAAAAGATTTGGGAAGAGGAACAAGTGCCAATGGACTGGAAAGAAGGAAATCTCATCAAGATACCAAAGAAAGGAGATCTGAGCCCATGTGAGAACTACAGAGGTATCAGTTTGTTATCAGTACCAGGGAAAGTTTTCAACAGAGTGCTGCTGAATCGGATGAAAGACGCAGTAGACGCCGAACTTAGGGATCATCAGGCTGGATTCCGTAAGGATCGGTCGTGCACAGACCAGATTGCGACACTACGGATCATCGTTGAACAATCAGTTGAGTGGAACTCATCACTATACGTCAACTTCATTGACTGTGAGAAGGCGTTTGACAGCGTGGACAGGAGAACATTATGGAAACTTCTTCGACACTATGGAGTTCCTGAAAAGATTGTCAGCATTATCCAAAACTCATACGATGGACTACAGTGAAAAAGTGGTTCATGGAGGACAGCTGACAGATGCATTTCCAGTAAGGACCGGAGTCAGACAAGGCTGTCTACTCTCCCAATTCCTCTTCCTTCTAGTGATTGACTGGATTATGAAGAATTCGACATCTAAAGGGAAATACGGAATACAATGGACAGCTCAGAATAATTTAGATGATTTGGACTTCGCAGATGACCTAGCCCTCCTCTCTCATACACACGAACAAATGCAGATGAAGACAGCAAATGTAGCAGCAGCCTCTGCATCGATAGACCTCAACATACACAGAAGAAAAAGCATGATTCTCAAATACAACACGGAGAACACCAACCCAATCACACTTGATGGCGAAACTCTGGAAGAGGTGGAAACATTCAAGTACCTGGGGAGTATCGTTGATAAACAAGGAGGATCGGATGCAGATGTAAAGGCGAGAATTGGCAAAGCAAGGGCAGCATTTCTACAATTGAAGAACATATGGAACTCAAAACAACTCTCAACTAATTTCAAGGTCAAAATCTTTAATACGAACGTCAAGACAGTCCTACTGTATGGAGCTGAAACGTGGAGAACTACTACGGCCATCATCAGGAAAGTACAAGTATTTATAAACAACTGTCTACGCAAAATACTCAACATCCATTGGCCGGATACTATCAGAAACAGCGTTTTATGGGAGAGGACAAACCAGCTTCCAGCTGAAGAGGAAATTAGGAAAAGACGTTGGAAGTGGATCGGACATACATTAAGGAAATCACCAATATGCATCACGACTCAATCCCTAACTTGGAATCCGGAAGGGAAGCGGAAAAGAGGAAGTCCAAAGAACACAATACTTTGGGAAATAGAAGCAGATATGAAAAGGATGAATAGCAACTGGAGAGAACTGGAAAGGAAAGCGCAGGACAGAGTTGGATGGAGAATGCTGGTGAGCGGCCTATGCTCCTCGACGAGGGGTAACAGGCGTAAGTAAGTAAGTAAGTCACTAATGTCATCAATCAAGAGAAAATTATGGGATTTTGATAAAAATTTATGACCCATAAAGTCTAACAGTGATTGGTATGAGATGGGTATTATCAATGAGGGTAGATGATAATCATTGTTTGAAATCGGATATATGATCCATTGAATACTAAACCAGTAGTCTGGATGTGATGCTCTTAACGGTGTGTCTAAATATTTTGGGTTTGATCGTTATAGGGGCCGTTGACATGTACTTCAGAGGAGTCCCATACAAATTGTGTACAACCAAACATCTTTTAATAAACTTTAGTTTTTTACCATTGCTTATCGAGACGAAGAAACTAGTAAATGCTTTGTATGAATGTAGGGAAAATTCATTACCTATAACTTATCATCTAATATGAATATATTAAAAATTTACTGCTAACGTTGAATAGACAATCTTGAAATTATTTTATCAAATTAACAATAAAGATAATTAAGAAACAAAGTGGCTAGCGGTGGAATTGAGGATGTGCGTTTTTTTGTCCTATTTAGGGCTAGTTAGCTAGATGTACTTGCATCCCAGAGTTGATGTTCACTCCAGGATTCAAACTTAGTGCAATTTGATCAACAAATATTTTAACATATAAAGTAAGTTAAACCATAAAGGCAAAAAATCTTTTAGAATATATAAATTAAGTTTATGTAATGCTAACTGATCCAACATGTGAATATCCTTCATGTAATAGCATGTAGTCCATTTGGGATTTGGTTGGATTAGTGTTTGTTTTATATATTTAAACAATTAGAAACAATAAAACAAATGGAAATTTTGATCATTATATTGTTAAACTGAATATAATATTAGTTATCACATGTTAATTTGACCAACTGAAAGAATAAACTGATTAATTTATCATTTAAGATGAATATAGTTTAGGAATTTTGAGATAGTTACAATACATTTCATAGTCTGTTTTAATGACAATAAGATATTTCGATCGAGATCATGAATTGACCAATTTTAGACCACCTTGGAAAGCCTGAAAGCAATAGACCACCGTGACGTCCTAGTACGAGGCTCCTCAGCAGTGCGCATCCACAATCCAGTACATGGGATTGAAACCCAGGACCTTCGGTCTCATGCGTGAATGCTTAACCTTTAGAGCACTGAGTTTGCTGTCCAATGGTGTTAATGTCTATCTATTATGATAATAAGATAATGAAAAATTATTGAGTTTAAGGTTTACTGAATAGGTGTTAGATAAACACGCTTACGTAATGCAACTAAAATGTACACCGAAAAATATGAATCTGAGGACAGAATAAACGTTGCGGAAGTCACGAATGAAAATTATATTTAGCGCAGTTAATATTATTTAAATTCACTTAGTATTGTTTGTTTCAATCTTCCCATCGATGTTTGGGACCGCAACTGGTCAGTCTCTAATTGGCATATGTGCATACTGTGCGTATTGCCTCGATATAGCCTTAATTCACAAGCATTATAAGCAAAGTTGGGTAGTGGCTAGCAGTGGAATCCAGTTTGATATGCATATCGTTCTAGTTGGAACTCGTCAGCTGGATGTACCTGCATCTCAGTGTTGATGTTTACTCTGGTACTTGAACCAAGTACCTTTCGCTTCAAACGCCATCGCGTTATCCGCTCGGCCACTGAGTCCTGATAGCCACTTGCTTGTGCAATGAAGTGAAGATTAAATTCAATTGGTATTGTTTTACTTGAATCTTCCCATTGATGTTTAGGATTGCAATTGATCAGTTTCTTATTGACAGGACTCGGTAACTGATTATATCCAAGGTATCATTGAGAAGAAATTCAACTTATCAAAATACATATTTACATTCAATTCACTAATCGAAATACACATTTTTTTTCACACACTAAAATGTGTACATACATATGGATACAGTTGATTGGTGGTAAAAAAGAAAAAGACAACTGTCAACAATGACAGTTTTTTTATTTTTAAATGCACATTCAACTAATTTCAGTACAAGTTAACTAATTATATACCAAACTCTTGTAAAATGTCATCTAAGTCTTTTGTTTATATTGATAATGTTTCAAAAAAAAGAAAAAAAAGAACAAACAAAAGAGAAAAGAGAAAAATTAGATCACATTAAGTAAACTTTGTCAACATATTTCTCTAATTGGTTTTATTGTAGCGATTATTTCAAGATGTTTATTTTCATATAATATATTGTTTGTTTTGATAGTTCTGATCACGAATCAATTGAATCTAGACCACTATGGAAAATGTAGAAGCACTAGATGGCCATTTCGTTCTAGTGTGGGACTCCTCAGCAGTGCGCATCCATGATCCCAGTTCGCGAGATTGAAACCCAGGATCTATAAGTTTCGCGCGCGAGCGCTTAATCTCTGAATCATTGAACCGGCATCCAACGGTGTTCATGTCTAACTTCAACAGATCCATGAAATTGAGCGACACATTCACCAATGTCTTCAGTGAGTTATTATTTCACAACAGACTTGTTTGAACTTCACTGGTCACTGCTGAGGAGTCCCACAATAGGACGAAACTGCCGTCCAGTGCTCCCAGGTTTTCCATGGTGGTGATTCATGTTCCCAACTATCAAAAGTACAGGTGGTCGGTTGCGACCTGAATAGCTCAGTGGTAACATCTCTGACTGTGAAGCTGAGTGACACGGGATCGAATCCGCCAGGGAGCATCAGTTCCCTCAGGATTACAGGTACACCTTGCTGACGAGTGCCAAGTAGCACGAAATCCGGGTCCAGGGTTTCCTGTTGACCACCTTAAACCACCATCTTAAAGTACTATAATATCCACACAAACCCCTTCTGATAATACTCCTTATTCTCAATGTAGTATTATTATACAAAGCAATGTCAAATTTGATAGATAAAAGGGATATTAAATGATAGTTATGTGGTAATTGATCTTCATATAAATATATTCTGTTAGAAAGAATAATGATAAAAGAATATAGTACATATCAGAAGGGGTTTTGTGGATATTGTAGTAATTTCAACAGTTGAGATCATGAATCAATTAAAGCTAGACCACTATGTAAAAACCTGGAAGCACTGGACGGCCGGCCGAGGAGTCCCGCAATTGAACAAAACGGCTGTCCAGTGCTTCTAGGTTTTCCATGGTGGTGAAGCTTCATGATCTCAACTGTTAGAATATTGTAAGGTTGAGAAAACTATTTCGAGTATAATTATTTCATGTTTGTTTCTTTTACAGTATTTACTAAACAATTAATTTAGAATGATTGAGTTTTATTCCGTAATACTAGACTTTATTTTATTCTTCATAACCGATACCTAATTTGTCATAAAAAATGTTACAAGTCTTACCTTACAAAGTTCTAGTGTGACGGACGCTACTCACAATGATATTTGTAAGTAGTGTGTAGCGGAACGTGGTGTCAAAATTGTAAAGAATTGTCAGATAGAGTGATGAGTTTTGGTGCACTAAAATCATGGAGTTGAGCAGAACAATTGGAGACTAGACGAGAAGAGTTCAGTTGACGGTACACGCCAAAAGAATAATGTATCGTCGTTATGTAAATACTTTGTAATCTCGTATTATTTATAAATTCCTCCTGCCTATTATTGTATTGAATATCACTTATGTGCCTTCTACAGTCCCTTCTTAAGGTCTATTTAGATAAACAAGAGTTGGTTATACTAGACTTTACACATATGAATGGAAAGAACTTTTAATGGGAACAGGACACAAATGTATATGGATGAATATACATGGCAAGTGATCAAGGTTTGGAATGTTTATATACATATATTAAGGATCACAGGCTAAATGATTAGAAACTGGAAATTTCCCACATTATATATTGAAATTTCTGACCTATGATCAAGTTTATGGTGTTAAGTAAAGAGTATTACTATTATCAGTGACATCAATCTATGAACATCGATGTATCGAGCCTTAAAGAACATTCAATGACAAATGTTTACACTTTCCATTATTCTAAAATTGCAAACAGCATGAATGAAATTTATTTCTATGACTTAGATGAACAATTATACGACTATTATTTATTATGATTAAGCTCAGGACAACAGCCTAGTTGATGTAGCTATCAATTTAAAGTGAATAGAATTTTAAATTTTGCTTACAGAATCATAAAGTTACTGTTTTTAACAGTTAAATTCACCAGTTGATTAAAGCTAGACCACCACTGGAAACTTGAAAGCACTGAACGGTCGTTTCGTCCTAGTACGTGACTCTTCAGGAATGCACTTCATAATACCCAGGGTTCAAACCCAGGGCCTTTGATCTCACGAGCGAACGATTAACCTCCAGCTTAGATCAACTAATGAATTCAACTGTTAAAATTACAACAATCTCCATTCTGATTATTATTTTTTGCTTTTTACAAACTATATACACTCATATGGTAAGTAATTTATTTATTATTTATTTAAACACATAAATATTGGTACAAGGAAACATCAGATAAATATGCGCCGCACAAATCACATTTGGTTTGTGTGAGGGCTGTGATACTGCTCGGGTGCCCAAACTGAAGCAGGTGGTATGCTTAGGTGACAACACCCGGAGCCTTTAACCTAAGGATCTGATCCACAAGGCAGTAGAGCATCTTAGGGAGATGCAGTCCCATGGTAGCCGGTGACCAACAATTGATTCATGCGCCATTTGTTTCCTCAGGATACTGGAGTCCATGTGTACCATTGGTTTGGGATCAGGGTTTTCCAACTCCCCTAGGTGGACACTCCACATCCACTAACCCCGTTAAAGCGCCAGACATTGGCTTTTCATCCTCTCAATTTCGTAAACAACAGTAATTCCGCGAGAAGGCAGTAAGTATGACTTCCCTGGTAGAGGCTATATACGCGTGACCATGTGAGAGCATTTCGAGAGGTAGAGTGGAATCTCTTCACTCTCGACTGTACCAGGGTATACAAAAAAGAAACTAAAAAAAAATAAAGAACTTACAGGTATACCAGATAAATAAGCACATTCCATAGGATTTAATTCAGGTACTTTCCATGTTAAAAATAATCCAAGTGCAGTAGATATAGTACCAAGAAATAATTGCATACATACTAATAACACAATTAATGAACATAGACAATGTGTAAATGAATCACCTTTCTTCACATGTAACTCCGTTCCATTCTGCACAATGTCAGTTTTATTTAAGTCTAAATCAATGGGATTTACAATTGGATCATTATTATTACCTAAATTTGAATTTACTAAAAGTGATATAGATGGTTGTATATGATGATTACAATCATTCATTAGTTGACTATTAGAAGATCGAATGAATGATTGATTAGAAACATATAAATCATTACGATTATTATGGATAAAATTCACATTGCGCATACTACTAATAATATTTTCATGAGTAATATTATGATTATTCATATTAAAATCACAATGATTTTGTGAACATACAGAATTTGAACGACGACTTGATTGTAATAATAATAATGATGTATTTGGTTTATGACTACAACCTTCTGTATGTCGACGATGATTCATAGAAGGTGATAAATATAATTTTTGTTGACATGGTAACATATAATTAGATTGTAATGGAGTTAATTGAAAATTACATGACCTCCCTATAGATTTATGTTTATACCATAGATCATTAGTTTTTTCATTTTTTTTCATTTTTTTTGTATAATATTTTATAGTTGAATTAATTTTATATTCATTATATTTTATAATGGTTGATAATTCTGGTAAAGAATTAGAACGTTGTACTGTGGATAACTGTCGAATGGTGGAACGGTTACATGGATAGTTACTAAGGAAACTTGATTTATTATTATTATTATTATTGTTATTATTAGATGAGGTAGTTGTAGTAATTGATGAATTACATAATATCTGTGATGATATCATTAAACTATGATATGATAATGGTGATGATGTACGACGTATAGTTTGTTTTTGTATTTTAGATAACATCATTTTAGATAGATATACACTATCGGAATAATGATTTCCATTATGATAATTTATAAAATCTATATCACTATAATGATTATCCGTTGATATATAAGGTATACATTGTGAATAATTATAGAAAGAATATGGACTTATAGAACGATTAGATGGATTATGAATAGATTTAGTTTTAAATGATCTATGTATATGAGATAATCTATCAGATTGAAGATATTGTTTTTGTTGATAGATATAATGATCTGTATCTAAGTATAAAGATTTATTTAAATTATAATTTGATATTAATGAAGTGGAACTAGAATGTTGATCCTTATCCAATGATGGATAATATTTTGTTTTACCCGGATTTGTAATACAACAATATGAATTTCTATATTGATTTGTATTATGTAATGAAGATATTGGCGATGATGATGAAGATGATGTAAATAACATTGGTGAAGGTGTTCTATTGATATCATCATCTTTAAGATTTCCATGACTTAAAGAATTTTCATATGTTGATAATAGGTGACGTTGATTTGTTGGCCAATAATATGGTGTTAATAAATTTTGTAAACATAATCCTGGACTTGATGTACCAGATGTCCAACCATGATTCTTTGGTTGTATAAATAAATTATTCATTAAACTAGAATTTAAATTAGATTTACTATTATAATTTGATTCTTCAGGGGAATTTGTTGGTATTTCTATAACAATTTGTGGTGTCATTGGTATTAATGGAATATTTTCAATAATTACAGAAGAAGCAAGCATAGTTTAGAATAAATCGGTAAGTTTAATTAAGCATGATTTTATGAAGTGAATAATATAAAATTAAAATTGAAATGAGATAATTTGTTTTTTTTTTCTAAAATTTTGATTGGTCTAAATCAAATAACCAATCAGAATTTAATTGTTAATGAAGATTGAAAGTATTATACCTTGTTTTATAGATTTTTGATATTTCTTGCACTGTAATTTAAACTAAGCTTTATTCCAGCTACCGGAGTTAGACAAGGTTGTCTACTCTCCCTCTTCCTCTTTCTTCTGGTGACAAACTGGGATATGAAGACTTCAACTTCTGAGGGGAAACACAGAATACAATGGACAGCTCAGAATAATTTAGATGATTTGGACTTCGCAGATGACCTAGCTCTCTTCTCATACACCCGAACAAATACAGACGAATACAAAAAATGTAGCAGCAGCCTCTGCATCAATAGGCCTCAACCTACACAAAAGGAAAAGCAAGATTCTCAAATGCAACACGGAGAACACCAACCCAATCACACTTGATGGCGAAACTCTGGAAGAGGTGGAAACATTCAAGTACCTGGGGAGCATCGTTGATAAGCAAGGAGGATCGGATGCAGATGTAAAGGCGAGAATTGGCAAAGCAAGGGCAGCATTTCTACAATTGAAGAACATATGGAACTCAAAACAACTTTCAACTAATTTCAAGGTCAGAATCTTTAATACGAACGTCCAGACAGTCCTACTGTACGTACGGAGCTGAAACGTGGAGAACTACTACAACCATCGTCAAGAAGGTACAAGTATTTATAAACAGATGTTTACGCAAAATACTCAACATCCATTGGCCGGATACTATCAGAAACAGCGTTTTATGGGAGAGGACAAACCAGCTTCCAGCTGAAGAGGAAATTAGGAAAAGACGTTGGAAGTGGATCGGACATACATTAAGGAAATCACCAATGTGCATCACGACTCAATCCCTAACTTGGAATTCGGAAGGGAAGCGGAAAAGAGGAAGGCCAAAGAACACACTACGCCGGGAAATAGAACAGATATGAAAAGGATGAATAGCAACTGGAGAGAACTGGAAAGGAAAGCGCAGGACAGAGTTGGATGGAGAATACTGGTGTGTGGCCTATGCTCCTTGACGAGGGGTAACAGGTATAAGTAAGTAAGAAAGTAAGTTGATTCCAGCCAGATTTAGATGCTCAAAAGTCATATATATACATTAAATATCCAATGCAATATTACTATCCCAACTGATTACATAAGCTGGATAAACAATAAAATTGATCAGATATTTTCGGACATAACTGAATAATTTTAATAGTATTGCGTTTTTTTAGAAGTAGTTGTTAATGATATTGTCAAGTGGATCGAGGTTCACTCAACTGACTAGTCCTAAATAGAATAGAATGTAAATCCAGAATTTCACTGCTAGCCATCATCTAATACTAATTAAAGTGCTTGTGACTTTAAAGTAATTTCAAGGCAATCTTCGCAGGATGCACATATACCAAAACGGAATTAATAGTCTCAGCCCTATACATCAATTCAATGATTTAAATAACCAATGTAAATGTAACTAATGAAGTTTTATTGAATGATCTGAGTTAGTTGCTTAGAATTCTATTTCTAAAAGTAGCACTATTTTAATCAGTTGTTTTGTCTCGAGATAACCTTGATCGAGTAGTTTATAATCTATTCATGTATTTCACCGCAATAATCAATGTTTCACAGTCATTAAATATTGAAAAGGGTAGTTTTGACCATATGCTTGTCTTGTGATATATAATTTTATAGTTAACGGACTGCACAAATTGATAATTGCTAGATATGTTTAATATATATTCTTACTGTGGTTTTACCTGTGCCTAAATTATGAAACTGTCTTCAAATAGATAGGTCTGATACATATGCTTTATACTCTTATTTTAAATATCTTAGAGGGTCAACTTGGGAGCATACTTTGAAATAAGAAAGATATGATATATTTAATAAATACTTATTATTCTAATGTACTCCACAACCTTTTATAATGTTAGTTTAAAGGACATTGTTATTGACTGGAAATAAAAATATTTCTTTTTTAGAGACCATCATCTTCAAAACTATAAATAGTCAAATTGTTGAGTTCTGATTTGTTGCTAAATAAGCGTCACTGAATAAATATGTCAAAATATAACATTTACCTAAGTCATAATAAATGTGTTAAAAGACAATTTCAATATCTAATTGATATTTAAACTGTATCCTATGAAAATATGTTATATTGTTTAGATAAGTTAAGATAAGTACAATACAAAGTTGTGCATGGAGGACAGCTGCAACTCAAGTGAGGACATGAGACAGACAAGGCTGCTTGATCTACTCATTCCTCTTTCTTCTGGTAGTCGACTGGATTATGAAGACCTTAACATCTGATAGGAAGCATGGAATATAAAAGACAGCTTGCATGCAACGAGACGATTTGAACTTTACAGATGACCTAACTCTTCTATCCCATACACACCAACGAATGCAAATGAAATCAACTAGTATAATAGTAAACTCTACATCAATATGATTCAATATAAATAAGGGAAAAACAACACCCTTAATCACGACATAAAGAACACCAATTCAATCATACATGATGAAGAAACTGTGGAAGGGGTGGAAAGTTTCAAGTACCTGGACTGTATCATTGATAAACGAGGAGGAATCGGCGCAGACGTAAATGTGAGGATTGGCAAAGTAGGGAAAATATTTCTACAGTTGAAGAACATATGCAGCTAAATACAACTGTCTGCAAACAAACATCAAAGTGAGAATCTTCAATACTAACGTCATGACAGTTCTACTGTATGAAGTTGAAACTTGGAGAACTACTACAACTATCATCAAAATGGTACAATAATTTCTAAACAGTTTTCTACGAAAGATACTCGACATTCACTGACCGTATACTATCAGCAACAGTCTTCTGTGGGAGAGAAAAAACCAACTTCTAGATGAAGAGGGAATTAGGAAAAAATGTTGGAAGTGGATTGTATATACAATGTGGAAATCATCAAACTGTATCACGAGGTAATAGCTAAATTGGAAGGCCGAATAACACACTGCCTCAGGAAATGGAAACAGACATGAAAAAGATGAATAGCAACTTGAAATGATTGTCCAGGACAGTGTTGGATGAAGAGTGTTAGTGTTTGGCCTATGCTCCTCAATGAGGGGTAACAGGCGTAGGTAAATAAGTAAAATGTTTTAAGAAAATTGTAGTGCCCAAGAACACGAAGTGGACAGTCAAATATATGTTAGGCAGGAAATTACAGAACATTCCATTAAAAAATGAGAACCCTTTAGTTAATTGGTAATTTACAAACTGTCAATCAATTGTCTCAATCTTGACAATTACTTCTGCAAATATTAGTCCATCGTTATTGATTATTCTTGTTCATGAATTTTCATACCAATTGCGTTTCGTTCCGTTCTTTCGTTATCGACCTTCTACTGTAATACATTCGATGCCCGACCATCGTCATATACTACTTATATGGATATACGTAACCCATACCACAAAATTACATCAACGTTAATTATAAAATTTTCGTAAAGAAATCAAATTGATCCTATTCTAAACGGTGTTATTGAAAAAAACTGTCCTACTACCTATATAGGATTAAATGTCAAGTCCAAGAGTTCACATCAACTGTGAGATGCAGGTACATCCGGCTGATGAGTCCCAAATAGGACGAAACGCTCATCCTGGATTCCACTGCTACCCACTATCCAACTTTGCTTAATAAGTACAATTATGTTTTTCGAATAAATTTATCCTGATAGATCGTCAATTCTAGTTACGTAAAATATGTTCTAGATGTTTTATACATATTAAGGTTTTGTAATTTTTTATTTTGTAAATTTTTATTTGGGATATTGAAAAAAAAGTATTTTGTCATTATCTTGTTTTGACTAATAATTCAAATGACTTGGGTTTAGGAAAATAAGGTTACATTTAGGAAAACCTGTTTTCTCTTAGTAAATGTCAATGAGTCATCTAACATCATCTTCAATCTTTACAACATGATATTGAGTATCAATATGTCTCTGGTATACATTCACTCTTCTGGTGATAGTTTAAGCTTTGAATAATCGATTTCTGATCAAAGAGTTTGATGAATAAGCCGATTGTCATTAATACTTCTAACTGAACTACCTCACAAAGTTAAGCATATGTAATGTAGATCTATGGTACTATTGTAGTGAACAAAATATGACTAAGGACAATCGAATGTATTTAAGCAAAAATTAAAGACTATCTCACTAAATTTTGATAACCATTAAATGAACAGTTAATTTGCAAATTAACAACCAATTGTCTCAATCTTCACTGTTCATTCTGTAAATATCAGTTCATCTTCTCTAATTTCATTGTTCATGCAGTTTCATACTAATTGCGCTTCATTTTGATTCTTTCCTTATGAATGCCCTCTAGTCTTGATGAACATGTTTCACATTCATAAAGTAGAATAGGGATAACTGTTATGCAGTAAACTTGTCTTTTGGTTGGAAGACGGATATATCGCCTACTCCAAAAAAGACGCAAGTCAGCGAAAGCCAGTCGAGCCATACATCACTTGAAGTTACTAATTCGGATGGTAGTTTGCCATTGGCTTTGACCAAACCAGTAGGGTACGCTTTTCAATGACAGACATTGCTACAAAATCTTAACACCAAAGGAGTTGAACGATACCTTAAGTTCAAGGAATACAACTTCAGTAAGACTTTGAAAAGTACGTCTATGTTCCTGGATCTTTTGAAGCGGGAATATTTGGTCTGTACATCCATGTCCAGCCTGGTTTTCTCAAGTTTGCTCTTCATAAACTCTAGTTAGACGTTGTCTATCATTTCCACTAGAAACCCTTATACAAAAAACATTTATTATTTACACTTCCATATGAGTTACTTAACCTTATTGTACAAATATGATGGTTTTGTAAGGACGAATGTTAAGACTTGAGACGTGTAATTGTTTTCTGATTATATCGTACAGTCTAAATCATCATTTACCCTGATAATCATGTTGTTAGCATTTAGGTATATTCAAAGTTAATCCCTATTTGGTGATATAAACTTGCATTTGTAGTGAAGCAGTCGTCAATTCTCATGCTATATAGGAAACTAATGGAAGTTGCAAATGTGTAACAATGGATGTCAGATAAAAAAAATGATCTAAGCTTTATGTTTTCTCTACAAAGATTAGAGGATTCACCTTTAATTGAGAACATGAATCGATTGATGAGCACTGTTGAGTAGTCCCATACTAGGACGAAACGGCTCAATGATTCAAGTATAAATTTCGCTATCTTTGACCATACATCGTGATTACTTCTGGTTGAATATATATGCTAACAAACTCATACACATAAATAAAATGTGATAATCATAGTATTGTGGTGTGTGCTACTGATGTCAATAGGTATAAGTAATATGTATCATCAATCAAAAGTGAAATACCTGGCAGCAGAAGATTAAGAAGATCGAAGTGAAGAGAATGAGAACGGAAAATGATTAGTGTAGAAACAAAAAAAAATGAAGTCTGAAACGATTGATTGACATTTTGCAAATGAATTACTTACTGTGTATGATTCTCAAATTTTACTACGTTATTCTGTAATTTTGTGTTCAAATACATTCGATTATTCTCACTTGTGTTCTCGTTCACTACAATGTCATGTAATGCAATCATCTATATTTCATAGTTCAGTATGTTTTACGCTGATATATGAAAAGATTCTGGGAAATTTCTTTCTCTTTTTTTTGTTTTACTACACTTTTCCCAGAAACGTTTATTAATTTTATCCGTTCTAGCACGTGCATCGAACCCTTTTTACTGGATCAATTTGCCAAGCAGTTTGATTTTGTACTTCTTTTTTTAATATAACTTAAATTATTGAACCATAATTTATTTTAGATAATATGATTGTTATAACTTATGGTCTTGCGCCTCTATCAATATAAGATATAATGATACCGTCAATTAGAGAACAGTGAATTATCGACTAGATCAATGACACATAAAACCTGTACGAGCAGTCTAGAGTCCTTATCAGTCCCTGCTTCTCGCCTAGCCCTGCCTGTTAAGTACAGAACACCAATAACAGTCTCTGCGATATGAATTATGTATTTCAGACGTATTGGGTTTATAAATCAAACAAACAGACTACATCGTACCATAAAATAGGAAACAACATTTGTACAAGATCTGACTAAATGTGGCTGTGAATAAGGAAGACGATAATCTATAGACATGGTATAACTGAAGAATAGTAAATCGTATAATAATATTTCATAGGTCAAAATAAAGCTAATAATAAGAGGAACATGAATATGCATAGTTTAGTTACTTAGCAATTATACAGTAATAATATATGTATAGTACTAATCAAGAAATAGATCCCAACAGTTACCATTCATCATTCTGATCGGTATATAACAAAAATAATTTTACTTTTATTTTATATGTCATTTCTTCTTGATTTATTATTTGAGTAGAATTGAAATTGTAAAATATAAAATTACACTTTAATAAAATTACTTATTTCAGTTTCAATTATCAAAATTGAATCAGTATAAATGTAATTTAGACAAGAGTCTACTGGTCATTAGTTCAGAAGTCATTATTATATTGAAGTGTTTTTAGTATCTATTTGCTAATTTACAAATTTACTTATATGAATAACTTAGATGTTTCAACAAAATAGATATATAAGCAATATTTTACCTGTTAGGAACTGAAGAGCCTTCAAGTAGATTCCAGTGCTTCTTCCTGATTTCTTCCTCCACTGGATGAAATCTAGTTTATTCTCTCCCACAGTAGAACTTTGCTGAGTGTCTGGCCATCGGATCTGAAATACTTTGTGAAGACAATTGTTAATAAACACTTGTATCTTCTGGATGATGGCTTTCGTAGTTCTTCAAGTTTCCGCCCCAAACAGTAGAACTATCCTGACATTTGTGTTGAAAATTCTGATCTTGGTGTTGTTTGACAATTGTTTCGAGTTCCAGATGTTTTTCAGTTGTAAGTATGCTGCTCTTGCTTTGCCGGTTCGCGTCTTCATATCTGCATCAGATCCACCGTGTTCATCAATGATGCTGCCCAGATTTGTAAAAGTTTTCACATCCTCCAAAGCTTCTCCGTCAAGTGTAATTTGATTGGTGCATATTGTATTGTATCGGAGAGTCTTGCTTTTCACTTTGTGTATATTGAGACCTACTGCTGCTGAGACTGCTGCTACACTGGTCATCTTCTCCTGCATTTGTTGTTGCGTGTGTGATAGAAGAGCCAGATCATCTGCGAAGTGTAGATCGTCCAGCTGCATTCTAGCTGTTCATTTTATCCCATGCTACCCTACAGATGTTGATGTCTTCTTGATCCAGTTGATCACCAGAAGAAAGAGAAGGGGTGGGAGTAAGCGACCTTGCCTGACATCGGTCTTTACCTCGAATGAATCAGTGAGTTGTCTTCTATGCACGATTTGGCAGTTTAATCCATCATCGGAATTCCGTATGATATTGACTATTTCCTCAGGCACGCCGTAATGTCGAAGAAGTCTCCATAGTTTAGCCTTTCCACGCTATCAAATGCTTTCTCGTAATCAACTAGGTTAATATAGAGTGATGAATTCCATTCAATTGATTGTTCCATATCGATCCGAAGAGTTACGAATTGATCTGTACACGGAATACAGCCTGTTTATCTCGAAGTTGGGCGTCTACGGAGTTCCTTATTCTGTTTAACAAAACCCTGTTGAAGACTTTTCCTGGTATTGAAAGGAGAGTGATGTCCGTGTAATTATCAAACTTTCTGAGATCGCTTTTCTTTGGTATTTTGATCAGGAGTCCTTCTTTCCAGTCTGTTGGTATTTGTTCTTCATCGTAAATTTTACTGAAGAGAATATGTAGTAGTTTTGCATTTGCTGCTACATCTGCTTTTGGTTCCTCTGTTGGAATTTTGTCTGGTCCTACTGCTTGGCCACTCTTGATTTGTTTGATGGCCATGCTGATCTCTTCAATTGTTGGTTGGCCAACGTCAACTGGGAGGTCTGTGGGTGCTGCTTCGATGTTGGGTGAGTTCAGTGGAGCTGGTCGATTCAAGAGTTCTTTGAAGTGTTCTACCCACCTGTTTCGTTATTCTTCAATGTCGGTGATTACTTTGCCCTTCTTGCTTTTCACTGGTTGTTCTGGTATACGGTAATTCCCAGTGAGTTTATTTGTTGACTTACCCGCCATCTCCGATGCGTGTCGTTCTCGCTTCGTTAGCTGATACCTAATCATGTGCTTATAGCTTTTTGGCCTGCATTATTTGATAATAAACTGTAGTTGCAGATTCTCTTTGCCTTCTGATTTCATGAACCGTTAAGATTTGTTCTTTTGTTTCCACACCAATCATTCTCTTTACTTCGATCTTTTTAATCTTCTGTCTCTAGGTATTTTATTTTCGATTGATGGTATATACTATTTATATCTGCTGACATCAGTAGCACTTACACCACAATACTAAACCAATGAATTCATTTGATCAATTCAAACACAGTTATCATCATTTAGTACCGTAAGTCTATTCAAATTGTCTACTTACTCAAAGTCATTTCTTCTTTATTATAATAAATGTAAATAATTTAAATGAGAATTTATTATAATATGTTATTAGTTCAAATCATGCGCCAAAATTTACACAAATAAAAATAGAAAAAAAAGTTACGTAAACATGCAAGAAATTTCATTAAAAAAATTGTACCAGTCAATCTATTTACAGTCAACATGAAAATCGTTTAAAATGGGAAACGTTTTTTTGTATCCAACGTTGTGAATTGATTGATTAAGTTTCAAGGGCATAATTTGAAAATGTGCGAATGAAAACATAATCACAAAGTTATTATTATTATCAGTAGTAGTAGTAGTAGTAGTAGTAGCAGTAGTAGTAGTATTAGTAGTAGTAATAGTAGTGGTAGTAATAGTAGTAGTATTGGTAGTAGTATTGGTAGCAGTAGTAGTAGTATTAGTAGTAGTAATAGTAGTGGTAGTAGTAGTAGTATTGGTAGTAGTATTGGTAGCAGTAGTAGTAGTATTAGTAGTAGTAATAGTAGTGGTAGTAGTAGTAGTATTGGTAGTAGTATTGGTAGCAGTAGTAGTAGTATTAGTAGTAGTAGTAATAGTAGTGGTAGTAGTAGTAGTATTAGTAGTAGTTATATTTCGATAATATCAAAAAACGAATAGAGGAAATAAAACAAGACACTTTAAAAAGTCTTTTCACTCTATCATCATAAGTGAGTAAGTCTTAATACATAGTGTTCTGTATGATTGATTATAAAAATGATAATCAGCATTTATATGAATACATTATATTGAATAGAAAATGAATACTCATCAGTCTTATTATTACTATTAGTAGTAGAAGTAGTATTACGGCCTATGCTCCTCCACGAGGGATAACAGGTGTAAGTAAGTAAGTAAGTAAGTAAGTAAGTAAGTAAGTAAGTAAGGAAGGAAGGAAGGAAGGAAGGAAGGAAGAAAGTAGTAGTAGTATCATTTGAATTATAAGAATGAATGTATGTTAATAGAAATTGAAATGTTACAATAATTTACAATATTACATAATATTATTGAATACAAATAATTTTTTTCTTTGGAAGTGGAGGATTTAATGAAAATCCTTTTACACTAAAATCACCATCTGAATTCTCTATCCATTGTATATCAAGATTACGATAATTTTGAAATGAATCAGATAATTGATTATGTAATTTATCTGATATACATCCATTACGTAATGTATTAGGTTTTGAATTTGGAGGGTTGAGTAGTTTGACCAAATGACACTGACATGATTATAGAGAATGAGATAACAACAATGATAGGCAACACATTTATGTTTTTATCAAACAAGTCAAGTTAAAGAACAATAAATACATTCAATTATGAGATATACATGTTAAATGGGTTAGATTGTAAGTGTACTGTGGTATTTGCCACTTATAGTCGACATAACTAGTTCTTTGGTAAATTGTGAAAACTATAAGTTCAATACTTTATTGCCATAACAATTACTCTGTGTCCCCGTTCTCTTCTATTAGATCTTCTCAACTTTCAGATGCCAGGCATTCCACTTCTGACTGATGTTATATATTACTTATGTCGACATTAGTAGTATACACCACATAACTATTATTTTGAACGCTAGTGTGTATTTATTGTTAAGTGATTATATGTAATGAATGTCTTATTGTTTCTAAAGCTCATAAAGTGATAGAAAAGAATGATCTTTACATATTATTGAACAATGAATAACGTAGAAAATTTGAACCAATAGTTTGAATGAATGCTGATCTAGTTTAGATTTGTGAGTTTATACTGTTTAATCGGTCAATCAACTTAGAGACCGGGCTTAGATGAAGCCCGAAGTGGTTAGAAATTGAAAGCACATGTCTCATATCACTTGGTTTTTCAGTAGTTCGTCAAACTGAGGAAGGTAACTCACCTATAATCAATTTTGATTATGTTTAATCATGGGTTAAGGTCTTTTATTAATTTCTTTAACAGATAATGTTGTTTGGACAGTTACAATTTGCATATTTCTTTGTACTATTATGATCATTAAACGTGTACGCTTGATCATATGACAGACTCTAGCTAAAATGTTGATAGCTTAAATATCGCTCGATGATTCATTCTCTTCCCCATGTATGTATGTACGTGAATCCTATTATTAGCCTTCGCCTTGCCTAGCTGCTCCTTATTCGATGTGATTATAAATTTGCCTCAATATTTGTTAGCATATACAGATTCGCATCTACTTCAAATTCTTTCGATGTGCTTGTAGCTTTGTTATCTGTGGTATCCGCTAATAAACTGTAGTTACCGCATTTTTGTTGCCTTCTGATTTCAAACACCGTTGGGATTTACGTTATTTTGGTTATCAAGGTGATTGATTAACGTAGCTAAGCCACTACAACATATTATACTTGTAAAAATAGACCAAGATTTTAATGATAGTGTAATGATTCTATACCGTTGGAAAGAAAATGAATGATTGCATAATAAATAGTTACAAAGGTATGTGAAATAAGATTTAGGATTAGGTATCCGAAGACTTGGTGATAATTTTTCGTTGTCCTACCAGAGTAGATGTAGTATTGAGTGTGAAGCCGGAACAGATTCTTTATGTTAAACTTATTGATAGGGAGAAAACTAGTAAAAGTTTCGGCTGTTGTCATCGTCTTCTTGTCGTTTCTGCTTACGCTCCTGCCATTGACTAAAACACGAACGGAGTAAAAGATGAACTCTGATTTTCTTCCGAAAATCAAACATTCAAATATCATTCATGGCTTGTGATCTTAGAACCCAACTAAGTAGCCAGCGTTAGATTGAATGATAGCTATTCTGGTCTATTGGTGTCTTAGCAAAGTGCTAATGGTGATGATCTGTTATACCTATTCTCATACGACTGTCTATGGTTGGTATAAACTAATTTAAGGCATATCCAATAACTTCAGACCACTAACAATGTGGTCTAACTAACCTCATTACTTCTGTTTTTCATACTATAAACGTTATAATTTTAAAAACAAAACAGAATCACAAATAGATTGATTCAATTAAAAAGGTAGGAATGATTTTTACCTTGAAATTTTCATGCCGAAAAATAAAATTAGACTCACGACCAAATAGTTCATCTTCTGCAAATTTATATTCTTGTAAACAATAACAAACGACAATTGTAGATAGTATATGCTATAGAATAGAAAGAACAATGTATGGGAAGGAGAATTATAATTATCAGAAGAGGTTTTTGTGGAGATTTACTATTTTCATAGTTGAAAGCGTGAGTCATTTGGAGCTAGACCACCAGGGAAAGCACTTGACGGCCATTTCGTCCTATTGTGGTACTTCTCAGCAGTGGACACCTACGCCCTCGCCTAGCGAGATTCGAACCCAGGACCTACCAGTCTCGCGCTAGAGCACTTAACCGATAGACCACTAAGCCGGCATCTGATGGTGTTTATGTCTAACTTCAACCAATCCACGAAGTTGAGCAACTGTTCACCAATTGTCTTCAGTGAGTTTCTATCTCACAGCACACGTGGTCTGAACTCCACTAGTCACTGCTTCTCACTAGAACTCCAGGTGCTTCCAGGTTTTTCCTGGTGGTCTAGTTTCAATTGACTCACGCTTTCAACTATGAATTATAGTTAACAGAGGAAACTAAACTTCTCATTGTGTTATATTTGAGACTTAACTTCTGCGTTTACCTACACTTTGTAGTATTAATGATCACATCGGAAATCAGAAACAGAACAAAATGTTAATGTTTGGTTCAATGAGTTAATGATCCCGTTTAACCATTAAATTGATGGTGTTTTAGCGATAATTTTAGAAACAAATTTCGTTAATATTCTTTATAATCTATCTGTTCCAAATAAAAGCATCAGTAATGAACCGGGAGGATCCGATGCAGATGTAAAGGTGAGGATTGGCAAAATAAGGACAACATTCTTAAGATTGAAGTAATAACTAACCGGATTCAACCTTAACGAGGGATGAGACAAATTTGAACGATGACATTTTAAATGAAAGTAGAGCTGTATGATTAGTCAATGATAATTAGAACTATTAACATAATGTAAGCAGGGATGTATGGTGTCTAGCAGTGAAATCTAGGACGGACGTCTCATCCTATTCGGGACTCATCATTTGTATGTGCCTGCATCCGAATCGATGTTCACTCCAGGGCTCAAAGCGAGTACCGTTCACTTGAAACGCCATTGCATTATCTACTTAGTTAATGAGTTCAGATAACCACTAGGTTGTGGAGAATATAAGAATGAATTATTTATATATTGATTTAAACTGTTTTGAACATTGCACTCTAATATGGTAGTGGAGGTTAATCGATTTAAAACATCTTCAAATCGTTTTGTTTAAACAATTAAGTACATGCATTTGCAATACTTATTTAAAATGAATGTCGAAGATAAAATCATTTAATTTAGCTAACAAATATGTGATGGATATCGTGAGACCAAGCATATTTATTTATTTATATGAACACACAAATATTGGTACAAAGGAGCACCGAATAAATATACGCCACAGAAGCCACTTAATTTGTGTATGGGCTGTGATACTGCCCCGGTGCTCAGACCAAATCAGGTGGTTTTCTTAGGGCGCCACACCCGAAGTCTTCAAACTAAAGGTCTGATCCACAAGGCAATGAAGCAACGTCAGATGGTGCAGCCCCATGGTTCTAAAATATTAAAAATGAATCTTTGATACAATATACATCTACTTGACTAATGATAACCATCGGAAAAGGAAATCATTCCATAATAATCTCGTTTATCAATTAAAAAAAAGAAAAAAATGATTATAAACATTCTTTATTCAGCAAAGATAGATAGTGGCTAGCAGTGGAATCCAGGATATGTGTTTCGTCCTATTTGAAACTCGTCAACTGGATGCACCTGCATCTTAGAAGTGATGTTCACTCTGGGACTGCTAGCCACTATCCATCTCTGCTTATAATGCTTGTGAAATAAGGCTATATAGAAGCAATACGCCCAGTAATGCACATATGCCATTTAGAGATTGACCTATTGTAGTCCTAAAACATCAATGAGTAGATTCAAACAAACAATACTCAGTGAATTTAATAATCCATTTCTTGTAAAAATGATCTGTTTGCATAAATGAGCCAGTAAGTCGTTAATAAAACTAGTTTA
The DNA here is from genome assembly GCA_944470415.2 of Schistosoma rodhaini. Lineage (NCBI taxonomy): Eukaryota > Metazoa > Platyhelminthes > Trematoda > Strigeidida > Schistosomatidae > Schistosoma > Schistosoma rodhaini. Next base: position 5,055,539 of record OX104039.1, read on the forward strand.
TGTTGTTGAGTACCGACTAGTATGAAATCTGATTTCAGTACTCTCTCACGATTCCGTCGAAGATCATCTTACATTCTACTTCAAAATAGGTAATTGTCCCAACCACAACAACTGATGAAGCTTTGTAGCCTTGCTATTCTCATGATTGTTGTCAATGACAAATTATTTTAAAATGAATTAAATACTAAATTCACTTAGTATTGTTTGTTTGAATCTACTCATTGATGTGTTAGGACTGAAATTGATCAGTCTCTTATTGGCATCTATGCAAACTTTGCGTATTACCTCAATGTAACCTTATATAATGCTTGTAAATTAAGGCTATATCTAGGTATTATGCACAGTATGCACATATGGTACATATAAGAGACTGACCTGTTGTAGTCCTAAAACATCAATGAGTAGATTCAAACAAACAATACTAAATGAATTCAAGTAGTTTTTTTAAAAAATTGAAAAACATACAACAAAACAAACTACAAACCAAATGACTTACTTGTAAAGTAGCAAGTATAACACTTGAAATAAAATAACAAAATCCAAATGAGATAATTACTATAATAGGAAATGCAATTAATGTTGGCGGTCTCTAGAAAAGTAAATAAATTCAATTCAATTAAACAAAATGAATACCACTTATAAAATGAATAGAATAAAAAAGTTAGTGAGTCACTGTTATGACTATATATATATATATATATATATATGGGAAGAAATATTTCAGGATGGTAATAAATACATTTATAATTATCAGGGAGGGGTTTTGTAGAGATTGTAGCAGTTTAATTGTTGAATTCATAAGACAATTAAAGTTAGAACATCAACGAAAACCTGAAAGCATTGGATGGTCAACTCGGTCTTGCACGGGACTCCTCAGTAGTGCCCATCCACTATTCCATTCAAAGGAATCGAAAACAGGGTCTTCATTCTCACGTACAAACACTTCAACTCTAGACCGTTAAACGAGCAACATTATGAATCCAATAAAATCTAAAAATTATCTAACATTGACGTTCAACCGTCTAATACTATTGAACTTATCATAAGGTCTAAACAGTCTATATTCTTTCTAATGACAATTTTTAAGTGAGCATTATTGAATTGTCCAAATATATAAAAATGATCATAACTACTACAGTCTTGTTTTTGGTTATTCTTCAGTTTATATCAATTTATAATATCAAAAATTATTTTTATACTTGAAATTATGAGTCAATCCACAATTCCACTTGAGGTAAACGACAACAGAATCTTTGGTCTCACACACGAATACTTCAAATCTAGAATATTGAGTCAGCATTCAACGGTGTTGATTTCTAATTTCAATCAATCTATAAAATTGCATCACTGTCCACCATTGTATTCAGTGAGTTAATATCTTACAACAGGTACGATTGAACTCGACAGGTTATTTGAAATACTCTCATATATAATGATGATATTAAACAATATTGCCTACTTGTCATCATCAAATTGTGTATCACAGTTTGTTTAAATTAAAAACATTCACTAATCATATTCATGTTGGTTGTTGATATAGTTACACATTATTTAACCTAAATGCAATTTGTTCCAATAAATTTGTGTTAAAATCTCACTTGTTATATCACCCTTGAACAACTAGTCTTCGGTATAGTTTTTCATTGTCACAATTGTGAAAATCGGTATCTTGCTTTTTAAATTCAATCATAAATTACTTTTTTTGAAATAACTAAGATGTCTATTTTGTAATGCGATCATGCATAATTCTCTGAAGAGTCTCATAATAAGACGAAACGCCTGTCTAGTGCTTCTCGTTTTTTTCAACTATTAAAAATTACTATAATTATCCAAAAAATCACCTTTCTGATATTAATTCCTTATTAATCTTATCTACAAAGCATTTCATGTTTGAGACATTTAATTACTAATTTCAATTACTTAGATCATGAGTCAATTAAAGCTAGATAACTATGAAAAAACTGGAAAACTGTTTCGTTTTATTTTTGGACTTCTCAGCAGAGCGCATCCATCACCGTTGGATGCCGGCTCAGTGGTCTAAATGTTAAGCGCTCGCGCACGAGACTGATATATCCTTGGTTCGAATCTTGTTAGGCGGGATCGTGGTTGCGCATCACAGAGTAGTCCCAAATTTAATCGGATTAATTTTATGGTTCTATTAACAGTTAATCAATTTCATTTTCTTAACGGAATCAAAAAATATTTTTAAGATAAACCTAATATTTTTTCTTCGTTAAATTATACTTTTTTAGTATTATAGATCAGAAGGGGTTTTTTCGGAGAATTTATTATTTTCATAGTTGAAATCATGAGTTAATTGAAGCTAGACCATCATGGAAATCTTGAAATCGCTTGACTGCGTATCCATTATCCCGTACTCACAAGACTCGAACTCAAGAACTACCAATCTCGCCCCAGATCAATTAAACGATAGACCATTGAGCCGGCATCCAACGGTGTCAATGTCTGACTTCAACCAATCCACGATTTTGAACAACCGTTCATACTTTCATCTACTACTATTTTAATTATCAAATTAACTATTAAAAGTAATAATAATAATGATAATTGGATAGCTATTAGAAAAATATCACCCTTTAATTACTATTAAAATGATAAATGTACTTGAAATCGCACCATGTGATTACGTCATTCTATGCACTTTACAAATAAACAAAAGATTAATTATGTAATTGATAATAAAAAAGAAAACAAACACAAAAAATCTTTGATGATTTTTCTTTTTTTTCTTTTTTTAAATGTTTCAATAGAATATGATCAATTAGTTATTTGAAAATAGAAAAAAAAATGATAATTTATTTCTATGGCAACAAAATAGAATAACTTTTAATGTTTACTTCCTAGAAATTTTTTTTTTATTTTTTAATTTTTCTAATTTAAATGTTTACATAGAATTCGATGATGATAATTGCTAACTGTTTTCTGCATATTTATTTATGTATTTTGTGATGACATATTTTTCTCTCTTTTTTTTTTCTCAATAGCTAAAGCAGTTTCTTCTTCTTCTTCCTAAGCTGTTTTTTTTTTCAATTTATGTTCAATTTTTAAGTCAGTTTTTTCTCCTTTGATCTGATCGGTGGTGATTTGAATACAACAACAACAACAACAACAACAGCTACTACTACTACTACTACTATTACTATTACTACTATTATTACTACTAATACTAATACTACTACTGATAACAACAACAATAATAATAATAATAAAGAGGCAATTGCCGGGAATGAAACACATTGTTGATTTGTATACATCATGTGGTGTCATGATAAATAGATGAATATGCTGAATATGAAAACAGTAGTCAATATTATTATTACTATGATTACTATTACTATTATTATTATTATTTTTGATCCTTTTTTTATCTTAAATGGTAATGACATAAATGAGTTAGTTCTTATCATTAAAAAAAACCTCAAAACTGTCATTACCTCTAGGAATCAAGCAAAATATGGCGAATGTTTAATTATTGACAATTACAGTTAAAAAAAAGAAAAAAGAAATTTAAAGAGAAATATTAAAAGAGAGAGCGAGAAAAAAAAAGAAAAATTAACAAACAAACAAACAAACAAACAAACAAAAACACACAACAGATTGTTTCATAAATAGGTTAGCTGGATGTTTTAATTGAAGCAAATTATAAATCCGGTTACTTGTTTTATTGTTTATATGAATCTTCCTCATTAATGTTTAGGATTGAGATGGATCAGCAGTCTCTTATTGGTATCAATGAGAAGATTCACACAAACAATATTAAGTGAATTTAAACTTCACTCTATTGCATAAGCAAATGGCCATCAGGACTCAGTAGCTAAGTAGAGAACATTATAACGTTTGAACAGAAAGGTGTACATCAACTCTGAGATGTGGGTACATCCAATTGACAAGTCCCAAATAGGACGAAATGTGCCTCAAATTGAATTCCACTGCTAGCTAGATTGATTTTAATTTATTCAGTGAAATGATTGTAAAAAGAAGTGATTTAGTGTTATTAAAGCATTAATTTAATTATAAAATAATTTTTATCAAAAGGGGGTTTTGTAATGATTTTGATAATTTTTATAGTTGAATTCATGAGTCAATTAAAGTTAGACCATTATGAAAAACCTGGAAGCATTGGAGGTAAGAAATACTGTTTTGATTTCATCATTATATATGAGAGTATTTCAAATGACCTGTCGAGTTCAATCGAGTCTGTTGTGAGATAGTAATTCACTAAATACAATAGTGGACAGTGTTGCAATTTTATGGATTGATTGAAATTAGAAATCAACACCGTTGAATGCTGACTCAATATTCTAGATTTGAAGTATTCGTGTGTGAGACCAAAGATTCTGTTGTCGTTTACCTCAAGTGGAATTGTGGATTGACTCATAATTTCAAGTATAAAAATAATTTTTGATATTATAAATTGATATCAACTGAAGAATTACCAAAAACAAAACTGTAGTAGTTATGATCATTTTTATATATTTGGACAATTCAATAATGCTCACTTAAAAATTGTCATTAGAAAGAATATAGACTGTTTAGACCTTATGATAATTTCAATAGTATTAGACGATTGAACGTCAATGTTAGATAATTTTTAGATTTTATGGGACTTATAATGTAGTCGGATCGCTTCGTTGAAATGTTGTTTCACTACTGAATCAAATGATTTGATGGACCACATCATTCTATTAGAACTCGGAGAAATCCATTTTAACACCGGGTGTCATTTGTTAACCATTTTTCTTCCAACTGCTAACCAGGTTATTTACAATAAATATATATCTTTAATATTAAAACTTGGTTGAATGTATTCCAATAGTGACACAATGTTAGATTTCTAAAGTATGCGCCTTTAAAACAACTATTATTGTGAAATGTTTTAAGTTGAGCTGAATTATTCTAAATCTATTAAGAACAGGTTATTTCCATAGTTATGTTATATTCATTGTGAATCTCATAAACCAGTGCAAAACGTTTATTGTTCTTAATGGGATTGATATGCTTAAGCTAAGTCGATTTTCTCGGTAACGAACGAAAACCAATGACACAATGACACAATAGGCTAACCTAATCCGTTGTCCCAGGCCTCACTAACTAGAGGAAGAAGTTCAAAGCGAAGTAAAGGAATATTTATTCCGTAAGCAGCCGAGTACAAGCAAGTCATAAGGGGAAAAAACTCAAACGCATATATGCAGCGATAATTTATCCTTGGACAGCATTACAAAATAGCACACTGAAAGATACAACGGACCAATAGAATTTAAAATATTTTACAGGTGGAAAATACGACTTGAAGGTGAAAAGAGCGCCTTTGGCGCCAAAAACAAGAAAATTCACATTTTTAAAATAAAATTACAAAATTAAGCCATTTACTAATTAAGTTCTGGGGATTTGACAACCCCAACAGGGATATAATTTATCGCGTAAATATCGACCGATTTCATTAGTATATATGTAGTATCAGATTATATCTTAAGCCCATATACTTTATTCTAGTTGCTGGCCAAGCCGATTCGCCTATCCATTATGAGTCATATTTTGATCTTGTTAATCATTTGCTTATTAACCTTGACTATACTTTTATATGAGCATATATGTATACACTTCGTATCTTATTCATCCTATGTCTGTCACTCATTTTTGTCCGACTATAAGTGTTGATTAACGCTTGCTTAAATTGAGTTGGCTTCCCAGCCATCTCCAATACGCATCATCTTTCGCCTCGCTCTCGAGTTGGCTTCCCAGCCATCTCCCATGCATGTCATTCCCGCCTCGTTCGCTTCCTTCGCTTATTCGCCTGTTCACTCGCTCGTTATTATTCGCCCAGGTGTTGCTAACTTTCCGACCTGAGTTATTCGACAATAAACTGTAATTGCTGCTATCCTTTGTCTTCTGATTTAACGCGCCGTTAAGATTAGAATTATAACGGTTATCGAAGTAAACGATTAACGAATTGCGGCACTACATATATTTGTTAAGCATTAAATTTATTCTGAGTTCACTTGATGTTTTTACATAAATAACAGAGATTTGTTTACAAAAAAATGGAAGATTATCTGCGGATTGATTGTAGTTTACGAATTATTAAACATGAAGGAGTGCTGAACAAGTGTTTTGTTTCTATATGAGATACTTTAACAATGCTAATTTATGACTCCAAACAGGATCAAACAAAAACAACTATTGGAGTCAGTGCAGTGTAGTTCATTTTAAAGTATGGTTCTAAACTTTAACTACTTAGTAATATTTCAAGGTCGCTAAAGTTTCATCTTGACATGAAACAGTTGTGAATTAATCACTAACTTCTAGGGAAGTTTCTGAAGTCCTAATGAGAAGTCATGATCATGAGAGTGGAGCTTTATTGAACATGAAGCAGTTTTAATCGATGCAATCGACTGTAGGCATGTATTATAAAGAATTGACTGTAGTTAGAATTGTAAACTATTCTATGCTAACTCAATACTATAGAAATAATACAGAAATCAAGAAATCTTATAACTTTATCCTGTGTACAATAAAAGATTTATATTACACCACAATCAGAAACTAGAAAGGTAAACTGCTTTCAAGTATACTCCGGTTTCCAGTAATTTAGCAGCTCTCTATACTGGTTGAGTACATGAAAAACAATGTTTTACGTGATTTAAGTCAACTAATCAATTATTTAATCCCAACATTTAACTATTAAACTTGATCTTATAAGTTATTAACAAATTCATACGAAATATTTTTACATCAAAGTGGGTACAGTTAATGAAATGTTTCAATCTAAATTATTCCTTATTATTCTCAGTCAAGATTATCAAACTAACACTATTGAATAATTACATAAGTATCATAGTTTACAATGAATCATATGAACTAATCTTTAGATGTACAAAGATTAAAAAGTGAATATTTTTGTAACCTCTTTATGTATTTTATCAACCTCTTGACTAATATATCAGTTTATACATGTATTTTAGATGGTCAACTCGTTCTATTGTGGAACTCCTCAGCAGTGCGCATCTACGATCCCGTCGCGTGAGTTTCGAACTCGGGACCTGTCAGTCTCGCTCGAGAGCGCTTAACCATTAGATAACTGAGTCAGCATCTAATGGTGTTAATGTCTAACTTCAACTAATCCACCAAATTTAGCGACATATCCACTATTGTGTAGAAGTCTAGAGTTTAGGCTCTCGCATGAGAGACTGATAGGTCCTGAGTTGGAATCACGTGTGGTGGGATCGTTGATGTGCACTATTAAGGAGTCCCACAGTAGGATAAAACGGCTATCCAGTGCTTCCAGGTTTTCCATGGTGGTCTAGCTTCAATTAACTCATGATTTCAACTATGAAAATATTGAAATATCCACAAAAACCCCTTCTGATATTAATATAACTGTTTCCATATTGATTTACTTAGTTTAATCCATTATAGAAAGATTTGAAGTGTATTTCATTTTTTTGTAATGTATTCTACTTTCTTCAATCAAAGTAACAGACAGAATGTAACTAATAAGTTTAACTTTCTATTGCCTAAAGGTAAATTTCAAATCTGGTTAAATAGATATGATAAACTTAACATTATGTAACAGGTTTGTTACCAACAGATATGTACTAATCGAACGATTATTCTCAAAATTTCAGTTCACATTTTTAAGGATGGTGTATAAAACAAGTTAGATTCCAAAGTTTTGAGGAGATATAACGCGTAACCTTCAAGTGATCAATGTAGTGATATCATGACTTAATTCTCTCACAGTATACCATACATCACTACTAATACTAATACATATTTATGAAAATTGGTGAATGGTTGCTCAACTTCATGGATCAGTAGAAATTAGACTTTAACACCTTTGATCTATCGGCTCTGGCTCGAGACTGGTAGGTCCTGGGTTCGAATCTCGCGAGAGCGGGTTCGTGTATGCGCACTACTGAGGAGTCCCATAATAGGACGAAACGGCCGTCCAGTGCTACCAGGTTTAAGATAGTGGTCTAGCTTCAATTGACTCATGCTTTCAACTATGAAACATATTTATGCATTTTTAGGGTATATTATATCTCTGCAGTGTATTTACACATTTTAAATCACATCGTTCTAACCAAGACCAGCTTACACGAGAAGCAAAAACAATATAACACTGTACCTCTTAAGTTAATATGTTTGAATAATTTAGATTCACTAAGGATTACTGGAATAGATAAATAAGGAAGGGAGACCCAGATAATTGTCTTTCATTAATGTTCAGATTTCACTCATAGGTCACATTACTAGCATGGAAAACTTCATATCTTGACTGTCGTCAAGGTCCATACAAAAAAAAACATTATTTGCATATCTTTCATCAGTTGTCCTTTACATACTTCATGATTCTTCTTATTCTATTCTTATCCCAGTTGCTCTCTCTTTATATCTCTTTCTCTTCTCTTCAGTTAAATCTTCTTAATCGTTTTAAAACAGGAATCCTACTTTTGATACTATATCTATCTATCAACTAGGTAGGGTTGCTTACTCTCACACTTTCTCTTTTTCCTGGTGATCGACTGGATCATGAAGACGTCAACACCTGGAGGGAAGCAAGGGATACAATGGACATCTAAAATGCAGCTGGACGGTTGATACTTCGCGGATGATCTGAATCTTTTATCACACGTAATGACAAATGCAGGAAAAGACAATCAGTGTAGCAGCAGCCTCAGCAGTAGTAGGTTTCAATGTACACAAAGGGAAGAGCAAGACTCTCTGATGCAATACAGCATGCATCAATAGAATTACACTTGACAGAGAAGCTTTGGAGGATATGAAAACCTTCACAAAACTGGACAGCATCATTGATGAACAGGGTGGATCTAATGCAGATGTGAAGGCGAGGATCGGCAAATCAACAACATCTGGAACTCAAAACAACTGTCAGCCAACAACAAAGAAAGAATTTTCAATACAAATATCAAGACAGTTCTACTGTATGGGGCGGAGATGTGGAGAACTACGAAAGTCATCATCCAGAAGATACAAGTGTTCATCAACAGCTGTCTACGCAAAATACTTCGGATCCGATGGCCAGACACTATCAGCAATAAGTTACTGTGGGAGAAAACAAACCAGATTCCAGCAGAGGAAGAAATCAGGAAGAAGCGGTGGAAGTGGATTTCGCACACTTTGAGGAAATCAGCTATTTGCGTCACAAGACAAGCCCTCACATGGAATCCTGAAGGTCAAAGAAGAAGAGGAAGAAGACCAAAGAACACATTGCGCTGAGAAATGTAGATAGACATAAGAAGAATGAACAAAAATTGGATAGAACTAGAACGGAATGCTCATGACAGAGTGTATTGGAGAATGGTTGTCGACGGCCTATGCTCCATTGTGAGTAACAGGCGTAAGTAAATATATTTCTCAACATAAGTAGCAACCATCATATCATTATTACAAATATGAATACAAATAAACTAATATAAATTAGAAGGGGATTTGTGGAGATTTCAGTATTTTTCAAAGTTGAAATCATGAGTCAATTGAAGCTAGATCAGTGGAAGTTAGACATTAACACCGTTGGATGCCAGCTCAGTGGTCTATCGGTTAAGGGCTTCGGCTTGAAACTGGCAGGTCCTGGGTTCGATTCCCGCGAGATTGGGTTCATGGATGCACACTTTTGAGGAGTCCCATAATAGTACGAAACGGCCGTCCAGTGCTTCCAGGTTTTCGATGGTGGTCTAGCTTCAATTGACTCATGATTTCAACTTTGAGTAATATAAATTAAATAAGCACAATGAAACCAACAAAAAAAAAGACTATTAAATTCTTACCACAGAGAAATAAATTAATCCAAACATAGTTGCTATAGCTGAACTAGATAATTTAGCTAAGGTTATTAAAAATTCTGACCATCTTATTAATTCTATTATATTATTCAATGATTGTATATTGACTAAACTAGAATTTAATTGTTTCCATGATTTGTAAAATGATTGTTTTTCTATAACTAGAAAGAAAAAAAAAGAAAAGAAAATTAAAATAAATAAAAAAGAAAATTAAATCAATAAAATAATTTTGAAATATTTCAATGATTGACTTCAAGATGTATTTCTTGAAGTTCTAGTAAGAAGCAGTGACCGGTAGAGTTCAACCAGGTGTATTGTGAGATATTGTAAAAGATTAATTCCTCTATATCTGACTTCAATAAATAAATAATATACCGATAATTGATTATTTGCTGCAGGCTAAATCTCCTAGTAGAATTACGGGTTTACTCGAGATTATTCAAAAACCTGAACACCAGTTATAGAGATAGTTTATTGATGAAGCTTGGTAAACATCCGCAAGCGTACAGATAGCAAGCAAACAGGGAAAACAAGAGTGTGTGTGTGTGAGTAGTAAAAATCCATATATATTTATGTGTGTTAATGGATTGTGGATAAATTATTGATTGTCTTTGTTTACAACCAATGAGAGAACAAATTAAGGATTGATGTGCAGACATATGCGCTCAATCAGACTCACACATAAATTTACAAAGTGGATTAGATGTTAAGATTACAGAGAGCACACACAAAATACAGTAGTTAAATGGGCTTGCTACAATGTCAACTCACTGAAGACAATAATGGACGGTGACGCAATTTCGTGGATCAGTTAAAGTTAGACAATGACACCATTGGATGCTGGCTTGGTAATGTAAAGGTTAATCGCTCTCACTCGAGAATGATAGGTCCTGAGTTTAAATCTCATGAGGTGGGATCGTGGATACGCACTGCTGAGGAGTCCCACAATAGGATGAAAGTATCAATAACTGATGTAATGTCGTATTTAATGATGAAAAATTTATTTCAAAAATGAGGTCAAATAGAAAACTACCTTCTAGTGTGTAGCGATCTATGGAACCAATGTAAAAAAAACTTGAAAACTCAAAGAAATCAAAGTTCAACTGATAAAGACTGAACACCTAGTTGATGAATATGAGAAAGGTTGGTTTGGATCTCAGCTGGTTGATATTCGTGAACCAATATTTTGTTTCATCTACATCACAGTCTAAACTTTTATTCAAAAACTATCTGACAGCATTACGAAATCTTAAGCGAAATGATGACATAATGATATTAAGGGTAGATAAAGGTTCAGTTGTTATTCTAATGAACACAACAGATTATGTGTCCAAGATGAATTCCGTTTGAAGTGACTACATGAGATTCAAGTTAGATAAAAGTATCAAGGACTTAACTGAATCAATTGAAAAAAAATCAAGGAAGTACTCAGGGATCTCCTGAATAAGAAGAAGATCGATAATTCCACTTACAATAATCTAAGATCAAAATCAACACTTACAAGGATGAAGGTGAATCAAGATGATTAGAGAAAAATAGGACCAAAATCAGCTATTTTCATTGTCACTGCTAGTTACAATCTATATTTCCCATTAAGCTGCTTGATCTATGATGAAATTAGTCTGGAGTTTAGTGTTATCAGTATTCTAATCTGACTTATCCACCAAACTGATTGTCTTCTTTACATGATATACTGTCTTGAGAGTAGTTAGCAATGGAACTTTGCTTGGTCGTTTCCTTCCACTATATGTTTCTGGATACAGTTGAGCATCGGTAGCATAGTGACTTGGTAACTAATATGTTTACCTTCGAGACATTTCTGAAACAATGGAGTTATTAAATTCGTTTAGTATTGTTTGTTTGAATCTTCCCATTGATGTGTTAAGACTGCAACTGGTCAGTCTCTAATTGGCATATGTGCATACTGTGCGTATTGCCTCAATATAGCCTTAATTCACAAGCATTATAAGCAAAGATGGATAGTGGCTAACAATGGAATCCAGTTTGACTCACGTTTTATCCTATTTGGGACTCGTCAGCTGGATGTACCTGCATTTTAAACAATACTAAATGAATTTAAACTTCACCCCATTGCACAAGCAAGTGGCTATCAGGTTTCAGTGGCCGAGTGGATAACGCGATGGTGTTTGAAGCGAAAGGTACTGATTTCCAGTTCAACAGTGAACATCAACTCTGAGATGAAGGTACATCCAGCTGACTAATCCCAAGTAGAACGAAACGCGCATCCTGGATTGCACCGCTAGCCACTATCCATCTCTGCTTACTTACTTACTTACTTACTTACGCCTGTTACTCCCAATGGACCATAGGCCGCCGACCAGCTTTCTCCAACCCACTCTGTCCTGGGCTTCCTTTTCTAGTTCTATCCAGTTCTTGTTCATTCTTCTCATGTCTGTCTCTATTTCTCGGCGTGATGTGTTCTTTGGTCTTCCTCTTCTCCGTTGACCTTCAGGATTCCATGTGAGGGCTTGTCTTGTGACGCAAATAGCTGATTTCCTCAAAGTGTGCGAAATCCACTTCCACCGCTTCCTCCTGATTTCTTCCTCTGCTGGAATCTGGTTTGTTTTCTCCCACAGTAACTTGTTGCTGATAGTGTCTGGCCATCGGATCCGAAGTATTTTGCGTAGACAGCTGTTGATGAACACTTGTATCTTCTGGATAATGGCTTTCGTAGTTCTCCACATCTCCGCCGCATACAGTAGAACTGTCTTGACATTTGTATTGAAAATTCTAACCTTGGTGTTGGTTGACAATTGTTTTGATTTCCAGATGTTATACAGTTGTAAGTATGCTGCTCTTGCTTTGCCGATCCTCGCCCTCACATCTGCATCTGATCCACCGTGTTCATCAATGATGCTGCCCAGATATGTAAAGGTTTCCACATCCTCCAAAGCTTTTCCGTCAAGTGTAATTTGATTGGTGCATATTGTATTGTATCGAAGAGTCTTGCTTTTCTCTTTGTTTATATTGAGACCTACTGCTGCTGAGGCTGCTGCTACACTGGTCGTTTTCTCCTGCATTTGTTGTTGCGTTTGTGATAGAAGAGATAGATCATCCGCGAAGTCTAAATCGTCAAGCTGCATCCTGCCTGTCCACTGTATCCCGTGGTTTCCTCCAGATGTTGACGTCTTCATGATCCAGTCGATGACCAGGAGAAAGAGAAAGAGTGAGAGTAAGCAACCTTGCCTAACACCGGTCTTAAATTCAAACGAGTCGGTGAGTTGTCCTCTGTGAACGTTTGGCAGTTTAGTCCATCATAGGAATTCCGTATGATATTGACTATCTTCTCAGGCACGCCCTAGTGTCGAAGAAGCTTCCATAGTGTCGTCCTGTCCTCGCTATCAAATGCCTTCTCATAGTCGATGAAATTGATTTAGAATGATGAATTCCATTCGATTGATTGTTCCACGATGATCCGCAGGGTTGCGATTTGATCTGTGCACGATCTATCCTTACGAAATCCAGCTTGCTGATCTCGAAGTTGGGCGTCCACGGAATCCTTCATCCTGTTTAACAATACTCGGTTGAAGACTTTTCCTGGTATTGAGAGAAGAGTGATGCCCCTGTAGTTGTCGCACTTTCTCAGATCACCTTTCTTTGGTATCTTGATCAGAAGTCCTTTTTTCCAGTCTGTTGGTACTTGTTCTTCGTCCCAAATCTTACTGAAGAGGATGTGGAGTATCTTGGCAGTTGCTGTTACATTTGCTTTCAGTGCCTCTGCCGGGATGTTGTCTGGTCCTGCTGCTTTGCCGCTCTTGATTTGTCTAATGGCCATGCTGATCTCTTCAATTGTTGGTGGGCCAATATCGATTGGGAGGTCCATGGGTGCTGCTTCGATGTTGGGTGGGTTCAGTGGAGCTGGTTGATTCAAGAGTTCTTTGAAGTGTTCTACCCACCTGTTTCGTTGTTCTTCAATGTCGGTGATTACTTTGCCTTCCTTTCTCTTCACTGGTCTTTCTGGCTTACGGTAATTTCCAGCAAGTTTCTTTGTTGTATCATACAGTTGTCTCATGTTTCCTTCTCTTGCAGCCTTTTCCGCTGTCGTTGCTAAATCTTCCACATATTTACGTTTGTCGGTTCTGATGCTCCTCTTCACTTGCTTGTTTGCCTCTGTGTATTCGGCTTGTGTCTTGGCTTTTTCCGCTCTGGTTCGGCTGGTGTTGATTGCTGCCTTCTTCTTTCTCCTTGCTTCAATCTTATCCAGTGTACCAACAGTGATCCATTCCTTGTGATGGTGATTCTTTTGGCCCAGAACCTCTTGACACGTTGAAACGATTGCCTTCTTGATACCTTTCCAGTTGCTCTCCATGGTAGATCCCTCACCATTGAGTAGATCATGAAAGGCCTGGAACCTGTTGCTGAGGGCTATGTTGAATTTGTTGAGTTTGTCAGCATCTCGAAGAAAGGCCGTATTAAACTTTTGTGATGTTGTCCGCGCCGTTGTCCACTGCTTCTTGAGTTTTAGTTTCATCTTGGCGACCAGCGAATGATGGTCGGATTGTGGGGAGTAGTGTAACGTCGTGTACTATATCACACCTACACAGCTTATTCTAGTTTCTGGACTAGCCAATTCACCTATGTAGTGTAGTGCTTCGTTAATCGATCGTCTTGATAACCGTTATTATAACAATCTGAACGGTGTATAATATCAGAAGACAAAGGGAAGCAGCAACTACATTTTTATTGATAACTAACATGGGCTAGAAGGCAGTGAGCACATTAGCAAATGTAAGCAAGCGAAGGAAAGATGACGCAGAGTGGAGATGGCTGGGAAGCCAACTCGTTATAAGCAAGCATTAAACAACATTTATAGTCAGGCTAAAATGAATGACAGACATGTGATAGGTAGGATAAGAAGGGTGCATACACATACGTTCATATAAAAAATATAGTGAAGGTCAATAAGGGAATAATTAACAAGACCAAAATATGACTCATAACGTTATAGGTGAATTGGCTAGTCCAGAAACTAGAATAAGCTATGTAGGTGTGATATAGTACACGACGTTACACTACTCCCCACAGGATGCTATATCAGCCCCTCTCCTGGTTCTCACATCCTCCATCGTCCTCCTGAACTTTTTGTTGATGCAGATATGGTCGATTTGATTCTGTATAGTGTGATCCGGTGAAATCCAAGTGGCTTTGTGTATGTTTTTGTGTGGAAATATGGTGCCACCTATGACCAGTTTATTGAAGGCACATAGGTTTGCAAATCTCTCACCATTTTCGTTCCTTCCTCCCAGTCCATGTTGTCCCATGACGTCTTCGTATCCAGTGTTGTCCATTCCACCTTAGCATTGAGATCTCCCATCAGAATTGTCAGGTCTTTGGTTGGGCACTTCTCCAAGATCGACTGCAGCCTATCGTAGAATTGGTCTTTAGCGTCTTCATCGTAGTCATTGGTAGGCGCATAGCATTGGACGACGTTCATTGTAATGCCCTCTCTCTTTGTTCTGAAGGAGGCTTTGATGATCCTTGGTCCATGAGATTCCCATCCTATAAGTGCATTTTGTGCTTTTCTGGACAGCATCAATGCAACTCCTTGTGTATGTGGGGCATTTTCTTCTTCATGACCGGAGTATAACATAAGTTCCCCTGAAGATAATCGTTGTTGTCCAACCTGCGCCCAATGTGTTTCGCTGATTCCAAGAACCTCCAGGTTGTATTTTCTCATTTCTGCAGCAATTTGGAAGACTCTTCCGGTTTACCACATTGTCCGGACATTCCATGTACCTATAAAAATTGTCGCTCTGGTTGTAAGAAGTTGCATCGGCCTCATGACTTCCGAAGGAACTCGGCTTTCATCATGAGACATCATAATTATTCCTTCTACTCCCAGGTCAGAGTTTGAAAGGTTTGAATGATTTTTTCTGGTTAGCGTTTTTTCAGCGAGTTGATTTTCTACGGGATGGGGTCGCTAACCCCATGCCCAACCCTCCTCCTTTACCCGGGCTTGGGACCGGCAGTAACCCCCAGAGGAGCTACATCTCTTCTTACAATGGAGTTATTATTTACACAAATGATCATTTCCAAATATAACAATCCGATTATTATCCTATTTATATTACTAGACATTAGTAGAACTATATGATAAACATTTATATTAAAGATCTGATTGATTATACAATCTCGTGATTATAAAGACTATTTCTACTTAATTAGACAATTTAAATATCTAATCTTTACATTAATATATACATAAATTAGAATATAAGGATGATACCATTTCTGGTATTGTCTTTAAACGTATGGATTAATTTTGATTTAGGGATTGTCTTTTTTTTGGGGGGGGAGAGGGAAGTCATTTAATTGACAAATGGAATTTGTTAAGAACCGATCTCATTTGGGATATAATTCAAATATTGGGAGTATTAGACTACCGTTTTTGGTCCTAGTATAGATGTAGTGTCGGTTGTTATGTTAAGCTCACATAGCTTATTCTAGCTTCTGGACAGGCCAACTTATTCATCCTTCTGAAGTTATATTTTGAGCTTGTTAATTATTTACTTGTCAACCTTGACTGCTTTTTATGTGAGCGCAACTGTGTGCATTTCTTATCTTATTCATCACATGTCTGTAACTTATCTTTGTTCGATTATAAACATCAATTCACGCTTGGCTAAATTGAGTTGGCTCACTTGTCTTTTCCATTGCGCTCATTTAGTTTCGCTTCACTCTCTCATCCTCGCATCCTTCTCTGAGATTCTCTAATTGTCTGTTCAGATCAATCATCCTATGAAATATATATATATATATATATATATATATATATATCCGAAAGTCATTCTCGTATTTGATTTATTTAGTTCCGTTAATCACTAAGGCGATTTAAGCAGATAATTATATACGAAGGTTAGCAATATGTCATCATATAATCCAAATGGAGTCAGATCTCAGGTCACTTTATAGGATTCCTCATTAATGTAGATCCAAAATGTAACATTACATATTTAATTATTTTGAAAGTTATATTGACAAAATGATTCATACTAAAATGAGAAATAATCACGAACTAGCCTACAAATGAAGAACAATCGAAAGAGAAGTTGTGATTTGAAGTTTCCTTTGTCTAGTCTAAGTCACTTTGAGAGTATATAAAAAAAACAATGAATTCCAGACTAAGTTAAGTAAACATCTATAGCGGCTCACGTACATTTGAATTTGTTCATATCTTATTTGATCAAGCCCTTTTATTAACCTATTTAACGGACAGAGTCATTTGTACAGTAACAAACTATCGATACTATTGTACCTTTATGATGTATGCTTGAGCATTGTTTATTGTCTATGCATAAATCCACTCTGCTAGCCTTACTATTAGTCGCTTCATTCATTCATTTTCATATATATATGTATATTATATTCGTGTTCACTGACGCGTTGACTCGCGCACTCGTTTACTGGCTCGATCACTTGATTTACGGCACTAATCTTTTATGCTTACTTAACGTGCCTGTGATTTTGAATACTTGTGCATGGTTCAATAATAAACACAATCACCACTTCGAATTTGCCTTCTGATTTATACACCTTTGAGGCATTATCGAGTAACGGTTATCAGGACGAGCAAATTACAAAGTTTAAGGATGATATCGTATACCGACCACCACACATCATATTATTATCAAACACTGACTATAATCTCTAAACTCCAAATTAATACTATCCTCATTGTGAAACCTAAAGATTTTACAGTTCGATCTATCGTATACATACCACTAGAACGGATTATTGTAGACTAATAGTATATGGTGAAACAATTGATCAGTATTCTTTTCACCCCCAAATGCTCTGGTACGTCCGAGAATGTGAAGAGTCCTCTCTCTCTCTCGAAATGCTCTCACATGGCCACGCATATATAGCGTCTGACAGGGAAGTCCTACTCACTGCCTTCTCGTGGCATTACTGTTGTTTACGAAAATGAGAGGACAAAAGGCGAATGTCCGGCGCTTTAACCGGGTTGGTGGACACCCAAGGGTCCATCCAAGGGAATTGAAAAACCCTGATTTCAAAGCAATAATGTACATGGGCTCCAGTATCTTGAAGGAACAGATGGCGTATGAACCAACTCTTTTTTACCCAATAAATGTTTTCAGCTTATATCTAATTATGATGAATAGAACATTCAATAATCTTTCTATATAATCCAGGTTTTATGAGACATAAAATTTAGCTTATTCATAATATGAGTGAGTAGAGGTGACATTTTTATTTTAGACAATATAAATAAATCACGTCATTATTGACAAATGTACTAAATGAGACTTTTCTCTCTTTTCTATTTTTTTCTTTTTTTTTGTTCTTAAGGGGGTAGTTCTAGACCAGTTTTGTTGATGGTAAGAAGAAAAAAAATAAAAATAAAAATCAATGTAAACAAATCAATTTTTTTCTCTTAAATGATTACCGAAATAAATTTTTTTTTAAATTTTTTTTCTTTCCGTACGTTGTTAACTGGAAAAAAAGCGAAACTAGGCACATTGATCATTTTCACAGTTGAAATCATAAGTCAATTAAAGCTAAACCACCATCGATAACCTGGAATAACTGGACGGCCGTTTCGTCCTATTATGGGACTCCTTAGCAGTGCGCATCCACGATCCCGCACCAGCGACATTCGAACCCAGGACCTACCAGTCTTGAGCCGAAGCCCTTAACCGACAGACCACTGATCATTAATGAAAATTTTATTGTTTAATGTAATATGTGTTATATCCTAGCGAAGACACGAATACAGGTAACTCCCAGTATGTTGTAGTCTACTTATATCCATATAAGTAGTATATAGTGATAGTCGGGAATAAAATGTATTTTGGTAGAAGATCGATAAGGAACAGAAATGAAGCGCCATCGGCAGGAAAATGCACAAACAACAAAATTAGAGAAGATGAATTGATATTTACAGAAGGAACAATTAAGATTGAGTCAATTTATGGTTAATTTGCAAATTAACTGTCGACGGTATGGTTAACAAAATTGAGTGAGATAGTTTGTATTTTGTGCTTAAATACATTGGATTGTTCCTATTTGTGTTCTTGTTCACTACACCAGGACCTACGAATAGACGATTATTCTATATATATTCTTATTGTATAACTATAGAGTAATTAGATTGTGTATATCTGTATTCACCTTATTATAAGCTTCAATTTGACTTATAGATTATTATTATACGATTTACTGTTCTTAAATTATACTCAGTTTATTGACTATAGTCCCCCACGTTCACAGCCACTTTTTGAATTGATCTTTTACAAATGTTATTCCTTATTTTTCTGTTTTGATGTGGTTTATTTCGCTAGTATATAAATCAAGTATGTTTGAAATAAATGATTCGCATAGCAGAAGCTATTATTGATGTTCGGGACTCATATGGCAGAGCTAGGAGGAGAAGGACCAATAAGGACGCTAGGGTGCTCATACCAGTCGAATGTCATTGGTTTTGTCACAATGCTAAGATTAGATAAGTCGTATTTGGATTGGTGAATAATTCACGTAATAAAAAGCCGTGCTTAAAATCACAACAATAGGGAGTGAGTTTGAGAAGTCAAAATCATAAATGGAATACAGATTTTCCCAATAAATACACAAAGTGTTCAGTTAATATATGTATAAACCTTAAGGTGTATTGCCTGGATTAGAATGCATAGATCAGTTTGCTAACGATACTAACGTAATATATTCTTCTAAAGGTCATAATTAATTAAGACAAACATTATAGAGTTGAGATCATGAGTTAGTTGTAGCTAGACTATCAGTGGTCTATCGGTTAAGTGCTCTGGCGCGAGACTGGTAGGTCCTGAGTTCGAATCTCGAGAGTGCGGGATCGTGTATGCGCACTGCTGAGGAGTCGCACAACAGGACGAAACGGCCGTCCAGTTATTCCAGGTTTTCCATGGTGGTCTAGCTTCAACTGATTCATGATCTCAACTCTATAAAACTACTAAAATCTCCACAAAACTCCTTCTGATAAAGATAAATATCTTTAGTATGCTATCGTTGTTTATAAACTTAGAATTCTACCTTAAGAAAGATTGAAATGTTAATCAGACGACGTGAAATGAAACTATCAGTCAAGTTCATCGATTCACTTATCTTCACGAAATTTCAATACACTTAACTAGACAATAACAAATGAGATATTGAGAAAAACCGGCTTCTAGTGCAATTTATGAAGTAAGCAAACTGTTCATCTTTCTGTAAGAGAGTTATAACATTGCACAGATATTCGTTTAATATAATTTATTGGTGTATATCATGACTTTTGAAGGTTGAAGACATAGTCAATACTCAATTATCAATAACTGAGAAACATTATTGATGTTTGGTGGAATCAACAAATAAACACTAAGCAATATTCACATGACATAAGGTTTGGTTAGTAGGTCCGTTAGTGAAGCTACAAACTTTTACAGACTGATCTGACTGGGACATTTATCAAGTATGAGGCAGGCCAGCTTCTGAAGACCTAAGCTTACAGGGATGGTTGTCAGTGACAATGCTGTTATTTTATACATTATATTGTTCGAACTCATTCATTGTTTTCAAACTATATTCTATATGTTTAGTAGTTTACTATTTTCAATACTAATACTTATGACTTCATTCATTTTCCTCTTGTTAGTTCAGGTTTTCAATTTCTGATTGATGTATACAGGTAAGATGAACATACACAATATAATCGAATCTCGCGGTAGCGGGTTCGTGGATGCGCACTGCTAAGGAGTCCCATAATAGGACGAAACGGCCGTCCAGTTATTCCAGGTTATCGATGGTGGTCTAGCTTCAATTGACTCATGATTTCAACTTTGAAAAATGCACTATATAAATTTGATGGAACTGCAATATTCTAAAGCCTAATCATTTATTGTTTTCTTTAGGAGTCATACTAATAATTGATGGCATCATATATGAAGAAAGATACCGACGAGCATAAATAAATATCCAACTTTAAAACCTTAACGTTTAATAAATGCACAACGTCATTTGAACTACTATTCATTATCAAATAGTATAACTATTTACAAAGTATTAACTAGGTTAAATTCCCTTTCTACTGTTTGTTTGAATCTTCCCGTTGATGCTGAGGACTGCAAATGGTCAGTCTCTTAATGGCATATGTGCATACTGTGCGTATTGCCTCGAGATTGCTTTAATTCACAAGCAATATAAGCAGAGATGGATAGTGGCTAGCAGTGGAATCCAGGATGCGCGTTTCATCCTATTTCGGACTCTTCAGCTAGATGTACATGCATCTCTGAGTTGATGTTCACTTTGGGACTTGAACCCCGTACCTTTCGCTTCAAACGCTATCGTGTTATTCATTCAGCTACTGAGTCCTGATAGCTACTTGCTTGTGCAATGGGGTGAAGTTTGAATTCACTTATTATTGTTTCTTTGATTTCCAAATAGGACGAAACGCGCGTCAAACTGGATTCCACTGCTAGCCACTATCCATCTTCGCTTATATTAACTGGGTTGGTATAGATCGTTAGTTATATAACTGTTTTAATGTCTTATAATCACTATCAACGTTATATAAATTATGAGAAGCATAGGGCTGAGTTTACGAATGTTAAGGTCTAGTTTGTAACTCTAGAATCTCGAACAGCTTGTAAACTGAAGACTTCCAAGTTTTATAGCCTTTTTATAAAACGTTTCAGAACCTCAACATACATTTGGATTATATTTAAAATATCGGGTTTTAATTGCAAGCTCACAAAAATGTTCATCACAACTATTGAAGTTCAAGGAATTTATCATTTCTGAATGACTTTTCTAACCTCTCAACATTGTGAGTAGTTCACTTAATAATTGTTCTATCTAAACATTAATCGGTATTACTTATTGGATTCCATTTCTTCATTCCTCTCAACCATTTATTTTTATATTCAGATATTCTCAAGTGCTTTTGGATTCAACACTAATAACTCATTTTCACATATTTAAGCCTCCATGTATCAACAGACTATCTTCGCATACATACAGTTTATTATTGGATTCCCAAAATATTAATAATATGACGAGAATTCTGTTTATGATGCTTTCAGTCTACAGGAACCAAAGAGAGTACAAGAACTGTATTGTAAGTTTGATTGATAAAGAGAAAATTAAAGATGCAACTTGAATTAAATGATCTGATTACAAAAGACAAGATCATTTAGTCTCATTCTTAATGTTTATTGAATTCTTTCCATCAGGTTTTATTATGAGGATCAATTTAAGTGACTTAAAGTTCAGGTACGACGTTCTTTTTGTTATATAGTTTCACTAATCACTTATTAACAATCAGTCATTATTAGGGTTTTAAATGAGCTACATTTCTCATTGTCAACGCAATTTGTAGTAACCACTAGTTATAGAAGTCTAAATGTTACATGGAGCATCATTACTATCGGAAACACCCTGTTGACGAATGATGATTACGTTCATGAAGCTAAGATTGATTTATATAACAACATATTATCATTAATAATCTGGATGTTGAAAAAAGGTATATAGAGATAAACGGTAAATTTAGAAATGGGATAACCAAAATCAATAATTCAGGGTAACATATTATAAATTATTATGAAATAACATAAACATTGGCGGTCTGCTTAAATACCTGGGTTACCTGTTTCTAATATCTAGATATTTCAACAATTTATCTAAATTTGTTTGTTTCAATACATTATTATGGCTAATAATCGCACAACCTATACAGGTGCATTTCTGAAAAGTGTAAAGCCCTTCGCTTTAAAAGTTACAGAAGGCTTAATCAGACATATCATGGTTGCTGGCAATATGCAGTTACAAGAATGTACATTATCCAGATGTCGATTGACTGGGCTGCTAACTTCTAAATGGCGATCACTCAATATTGATCGTCAGGAAGGACGAAGAAGTAAGAAACGGAAACTTGTTGAAATACTTTATACTGAAGATTCTATGTTGTACCAAAAATATGATATTGAATAAAGCTGATAACAATAATAATAATAATAATATCAACATATAATGAAATTCATTTTTGTATTGGTTATTTAAATCATCCCATTAGTGTTTGAGACTGTAATTGATTAGTCTCTCATTGGCATGTATGCATCCTGATTCGATATTGCCTGAAGTCAAAAGCATTATAAGCAGGGATGGACGGTGGATAACAGTAGAATTCCGGACGTGCGTTTCATTCTATTTATAACTCGTTAGCCGGATGTACCTGAATCACAAAGTTGATGTTCATTCCAAGACTGGAACTTAGTACCACTTGCTTTAAACGCCATCACGTTATCCACAAACTTATCCACTACCTGGGCTGGAAGGCTAAGTGAATAACGCGATGACATTTTGAGCAAAGGGTACTTAGTTCGAATCCTTGAGTGAACATTAACTGTCATATGCAGAAACATTCAGCTGATGAGTCCCAAATAAAACGAAACACGCTTCCTGGATGCCCCTGCTAAACACTATCCATCTTTAATTATAACGCTTATGACTTCAGGCAATATCATTGAACTTTTGAATAATGTTTGCACATTCCATCTTCCGCGAAGCAGACTTCAATGTTAACCTCAGCCTTTCTAACAATGACGAACAACAATTTTGTCTTTTTATTCAGAGGATTGATTTATCATATTTCTAAACCTTTACAAGGTTTTTATTCGAAACTTGGTTGTGTTTAGTTTCCAAGTTTGGATATTTATACATCACATACCTGCTATATGTAGTCTTAGTTAAATGATAACATAATAACCAAGTTTGATCATTCTTTCGACAGCCTGATGTCTAATCCAGCGATTTCAAATGAGAATAAAACATCATTATTATCTTACTGAATACAATTTTTCATTGTGATTATTTGTTTTTAGCAGATGAATTTGTATGTTTATTTATACCCGACGTTTGTGCTGATGATGTTGTTCAAAAGGACGATGAAAGCTCCACGACCAAACCATCCAACTCAGCGAACAAAACTCCATCAAAATCATCTACCTGAGCTACAAATCTTTTCCACTATTTCCTAAACAACTACTCGTTTAGACAAAACAACATTGATTTTTTGGGAAGATTTCTCGAAAGATATATCATCCGTATAGTTACATAAATTCCATTTATGTATACTCAAGAAAACTAATAACTAAATAACTACTTTAAACGGTAACTGTAATTATGATAACAGGATATTATTATAAACTATATCAGTCTGAAGAATGTTGACTTCTAAAGAGATAGCTGACAGTTTCTATTAAGCTATTCACCTGAATATATTACTCTCATAGTTGAAAACATCAGTCAATTGAAGCTAGAACACCAAGGAAAACCCGGAAGCACTGCACGGTCATTCCGTCCTACTGATGAACTCCTCAGCAGTGCGCATCCACGATCTCGCCTCACGAGATTCGAACCCAGGACCTACCGGTCTCGCGCTAGAACACTCAACCGATAGACCGCTCAGCTGGCATCCACCATTGCATGCCAGCTGCTGAGATGTCCCACAATAGGACCGAACGGCCGTCCAGTGCCGTCCAGGTTTTCCTTGGTGGTCTAGTTTCAATGGACTCGTGCTTTCAACTATGAAAATACTGAAATCTCCACAAAACCCCTTCAAAATATATTTCTATCATAAACAAGTTATCAAAATAGTTTTGTTAAAGAATAACTTACTAATTAATGTAAATATATTACAATCTAAATGATGAATTTGCCATTCAAAATTTTGTAATTTCTGTTCCCATTTCGATGTCGATTTTAGGATTGATGCATTTTTATGTTTTATTGTATAACTAAGAATTCTATACAAACATAATAATTGAAGTAATGGCCATGTAAAATAACTTAATAAGGATGCTAAACTTAAACTTCCAATGAGCTGATATAAAATTGTATGAAGAATTTGATTGATAAGATTCATTGTCTTCAATTTGTATGTGGATTCACTTGAACGATACCTTAAATAAAAGAAGAAAATGATTTACAATGAGATTGTATTACTTAGGAAAATGTGTAGTGGTAAATAAATCCTTAAAATGAATAGCTCTGTAAGTCTTCGAACTTTGATGTTCACCACTTTAGTTTAAATTGAATCACGTAGTTGAAGACGCTTGACCAATTATCCGCATCAGATCACATGATCAACTTTTTTTACGACTACTAGTCAGTTTAGATCAATCATTTCTTGATACATTGTTAGTCTATCAAATATATCTTCGAACCTCTTCGCTTCTGAATTCTGATTTCATTAGGCGAGCACGTTTCTATTATAGAAGGTGTTACTGGTTAAGGTGTTTTCAAACTCCAAATACATATGAAATTTACAAATGTATTCACACACATTTTACTTTCATAGTCATATATATTTATATTATATAGAAAACACTAAATATTATTGTTTTAATCAAAAGTCAAACATGATTTTTTTTCGGGTGAATGTGCTTGGTTATAATTCGAAAAACGTATTCGTAAAAAACATACTACTCATAAGTAGGCAAACTTAATTAAGACATAATTTTTGAAAAACTAAAGATGCCAAACTCATTGAATTGGAGAACTAATACTGTAGTGTGGTCTACTTATATCCATATAAGTAGTATATGGTGTGTGTCAGACATAGAATGTATTTTCGCAGAAGACCGATTAGGAAAGAACTGAAATGAAGCGCAATCGTTTGGAAAATGCATGAGCAATGGAATAAGAGAAGAAACAGTGAAGATTGAAACAATTGGTTGTTAATTTGCAAATTGACTGTTCATTGTTTGGTAATCAGAATTTACCGAGATAGTCTGTAATGTTTGCTTAAATACATTCGATTGTCCCCAACTAGTGTTCTGCTCACTACAATACAATCATCATCAGAAAAGTACAAGTATTTACGGTCAGTTGTTGACGTAAGCTACTCAATGTTCGCTGGAAGGATACTATCAGCTATAATATAATTGCCAATCATATTATATTATAACATTAAGATTGTACATAAAAGGTAGATATGGGATTGCTGGTTTCATGTCTGTTTTATGTTTAAGTAGACTATAATGTTTCTCATAAACTTAGTTAACTTTGTAACCGAGATGAACAAAGTTTCTGTGTTTAAGCGTTTGATTGACCTTGCAAGATTCAATGTCCTCTGTAAATTCTAACACATATTAATCACAATACCTACATAATGTCCATTTTTGTAATATTTACCGTCAAGAGATACCAG
The DNA here is from genome assembly GCA_944470415.2 of Schistosoma rodhaini. Taxonomy (NCBI): domain Eukaryota; kingdom Metazoa; phylum Platyhelminthes; class Trematoda; order Strigeidida; family Schistosomatidae; genus Schistosoma; species Schistosoma rodhaini. Next base: position 5,081,564 of record OX104039.1, read on the forward strand.
TATCGATTAATTTATTGTGATTGTTCGTGCAGAAAGACATTATACTGATGAGTTGCATAACTAACTGAATAGAAAAGTACTTACTAGACCCTACAATTTTATGATATAACATTGTGGATTGACCATAGTTAAACAATCATTGAAAATCATGGATCACTGTCATGTAGTAGTATTAGATCCTTTAACAGCGAGGATCCAAAAACAAATCCAAATAATGGCCCGTAATCTTCAAGTTCGACGGCAAACATCAGATAATCAAATAACTGAGTTATCATCAAAAACGCTTACATTTCTAACATCAAATTAACTCTCAATGTCTCAAAATCGGCATTTTTCTGGTTAGCGTTTTTTAGCGAGTTAGTTTTCTACGGAATGGGGTCGCTAACCCCAAGCCCAACCCTCCTCCTTTACCCGGGCTTGAGACCGGCAGTAGCCCCCGGAGGAGCTACAGGTGGGATACAGTAACGAATATTTTGTGGATAAATTAAGAATAATAAACCTTACATCAATAGCCGATAGACTAAATGAAAGCTTATGATAAAGAGAATATGAATATACACATATAATCTAATTACCTAACAACTGTCCAATTAGAATATATGTAGTGATAGTACATAAAGAGTTTCTTACAGTTACCATTCATTTACTCTTCAGTCGGATATGACAAAATCGCATAATAGTTGATGATTGAATTGGGAAAGTTTAGTTTGAGATGGAACCTTATTATTATTATTAGTGAAAGTTAGTTATTTCCTTTATTTCTCATATGATTAGTAAGTCAAGGTCATCTACTTGAAATACAATTCAGACACACCCGATTTAATGTAACCGGAATACTGTTTATATTTCTCCCATTTGTATAAGATATATATAAAGATAGGGAGAGAGTTAATGACTGTACAGTTTTTATCTTTAACTTTTATTCTGTGAACTTACCATGAATGTATGATGCTACTCATTTCAACTACTTGTGTAAATCCATCCCAACAAACATATTTCATTTTAAATTCATTTAGTGTTGTTTGTTTGAATCTTCCCTTAATTAAGGCTTTATCGATGCAATACACACAGTATGCACATATGCCAATAAGAGACAGACCAGTTGCAGTCCTAACATATCAATGAGAAGATTCAAACAAACAATCTTAAATGAATTTAAACTTCACCTCATTCCACAAGCGAGAGGCTATCAGGACTCAATGGCCGAATGGATAACGCGATGGCGTTTGAAGCCAACGGTACTCGGTTCAAGTCCCTGAGTGAACATCGACTCTGATATGTAGGTACATCCAGCTGACGAGTCTCAAATAGGACAAAACGCGCGTCTTGGATTCTACTGCTAGCCACTATCCATCTCTGCATATTTCATTTTATTTTATTATCATGCATGAACATTCTCAATCTTTTTTTTGGTAACAAACACAGAGTTAAGCTTGTTGCTTAGACAAACTTCACAAAAGTTTTATATGAATGTACTACTGACTATAAGTAATTACGCTAGAAATTTTATTAGTGAAAACTGAATAGTTAACTAGTTAATATTAAATAAACCTTAATGATCTAGAAAGAATCTTCTTGACAAAGTGGCATATTGAACAAAGATCTAATGATGAATAGGTATGATATTCATTACAACTAAATAATAATACAGTTGTAGTGAACAAGATCACTAGTTGAAAACAATCAAATGTATTTAAACTCAAAATTCATATTGTAGGTCACTAAAGTAGATGGGGGCCTACATTAGTTAAACGGGAATGGTGTAGTAGTGAACAAGAACACGGCTAGAAACAATCGATTGTATTTTACACGGAAATTACAGACCATCTCACTAAATTCTGACAACCATATAGTAAACCGCTAATTTGCAAAATAACAATCAATTGTCTCAATCATGACTGTTCCTTCTGTAAATATCAGTACATCGTCTCTGATTTTATTGTTTATGCATTCCAATACCGATTGTGCTTCATTCTTATTCGTTCCTTATCGATCTTCTACCAAAATACATGCATACATGTCTGACCATCACCATATACTACTTATGTGGATATAAGTAACTCACATCACACTGAGTTCTAGTCGCAGAGTGAACATTAACTCTGGGATACAGATACATTCAGACGATATGTTCCAAATAGAACGAAATGTACATCCTGGATTTGATTACTAACCATTACACATCTTTGTTTATGAAAGCGATATTTGTTTAAAATTAATCATCATATAATGAAACAAGTTATAAACAAACATATAGGAATCATTTGAAAGTTGTTGTTGTTATGTCTACTTAAATAAACCATTCAGTTGGAAACATTAGACAATTAAAAGAAATGATTATTTTTATGATCTAAATCTTTTGTTTTAAAAACAGCTGCATTATAGAAATCTTATTATTAAAACATTTTAGTAATATAAATTATACTACTTATATTGTATATTAAGTAGTAAACAATTAACAATTATAAATCACGTAATAAAAACAAACCATTCAAAGACAATTAAACATTGAATATGAACTAACTTCATGCATGTAAATAAATGTAAACATTTATAAGCAAAGATGGATAGTGGCTGAAAGTGGAATCTAAGACATGCTATTTATTTATTTATGGTCATAAATTCAATATAATAGATGTTTATGATGAAACCATTAAATTTAATACTAAATAAAGTTGTATACAATGAATCATTGTAGTATTTAAGTAAACATCGTAGTTGGTATAGGTTGATAGCTGATTGAATTCAGTATTTCAGTGGATGATGGGTTAAATGATTGAAGCTAAGACTTCAACGTGTGGATTTGAATGTGAGTATCAATATTTAGGTTGTATGTTCATCCAGCGGAGTTTCAAAGAGGAGGAAATGCACGTCATGGGTTGCACTGATAACCGTATTCTATCATTAAGAATATGTGGCAGAATATATATATATATATATATATATATATATATATATATATATTAGGGTAATCAGATTAAAATACACATACTATAAATAGATTGGTTAGAAGTTTATTGCTTAACGTTACCAGTGGGAAGATTCAAACACTTGAAAGTGAATAGTTATCGTGGTGTTTATATATATCTTATTAAATAAGAGAGCCATGTGCTATAGACAGTCGTATATATATATATAGTACTTGGAGTTAGTAGGACTTTCATTAATTAACTTGTAGTGCGTTAGCTTTTCGTAGTGAATCATGATTTTCCTGATACTTCATTTATATCGAATAATTGAAGTCGATCAATATGAAGTAACAGGAATACAATTCATACTGGTTGATGATTATCTATTAAACATCTAATTTGTACATCAAGTCAATTATGGTAAAGTAGAGTTTCGAATTGTAACAATGATAATCGTTATTTAGAATATATATAGAAGTATCATTCTGCTAAGATATATCAATAAATCATGGTTGTAAACACTGACTACGACAAGAACCAGACGTGCAACTCCTCACATCTAACCACCTTATATGTATATATGACTAACCGATACATTTAGAATCTGAATAGTTGAAAGTTGTTAATGGATATGAATAATTGTGGTTCTAAAACGGTAACATTACGATGATACAGATTATATGCATCAATAATATACACACATCAATGAAATTAAGATTTAAATTTCTGACTTTATTCTTGAACATGATAACATTGTCATTAGTGCTACTATATAAGTATGTTTGTGAATTTGTCTGAAGTATGAATTTCGCTAATGGTAATAAATACTGTACATCAATCATTTGATGCCTAAAGGTGGTATCTTCAGTTTAATAATATATATCAAGATTTATCAGACCAATATTGATCTGCAGAGTGTGCTAGATGAAAATTATTAGTTGTTTCTATGACGAACAGATGAACAGAAACTTGCTCATTATTAATAAGTCAATAAAACGAAAGTAATACTAGAGTTATTGTGTTTGACATGATACATCAAAATCCTCTATTCAATCCTATATTCATGTGTTAATACTACAAGTTAAAGACAGTTGTCTGTCACGTTCGTGTGTGAGACCACGGATCTTGGGTTCGAGTCCTCCATACAGGATCATATACACGTACTATCGAAGAGTCACATACTAGAACGAAACGGCGGTTCGGTGTTTACAGATTTTTAATAATTGTTTAGCTTAGATGGACTCATGAATTCAACTGTTAAAATCACTTCAATTTTCATTTTTTGATAAAAATTAAAATTAGTTTATAAGTGATGGTACATTCAACATTTTACAATCGTAAAATTACTCCCATGTGTATACGTACCTTAAAAGACACATTTACAAATCAATGAACAAATACGTACATAAGAAGAGTATTTGTGGATATTATAGTAATTTTAATAGTTGAGGTCATGAGTCAATTGAAGCTAGATCACAATGGATAACTTGGAAGCATTCAACGGCCATTTCGTCCTATTTTGAGACTTCTCAGCAGTGCGAATCCACAATCCCGCTTCACTTATCAATTATAAATGATACTCTTAACAGTTTTAGAATTTTTCTGATAAAAATCAATCTAACAATTAAACAATCAGTATTGAATTTAATGTTCCAATGAAATAGTTTGTCTAGTTTTACATTGTAACTGACTAACTGATTTACTGATTGATAAAATGGTGAGCAAAAATAACATTTGTACTATTAACCATTTGTTGTTGTTTATTTGTATTTTCCCATCGTTATTTTTTCGCAATGCAATTGATCATTCTCTTGTTGCTATCTGTACATCCTGTGCCACTTATTTACTTACTTACGCCTGTTGCTCCCAATGGAGCATAGGCCGCCGACCAGCTTTCTCTAACCCATTCTATACTAGGCCTTCCTCTCTAGTTCTATCCATCTTTTGTTCATTCTTCTCATGTCTGTCTCTATTTCTCGGCGTAATGTGTTCTTTGGTCTTCCTCTTCTCCTTCGACCTTCAGGATTCCATGTGAGGGCTTGTCTTGCGACACAAATGGGTGGCTTCCTCAAAGTGTGCTCAATCCACTTCCACCGCTTCTTCCAGATTTCTTCCTCCGCTGGAATCTGGTTTGTTGTCTCCCACAGTAACTTGTTGCTGATAATGTCTGGCCAACGGATCCGAAGTATCTTGCGTAGACAGCTGTTAATAAACACTTGTATCTTCTGGATAATGGCTTTCGTAGTTCTCCACGTCTCCGCCCCATACAGAAGAACTGTCTTGACATTTGTATTGAAAATTCTAACCTTGGTGTTGGTTGACAATAGTTTTGAGCTCCAGATGTTTTTCAGTTGTAAGTATGCTGCTCTTGCTTTGCCGATCCTCGCCCTCACATCTGCATCTGATCCACCGTGTTCATCAATGATGCTGCCCAGATATGTAAAGGTTTCCACATCCTCCAAAGCTTCTCTGTCAAGTGTAATTTGATTGGTGCATATTGTATTGTATCGGAGAGCCTTGCTTTTCTCTTTGTTTATATTGAGACCTACTGCTGCTGAGGCTGCTGCTACACTGGTCGTTTTCTCCTGCATTTGTTGTTGCGTTTGTGATAGAAGAGCCAGATCATCCGCGAAGTCTAAATCGTCCGCATCCTGTGCGAAGTGCCTTGTAATTGTCATAAGTCACAAGCTCTATAAGCAAAGATGGATAATAGCTAGCAGTGAACATCAACTCTAAGATACATGTACATCCAGCTGACGAGTCCCAAATAGGACAAAATATATGTCCTAGATTCCACTACTAGTCACTATCCATCTTTGCTACTACAATTTGTTGTAGTTGTTTTGTTTATTTTTCCGAACTTTAATTAATATTATTGTTTTATCTATCAAATAAAATAGGAGCCTATATTAATTAAACATACATGTGATATTTAATAAATTATTTTAAAAGTTAAGTATATTGATCGAATTAGTGTTTTACAGAAGTACTTTTATTTCATTCATTATCATTTTCTACTTCATTGTAAATATAATGAACTATTCTGTAAGTTATATAACTTAAAGCATAAGGTGTATACTGATTGAAGGGTGGAAAAAGTACCTTCCATACTACGACTACTACTGTGGTGTGGTCTACTTATATCTATATAAGTAGTATATGGTGTGGGTCAGACATAGGATGTATTTTGGCAGAAGACCGATGAGCAAAGAACTGAAATGAAGCGCAATCGTTTGGAAAATGCATGAGCAATGGAATAAGAGAAGAAACAGTGAAGATTGAAACAATTGGTTGTTAATTTGCAAATTGACTGTTCATTGTATGGTTTTCAGAATTTACTGAGATAGTCTGTAATCTTTGCTTAAATACATTCGATTGTCCCCAACTAGTGTTTTGTTCACTACATTTGGTGTCGCTGCCAACCAGGAGGAGGGAGGGTGCTGTTCTGCGGACGCCGCTGCGGGTTTGGATTTGAGGTGCTAGTTGGGGCAGTCTTGTGAGGAGAGGTGGCGTCGAGTGGAGTGTTCTGGCGGGGCGGCGTTGGCTGTAGCGGGTGCTGTCGACGGAGAGGAGCAGTGGGACGTGCGGCTGCTGGGCGGACATCGGATGTAGATGGCTCAGCAGGCCGGTGGAGTACGGGTGTTGAACGTCCCAGGTGCCGGGTGGATGCGGATGTTGGTGCCCCGGCAGGTCGACGGAGCTATGGAGGTCAGCGCGCCGCAGACTCGACATTCTGACGAAGAGTTTGGTACAGACTGCAGTGAAAGAAGATAGCGGCGTGGCGAGCAGAACCACCGCATGAACGAATGCTTTAAAGGGGGGGGGGCGAGTGTGGTGTGATCTACTTATATCCATATAAGTAGCATATGGTGTGGGTCAGACATAGAATGTATTTTCGCAGAAGACCGATGAGCAAAGAACTGAAATGAAGCGCAATCGTTTGGAAAATGCATGAGCAATGGAATAAGAGAAGAAACAGTGAAGATTGAAACAATTGGTTGTTAATTTGCAAATTGACTGTTCATTGTTTGGTTATCAGAATTTACTGAGATAGTCTGTAACTTTTGCTTAAATACATTCGATTGTCCCCAGTTGTGTTTTGTTCACTACACTACTACTACTAATAATAATAATAATAATATTAATAATAATAAAAGATGGATAGTGGTTATCAATGGAATCTAAGATGTACATTTCGTTCTGCTTAGACATTCATCAGCTGAATGTAGCTGCATCCCAGAGTTGATGTTTTAATTCATTTTTGTATTGTTTGTTTAAATCTTCCCATTAATGAATTTATTTAATTATAAACTTCACCCCATTGCATAAGCTAATGGCTATGAGGATTCAGTAGCTAAGTAGATAATGTGATGATGTTTGAAGTGAACAGTACTGAATTCGGATCACAGAGTGACGGATCAATTACAGTTCTACACATCAATAGGAAGCTTCAAACAAACAAAGTTAGATCATATAATGGTGTTAAGTGAAAGACAATTTAGTGCAATGGATGATTACACAAGTATGTTAGTTCAGCTTGAATTCTCTTCATTTGTTTGGTGCATGAAAATATTCAGTAATATTACATCTGATCTCAGTTCATGATAAGTAGATATGTGTAAGTGTTTAGTATCCCTCATGTATCTGACTCCAGTAAGATTATATCATCTAAAACTGCTTCGCGTTCGAACTTCCGGCTAACTATTTTATTGGTGTTATAGTGACATTATCGACGAAGTTATCGATTGAGTAAGCTCTGTTGAGTTCGTTTGTCGAATGTTTGAAATGCGAAAGGTTCTTCATTGACGTAGTTTGATGAGTTAGATTTGTTGTTGAGCTCATCATTTTTGATCCGGCTGATCTGACTCCCCTTTTGATGGACGTATGAATATTCTATGAATACAAACCTTCCATTTAACTCCGTATATCACCTAGGCTAACCCCGTTTGTATGACATCGTTAATAAGAAACCAAATACGGGTGACGTTCGAGGAATTTATTTTAAGTACTCATTTATCCAGACAGTGATTAAGGATATGAAATAGGAAAGCGAAAGGAGAAGAAATGATCCACAATGAAGAAGTCGAGTCAGTCAAATCAATTTAGTCAAGTTTGACTCAATATTTATAGTCAAAGAAATATAAGTTACAGAGACATGACGAATAGAGTTAATAATCAACACACACACACACACCTAAATAAAAAAAGTCAGGGTTAATAAGCAAATAAATGGCAAAGTAAAAATATGACTTGAGATAAAATGAATAGATTGATCTGTCCAGAGGTTACAATACCTAATGTGTACTTGACATTAGTACCAGTACTTATAAGTAATTTTCTATAAATTTTAAATGACTATATTCTTTCTGATTAAAAGGCGGGATAGTGGATGCGCACGGTTGAAGAATCCCATAATAGAACAAAATGGCTATCCAACGTTTTCAGGTTTTCCATAATAATCTAACTTCAATTGATTCATGATTTCAACTATAAAATCACTGAAATCCTCATAAAACTCTCTTCTGATATTCAATGCTTTAACAACATGAAATCAAGCTAGTTTTTTTTTTGTTCAATCTATTCAAATGATTAACTTTTAACAGTTTCAACATAGAATAATAATGATATTTAAAGCAATTAATCCCCTTTTGATAAATTTCAATAGTGTAATAAGAAGAAGTCGAAGATTATCAGAACTATATGATGAGATATATTAGCGCAATACATTTCGAACAATCTGATCATACATACAATATACTTGTTAAGAACATTTATATGTTGGTTTGTTCTCTGAGCTGGATGGTTTGGTCGTGGAGCTTTCATCGTCCTTCTGAACGACATCATCAGCACAAACTTCGGGTAGAAGTGAAGTGTTTGAATTTCTCCACATGTGATTCACAGCTTGTCCTCTGCACCTCGATGTTGATTGGTTCTTATTGACCTTAAATCTGTCATTGTTTATTTCTTTGTTTTGATTGTCTCTCCTATTGTTTTGATTTTTGTTCCTATGTTCCTGCATAATTTTCTTGATTGGTTGATAGATTGGATTGATTTCAATATGTTTGTTTATTGCAGATTGACCTGAGTGCCAAGCTTCTAAAAATTCTCTGGTATTTTTGGAATTGCCTCTGTCCAAAATCTGCACATTTTTTTCAAACACTTCACTTCTACCCGAAGTTTGTGCTGATGATGTCGTTCAGAAGGACGATGAAAGCTCCACGACCAAACCATCCAGCTCAGAGAACAAACCAACATAAAAATCATTCACCTGAGCTACAAATCTTCTCCACCATCTCAAGAACATTTATATATCAAAAAATAGAAGATCAACTAGACTAGAAATTGGGGAAGGGGGGGAGGTAAGAAAAGAGGAGACAAGGATAACAATTTGTAACCTAATCACTCTAGATAATAACCAGGGTAGGTATAAGGTGAGAACAGATTGTTGTTTTTTTGTTTTGTTTTTTTTTTGAATACACAAAAGGGATTTGAATTTTTGTATAGTTAAGATTTTGGATAAATTTTAGTATACACCCTTTTTACACTTTTTTATACAACACAACAAAAGTCAAGTTAAAATCTACCTTATGACCTATTTTGATGATGTATTTGGTAATAGAAGATGATGGATATTTCATTAATGATGTTTAAAATATAAAATTTTAATTCATCGTTTAATAAACCATAATAAGTTGATATAAATAGACTGAATTCAGGAAACAAATGTACTTCTTTTATTTCAAAGTTGAAATCATGAGTCAATTGAAGGTAGACCACTATCGAAAACCTAGAAACACTGGACGGCCGTTTCGTTCTATTATGGGATACCTCAGCAGTACGCCTCCACGAACCCGCTCTCGCGAGATCCGAACGCAGGACTTACCAGTTACGAGCCAGAACCCTTAACCGATAGACCACTGAGCCGGCATCCAACGGTGTTGACTCATGATTTCAACTTTGAAATATACTGAAATCTCCACAAATCCCATTCTGAGTATTTCTTTTAATTAAAAATTATATTGAAATTCAACTTAATATTGTTTATTTGAATCTTTCCATCGATTTGTTAGGACTGCAACTGGTCAGTCTCTAATTGACATATGTGCATACTGTGCATATTGCCTCAATATATCCTTATTTCACAAGCATGGTAAGCAGAGATGGATAGTGGCTAGCAGTGGAATCCACTTTGACGCGCGTTTCAACCTATTTTTATGGCTCGTCAGAAGAATGTACCTGTTCATTCTAGGACTCGAATCCAGTATCTTTTGCTTCAAACGCAATCGCGTAATCCATCTTTCTTTCTGATGCTTAAGGAGTAAGGTAATATCGAGGCAATACTTACAGTATGCATATATACTAGTAAGAGACTGATCAGTTGCAGTCCTAAACATCAACGGGAACTTTCGAATAAACAATATCAAGTGAATTTAAACTTAACTCCGTTGAACAAGAAAGTGACTATCAGAACTCAGTAGCTGAATGAATAATGTCATGACGTTTGAAGTGAATCGTACTGGGTTTGTATCTCAGACTGAACATCAATTCTGAGATGTACGTACATCCAGCTGATAAATCCCAAATAGGACGAAACGCGCTTCAAACTGTATTCCACTACTAGCCAATATCCATCTTTGCTTATAAAAATTATATTGTTTCTTATATAATTTTTACTATCTCTTTATCAATACAATACTACACTATTATTATTTGATTTCCCTATAAGTCTGTTGAGTATTTACTTCTTATCATAATAATAATGATTTTCACTTGGAAGATTTTTTAAAATTTATTATTTAATCTTTATATCTATGGAGACATACATACACATTCACTTATATAAACATAAAGAAAAGGGATATAAACAAAATCGATAGAGATTTCCTGTTATGTATACAATGGATACATCTATAATCATTTCCCCCTTTTAATTATAAAAAGACACTGAATATTACTTATATAAATAAAAAAAATTTCAACTTTTTACATACTACTACTACTACTACTACTATTCCTCCTCATCCTCGTACTACTACTACTACTACTACTACTACTACTACTACTACTGTTCCTACTACTACTACTACTGTGGTATGGCCTACTTATATCCATATAAGTAGTATATGGTGTGTGTCAGACATAGAATGTATTTTGGCAGAAGACCGATTAGGAAAGAACTGAAATGAAGCGCAATCGTTTGAAAAATGCATGAGCAATGGAATTAGAGAAGAAACAGTGAAGATTGAAACAATTACTTGTTAATTTGCAAATTGACTGTTCATTGTTTGGTAATCAGAATTTACTGAGATAGTCTGTAATCTTTGCTTAAATACATTCGATTGTCCCCAACTAGTGTTTTGTTCGCTACATTTGGTGTCGCTGCCAACCAGGAGGAGGGAGGGTGCTGTTCTGCGGACGCCGCTGCGGGTCTGGAGTGGAGGTGCTAGTTGGGGCAGTCTGGTGCGGAGAGGTGGCGTCGAGTGGAGTGTTCTGGCGGGGCGGCGTTGGCTGTAGCTGGTGCTGTCGACGGAGAGGAGCAGTGGGACGTGAGGCTGCTGGGCGGACATCGGATGTAGATGGCTCAGCAGGCCGGTGGAGTATGGGTGTTGAACGTCCCATGTGCCGGGTGGATGCGGATGTTGGTGCCCCGGCAGGTCGACGGAGCTATAGAGGTCAGCGCGCCGCAGACTCGACATTCTGACGGAGAGTTTGGCACAGATTGCAGTGAAAGAAGATAGTGGCGTGGCGAGCAGAACCACCGCATGGTCGAATGCTTTAAAGGGGGGACGAGTGTGGTGTTGTCTACTTATATCTATATAAGTAGTATATGGTGATGGTCAGACATAGAATATATTTTGGCAGAAGACCGGTGAGGGAAGAACTGAAATGAAGCGCAATCGTCTGGAAAATGCATGAGCAATGGAATTAGAGAAGAAACAGTGAAGATTGAAACAATTACTTGTTAATTTGCAAATTGACTGTTCATTGTTTGGTAATCAGAATTTACTGAGATAGTCTGTAATCTTTGCTTAAATACATTCGATTGTCCCCAACTAGTGTTTTGTTCGCTACACTACTACTACTACTGTTCCTACTACTACTACTACTACTACTACTACTTACTACTACTACTACTACTACTTACTACTACTATTCCTACTACTACTACTACTACTACTACTACTACTACTACAACTACTACTACTACTACTACTACTATTACTACTACTTTGTTTTCATAGAATAGTTAACATTGAACATACATACATTCAATGATACTTTGGTTTACTTTTTCTTTTTTTAAAAAAAGATAAAAAAGAAGAAGAATAGAAAAGAAAAAAGAAAATTTTTAATTATAAATTATAATTTGTATAAAACTCTAAGAAACAATAAAAATGTTTTATTATAATTAATTATTGAATATTGTACATTGAATACAATTAAATAAAAGAAACAAACAAAAACAACACCCAGCTTATTTTTAATTATCCGCCCTTTAATAAATAAATAGTTTTGTTTTAATTAAATTTGAACATATGCCTAATTTCAATAGTTGAAATTATAAGTCAATTAAAACTAGACCACTATAAGAAAACCTGTAAACACCAGACTACTGTTTTGTCCTATTGTGGGACTTCTCAGTATTGCATATCCACGGTCCACCCTGAAAACTTATCGGTCTTGTGCGCGAATACTTAACCTCTAGACGACTGAACGGACACTCACTAATGTTAATGTTTAACTTTGACCGATCTACAAAGTACTGGACGGCAGTCTATAAGTTAAGTGTTTGCACGTGAAACCGATAGGTCCTCAGTTCGAGTCTCGCGAAGCACGATCGTTAATGCGCACTGACATTGAGGAGTCTCACAAAATGACAAAACGTCCTTCAAGTGCTTTCAAGTTTTTCATGGTTGTCTAGCTACAATTGTTTCAAGATCTGAACTATTAAAATTAATATAACATCCACAAAACCCCCCAACTGATATTTCTCTAATTATTTGTTTATATATTTAGAATTCTTAATTGAATGAATTACCTGACATATTATTACATAATCATTTATCGTTGATTGTAATTAATTTATTTTAATCAATCAATGAATCAGGTTGTTTTTTCTTTTATCATTTTTTAACGCTTCACTTATTAACTGACAATATTTTATTATTATTAGTTGGAAATGGACTAAAAATAAAATTTTTAATCAGAGGGAGTTTTGTGGAGAATTTAGTATTTAACAGTTGAAATCATGAGTCAATTGAAGCTAGCCCACCATGGAAAATCTGGAAGCACTGGACGGCTTTTTCGTCGTGAATGCACACTGCTGAGGAGTCCCATAATAGAACGAAAAGGCCATACAGTACTTCCAGGTTTTCCATGGTGGTCTAGCTTCAATTGAATCATGATTTCAACTATAAAATTTTTTTGATTAGTCAATCAGTTGTAATTTAGAACCTGGTGCATATGTATATTGGTTAAAGTTGTCATATTCCATACCCCATATGATTCAAAAAGAAAATATCTATTTATGAATTAAAATTTAAGAAATAAACAGTTATGAGGAATTCAAGAGCTCAGAATGTGAGGGTGAAGGACAAAGAACGGATATACCTGAGCCAGTGAGAACGATTTAGGGAAATATCATTCACAGTCTTTAATGATTGATTACGATGATCACTTCAACTCGTAGTGGTAGGCGGTTGTTCGGCATACGTGACACATGTCCTAAACACCTCAGTTGATGATGGTTTACTACTTTATTAATCGATTCCTCACCTTTATCTCGTACTTTGTTTATAACACAGGTATTGCTTATTTCGAGATTCCACTTGATTTCTTTAGTTTTAATGATATACTTTGAAGGATGTATCATCTATAATCAACCTATTAAAATATAGTTGATTTATAGGTGTGGTTCAATTACATGTATTAACACTTTATTAAAGATAACTATTGAATTACATTTTTTTTATTTTAATGACATTTTAATTGAATCATTTAAATTTTTGATTGAATTGAATCACCCGGTTATTATTTTTTAAAAATTAAATTAGTTCATTTAAACAAAACGGTTATCATGTAACTTTGATTACATATAGAAAGATAAGGTCACTATTGTTTACATACTTCACTATAGTAATAGAAAGTTATCATAAACTACTTGAGTATATGTTTATATATAGAGAGAATAATTATAAAGAGTTGACTGAATTACCTGTTGATTATAAGAATTAATATATTCGCTAAAAATAAGCAAACATGATTTTGGGATGATAGAGAAGATTTGTAGCTGAGGTGGGTGACTTTGATGGAGTTTTGTTCTTTGAGCTGGATGGTTTGGTCGTGGAGCTTTCATTATCCTTCTGAACGACATCATCAGCACCCGTAGTCTGTGCAGATGATGCCGTTCAGAAGGACAATGAAAGCTACACGACCAAACCATCCAGCTTAGAGAACAAAACTCCATCAAAAAGCAAACATGATTTTTATTTAAATCAAAAGAGTAATAAAACGATTGACTTTTATTAAATGTTGAATGTTAAACATTAGTGAGTATCAAGAAACAAACAGAGAAATAGTTATTTAAGTAAAAGTATACTTGTTGTATCCCAAAGAGAGTTGAATTACATCCAGTCTACTGATTACTGTTCCCGTTATTCATAGCCAGATTTGGTCAAATCTTGTACAAATGTTATTTTCTATTTTATGGTACGATGTGGTTAGTTTGATTGATATATAAACTCAGTATGTTTGAAATATAGTGATTCATATCGCAGAGGCTGTCCTGGACTTAACTGACTGGGCTAGGCAGAAGGAGGACTGACAAGTGCATTAGAATGCTCGAACGTGTTTCGTTTGTCATTGGTCCAATCAATCATTCACTGCTCTCTAATTGACGGTATTATGATGTCATACATTAACAGAGCATCTAGGAGGTCACAAGATATAACAATACTAATACGTACAGTTTTAAATGAGTCAATCAGGATTAGAACAGTGTCTGGTATATTTATTGCACGAAACTAAGTATTTAGTACCAGATAGCTTGTATATTATGGTTGGCAATATATATGTAGTCCTTAGAAAGGTTTGGTATTAATACAATTATCTGCTATTCAACTAAACAATGAATACGACATGGCAGTTAAGCCAAATTATAAGAAATACCTATTCCTGATGTTAATTTCGTGTTAAATTACTTGATATTGATTTAGTGAGAGGTTAAGAATGTTTTTGTAATTGGATTTTATTCTTGAACTCTAACTCCTAACTCAAAATTACAACCTGAAATTTTTTAATTTTGTAAATAAAAGAGGGGGGTGGGATAAATCATCGTTGTATTATAGCTGATTACAATTGGTGATGAAAACCCTATAGGAATATAACACTAACATACAACACTGGTCAAATTCCTATTATGTAAAGTCTGCTTACTAACCTCTGCCAGGGAAGTCCTACTCACTGCCTTCTCGTGGCACCGGTGTTGTTTACGAAATTGAGAGGACGAAAAGCGAATGTCCGGAGCTTTAACCGGGTTGGTGGATACGGCGAGTCCATCTAGGGGAATTGAAAAACCCTGATTCCAAACCAATGGTGCACATGAGCTCCAGTATCTCGAGGGAACGAATGGTGTATGAATCAATTGTTGGTCACCGGCTACTATGACACTGCATCTCCTTACGATGCTCCACTGCCATGTGGATCAGACCTTTAAGTCAAAGTCTCCGGGTGTGGCCCCCTAAGAAAACCACATGCTTCAGTCTGGGCACCTGAGCAGTATCACAGCCCTCACACAAATCAAAAGAGATTTGTATGCCACATATGTATCTGGTGCTTCCTCGTACCAATATTTATGTGTTTAAATAAATAAATAAATAAATAAATGCTTACTATAACTTCTAATACTATAGACCACTTTTATGTGTGAAATACAATAATGTCCTTAATGCCTTTATCCAGTTAGTATGACATTTCGACCCACCCTGCGTCAATTTATTGTTCGGTGTATAAATGCCGGCTCAGCACCCTATTCTATATCTGAATAGCTGTTTGTTCGTGGATTTCCAATACTTTATGAGGATTGTTATCCAAGCAACCTTTCTAAATTTTCTGATGATATGACCCGAGGTGGTTTGTGATGGGCAAAATATACTAGGTGTCGCTTGCTATGTTGGCTAGGGCAGTGATATCCTGTAAGAAATTTTAAGTAGTTCATGGAATATTCAGTTGTTTGAGTAATCTAAACTTTTAACTACATGCTTCTGTTTTGAGTTAAGTAAGACAAAGTATTGCTAGTTAAATACTGTGGTTCGTTTCGCTCGGAATAACTTGTTACTACGGTTCTTTTGAAATAATCGTCTATGACATAATTGTTCTGCCATTTCAAACTTTTCGAACGGTTTGTTCAAGCTTTTATTTATTTGTAAAAAGTAACTCGGATCTGTCTGTAGTTGTCCTAGACTGTTTTTATTATTTATTTACTTAAACACAAATATTAGTACAAGGAAGCATCAGATACATATGCGCCATACAAATCTCATTCGATTTGTGTGAGGGCTGTGATACTGCCCAGGTGACCAAACCGAAGCAGGTGGTTTTCTTAGGGGGCCACACCCCGAGTCTTTAACCTGAAGGTCTAGTCCACAAGGCGGTGAAGCATTGTGAGGAGATGCAGTCCCATGGTAGCCGGTGACCAACGATTGGTTCATACACCATTTGTTCCTTCAGGATACTGGAGCCCATGTGCACCGTTAGTTTGGAATCAGGGTTTTCCAACAGCCCTAGGTGGACCCTCCATATTCATCTACCCGATTAAAGCGCCAAGCATACGCTTTTCATCCTCTCAATTTTGTAAAGAACACCTCCGCTATGAGAAGGCAGTGAGTAGTACTTCCCTCGTAGAGGCTATATACGCGTGGTCATGTGAGAGCATTTCGAGAAGGAGAACGGACTCTACCCACTTTCGACAGTACCAGGCATTTGGGGGCATCAAAATCAATCTATAATTGACAGATAGGATATTAATTAATTATCTGACCGCGATATGTGACTTCAGTTTTAGCTTTTAGTCACACCACTCATGTAGACCTCTAATCATTCGATATGAATCGTCTACTTTAGTGATCTACATTCTATTAATGCTTATAGATAAACACCAGAAACCTAACAACCTGTACTAAACAAACTGTAATTTGATTGTCATCTTACACATTAAATACCAGTAATTGACTAATTAATTAATTAATCACTATGGTTATTTACAAGATAAAGACCAATCTGTCATAGAGATCATTTTTTTGGTATGGCATAATTATTCAAATACCAAAAAAAAAAATGCAAACGCCCTAAATTATCTGACTCATTTAAGTAATTAAATGAGAAAAACAACTGTGTTTATTAAATTTTGAAAAGGAAAATTTATTACATTATGTTTATTTATTGTGTGGTTGTCTATGCGAAAATACTCAACATTCACTTACTGGATACTTACAGTAACAGAGTTTTATGAGGGAGGACAAACCAACATTCCAGATGAAAAGGAAATTAGGAAAAGACTTTGAAAGTAGATAGGAAATCATCAAACTTTATCATTAGACAAGCCCTAACTTGGAATCCGGTAGGGATGCGGAAAAGAGGAAAGTCACAGAATAATTTACTACGGAAAATAGAAGTAGATATGAAAAGAATCAATGTTAACTGGAAAGAAGTGGAAAAGATTGTTGAGGACAAAGTTGGATGGAGAATGCTGGTGTGCGGCCTTTGCTCCTCGACGAGTGGGAACAGGCGTGTTAGTTAGTAAGTAATTGTGTGGTTCATTAGTCAATTGTAAAGAAACAGTTTCATTTGAACGTAGTCAATCAAAAAAAATCCCTCATCTTTTGACATGACTATTATCAGTCTTATGAGTACTTAGAACAAAAGTATTTTTTTTAAAAACTGATAAATATAGTAAATCAGACCATTGACGTTCATACGAGGACTCTATAAAATAAACTTGTAACAATATGACTGTATCTAGTCAATCAGCACAGGATGTACATATGTCAGCTAAGACTGATCTGTCAGCAGTGACATTTCTTTTAATTACATATTAAATTTCCTTCAATCAAGCTTACATAGTGCTGTATGCTGTGCTATAAGTTTCTCAGCTACAAATATGTTATATTATCAGTGCATTATAGTATATATGTGACTGAACTGA
This sequence comes from Schistosoma rodhaini, assembly GCA_944470415.2. NCBI lineage: Eukaryota > Metazoa > Platyhelminthes > Trematoda > Strigeidida > Schistosomatidae > Schistosoma > Schistosoma rodhaini. The sequence continues at coordinate 5,099,675 of OX104039.1, forward strand.
AGATTTAGCAAATATTAGTTTAGTATACATGTGTTAAAACTCTGCCTGTAGCTTCTACGGGGTCAACTGCCGGTCCAAAGCCCAGATAAAGGAGGGGGGTGGCCATAGGGTTAGCGACACGATCCCCTAGAAAACCAACTTGCTAAAAAAACGCTAACCGGAAAAAATTATTTGAACCGATTAAACTCTACCCTGGTACTTGAGGAAATAATTACGAAGCTTCATGATGAAAGCCGAGTTCCTTTGGAAGTCATGAGGCTGATTCACCGATTCACATAAATGTGCTAATCTAATCTTTGGCCTTATTATGCCATCTATATTTTTACTTTGAGCAATCATAAATCCTAGTAGTTGTGCGATCATGTCATAACAATATATCATGTCATGTATAGCTGGGTAAATGAAAAGGGGTTCAAAATTGTGATTTATTAATTCTAAATTCAATACTTTAAGAATTAAGTCATTTCATTATAGATCAATACTAAAAATATGTTCTTACTAAACATATTACACGTATTCAATTAGTATTGGTTGTTTAAATCTTCCCATTGATGTATTAGGACTGTAACTGGTCAATCTCTTATTGGCATATGTGCATACGATGCGTATTGTTTCAATATAGCCTTAATTCACAACCATTGTAAGCGAAGATCGATAGTGGCTAGCTGTGGAATCCAGGACAAGAGTTTCATTCTATTTTGGACTCGTCAGCTGGATGTACCTGCATCTCATAGTTGATGTTCACTCTGGGACATAGATACCTTTAAATACCATTGAATGATAGAGAAAACTGTATGTTCATCAGTATATTTAAACTTTCCAAAGACACTGAGACGTACAACATTGTGCAATAATCAAAAAATATTTATTTACTTACCAATTAGAAATGTATATTGCTGTAAAGATTTGACAAAAACTTGAATAAAACCGAATCATCCATATGGAATATAATAAATATACAGGTAAAAATCCATATTGTATCCAACCAATTTGTCGAAAATCCAAACATCCAGTAAATTTTAATCGAATTGGTTCAACTAAATAAATGAGTAAATAATAATAATAATAGTAATGATAATAGTACTGATAAGCAAAGATGGATAGTGACTAGCAGTGGAATCCAGGACGCGCGTTTCGTCCTATTTGGGACTCATCAGGACTCAGTGGCCGAGTGGATAACGCGATGACGTTTGAAGCGAAAGGTAGTGGTTTCGAGTCACAGAGTGAATATCAACTCTGAGATGAAGGTAAATCCAGTTGACTATTCCCTAATAAGACGAAACGCGCATCCTGGTTTCCACTGCTAGCCACTATCCATCTTTGCTTATAATGCTTGTGAATTAAGGCTATATCGAGGCAATACGCATAGTATGCACATATACCAATAAGAGACTGACCAGTTACAGTCCTAGCACATCAATGGGAACATTCAAACAAACAATACTAAATAAGTTTAATAGTACTGGTAGAATACCAATTCTTTCTTTTCTTGTACAGAATAAGATTTTCAATACGAATTAGACATATATAACTCAAGTAATATCTTCCAATGTGTTTCGAACTTACAATACACAATCATCATCAGATGAACTAAATCAAATAACACAAGGGGGTTTTGTGGAAATTGTAGTAATTTTATATAGTTGAAATCATGAGTCCATTGAAGTTAGACCACCAGGGAAAACCTGGAAGCACTGGACGGCCGTTTTGTCCCAATATGGGACCCCTTAGCAGTGCGCATCCACGATCCCGACTTCGCGAGATTCGAATCCAGGACCAACCAGAGCACTTAAATTCTAGACCACCGAGTCTGCATCCAACGGTGTTAATGTCAAATAAGTTAAAAGAATATTTTAAAAGTCAAATTATAATTGAATGGTTTAAAGAATCCAGTTTTTTAATGTTCATAATGACAAAATGAAATGTATTATGATTATTTACAATGATCAAGAATTAATTGACAATATATAAAGGCAATGCTTAATTATATTAATAGATAACTTTAAGGAATCCTACTTTTGTGGTGTCGGTTACTTATACCCATATAAGTAGTATATGGTGATGATCAGTCAGAGAATGTATTTCACTAGAAGATTGATAAGGAAAGAACAGCGACGAAGCGCAATCGATATAAAAATGCATGAACAATGAAATCAGAGAACATGGACTGATATTTACAGAAGGAACAGTCAAGATTGAGACAATTGATTGATAGTTTTCAAATTATCTTTTTACTGTATGGTTGTCAAATTTTACTGAGATAGTCTGTTTTAGTGAAGTTAGATTTCACCAGGAAGTTTACTGTAATGCTTAGTTCCTGTCAAGCAGTTAATATATTAAGAGATAATCTTCATGACAGACTGATACAATTTAAAGAACCATGAAACAAAATTTGAAAAGTCACTAGAAGTCTATTTTGTTGTATTTTTAAATATCTTGTTACTGTACACCTAAAACCCTACAGAACATTCAAACGGCAATATTATTTATGTGTCTAACAATCGATAAAACAATTTATTAAATGAAACAGTTGTATGATAAATAACCATCATACATTAAATATTAATATATGAATAGATAACTCTTCCTGAAGCCTCTCTACGGCTACTGCCGGTCTCAAGTGCGGATAAATGAGGAGGGTTTGGTATAAGGTTAAAGAACATTTCCCATGGTAAACTAACTTGCTAAAAACACGCTAATCAGAAATACATATAGATTACGTTGATAATGGTGCTGTGAATAAGAACACGGGTAGGGACAATCGAATGTATTTAAGCAACAAATTACAAACTATCTCACTAAAATCTGATAACCATACAGTAAACAGTTAATTTGCAAATAATCAATCAATTGTCTTAATTTTGACTGTTACTTCTGTAAATATTTGTCTATTGTCTCCGACTATTATTGTTCATACATTTTCAGACGAAATGCGTCGCTTTCCCATTCTCTCCTTATCGATCTTTTACTGAAATACATTAAATGCCCGATCGTTTCATACTACTCATGTGGATATAAGTAACCCAGACCACACTTGGAACGTATATTACTAATTATTACGAGATTATTATCTGTATATATATATACATCCTGGTAGTGATGGTGTAGTGAATGAGAACACGAGTGGGGACAATCGAATGTATTTAAGCACAAACTGTAGAATATCTCATTAAAATCTGACTGCCATACAATAAACAGTTAAAATTAAAAACACGAACTTCAGTGAAGGGATTTCCTTTCAACGAATTTATTATCAAACTGTACAAGCTATACGTAATCTAGTATCATAATCTTTCTATTGTGTCATCTTGGTTATTTGTGTTCACATTTCTTCACCGAATTAGTACTTCAATAAAACATTTTCATAGATATACACGATTGTACAACTTGATAGTAAATTTGTTGAAAAGAGATTCGTTCACTGAACTGCATGTTTTTAATTTTAATGTTTAAATGTGAATTATATGTCGATTGAGTAAACAATTAATTTGCAAACTATTAATCAACTATCTCAATTTTGACTGTTCCTTCTGTTTATCCATTTTCATACCAATTGCATTTCATTCCTATTCTGTCCTTAACGATCTTTTGCCAAAATACATTCTCTGATTGATCATCACCATATACTACTTATATGGATATAAGTAGATCACACCATAATGATACATATAATAAATAATAATAATCATAAAGTTGGATCTTAAAACTTTAATCTTTCCTTTGGCCCATGTTAAATTATATCTGATATTGTTAATCAATCAAGAATTATACTAATTTTTATCTTTCATTTACTTAGGAATAGATAATACCTTTCAGAAATTAATGTTCAATAGATTTTTTAATTTAGAATATGGCGCCATTGTTTCAATACTACATCAAATCATTGAACAAGATTTCATTGTTAAAACATCTTATATAAGGATTCATGTATATTATGTCAATCAAAAGAGATTATTTAATATGTCATTGATATCTGTATTATTTAAGTTAGTTTATCTTAGATACGGATAAACTTCAAGACATAGGTATGGTTGATTTAAAACCTCGAAAGAAATGGTAGATGATGATAGTGTACTTTAAAAAAAATGGGTGTTTTCTGTCTGTCAGTCAGTCAGTCATAATGGACATAGAGTATGGCACAGATGTACACGTACTCAGGTTATCGTACCATATAAACATGATAAGATGAAATTAATACGTTGAATAGTAAGAGAATCAAAATAGTATGGTACCAATCATAATGAGAAAGTTTAATCAATATGAAAACGGTAAGAAAAACAGCATCTTACAGGAAGCACGGAATACAATGGACAACTCAAAATCAATTAGATCATTTGGACTTCGTACATGACCTAGCCTGCTTATCTCATACACATGAACAAATTCAGATGAAGACAACTAATGTAGCAGCAGCCTCTACATCAATAAGCCTCAACATACACAAACGAAAAAGCATGATTCTCAAACACAACACGGAGAACACCAAACATATTTCACTTGATGGCGAAACTTTGGAAGATGTGGAATCATTAACGTATCTGGGAAGAAACATCATTGATGAACAAGGAAAATTTGATGCAGATGTAAAGGCGAGAATTGGCTAAGTAAGGGCTGCATTCCTTCAATTGAAGAACATATGGAACTCAAAATAACTGTCTGTAAGCCAACATCAAAGTGAGAATCTCTAATACGAACGTAGAAACAGTCCTACCGTATGCAGCTGAAATGTGGAGAACTACTACAACCATCATCAAGAAGGTACAAGTATTTATAAACAATTGTTTACGCAAAAAAATCAACATTCACTGACCGCTTACTATCAACAACAGTGTTTTATGGTAGAGGATAAACCAGCTTCCAGCTGAAGAGGAAATAAGGAAAAGACGTTGGAATTGGATCAGACATACACTGAGGTAAACACCGAACTGCATCACGAGGCAGGTGGTAACTTAGAATTCTGAAGAGAAGCGGAAAAGAAGGATGCTAAAAACATATTACTTCGGGAAATACAAGCAGATATGAAAAGGATGAATGTTAACTGGAAAGGACTGCCCAAGATGGGGTTGGATGGATAATACTGGTGCTTGGCCTATGCTCCGCCATGTGGGGTAACAGGCGTAAGTAGTAGTTGTAGTAGTAGTACTTGTTGTTGTTGTTTTCGTAGGAAAAACAAAAATAAAGATGTATGAAAGAACACCAGAATTCAAGATAATTGAAATGATAAAGAGTGAATACATCTGGGTTATTAAGATAAATTCTAGATCATGTCACACAATGACTTCAATCACTGATTATAAAAATAAGCATATTAGATAAACATATATAATACTAATTATAGAAGGGTTTTTGTGGACGAAATTGTAGGACGAAATGGCCGTACAGTGTTTCCAGGTTTCCCATGGTGGTCTAGCTTCAATTGACTCACGCTTTCAACTATAATATATAATACTGTTATAAATTAAGTAGTATGAAAGATTACAACAGTATTCTTTAAATGATTTCTTTTCTATCATAATAGAATTAATCATTCAGGAAATACATCTACGTAACATAGATTATAAGTTAAATTCACACTTGTCTTATATCTTAGAATAAGTTCCATGTATGTATGTATGTATCTATGGATGTATCTATGTATGTTTTGAAGGAATTTGAAGTCAATCACCATGGTAGTTATAAAGCTAAATAGATTATAACTATTTAATTTTATCTTATGATATACAAGAACTACTGTTGAATATAAAGTAAGACAAACTTGTATCAATAGGAGAATACAAAATTAATACCAATATTAGTATGTATATAAGTACTTTCTTTGAATATAGTAGACTGAATATGTAACTTGTTTAGACTGTTAATAGAAATTAAACTGTAGGGGATTATTCATTCATAGAATTAGAGTCTATTTATGTTCTTATTATATAGACAATACTTGGAGTTGGTAGGATTTTCATTAATCAACTTGTAGTATACACTTGTTGTTGTTGTTGTTTACTTGTATCTTCCCATTGTTATTTTGAACTGTAATTGATCAGTCTATTGTCGGTATATGTGTATTCTGGATTCCACTGCTACCACCTATCTATATTTGCTTATAAAACTTGTGACTTGAGGCAATATCGAAGCAGTCCGCATAAGATGCACATATGCCAACAAGAGACTGATCAATTGCAGTCCTGAACATCAATAGGAAGATATTGTGTTGTTGTCTACTTATATCCATATAAGTAGTATATAGCGATGGTCAAATATAAAATGTATTTTGGCAGAAGATCGATAAGGAAAGAACTGAAATGAAGCAAAGTCGGTATGAAAATGGATGAATAATAAAAATAAGAGAAGATGAACTGATATTTACAGAAGGAACAGTCAAGAATGAAACAATTGATTGATAGTTTTCAAATTAACTATTGACTTGTATGTTTATCACAATTCAGTGAGATAATCGGTAACTTGTGCTTAGATACTATAAATTGTCCTTAACTGATGTTTTGTTCACTACAATAGAACCTTCTATCGATTGTTCTATCATTTTACCAAAAGTAATTTAATAACATTTTAAAGTTTTAATATGATATAGAACTTACCCATAGCAAAGATATGTAATAAACTATATACAGATAGGAAACATAATAAACTATTCCCTATCATAATCATCAATAACATAATGATTATAAATCCATATAATTCATTTAAACAATCTGATATAAGTACAAATAATGCTTCAATAATGAATTGTATTGTACTTTGCCATTGACTTGTTGAATTCTTCAATGATGAATTTAAACAAATGATGCATATCTAATGAATAGAAATGATAATTTTAAAAAAAAAAACAAGAACAAAACAAGAAAATAACAGAAAAGGGATTACTATGGAGATTTCATAAGAAATCATTAGTTATTGAAGTTAGACCATCATGGAAAATCTAGAAATACTAGATGACCGTTTCGTCCTATTGTGGGACTCCTCAGTGGCACTGCATAGACACGATCCCGAATGGATTCAAATCTTGTGAAGTTTTCCATAGTTGTCTAGCTTCAATTGATTAATGATTACAATTATAAAATAACAATCAAAAAAAAGTGAATACATTAAAAGTGCATAACGATTGAAACAATATCATAATTCTAATTATAATAAATCATCATTGAATTATAATTGAACTAATGAGTTCACCTTTACCGTGGCAATTTCATTTAAGTTAGAACCAGTTTGTTTGTTATTTCAAATCTTTATATTATTATTATTATTATAAAGTTAAATATTATCTTTTGTACTACTTTTAAGCTTGAAATATTCATTACTAAAGTAGTATACAAATGCTCAAGTACGGTGGAGAGTGATAAGATTTGGCAATCACTCTCCAAACTGCCTAGTACATTATAAACAAATACTCAACAATTATTTTTATATTCTTGCTAATATGTGAATAAGTTGACAACAGATCAGTCTATAATTCACTTGGTGTTATTTGCTTGTATCTTCCTATTATTTTTAGGACTGTAAGTGGCCAGTCTCTTGTTGGCATATGTGCATCTTATGTGGACTGCCTCGACATTGCCTGAAGTCACAAGATTATTGGACGAAGATGAATAGTGGCTAGCAGTGGAATACAGAACTGCAGTCCTAAATAACAATGGGGAGATACAAGCAAACGATGGCGTTCGGAGCGAACGGGGTGAACATCAACTCTGAGATGCAGATACATCCATCTGATGGGTCTTAAATAAGACTAAACGCTCTCCCTTTTTCTCAATGCTAGCCACTATCAATCTATAGTTTGTCACTTATCCACTGATCCCTATTTCATCGATGAAGTCTTTCTGATAACTCTTCAACATATATTGTTAAAATAAACGAAAACTTGTATTGATGTTTAGTGTTTTCTGAATCGGTCTGAACATTTATCATGATGATAAAATGTTCAAGGTATTAACAATTAAATAGTAGGCAAATGGTAAGTGTTTGATGGTGATGAATGCACTCTGTTGGTTAATATTTAAACAAATTATCCGAAGGATAAGAGTCTACATAATTCAATGAAAATCTGACTTAATTATCTGGGAGATACATATCTATATTATTGATTCAATCATGAATACATCTCGATTCACATTACCTAATATAAGCTTCCTAAACCCACTTGATTGATCTCGCATATACGAAACTTTTTTATCAATATCAAACTCTGAAGACCTCCTAATAAAACAAGAACTCAAGTGTGTGATCAACCAGTCCCAAAATCGTTCACAATATGTATCTTGAATTTTACTGTTACGTAATATAGATAAATCTGAAAATCACATAAGTGTAGATAACTCTAAGGTATATCTATCTGTTCATAAAGGTCAGTTATAAGTATCAAACATGAAAAAAAGAGTACAGTAATCTGTTACTGGGATCATATCAATGAAGAGCATTGTAAATATAAATGAATATACATTATATAACTTACTAAAATAAATAAACAAATGAGTAGAATAATTGTAAATGTTATATGACTTAATAAATGACTTTGATTGAATACATCATTTCTCCACCAATATGCATATTTCAAACTCATTATATGTATCCATAGTCGTACCATTAAAAAGATCATCAATACTATTATCCCATGGTAATATGTTATCATCAGTGAAAAAAAGTAGAACAAAAACAACATTTGAAGGTAAACTGAGTAAACACATATCAGCAAACAGTATAAATATCATTTTAATTTATATTTATTGATTGTTTGGACTACTCAACTAATGTTTAGGACTGATATTAATTAATCTTTTTTGGTACATGTACATTCCGTACAGTTTGACTCTATGGTGGTTAGCAGGTATATCTAACTAACACATCTTGAATAAGATGAGACGAGCATCCTGGATTCCACTGCTAGCCACCATCTATCTCTCCTTAAAAATATTGCTCTCCGTAAGATCTTAATCAGGCTTTGCTCTAATATACAATATTATTTTTATGCATAGATGAAAATATTAAACTAATTAAAGCAGTTTATGAGTGAATGAAAACAATGGATAGTGTAATGACAGTTGCACTAGTTGTGACAAACATTATAAAGGCTTGAGTCAATGTTTTTTCTTAACAGGAAGTAGGTCAAAAACCTAGAAAGGTAGACATGGACATAATTCCTTGAAAAAAAGAAAATACTGAATTTACGTAATAACAAATGTTCAAGTAGTTGTACATTGAAAAATATATTTGAAAAATGTTAAAGACAAATGGAAGGACAAACGGTGTGGAAAATAATTAAAATCATTTCTAAGACTATATCGACCAAGAAAGAGATAAGATTGTTACAAATTTCTTATGGACACAAAGGCCTGGGTAGTTGGCTCTAATCCCTTTGACTGTAACCCGTTTCAATAAACTCTGGTACATTGTTTATTGAGTCATCTGAGCATTTCTTCCCAGCTCTACTGCTCAAGTATCTAACATGGTTTCTCTGGTAAAGAATGGGTAAGTTCTAGAGAAATGTTTGCAATTTCATACACAATTCTACTGATAGAGTTGTTCCCCTTTGATTTAACAAAACTTCAAGGACACACGATTTGTTATCAGGTTCATCCTCACATGTAAATCTCATTGCTGAGTGCATATTGTTAAATCTTCATATATTCTTACAGATATCACTAGAATATACTAGAGTTAATTCTGACGAAGATCTGGCTGGATCGTTAACTTTATTGTTAACTTATATATATCTTGATCTAACGAAAAAACGATGTTTGTAGATTGTTCATTTTGTTTAATTCAGGTTAAATCTGATGCAACCAGGAACCAAAGGATTTCATGTCCCATACAAATTCAGCGCCGTATTTTTTAGAGAACTGACATCTTCTGAGTGGCCAACTGCCCTGAATTTTCGACGTAAAGGCCAAAACCACGAGATGTTAACGTAGCTTTAAGAGAGGGCAGTAACCGACAATCCTTTCATACACACCATCTTTCACAGGTCATTTGTTCTGGAGCCCGTGTACATTAATGGTTTGGTATAAGGGTTTCCCAACTATCCTGGGTGAACTTTCCATATTCACCGAACCAACTAAAATGCTGGATATCTACCATTTGTGCTTCCACTTTAGATCATTCTAAGGCATTTTGGGAGCTTGATAAGAAGATGTATCTAAATCCATGTTGTTGTCCATACTGAGAATTGAATGAATATTCAACTCATCAGAAATCAACTTGTTTAGCTTATTTTCCATGTGTCACTGCTATTCACTCAGACAGTATCATTTACTTAATTATTGTCAACAGTATATTCATTTATGTAGTTCGCAAATACCTCAATTGTGGTGTGGGCTACTTATATTCATATATGATGATGGTCAAAGATAGAATGTATTTCAGCAGAAGATCGATAAGCAAAGAACAAGAACGAAATGCAATCGATATAAAAATGCATAAACAATGAAATCAGAGAAGATGAACTGATATTTACAGAAAGAACGGTGAAGATTGAGTCAATTGATTGTTATTACGCAAATTAACCGTTTACTGTATGGTTACCAGAATTTAGTGAGATAGTTTGTAATTTGTGCCTAAATACATTCGATAGTCCCAACCAGTGTTCTTACTCACTAGATTTGGTGTCACTACCAACCAGGACGAGTAAGGGTGCTGTTCTGCGGACGCCGCTGTGGGTTTGGAGTTAAGGTGCTAGTTGGGGCAGTCTGGTGCGGGGAGATGACGTCGAGTGGAGTGTTTTGGCGAGGCGGCACCGACTGTAGCAGGAGCTGTCGACGGAGAAGAGCAGTGGGATGTGTGACTACTGGGAGGACATCAGATGTAGATGGCTCATCAGGCCAGTGGAGTGCGGGTATTCTACGTCCCAGGTGCCGGGTGGATGCGGATGTTGGTGCCCCGGCAGGTCGACGGAGCTATGGAGGTCAGCGCGCCGCAGACTCGACATTACGATGGAGATTTTGGCACAGAATGCATCGAAAGAAGAAAGTCGTATGGTGAGCAGAACCACCGCATGAACGAATGCTTGAAAGGGGTGACGAATATGGTATGGTCTACTTATATCCTCACAAGTAGTATATGGTGATGGTCAGACATAGAATGTATTTTGGCAAAAGACCGACAACGTAAGAACAGAAACGAAGCTTAATCGATATGAAAATGCATGAACAATGAAATCAGAGAATTTGGACTCATATTCACAGGAAGAATGGTCAAGATTGAGTCCATTGATTGTTATTTTGTAAATGTCTGTTATTTTCCTTAGACTAAACACTTTAATTATATTAATTTTATTAGAAAAAAAAAACAAGTTTAATTAAGCATAATATCTATGTATTTTTCCCCTTTGATGTTAACTCTCATTTTTATTGCCGACAAAACGAAAAAAACAAAAAACAGAAACAAGACAAAACCTATCAACTAAAATCCTAGTGACATCACTTTCTGTACATACGTTCCTCTCCCCCCTCTCTCTCTCTCTCTCTTTCTCTTTCTTTGTCTTATCTGTTCTCCAACCCCCTTTTCCTTATAAATAACTTTGTATTTATCCGCTATCTAATTATTACATATTAGAATGTAATTCTTTTTGTAATATACATTTCTGCTCATTATAATTCTGTATAGAAAGAAGACAATGTCTTAGTTTATCAGTATAATTTCATAGTAATAACTTTTAACAGTATAGTAGGCATTGGATGCATCAAATCAATACAGCTTATAGCAACATCAACAACAACAACAACAACAACAACAACAATACTTATTTTATTAACTATTACACCTTATAGATGATTATTGGTTGTAACGAAATGAATATTGTGAAAGTTGTAAATTGGGAATAAGTATTGTCATTTAATAGTTGAATTCATTAGTCAAATCAAGATAGACCACCATGGAATATTTGTAAGCACTGAAAGGTCGTTTCGTCCTAGTACGAGATTCATCAGTAATGCGTATTCACTACTCGGCCCACAGGATTTGAACCGAGGACTCACTGGTCTCGAGGGTGAATGCTTAACCTCTAGACAATCAAGACTATATCCAACGGTGTTCATGACTTACTTCAACCAATCCATGATATTGCCCCACCGTTTGCTATTGTCTTCACTGAGTAACTACCTTGACAACAGATACAAGTGAACTCCAATGATCGCATAATCAGACAAAACTGCCACCTAGTGCTTCCAAGTTTACCATGAAGATCTAGCTTTAATCGACTCATAAATTTAACTATTAAAAATTACTACAATCCCCACAAACCCAAAAATAATTTATGTATGAGTCAAGTGAAGCTAGACCACTATAAAAAGCCTTGAAGCACTAGAAAGCCATTCCATTCTATTGTGGGATTCCTTAGTAGTGTGCATCCACAAGAAGTCCATGAGAGAGTGAATGAATCCATAAATAGATTTTTTCACTACAATAATATAAACCTTCTTTTTTAAAACAAACAAACAATGTCATTGTATTATAATGAACACTGATAACTTACATGAATAAGCAGATATTGTATAACCAAATATATATGTACAAAATCCAACTGGTACAAAACGTACAGCACCAATGACTAGAAGACTAAGAACTTTAAAAATAATAATGGTAGAAAACATTCATTTAGAACTAATCAATCATTAATTGATAATTATCAGAACTGGTATATAACAAATTAATAAATCACTTTCATGGTAGAGAAAATTTGTAACTCAGGTGAATAATTTTGATAGAGTTTTGTTCTCTGAGCTGGATCATTTGGTTGTAGAGCTTTCATCGTCCTTGTAAACGATATTATCAGCACAAACTTCCAGTAGAAGTGAATTGTTTGAATTTATACACATGCGGTTCACAGTTTGTCCTTGTTCTTGTTGAACCAATCAACATCGAAGTGTACAGTATAAGCTGTGAACCACATGCGAAACTCGTCAGCTGGATGTACCTACATCTCAGATTTGATATTCACTCTGGGACGCAAACCCAGTACCATTCGCTTCAAATATCATCGAGTTATCAATGGGATGAAGTTTTAATTCACTTGGTATTGTTTGTTCGGATCTTCCCATTGATTTTTGGGACTGCGATTGATCAGTTTCTTATTGGCCATAAGGGATGAGTGACGTTTGATGTGAAAGGTACAAGGTTCCAGTCCCAGAGTGAACATCAACTCTGAGTTGTAGGTACATCCATCTTACGAGTCCCAAATAGGATGAAACACACATCTTGGATTCCAAATCTAGCCACAGTTTATTTATTCTAACTTTCACCTCATAGGTGATAAAGTTGTTTTTATATGTCATAGTTTCAAATCTCTATATTGTTTCCAATCCCGAAATTGTTGCACTCAAAATTTATCATCAGTCTTGATGTATTTGAATTTAACACTCTATTGTTTTTTACACATTAACTCCTTCATTCCCATCTTATTTGATTTTAAAAATCAATTTCTCTAATCCGTAGAAACATATTCCTTTCAGGTGAGAACTTGTGTGCAATAGTTTAATGAGTTATTGTCCTATAACATCCATTATGAAACTCTTATCTTTTTTTCTGAGTGTCTATTTATCATCGTGTCGATAAAATGTTTTTATACAGTTGATTCGATGTAGATTAGTACAAGCACAATGTTTGATTTCATTTTCTCTTCAGCCCTTCATGGAACTACTTAAACTTAATATTAGTTCAATAATAGTTTCAGTTTCAGTTTCAGTTTGGAAAGGACAGGAGGCTTGGTGGCCTGTGTTAGTCCTGGCAATGATGGTCTCTCAGCTGATCCAACTTTCTTTTGAAGGAGTCGACGGATGGAGCCTCAACCACGTGCTGAGGTAATGAATTCCACTCGTTGATTATTCGATGGGAAAGTCGGTAGTCAGCTGACAAGTAATTCGTTCTGGGCTTGTGAACTTTTTTGGAGTGTCCTCGTAGATTTTCTGTTTTGGAAGACAAGAAAAATGAGGGCATATCAGGTGCAAATTTGTCATTTAGCAATTTGAAAACTATAATCAAGTCACCTCTGATTCTTCTATATGACAGCGGGAATAGGTTTAGCTTGGTCAGTCTAGTACCATACGGGAGCTTCGCTATTCCGGGAATCAGCCTAGTTGCTGTTCTCTGAACTCTTTCCAAGAGTTCACTGTCTTTTTTTAGGCAGGGGTTAGCTGCTTGTATACAGTACTCAAGTTTAGGGCGTACGAACACTATATACAAAGTCAGAAACGTTTTAGCGTCAAGATGCCTAAAAGCCCTGCGTATGGACCATAAAGTCCTAAAACCTTTGGCGGCTATTGCACGGCAGTGTGCAGTAGTCTTTAAGTCTTGACTAACGATGACGCCTAAGTCATTGTGTGCCTGAACAATAGGTAACTCAGTGTTATTCATCGTGTATGTATCTGTACCCTGATGGCCAATATGCATCACAATACACTTGGAAGTGTTTATCGGCAATTGCCAGGTTTGGGACCATTCAGATAATCTCTCCAGGTCATTTTGAAGTTCTAAGCTATCGCTCTTGCTTTGTATCGCTCTCCATATCTTGACATCATCAGCATAGAGTAAGACCGATGACGATAGTAGACGAGGGAGATCATTTACGTACAGGAGGAATAACACTGGCCCCAAAACTGTACCTTGGGGGACTCCACTAAGCACAGTTTCCCAGCTAGACAACTTGGAGTTCACCCTTACTCTTTGTTGACGCCCAACTAGGAAGTCTTTTATCCACATCAATAGATTGCCTCCAATCCCGACATTCCTTAGCTTATATAACAGCCGGTTATGCGGAACTTTGTCGAAGGCTTTGCTGAAATCGATGTAAGCTACGTCTATAGGTAATTTTTGGTCCTTAAGAGCGCACCAGCTTTCACGAGCGACTAATAAGTTTGTGAGACAAGAGTAACCTGTTCTAAAACCATGCTGCTTTTCGGAGAGGATCCGGTTTTCATCGAGATACTTTAACAGTTCCTTCCGAATAATCTTTTCTAAGATTTTAACAACCACACTAGTTAGGCTAATTGGTCGGTAATTCTCAGGCTTATGTTTTATACCTGTTTTGAAGACTGGACTTACTATGGCGTTCTTCCAGTCTTTTGGTAGACGACCCTGGGTTACGGATAGATTAAAACATACACTTAAAGGGTTCGCAACAAGTCAATCTGTACACCTAGTTCCGGTAGCTTATTTAGTAAGCTCCGGGCGTTGGTATAACAGATCCGAAGCCTATTTAGGTGGCCTCGTGCTTCACCCAGAGTGGCTTCGGCATCATCCTCTGTCGAAGCCTCACAACCCGAAAATTTACAATTTTCAGGTCTTTTTCGCCAGCGTCTAATCTGAGCTGTAGTTCCTTTTCGGCTTCCCGTCTTTTAACACGGTCCGCCAACGGTAAGTCCTTACGAAGAAAAACTCCTGAACCCTTTAATTTGTGTCCATTTTCTAAGATTAAGTCGCGTTCGTTTGAGGATTTGAAAACGACTTTGAGTAGTCTAGACTGATTTGGTTTCAGATGCGCTAGATTTCCTAATCTATACACCTTTAGCAAGGTGACTCCGGGGATGTTTTTGGGCATAACTTGGTTGAGTAGTTGTTTTATCAACACAATGTCATGCTCAAAACGAGCTTTCGTTTCTAAGTTGTCACTCTCCTTGACTCTATGGAGAATGACTGATCTGTCGCTGTGATCAGACCTCGGCTTGTCGACCCTTTTGGTGGGGGTATGACTTCCTTTTACGTCATTTTGGCGTTTTTTTCTTACGACCCGTACCCAATCGCCAACGTTCTTTGGAGTGGTAACCACATTCGCGTCAGGCGTACTGTGGGATTCCGGAAGAGTCAGGACGACTTGGGAGATCGGGTCATCTTTCGCGCTGGAAACCGATCGAGCCTTGCGGTTTCGGCTTCCTGAAGTTCCCTTCTGGGTACCATTTTTGATACGAGGGACAGAAGAGACTTTTTTGCGCGAGTTTCTGGTTGTAACAGTCCTCTTTGGAGGATGTTCTTCCTCCTTAGTAGGGTGTGGGTCGGCAGTTTTTGGACTCACTTGGGCCTGCCTTGTGTCAATCTGCGTGTCGACAGATTGAGTTCTGACTGATGTATCCCGACCGCGCTTGCCGAGACACTTTTTTGCGGCATTTACTATTGAAATGGCCTCAGTTAGCAGGCTATTTGCATCCAAACAGCACTGTTGACATAGCCATACACATCCATTTTTACTAAACCGCTTGAAAGCTGCAGGTGTTAGATTCGTGCAAACATCGTGGTACCAACCTTTGCACTCATCGCACTGCATGCCGCTATCAACAGGATATCGACATCCTGGGCGGTGGCAAATGCTTTTGTTGCATCTTCCAGTCATTTTAAGATGCGAAAGTGAGTGTTGACTATAAGTAGAAAAAAAAAAACTATAAACAGTTAGGACCAAAGTACTAACAGACACAATGGAAAAAGAAGGTACTCTGGAGTACCGACGATAAAACTATTTAGGATACCAAAGATGATACTCTAATAGAATACTTTAACTGAAAGAAATTCAATCAAAGTATAAAAACAGTAGTCTTGATACGTTAATAACGATCAAAACAATAGAATTTACTCAACGAGGAAAAATACCACTGTCCTTTTTAAACCAAACTTCCCGCAAACGGGAACAATAGTCTATTGAAACCCAAAATGACAACAAATTTTATACTATTTCGAAAAAGCATCGATGAAAATTACAAATCGATTTTCTCTGGAGTGATCATGTAAACTTCATGTTGAAAATTAATTTTTCAGATACTGGACATCAATTGTAATCCGTTTTATTAAACAGATTTATTATTCACATGTATTTTCGTGGCTTTTCAAACTAATTATTAGAATATGAATTCAGTGATTTTGAATGCTGTTAGAGGTAGGAGTGAAGTTATCACTTCCCGATTGCTCACACCGTGGAAGGGTTCTACTAGAGGTACCTGAAAAGGAAATTAGGTTAGAAGTAGTCTTAATGATCTGAGAGCGTGACCGCAGGGCCCAAGGGACAACTGCTTGAGGTCGTTCACAAATGACCTTTTTGTGGGTAGCTTTTGTGTTAGCTCCGTACTTGTTGGGACCTTACCGTCGGAGATGGATATCCGTGGGATAAGACGAGGTGTACGCTTTTAGGGTCGACCTTTTCTTACCTCAACCCTCCTTGTGGGGTTGAATATAATGAGTAGTATATAAGTAGTATGGTGAATCAAATCACTGTTGAAATAAATTTCTTTGTGATATGTTCATAAATAAAATCCATAATGTCACTTATCCAGACTGGCTTTTATAACATTTTTCGTCAATAAGCTCGTTCAATTATGTATACATACATCATATTGTGACCAATCGGTGATATCCTCTTATGATCAAGTCATTGTAAGATATGTCAGTTATTAATAATCCAATATTGTGAAACAGATGCTTTTAGGTTATCTACAAGCAATGGAATATCTTCAAATCACATAGCAACTGTAATGAAACCAACAAGTGCAAATGGAGGATGTTATATATGATATTCAAATGAGCGACTGGATTTCACTTTGAGAATTTTAAGCCAATCTGGTATAAATTACAATACTATTTGTATTAACATTGTATTAAAGGAAACCTCATATAAGTATGAGGTACACTCATGTAGTTAATGATTATCGATTTTAGTTATGTTACTAATTATAAGTTCTATTGATTTTTGCTATGTCTGAAGCGGTTACGAGTTCACTTAGTCACTTAGTTCACTTACGAATTCACTTAGTTCACGAGTTCACTTAGTTCAATTACTCGAACGGAACAAAGACTTGTGACCAGAGACCAATAAGCTAGCTATTCTGACGAATCCCAGACCCGCTAACTAGAGTGAAAGTCAAAGTTGGAAGTGGGGAATATATATATTCCGTGAACCACCAGAAGCACAAGCAATCACAACAACAAGAAATCAAACACATATATACAGCAAAAAGATTGTCCTTGGAAAGCGTTACAAAATAGCACACTCAAAGATGCAACTGATCAATAGTGTTTAAGATTTCTCCAAATGGGAAATACGATTCAAAAGTAAAAAAAAAGCGTTTTGGCGCGAAATTAACGAAATTCAAATTTTCAAAATAAAATTACAAAAATAAGTCATTTACCAAGTAAGTTTTGAGGATTTAACATACTCAACAATTTTGTCCACATAATTCAATACCTTACACATTCAGTTATTCAAATTACTTTACAAACTCTACAGATTTCCTTTGACTGACTTTTTCTTTTGCTTATTCATGTGATGGTGGAGTCTAACAACTTGAATTGATTCTACTTTGATGAAGATTCTACGTCGTTATATCAATTAAACTACAGTCTATTCAATCATAATAATAAATCATAAAAGGCCCGCCCAACTGCTTATATGTTGTAATGAAATTTTCCTATTTTAGATTTGTTTTAATCCATTATTTTACAATCAAAATGAATAGGGCTGGGGTCGGTATATTTTTCTCTTTGTCTAACTTGTAGGGAATGGAACGGTGATGACTTTGAATTTTTTATGGGTTAAGTAAATTTTGATAAAACAAAAAAAACTATTGTAATGATAGATATGACCGGAAAATTTTGTGGATAATGGTGAGTGGCGGGAAAAGGTTGTTAATGTTTTCTTTAAGTTAAATGACCACAAGGGAGAAAGTTTTGTTGACAAGATATTTTGTGGTGAAAATTCTTTTGTTCTACCTAAGCACATGGTGTTGAATAAAACGGTCATTTTTCATAGTTGAAATCATAAGTCAATTGAAGCTAGACCACCATGGAAAACCTCGGAGCACTGGATGGCCGTTTGATCCTAGTGTGATACTCCTCAGCAGTGCGCATCCACAATCCCACCTGGAGAGATTTGAACGGTTATTATTATAACTAGTATACACCTATCATTATCAGTATCATGACAACTTCATAATTAAATATGGCATCATACAAAAATGCCTTATTCTATTGATCTGAGATTTCATCACCAACTTTTAACAACATAAACAAGAAAAGCCTGTATCACAATTGATTGATCACTGGATGGTGATCAATGTCATGCGTGTCAAGTCCTTCATAGTTCAGATCGAATGCCATCGATCAAGTTGCGATATGGTCACTAGTCTAGGTGGCTCATCATTGACTGTGAAGCTGAGTGACATGGGATCGAATCCGTCAGGGAGCACCAGTTCCCTCAAGATTACAGGTACACCTTACTGACGAGTGCCAAGTATCACGAAACCCGTGTCCAGGGTTTACTGTTGAAAACCTCCAACCACCATCTTATAAAAACCAGTATGTTTACCTCGAGACAATTTGTGTTCAATAGTGAATCTACTAAGGTTTCAGTATCTTACAAACCTAGATTCTCAATTAAACACATAAAACGTGAAACATACTATACAGATGTGCATATTGTTGTGATTGATGTTGTTCATTTTACATGACCGTAATTCAAACTTAATGTATTAATATACATTTCTTATGTAGTAAAACAGACGAAATAATCAGAGCATGAAATGAAAACATCTAAACAAAATTACACTACTTACAAGTAGCAAAATATATTAAATCGACTGTAGTGCCTTGAAGGTTGTCATTATTAATTTATTCCTCATATTAGTATCGACAACAGTTAGTCGTTGAAGAACCTTGCTTGTTAAGTAACGGTTATACACTTAAAGTTATCAAGTTACTCATTTTTTTAAAATTATAATTTTAGTGAACTGAGATGGCAAGTTATAAGTTAAATGAAACGCTAATGTTACATTCTACTGTCAACAACAATAAAAGATCGTGTGTGTGTGTGTATGTGTATAGTAGTAATCTTTTTCTTTCTATTACTGTAGTGTGGAAAATTGGATTGGATCTACATTGGATTCAAAGTATTTACCAAATAAAATCATTGAAAGATGAGTATACAATATCATGGTATGGCAACTTGGACCGAGGCATATATGTGTCTGGTACTACGTTTATTTATTTAAACACATAAATATTGGTACAAGGAAGCACCAGATACATATGCGCCTCACAAATCTCGTTTGAATTGTGTGAGAGCTATAATACTGCCCAGGTGCCCAGACTGAAACAGATGGTTTTCTTAGGGGGCCACTCCCAGAGCCTTTGACCTAAAGATCTGATCCAAAAGGCAATGGAGCAGTCCCATGATAGCCGGTGACCAACTATTGATTCATACGCCATTTGTTCCTTCAGGATACTGGAGCACCATTAGTTTGGAATCAGGGTTTTCCAACTCCCCTAGATGGACTCGCCGTATCCACCAACCCGATTAAAGCACCGGACATTCGCTTTTCGTCCTCTCAATTTCTTAAACAACACCGGTGCCACGAGGAGGCAGTTAGTAGGACTTCCCTGGCAGAGGCTATATATTCGCGTGGCCATATGAGAGCATTTGGAGAGGGAAAGCGGACTTTCCCCACTCTCGGCCGTACCAGGGCATTTGGGGGCGGTTCTACGTTGTAGATGACTGACTGATACAATATCATGAATTGATTTAATTTAAACACAGATATCTACTCATTGGTCTAAAGGTTTAACTTTTAACTCTTGACATCAAAATTATTTTAATTAGCTCTTTAGTAGAGTTGTTAATGTATTCTACTGAGGAGTTTTATACTGAGGCAAAATAATCATTCAATGTATTCTAGCTTCTAATGGTTATCTAATTAAGATCATTCTATGACATAAACTCGACACTACGGATCATCGTTGAACAATCAGTTGAGTGGAACTCATCACTATACGTCAACTTTATTGACTACGAGAAGGCGTTTGACAGCGTGGACAGGAGAACATTATGGAAACTTCTTCGATATTATGGAGTTCCTGAAAAGATTGTCAACATTATCCAAAACTCATACGATGGACTACAGTGCAAAGTGATGCATGGAGGACAGCTGACAGGTGCATTTCCAGTAATGACCGGAGTCAGAC
The DNA here is from genome assembly GCA_944470415.2 of Schistosoma rodhaini. Lineage (NCBI taxonomy): Eukaryota > Metazoa > Platyhelminthes > Trematoda > Strigeidida > Schistosomatidae > Schistosoma > Schistosoma rodhaini. The sequence continues at coordinate 5,120,603 of OX104039.1, forward strand.
AAGGCTGTCTACTCTCCCCATTCCTCTTCCTTCTAGTGATTGACTGGATTATGAAGAATTCGACATCTGAAGGGAAATACGGAATACAATGGACTTCTCAGAATCAATTAGATGATTTGGACTCCGCAGATGAACTAGCCCTCCTCTCTCATACACACGAACAAATGCAGACGAAGACAGCAAATGTAGAAGAAATCTCTACATCAATAGACCTCAACATACACAGAAGAAAAAGCAAAATTCTCAAATATAACACGGAGAACACCAACCCAATCACACTTGATGGCGAAAATCTGGAAGAGGTGGAAACATTTACATACCTGGAAAGCATCATTGATAAACAAGGAGGATCTGATGCAGATGTAAAGGCGAGGATTGGCAAAGCAAGGACAGCATTTCTACAAATGAAGAACATATGGAACTCAAAACAACTCTCAACTAATTTCAAGGTCAGAATCTTTAATACGAACGTCCAGACAGTCCTACTGTATGGAGCTGAAACGTGGAGAACTACTACAACCATCATCAGGAAGGTACAAGTATTTATAAACATTTGTTTACGCAAAATACTCAACATCCACTGGCCGGATACTATCAACAACAGTGTTTTATGGGAGAGGACAAACCAGCTTCCAACTGAAGAGGAAATTAGGAAAAGACGTTGAAAGTGGATCGGACATACATTAAGGAAATCACCAATGTGCATCACGACTCAATCCCTAACTTGGAATCCGGAAGGGAAGCGGAAAAGAGGAAGGCCAAAGAACACACTACGCTGGGAAATAGAAGCCGATATGAAAAGGCTGAATAGCAACTGGAAAGAACTGGAAAGAAAGGCTCAGGACAGAGTTGGATGGAGAATGCTGGTGAGCGGCCTATGCTCCTCCACAAGGGGTAACAGGCGTAAGTAAGTAAGTAAGTAAGTATGACATAAACTATATTCATTCATAAACTATGACATAAACTAGAAATTTATTTCGACTATAGATAACATATTTACAATAGTTAACTCTGTTATAATCAGTGTTTCCTTTAGTAGTTGACAACAAAATTAATAGTATCTAGGGAATGTAGTTGAAATGTAACAAAAGTTTATGTCCTTGAACGATATATATATTACCTACTTACTTACGCCTGTTACCCCTCGTTGAGGAGCATAGGCCAAACAACAGTATTCCCCATCTAATCCCATCCTGGACAGTCCTTTCAACTTCTTTCCAGTTAACATTTATCCTTTTCATATCTGCTTCTATTTCCCAAAGCAATATGTTCTTTGACCTTCCTCCTTTCCGCTTCCCTTCAGGATTCCAAGTAAGCGATTGCCTTGTGATGCAGTTTGGTGATTTCCTCAATGTATGTTCTATCCATTTCTAACGTCTTTTCCTAATTTTCTCTTCAACTCGAAGCTGGTTTATCCTCTCCCATAAAACACTGTTGTTGATTATATCCGGCCAGTGGATGTTGAGTATTTTGCGTAGACAATTGTTTATGAATACTTGCTCCTTCTTGATGATGATTGTAGTAGTTCTCCACTTTTCAGCTCCGTACGTACAGTATGACTGTCTTGACGTTCGTATTGAAGATTCTCACTCTGGAATTAATTGACATTTGTTTTGATTTCCATATATTCTTCAATTGTAGAAATGCTGTCCTTGCTTTGCCAATCCTCGCCTTTACATCTGCATCAGATCTTCTATGTTCATTATTCATTCTTCCCAGGTATGTGAATGTTTCTACGTTTTCCAGATTTTCGCCATCAAGTGTGATTGGGTTGGTGTTCTCTGTGTTATATTTGAGAATCTAACTTTTTTCCTCTGTGTATATTGAGACTTATTGATGCAAAACCTACTGTTACATTAGTTGTCTTCGTCTTTATTTGTTCATGTGTATGATATAGGAGAGCTAAATCATCTGCGGAGTTCAAATCATCTAACTGATTCTGAGAAGTCCATTGTATACCGTGCTTCCTGTCAGATGTCGAAGTTTTCACAATCCAGTCAATCACCAGATATATATATATATATATAAATATACAATTATTATTCAACGTCTTGATTAATCTTTAACTTGATAAATACCTAAAGAGACTATAGATAAGTTTCAATAAAGGGCGTATTACTCTTCTTATTCTTTATTATAATTAAGTATACTCAAATAATATCTATATTATCATTGGTTATTCAAGGTTAAGTAATCATCATTCAAGGATAATAAAAAAATTTTTTATATAGTCGTCATAATATGAAAAAGAAAAAGAAAAAGAAAAAAAAGTAAAAAAGAAAAACTTCCTGAAAATAATTGATTTTTCAAATTTGTACTTTCAAATGAGTTAATATCTTAGTAACTAAATTATTCATGATAAAATTTTATTGACTAACAACTAATGAATATTCATTATTATTATTGATGTATTTATATGTTAAATGGTTAAGAAAAAGGGGATCTGAAAAGAATCCTTGACATTGATTGTGTGGTTTTTTACTCGACACTGCGTACACTATGTTGAGATAAGATGGTGGTTGGAGGTGGTCAACAAGAAACCCTGGAAACGGGTTTTGTGCTACTTGGTACTCGTCAGCAAGGTGTACCAGTAATCTTGAGGGAACTGGTGCTCCCTAACAGATTCAATCCTGTGTCACCCAGCTTCACAGTCAGTGACGTTACCACTGAGCTATTCGGGTGAAACCGGTTGACATGGGATAGAATCCGTTAGGGAGCACCAGTTCCCTCAAGATTACAGGTATACCTTACAGACGAGTGTCAAGTAGCACGAAACCCGGATCCAGGGTTTCCTGTTGACCACCTCCAACCACCATCTTATACTAGACAATCTCCAGAACATTATATTGACAATTATTATGTACTCAGTAACGGTTAGATTCGAGAAGAAAGTTCCAGATTTTTAAAGAGAAGTTATGACCAGAAAGTTTCAAACGTGTTGGGTGTGTTAAAAGTATGGTAGATAGTCATACAATATTATAGATTGTTTGAATTAAGACTCATATACTTTTAGAATTCGGTTAAGTAATCTATAGGTTAAGGTTTCGCGCACAAAACATAAAGTCTTATTTTCTATTCTAAGTTGTGGTTATCAATTGTTGTCTGAATTGAATTGGTTTATGACTTCAATAAGATTAAATAATCTCTGCAACTCCATAGTGACTACTCATATTTCTCTGAGATGTTTTTTCTATCTCTTGTTTCTAAACAACATTTAGCTATCGAGTTGTAACTATCTTATACCTACAGCTAATTGATCATAACTTGAATAACTCAGTGGAAAAAAAGTACCAGAATAAGAAGCTTGTTGATTTAGTTTTGAATTTCTCAATAGTTATTAGTTTTTTTTAAGATTATAGGCAGGTCCTGTTGATGAATGGTAACTAGTTAGAAACCTCAGTCAACCTGTCGATCACTTCCAATCACAATAAATTCATTTATTTATAGCCCCCAAATGCCCTGGTACGGCTGTGAGTGGGGAAAGTCCGCTCTCCTTCTCGAAATTCATGTGGCCACTCGTAAATAGCCTCTGCCAGAGAAGTCCTACTCACTGCCTTCTTGTGGTTGGGGTTTGGTTTACGAAATTGAGGAGACGAAAAGCGAATGTTCGGCGTTTTAACCGGGTTGGTGGACACGGCGAGTCCACCTAGGGGAGTTGGAAAACCCTGATTCCAAACCAATGGTGTACATGGGCTCCAGTATAATGAAGGAACAAATGGCGTATGAACCAATTGTTGGTCACCGGCTACCATGGGACTGCATCTTCTCACGATGCTCCACTGCCTTTTGGATCAGATCTTTAGGTCAAAGGCTCTAGGTGTGCCCTCCCTAAGAAAACCATCTACTTCGGTTTGGGCACTGGGGCCCATTTATTTATATAAAAAATCAAAAAAAAAGATAATAAATTTACCTGATCCCATTAAACCACATATTATTATTTGATATAATGATAAACTGAATTCTGAATCGGCATTATATTGTAAATTAGCGAAATTGCTATGATTTATAAAATTAATTGGTATACAAACACCACCAATTGGTATAGTAGGATATAATGGTAATGTTGGACATAATGATGCATTGAATATATGCGGTTGTGATCTAAATTAAAAGAATTCATCATTAAATAGATTATTAAAATTGAATGTTTTGATATATAAATTAAATCAAATGTAATTGTGTATTTTGTTATTTGACATTATTATCAGAAGGAGAGTTTATGGGGATCTTAGTAATTTTTCATAGTTGAGATCACGAGTCAATAGAAGCTAGATCACCATGGAAAACCTGGAAGCGATGGACGGTAGTTTCATTCTATTGTGTGACTCCTCAGCAGTAAGCATCCATGATCCCGCCTCGCAAGATTCGAATCCAGAACCTATCGTTCTCGAACGCGAACGCTTAACCTCCAGACCACTGAGCTGGCATCTAACGGTGTTAATGTGTGACTTCAATCAATTCACGAAATCGAGCCACCGTTCACGACTATCTTCAGTGAGTTGTTAACTCACAACAAACCCTGCTGAACTCCACTAGTCACGACTTCTCATTAGAACTCCAGGAAATATATCTTGAAGCCAGTCACTAGTGAGGATATGATCATTTAGTAAGGATACTTTACACAGTATGGAGCCACATTTTCAATATAAAGATTAATGATACTAACTAGTCATTTAAGCAGAAATGTAAGAGATGAATTTTGAAGTTCCTATTCAGTACCTAATATCTAAATGATTTGACTATTAAAAAGTATGACCTGTTCTGTAACTTCTGACTATGATGGTGAGGATTGTATTGAAACTTTGTGACAGTGTACTCACTTTATAGTTAGCGTTGTAACATTCGTATAAAATATTGATAAATGTCAGTGAGTTGTAGAGGTATAAAATAGATGATTTCTAGTTTCTGATGAATATAATTAATTATAACTTACAATTCTACTAATGAATACTTGCTATTTATACTACTTTTAGTAATAAATGTAAGTCATTTCACAACAATAAGGTTTGCAGAATGGAAAAACTATATGGTAAAGATAGAGAGAGTTGCTTCCACCATGTCTTCCGAACACATTCTTAGGAGCCTATAACTGGAAGATTGTAGTATTATACAAACTTAATCGCCTGATACCTGGAGGGTAGTTCACATAAAGTTGAACTTAGTTGTTCATTGAAAATAATTGACGAACAACTGATATTCATTTTGTTTTCAGCATGACCAATGTTTACACAAAGATAAAACAAGCTTTTCTCCACCATAGTGATTACGTTCGCAGTTAGACAACCCATTCTAACTTTTTTGTCTTTTGACCCTTTATTTCATACATAATCTTATTGTTCCTCATATATTATTTTGTTTTGTGTTCTATTTGTGTAGAGTAATCACATGATTACTTGCTATTTTCATAACAATTCTTTAATCAGAAGGGGGATTTTGTGGAGATTTTAGTAATTTTATATAGTTTAGATCATGAGTCAATTGAAGCTAGACCACCATGGAAAGCCTGAAAGCATTGGACGGCTGAGTTCTAGTGAGAAGCAGTAACCAGTGGAGTTCAACCAGGTCTGTTAGAAGATATCAACTCACTGAAGACATTGGTGAATGGTTGCTCAACTTAGTGAATCGGTTGAAGTTAGACATTAACACCGTGGGATGCCGGCTCAGTGGTCTAGTGGTCAAGCACTCGCGTGGGAAACTGAGAAGTCCTGGGTTCGAATCTCTTGAGGTGGGATCGTGGATGTGCACTGCTGAGGAGTCTCACAACAGGACGAAACGGCCTTCCAGTGCTTCCAGATTTCCCATGGTGATCTAGCTTCCATTAACTCATGATTTCAACTATATAAAATTCCTCAACCATTTTTTTATTAAATTTGATAATCAGTAACTTTTACATCATTATCTTTTCTATTCTGTGTTGTTACTATTCACAACATATAAATACTATGGTTAATCATATATTTCGTATTCTGTCCTCCTCCTCCTTCTTCTTCTTCTTATGATTTCTGGTTCCTTTAGGAAAGTATTCATCTAAACTTCATTGTCTAAAGTATGTTTAATCTTATTGTATATTTACATTATTCATAGTTATTTTAGGGTGTTTACAACTAATGAAAGGCTATAAAATAAAACGTTTGAAACGTCTAAACTTTTTCCCCTTGTCTTATCGTAGGACACAAGGTGACCTTATACTGGCATTTCGTATCTTTAATTATGATTTGGGTGTTATTATATTTTATCTTTTTGCTCCCTCCAGCACTACTAATCTCCGGGGTCATAGCAAGAAGGTTCACAAACCGCGATCTAATAAACTAAAGGTGGAGTCCCGTTTTTCGCATCGAGTGGTCAATGACTGGAACGTATAACTCGAACAAGTGGTATCAGTCCCGTCAGTGAACATTTTTCAAGGAGAAGCTGGACCTTCATTGTAAGGTAATCTGTCAGGATTAACACAGGTTCATCAACCTACTATTCTTATTATTAAAGACTGGAGGCTAGTTTCATTTTAAAGAAATCTACAATTTCAACGTCAATCTATACACCTAGTTGAGGCACTACATTCATTATACAAATCATGTTCATAATTCAATGAAAACAAAATACCGATACTTGACATATATATGTACATTTATAATCTTTTTGAATTTTACATAGTTTGTTCCAGGTTCAAGTCTCAGTACGAATATTATAAATGAGGTCTTAAATTATTCAGCTGATTGATTCTGCAAACAGGATAAATTTCATGCTTTGTATTCACCTAATACTTATTATCCAGGATATACTAGAATTATTAAATTTATTCAGTAAATAATAAAAGATTATGTAAATAGGAAAATGAATGATCGTAAAGCAATTCCACTTTTACTAGTCATATTAACAGAGTTCCAAATAGGGAGATTAATTTTAATGAATAAATAATCCTATTTCTTTTTAAATAAGTTTTAAAGTTACTAATTTGTTTATCTACAAATCAGTGAATGCCTTTGATTAAAACAAGTACCAATATATTAAATGGATAATAAGCTATAAACATTTTTTCCAGAATTATTGATACTATAAGTTTATGTCGATTAAATTAAATAAAGTATAAATTCAACTTAGTATTGTTTGTTTGAATCTTCCCATCGATTTGTTAGGACTGCAACTGGTCAGTCTCTAATTGGCATATGTGCATACTGTGCGTATTGCCTCGATATACCTTAATTCACAAGCATGGTTAGCAGAGATGGATAGTGGCTAGCAGTGGAATCCAGGACGCGCGTTTCGTCCTATTTGGGACTCGTCAGCTGGATGTACCTGCATCTCAGAGTTGATGTTCACTCTGGGATTCGAACCCAGCACCCTCGCTTCAAACGCCATCGCATTATCCACTCGGCCACTGAGTACTGATAACCACTTGCTTGTGCGATGGGGTGAAGTTTAAATTCAACTTAGTATTGTTTGTTTGAATCTTCCCATCGATTTGTTAGGACTGCAACTGGTCAGTCTCTAATTGGCATATGTGCATACTGTGCGTATTGCCTCGATATACCTTAATTCACAAGCATGGTTAGCAGAGATGGATAGTGGCTAGCAGTGGAATCCAGGACGCGCGTTTCGTCCTATTTGGGACTCGTCAGCTGGATGTACCTGCATCTCAGAGTTGATGTTCACTCTGGGATTCGAACCCAGCACCCTCGCTTCAAACGCCATCGCATTATCCACTCGGCCACTGAGTACTGATAACCACTTGCTTGTGCGATGGGGTGAAGTTTAAATTCAACTTAGTATTGTTTGTTTGAATCTTCCCATCGATTTGTTAGGACTGCAACTGGTCAGTCTCTAATTGGCATATGTGCATACTGTGCGTATTGCTTCGATATACCTTAATTCACAAGCATAGGACGAAACGCGCGTCCTGGATTCCACTGCTAGCCACTATCCATCTCTGCTAAATAAAGTATATTTTTACCTATGAACTAAGAGTTGAGGAATGAGACTTAATTCATTAGACTATTGAACTATGTCTTTACAACGATTACGTCTTAAAAGTTAATAAGTCCATATGAATTTCACTTTTTTTTTTTAAATATTTACTGGAAACACTTTGTACGATGTGACAATCACAAAAATTGAAATCGATCAAATATTCATTTTTTTTAAACTAAATAAAAACTTAAATTAAAATAAACCATTGATTTATATAGTTAACTTCATCATTACAGTTAAAAATTTCTCAAAGATATTCTAGTTTGGTTGGTTTCCTACAGAAAGAACACTGTCAAAGGTTATCAGAAGGGGTTTTTTTGTGGAGATTTAGTATTTTCAGTGGTCTATCGGTTAAGTGCGCGAGACTGGAAGGTATTGGGTTCAAATCCCGCGAGGTGAGGTCGTGGATGAGCACTACTGAGGAGTCCCACAATAGGACGAAACGGCCGTCCAGTGCTTCCAGGTTTTCCCTGGTTGTCTAGCTTGAATTGACTCACGCTTTCAACTGTCTAAGATATTAATCTGGATGTAAATGTGTAGTCAGTTTCATATTATAGCTCTAATAAATGGTCAGCATGTAGACCAGTTACATGTAAGAACATAAGTTCTGTTGACGCCTTATATACAAGCGTTTACAGTTCACTTAATCATCTTAAAAAGCAAAAACGGTACCTCTTAGTATTTTCATACAAGATAAATGCAGAACTATAAAACCTGTTTAAGGATTGTGATAATAGTTACCTATAAGTGATTAAATTTTACTACCTATTTCCTCTGTTAAAAAACCATTATCTTCCTTACATAGTACTTAGTTGAATATTAATCCAGTTAGACTGTGATTGAGTACTGTGAAATTCCATTCAATGATTTGGAGATATTAAATGATAAAATTAATTTCTAAGAGAATTAAAAGTTCATTCATTCCACATTATTAAAGTCGTTTGAATACGTTTTCTTAAGTAGGCACTTCACACCAAATTAGGTATTCACTTTTAGTTCACATATCCCGTGATGTTTTGTCAAACAGTTAAGTGGTCAACTTGCATAAATTCAATTATCATATGACGAAAGTGCAAGAAGAACTGTAGTGTTTGTATAAACTAATAATTGTACTTGATGACTGCCTGACTTCGAATTCCAATTACATTAAGTTCGTCCGTGCTCACCTAGTTCTTCTTGGTTAAATCGCGTTATTTCTGGGATTCCTAGTTTGTGCAACAATTCAAATATTCTTAATCATCATAGAACTTTACAGCATAATCCATCTTAGTAACTGAACTCTATAATCTAAGAAAGACATATAGAGTGGGTTCATGTGAAACATTGTCGCCATTTTTAGGCCATGTCACCCAACATCTTCAGCGTCTGATTATGATCATCATGTGTATCTTAATCAGGTAACCAGCATTTAGCTATATAGCTCGGGTTAATAGTCGATAAACTAATGAAATAATGTTATATTATGGGTTTGAGGGTCTTTAAATTACTTCTAACCTACCTCTACGCTGTAAAGATGAGTGGTGGTTGGATATATAAAGTATATGTCCCAACCATTTCAGTAGATGAAAATTCTAAACCTTATCAACCAGTTATCCTTTTTTAGCCATCCCTAATCTTAACTACCTCACTCTAAATGATAATAAAACTGGTTCTGAAGTAGAATTTTATACTATGAGAAAGAGAAATAAACCTCAAATATGCTTGGACAGTTACTAAATGTGTTCAGAAGACTCTGCACTATGCTAGTATTGTAGGGATGTTTCAACTAACTAAAAAAACCTAGCACATCAACTTACTTTTGAATGACAAAAATCATTGAAAGATTCGAATACTGAGTAAACACTAATGAAATAAGGAGTTCTAGTTGTAAGTTGTATCACATGTTTAAAACCTATGAAGTTGTTCTAAACACAGCATTAAGTGTGTCGCATATATTTATATAGAGAGAAAACACAAAACTCTCTCCCAGGGCTCAATACTAGGACCTCTTCTTTTCTTGATTTATATTAACGATCTTACTGAACAAGTTTTATCTGACTTATTGCTTTTTGCTGATGATGTGAAACTTTGGAGGGAGATACGTAATCATAATGATATACTAGTTCTTCAGGAGGATCTGACCCGACTTCAAAGTTGGGCAGACGACAACGGTCTTACCTTCAACATTTCAAATTGCAAGGTAGTCCATCTGAGACATGTTGCAGACTATAGTTATAACTTAGGTAACTCCCCTCTAGAAGTTTCCCAAGTTGAAAAAGATTTAGGAGTGTTGGTACCCTACGACCTGAAATCGTATGCGGACTGTGACAAAAACGCCTCTCAAGCAAACCTTGCATTGGTAACATTGAAGCTCATTTTTGGCCAGTTTGACGATAGAACCTTCCATATAATCTTCAACAGTTTTATTCGTCCCCATTTAGAGTACAGAAACATAGTATTTCCTCCCTCCCTCCAAAAGGATAAGGACACTCTGGAACGCATACAACGTCGAGCCACGAAATCAGTTCGGAGATTCAAACCTTATGAAGAGCGCCTCAAATCACTTAACCTTTACACGTTAGAGTACAGGAGTCTTAGAGGTAATCTTCTTATGACTTACAGTATCCTTAATACTTCTGGTCATCCCCTTAAACATCTTCTTAAGCTTAGTCATAACACTAACCTGAGAGGTAACACCCAGAAATTGGAGACCCAAGATAGCAGAATAGACTGTAGACACAACTTCTACTTAGTTAGAGTTGTCAAGTGCTGGAATTGGCTGCCGACTGAGCTAGTCCAAGTGACGTCCCAAGAGTCCTTTGAGAGGAAACTGAACTTATTCTTAAGTACTAAGGATAACATATTATTATGATCTATCAAATTCTTTTTTTTCCTCTATTATCGTTCATATACCTAGGTTCTTACCTGGAGGTATTCGTGATCCACTGCTACCAGACACGGAAGCCCGTCAAGCGAAAGCTTCTTCTATTCCGTCCTTAACCATTTAAACCATTTAAATAGTGTACAGTTTTTACAACAAACATATATACCATTAAATATTTTGGTCTGAAAATATTATACATAGTAAAACGGATTCTATAAATTGTTCTGTTCATATGACTGTCCCGTATTATTTCATACCTACGTTATAACAGTCAACCGAAAAAATATCCACTGAATAAGCAAACCTAGAGTATCGCTCATAACCGAAATAAGCTAAGTAATGCTTAGTGAGTTTTTGCAACAAGTTGAGATGAAAACGATTGTTGTAAATATATAAGTCTATAAAAATAATCCGTTTTTAAAAAGAGTAGAGGACAAAAGGTAGACAAAAACTTAGCTTCTTTGCTGTCACCACAATGCACGAATCGCACTACTAAGTAAACATACTAAGTAAACACTACCTATATCATGATAATTATGAAATGGTTCAAAATCTCGGATTGAAAACCGACTTTTAAAAATGGCTAGTAGCCCTTAATCCTCGTTTATAAGCGTCTTCGATCACTTTTAGTCTTATAATGCGCTCTTTCATTGAACGATACATTTAATGTTCTCTTCTTTTGTAATCGCATTATAACACTCCAAACTAAAGATTTTGGTGTTCTTTTAATTTTCCTGGATAGCTTCTTTCATGACTTTATTTTATAGAATGGACCACCAACCCATACCTAACCCTCTCTTTTTACTAAAGCCTGGGACCGGCAGTTACCACAGAAGGATTCCAGGTGGAGTACAAACAACAAAATATTTCAATTACTGTGACAGTTCCTCTTGAATTTCGTAACAATTAACTTTAAAATAGGTTGAAAGTACTTTTATAAAGACAAGTTTTTAGATGTTATGTAGATATTATATACAATTATTTGATTGAAACAAATAAAAAATAGGTGACTTTATTGAAATTTTCGAAGACTAAGTAAACAGAATTTTCAACCAACATGTTGAATACGTATAACCCTGCATATACATCGTATAGATAATATGTTTTTTGAAAAAACGTCTCTAACTGATGAAGTGAGAGCAACGGCTAGGTCTTACATTGAAAATTTCGTAGAAAAAAATGTTAAATAAATGTTGTTTAACTTACTCATAAAGCAGAGGAGGGATCCTTGGATCACACAACAATACACCAGTTGAGTTTATAAAATTTGCGAGCCGTTTAGAAGAGTTTATGTAGTGGTCCGGACATCTTTGAACACAAACAGGTACAGATAATACCTTGTCTTCAAAATTAGTGTGTAGCAAGTATCTATAAATAAACTATATTCTGTCCCTTACTTATACTTTGAAACGTTGAATTTCATAAACAAAAGTGGTTTGAGATTTTTTTCACTGCCACAAACGTTACCATTACAGTCGTAATTGCTGAAAAGTATTTCTAAATCTGATAATACTATCACGTAAACCCAAAGACCAATCTATTGTACGTTTGTTAAAATGCAAACAAGAACCTTACTATGACGAAGCTAAGTGATACGAATATAACACCAAATATTTTATTTGTAAATTTGGATTCAAGCGATTCCTCATTGTACATCGTATTACCGCTGCCTCATAATTGACCTTAAATTTGACGCTTCCGCAAATATGATCTATGGAAATTAGTACACAAAAAGTAGAAACTTTGAGAACTCCAAAGAATAAGTCATTAAGAACATTTTCAGAGCATACATTCCTTTATCTTAGTTAGCCGCAGATAAAAACATAGGATTCTTATTTTAATTTGAGTGGGCAAATTATCGGTATCAGTCTTCAGTCTTAGGTAAGAAAGATAGTAGGATGGTGTATCTACGTTGATCCTTACAGTTTGCTTTCCAGTGAAGGTTCGACTTCTCCCTGAAAATGTTCACTGATGTGGCTGATACCAGTTGATCGGGTAAGGGGTTGTAGTCATCGGTCACTATGCGAAAAATGGAACCCCACTTTAAGTTCATGAGATCGCGGTTTTTGAACCTTCTTGATGTAACCTCGAAGATTATTAGTGGTAGATAGAACAACAGGATAAGATATTAAAGCTTAAATGGTAATTAAAAAAACAAATGTCAATATAAGGTTACCTCGCGTCCTACGATATGACAAGCGGAAAAGGTTTAGGCGTTTTAAGTGCTAATCAAAGGGGAATTTAGAAAGATCTTTCACTAATTTTGTTCCCACACATTGAACACGCTTAGGTGAGTTAGTATCCTTAACCACACATGGGCTAGCTACTTGGGTACAGTACTTTAAATGTGGTCTTAGATGAATTTGAATGCTCGGCGAAGTGACCTTAACTCACAAAACGTTTTGCAGCTAGTGCGTTGTAGTGCGTAGTTGTTTTCAAATAGTGACTCACTACTACCCCTAGGTCTTTGTGTTCCTGTGTGGATGGATTAGGTGTACCGTCGATAGTATACTGAATAATGTTTTCATATCAGATGTTCATGAGCACACTCTTTCTAGAATTAAGTTTAAGCCCCAGAATTGAGACCATCAAACCAATTTGTCTAGGTCAGCTTAAGGATCGAAACGATCAGCCTCACTTCTGACTGTTCTCCAAATTGTGACATCATCTGCACAAAATAATGCCGATGACTTAGGGAACAGCGGTAATTCATTGACGTAGAGAAGGAAGAGTAGGAAACCTAAGGTGGTGCCTTCAATTACGCCACTTTTGACCATCTTCCATTCCATCAACCCGCACTCTCCGTCTGTGATCACATAAGAAGTTTCCTGTTCATTCATATACAGCATCTATTATTCCTAAGGTATCGTTAAACATCGGACCGACCGTAGAATCTTTCCAATTTCTAGGGTGTTGAGTGTGGGAAAGGTGGGTGTTGAAGAGGATCGTGAGCGGTTTTGAAATAATGTCTGAGAGGGATGACATTTCTTGGATGCAACCAATCAGGGACAGACATCTTACTAGGTTTAAGGTTAGTGATCGATCGAAAAGCAATTTCCCGTATCCAAGTGGTGTGATTATGATGTAGAACATCAACGTTAATGATCTATGTCGAATGATTGGAGGCCTACTCGAGTAAGACGGGAACGGTGTAACGAACGAGCTAACTTCGAGGCCACACCTCGCAACCAGCACCTTACCTGGATTGCCCCATCGACGTATCAAGGGATCATGGATGCTCTGAAGACTGTTCAACACAAAGGACGTTATTACAAAAATATAATAATTAATTTAGATACAAACGAAAATAGAACCACTGTTGCATGAGTCAGTCCATGGTATATGATCAACTGATGCGCGTTGACTGTCCTTAGCCTTGACAGGGATCGATGATCTGTTCCATATTCGGTGACCAAACTGCCGGATGATTTGGCTAAGGTTCAGTGACATTTCACTACTCCTACAATGACAAGTATTTCTAACAATACCAATCCAGTAAACTTCGCCGAAATAGTTCGAAAAAGTCTTAGCTTTTACCAAATCTGATTCATCTGGTACATCTAAATTTTCGTCTAACAGTAATGAAGAGATACCATCACTATGGTTTGTCCTTTGTTTTACTCTCGAAAACAACCGTTTCCGGCAAGTACGACTATCAAATGCCAACTATGGCACGTTATCTAGCTATGGCGTTTTTACACATTCCGGATTTGTCTATATTCACACTTAAATTATTCTTGTCCTGTTCATAAGAATAACACCCAAAGGTGTTTCAACAGCTTTCGGGTTTCCTTGTTAGTTAATAGCGGGCAATTTGACAGCCTACGTGTTGACCATAGGATAAAGGGCGATGTTACAAGATGGAATGTAGCTTCAAGCTTATCTTATTTATCTTTTATCTATCCATCAGCATCGACTGACCAGTCAGTCGAGATAGCACAAGCTCTGGTTGCCTGAATATTAGCTCGGCAGCTATTGAGACGGGGTGGAGCAGATACAAATTGTATACCATGTGTTCGAAAATTAAAGGAGAGTGCAACGTGATCACTACTCGCTAGTGAGGTGGTGAATGTCAGTGACACCATCACAAAGGTCTAGCAATGACGGGTCATGTTCTAAGTCAATATGTATCGGTTTTGCGATGCAATGTACACCGAATAATGGTTGATAGAAAGTTGCTATCGATACATCCATCTGAAGCCGTAGGCTCCATCTAGCTGAAATGCTGTGCGTTGAAGTCTCCAATGATGAGACAACATTCATCCTTACTCCAAGAATAGATTTGGATAAAGGTAGGTTGTCAGCAAGACAACGTGAACGATGGTATGTTCTCTCAATTGTCGCTAAACCGCGTTCATACTGAATTGTACAGCAAGCTACCTCACATGTAACACCAACATACTCCTCCTTTGTGATTGATTGTATACAAAAGTGATCCCTAACACATAACATTGTGCTTTCTACTTTGCTTTCTTTTGTGCACCCCCGAAACCCCTTCTGTCAATACATTTCTGATGAAAGCTTCTACTAAATCATGATCGTTTGCATGCCTTCTAGCAAGGTCATTGTCTTTCGACTCCTGCAGATCCTAAACAATTGATTTGGAACGGATTTAACTTCTTTGAAAGTTACATTCACGGTTTTCAATAGTGACGTCGTATTCTGACTGTTAACTACTGGGAGCTCACCATTGGTTTTTTATAAGACGGAGTCGTGTGATTTAAGAGAATTAATCACGACAATGTTTGATGAGGCCGAACGTTTTTCATCTACGATATGGTTAAACATTGTCTTGCTTTAGGAATTTGGTGGAGTAATCTGCAACTCAGACTGTGTGTTCACCATGGACTTTTCGGTTGAACAGGCGCCGTTTGGGGATATCTTTGCTTCTCTTCTTTGTTTCCGAACTATACAATACCCATCAGTCACGGTATCCACACTGGGACTACCAAGGATGTTGACGGTTTTATCTAAGTCATCAGTGGCTGCTGTAGCAATTTAATGATCATTATCAAGTGTTTCACACTTTTGCTGTTTTAAGAGATAAATCCCCACTGCGTGTTTAACAGTCGGGCGTCTGGCGAGTAGCAGCACTGATAACACCGACACATTCTTCACTATCTGCACCTATGTTACCATTGTTGGACAGAACCAGAAGCCTAATTGTCTCTTGGATGTGTAATGCCTTGCTCGAACAGCGGAACATACCATGCTAATGAGTGTCGGGCTCTGGTCACCTCTTGTATATGGTGGGATCTAAGTGGGTATAAATCTTAAAGAACTTTCGTGCATGTAGGTGACCCTCATTCAGTTGACAGAAGAAACCAGACTAGTAGTGAATAGGTCTTTATTTAGATCATGGAACAGTCACAGTGGAGCAGGGGGCACCTTTAAAAACACATAAAGCTTTTCAACATTCATTATAACAGGAAACCTAATGCCCAAACGAAATAAGGAAGTGAATAAATACTTGAGCACTGTCGTTTTGACATATAGTTAGCTGTTTGAGTTCAACTGTCAAATAACTTACCAAAGTTGTCGCAGCACCACTTTCACTCATCACATCGCATTCCTTCCTCCACAAGAAATAAGCGATGTGGCCGTCGACATTTGTGCGTAGAATCGACCATCTCAAAAACGAACTAAAAAGGGTAATGTCAGAATGAATTTGAAGAAAAAAATCCAAACCCTAACCGGAAAAAATCAAGTCAAAGCCGACGAAGTATGTATTGGTGCAATAAATGCACGAAAGCAAGGTTGGTGTACACAAGTACAAAGTCACTAATCCTTTTGAAGCGCGCGCACCGGCTGAAGACAGTGATCTAGAAGCACCCACGTTTCATGGAAAATTAAATATTCGAACTGCGAACTTGGTTAAGTAATGCTGGAAGGCTAGTGTGAATCATTGGGCTTCAGATAATAAAGGGCGAATCGAAATTTTGTCTCGATTGTTTTCTTACTTGAAGTAAAAACACGGCTGTGTGACATTTTTACCTATGATGAGACTCATTTCCTAGGTCACTCGGTAAATTCAGTCTAGTGCGTATCTAAACCGTCACTATTTAATAATGTTGTTTGAAGGAGGATTATTCTGTGACCACTTTTATCCTGTTTCTCAGTGCATAATAAGTTTTTTCCCTAAAAATATTTCTTTATGGGGTGATAATACCTGTTTCAACAGATGACAGCTAGGTTAGAAAATCAGAATCTCCCTCTTAATGTATCTGATGTGGATTTTTGAAGGATGCTTCTTGGTTTTGGGACTAGATACTACAAATTTTGGGAACACTGACACCTACATCTTTAATAAGTTGACAGCTTGCAGCCCGGATACAATAATCAAATTGAGGCCTGAAGATATTACATGTATATGGTACTTGCCAACACTGTCAGTAAAAACCAGTGGAACCAGAAGTTGGGAGTGAAAGAGTTTGAAAATGTCTTTCAACGATATTCAATGTGTTGAGCTGTGTTTAATCCAGCTAACTTTTTTATCGTGAAGCATGCGCAACATGGAGTACTGAGGTGTGGTTTGACTGTTATGCCTGACTCAATACCTTCAGCAAGGAGTGTGCCCAATAAACCCAATGGAGCAGCACCAATCTCTGAGACTTGCAAACTATTTCTTATGGAGATTTGATTGCAACTACAAGTCTTGTATATGTAGGGTGTAAAATCATAAATATTTACTCAAGTCATTTGTAAGCTCTACGAAGCATATATATTTACTGTTCAAGTTAGACTGACAGATGGGTGATTAATCAAGAGCTGTCTCTTTCTATTCCAACACATTGGGCCGAATATGGCACCCTCCAATTCCTTTAGAAACAGATTAAGAAAGGAACTAAAGGATCAAAACTGCGCGTTTCCTTAAGAATTTATGTGGGAGATCAGTGAAACTGGGGATGTAATCCATCAGGGCTTGATGAGAGAACAAATTTTCGTTCACTAATAAACCCATAACTACTTGGCGACACATAACATCAGTAAGATGGTTGATATCCCACCAGCGTCGCTGGGCGATGTTACAACCTTAATTTCCTCTATATATACCTCGTTGAAGTAGTCTGTTAGACTTTGAGCGTTAGATTCATCTGACTCTAATAGCTCATGTGAATCTTTTTATAAGCGTGGGGATGAAGTCCTATTACGTCGTTTAGCTCGGCCCCTAAGATGGAGAATATCCGTTCTAAACAAGTTTAAGATGCCACAGGTATTCGAAGTTTGGGAACATCTTTACACATAACACTTTTACGATCGAAGTATACCAACCCAGTCAAATCGGAAGGCAGAAATTAAGAGGTTAGAAAATATATTTGAAAGGCTATTGATATATTGAGAATCGTTTTATCTAGGTTGGCTAGTAGTTAAGAAAGATGCGTAGCACAGCGTACCCACTCGTGGTCTGGTGCGGATGTGTGACTGAGAGTCTAGATGTGTCTAGATGAGCTGGACGTGTCCATTAAAACTAATGAGGCCAGCATCGAATGTCGAAGAATTATATATCTTTTTATTTCGGAGATTTATTTACCGCTACAAATACGTTCCTCATGCATCAATCACTTTTCATAATTAGTGTGAGACGTGGCTATGGAAATTCTGCGGATGCTTTTAACGTGATGTTTCTATGCTCCTAACCAGTGAGCACGAGTTCGAAATTTCTTCCAAGTTGTGTCCTTCCATCGACCAGCTTACCTTATTTTGTCACTTTTGCAATATGAGGCACCAACATCGTTTCTGACAAGGCATTCTGGAGAATGTGTTCTAAAAACTGAAGAGCTTGAGCATGGCGTTTGAATGAACCTAGACCCTTCGATTCTCATTACCCCGTTTAACCATACTAGTAGAAGATAGGATATTTCCAGCGGGAAACATGACCCGACTTTCTAAGTGGTTGACGACCCTCCGGAATCCCATAGTATGCTTGACGCGACTGTGGTTACTACTCCAGCCAACATTGACGAATGGGTATAGATTGTAAGCAAAAACGACACTACGATGTAAAAGGGAATTCTGTCTCCATCACAACAGTCAAGAAGCCGAAGTCTGATCACAGCAACAGATCGGTTATTTTTCATAGAATCAAGGAGAGTGAAAGCTGTGAACCAAGACCTCGTTTTAAGCATGACATTATGTTGATAAAACAGCTACTTAATCAAGTTATGCCTCAAAATATCTCCGGAGTCACCTTACTAAAGGTGTATAGACTAGGTAGTCTGGCGAATTTGAAGCCTAATCAATCCAGACTACCTAAAGTAGCATTCAAATCTCCTAATGATAGCGACCTAATTCTATAAAATGGACAAAAATTTAAAGGTTCGGGAGTGGGATAGATAAAGATTACTGAGGACTGATGAGGCAAAATCTCAGTGTCAAAAAGCTCGGAATATCTGTGCGTCCACCCTCCGTATGTCTAGAAAGCTATAAGAAGAGATAATTTTTTAAGAATCCATAGAATGTCCTCAGCGCTTGTATTCCTATATAAACCAAAGGACAAAAAGAAAAAGAACTGTTCCTTCATTATGGGGAGACAGTACTGCCTCATCACTAGTGGAGGACGACTTTGGCTAAGCTCAAATATTCTTATACTACTTTAGCAATGTATATACCATAGAAACACCTTTCCCACCAGTCCATAAAATCCCCCACATAAACACTAGACAGTGTGACCATTAAAGAACTCGAAGTCATTGGTCTGCTAAATGAGCTTGACATAGGCAAACCTACTGGACCTGATGGAATGCATCCTAGGTTACTAAAGGAATTAGCTAATGTCGTCGCGAACCCTCTAAGTATGTGTTTTAATCTATCCGTAACCCAGGGTCGTTTACCGAAAGACTAGAAGAACTCCATAGTAAGTCCAGTTTTCAAAACAGGTACGAAACATAAACCTGAGAATTACCGACCAATTAGCCTAACTAGTGTGGTTGTTAAAATCTTAGAAAAAATTATTCAGAAGGAGCCGTTTAAGTACCTCGATGAAAACCGGAACCTTTCAAATAGGCAGCATGGTTTTAAAACAGGTTATCCCTGTCTCACTAGTGGCTCGTGAAAGCTGGTGCGCTCTTAAGGACCAAAAGTTACCTGTCGGTGTAGCCTACATCGATTTCAACTAAGCTTTCGACAAAGTTCCACACAACCGGCTGTTATATAAGGTAAGAAATGTCGGGATACCAGGCAATCTATTGATGTAAATAAAAGAGCATGGGTGAACTCCAATTTGTCTCGCTGGGAGCCCCAGGGTACTGTTTTGGGGCCAGTGTTATTCCTCTTGTACATAAATGATCTTCTTCGTTTACTATCGTCATCGGTCTTGCTATATGTTGACGATGTCAATATATGGAGAGAGATACAAAGTAAGGGTGATAGCTTAGAACTCCAAAACGACCTGGGGAAATTGTTTGAATAGTCCCAAACCTGGCAGTTGCCGATATATACTTTCAAGTGTATTGTGATGCATATTTGTCATCAAGGTACAGATGCATGCACGATGAATAACACTGAACTACCTATTGTCCAGACACACAATGACTTGGGAGTCATCGATGGCCAAGACTTAAAGACTACTTCACACTGCCGTGCAATAGCCGCCAAAGGTTTTCGAACATTATGGTCAATCCGTAGGGCTTTTAGTTATATGGACGCTAGAACGTTTTTGGATCTGTATACAGTGTTCGTGCGTCCTCAACTTGAGTATTGCATACAAGCGACTAGACCCTTCTTAAAAAATGACAGTGAGCTTTTGGAAAAGGGTCCAGAGAACAGCAACTAAGCTGATTCCTGGAATATCGAAGCTCACGTATGATGCTAGACTGACCAAGCTAAACATGTTCCCGCTGTCATATGGAAGAATCAGAGGCAACTTGATTACAGTTTTCGAATAGCTTGGTGATAAATTTGCAACTGATATGCACTCATTTTTCTTATCTTCACAAACAGAACATTTACGAAGACCCTCCAAAAATGTTCACAAACCTAGAACGAATTACTTGTCAGCTGACTATCGACTTTCCCATGGAATAATCAACGAGTAGAATTCATTACCTCAGCTCATGGTTGAGGCTCCATCCGTGGACTCTTTCAAAAGAAAGTTGGGTCAACTGAGATACCATCATTGGCAGGACTAACACAAGCCATCAAGCTTCCTGTCCTTTCCAAACTGAAACTGATTTGAGAGATTCCTAAGAATTACTTCAGTTTTGTCTCTTTTTATCTAGCAACCAGGCACTGCAATTTAAATACGTATTAGAAAAGAATTATTTTACTATACCTCCTAGAGAAAGTTGAACTTTGTATACCAGCCAACAAACATATCTCCAAGCGCGAGCGCTTGCTTGGATTTAGTTTTCCCTCATGTGTTTGTGTGTGTGGTCTGAGTGTTTCCGTTCGTATAATATTCTTTGACAGTAATCTGGACTGATTTTTGTCCTTTCTAAATATTTCGCTATTATCACCTTGTTTTTAGGGATTACGGTTACTTGAACTTAGTTCATGTATATGTTACATGTTGCAATATGGGTACTGATTGTCAGTATACCGAACAGAAATTCGCAATTCTGTGGAGATTTTAAGTCAGGCTTTACCACCCCAGGGTTTTGGCTCTTATAATTAATAACCAATGACGGAAACGCATTTCCCGAAAAGGCGCTAGCGACAATGCTTTCGACAAGAAACGGTTAAACCATACAAGAACTAAGGTAAACAGATTGACATACTGTCCTCATCCCTGCTGATTAAAGGCCAAAATATCGATGCTAAAATACTGACAAAGCTATATGAAGGTGGTTGCTTCCATAAATACGCAAATAAGCGAGAATAATTTTTAGTAGATATAGCACGTTACCCGCAAATGAATAATAAATCCGACAAGTAGTCAAAGACTCGCCATTCAGAACCTGCCATCATTTGGGATTATGTGGGTAATGATCTATCGAACTGTGGTATATTATTAACAAATAATTACTTCCTGGTTCATATCTAGTCATATTCCACTCCCCGGTATTTTCTAATGCCAGGACTAACACAGGCCATCAAGCCTCCTGTCCTTTCCAAACTGAATGGGTTAGTATTGCTCTGTGGTTAGTTGAGTTCATTAATTAGGCATATAGTCAGAATTATTCATAGTCTATTTTTCAATATATAATGGGTTCTATTGATTGTCCCACACTGTACCTTTTTAATGGTTAGATTCTATAAACATACGTAGGATTTCTGAATTGCTAGCCAATGAACTGGCCCTTCAGACAGTCTGCTTAATATAACTTCTAATACTATAGACCACTTTTATGTACGAAATACAATAATGTCCTTAGTGCCTTTATCCAGTTAGTATGAAATTTCAACCCACCCTGCGTCAATTTATTGTTCGGTGTATAATTGCCGGCTCAGCACCCTATTCTATATCCGAATCGCTGTTTGTTCGTGGATTTCCAATACTTTATGAGGATTGTTATCCAAGCAACCTTTCTAAATTTTCTGATGATATGACCCGAGGTGGGTTGTGATGGGCAAAATATACTAGGTGTCGCTTGCTATGTTGGCTAGGGCAGTGATATCCTGTAAGAAATTTTGAGTAGTTCATGGAATATTCAGTTGTTTGAGTAATCTAAACTTTTAACTACATGCTTCTGTTTCGAGTTAAGTAAGACAAAGTATTGCTAGTTAAATACCGTGGTTCGTTTCGCTCGGAATAACTTGTTACTACTGTTCTTTTGAAATAATCGTCTATTACATAATTGTTCTGCTATTTCAAACTTTTCGAACGGTTTGTTCAAGCTTTTATTTATTTGTAAAAAGTAACTCAGATCTGTCTGTAGTTGTCCTAGACTGTTTTTATTATTTATTTATTTAAACACATAAATATTGGTACGAGGAAGCACCAGATACATATGCGCCTCACAAATCTCATTCGATTTGTGTGAGGGCTGTGATACTGCCCAGGTAACCAAACCGAAGCAGGTGGTTTTCTTAGGGGGCCACACCCCGAGTCTTTAACCTGAAGGTCTAGTCCACAAGGCGGTGAAGCATTGTGAGGAGATGCAGTCCCATGGTAGCCGGTGACCAACGATTGGTTCATACGCCATTTGTTCCTTCAGGATACTGGAGCCCATGTGCACCGTTAGTTTGGAATCAGGGTTTTCCAATTCCCCTAGATGGACTCGCCGTATCCACCAACCCGGTTAAAGCTCCGGACATTCGCTTTTCGTCCTCTCAATTTCGTAAACAACACCCTCCACGAGAAGGTAGTGAGTAGAACTTCCCTGGCAGAGTCTATATACGCGTGGCCATATGAGAGCATTTGGAGAGGGAGAGTGGACTCTTCCCACTCTCTGCCGTACCAGGGTATTTTGGAGTAGATTATTAACTGCTGATTACACAGCGACTACATATCGTATAGACTAATTTCTGTTTTACCACAATTTTTAGGTTTGAAAGAAACTAATCATCTCAATAATTCAATTCTGTTCATGCATTGCCAATCACCTAACATATAATCATTTGTACTAAATGGATATACCAGAGAATTACAAGTATCTGTTCAAGTTTTTGATTATTGGAGCTTCAGGCTCTGGGAAAACATGCATTTTACGAAGATATACAGAAGGAAAATTTATACCTAATATGCCCCATACAATTGGAGCAGAATTTGGTAGTAAGATCATAAATGTAGATGGGACAACCGTTAAAATTCAGATATGGGATACTGCAGGTAGTTATTTTCAGATTTGTACGTTCACACTTCTATAGTATGTTTTATCATCAAAGTACCTGTTCAATGTGTGCCATGTTATGTTTAAATAGCAAGTACTAAATACTGATTTCTATTATGTTCATATATTATATATTTGCGTTCGATTGTTAAACTTGTTCACACGATAAACATCGTATTTAAAATCAAACGGATACATGCTGTCAGACCTTGGGCCGTGTCTGTTAGAGATATCACTAAATTAATTTATTTTTTTTATTTATTTAAACACATAAACATTGGTATAAAGAGACATCAAATGTATATGCGATGCACAAATCAAATAATTCGTGTGAGGGCTGAGATACTTCCCGGGGGCCTAAACCGAGGCAGGAATTATTTGGTTTCTTGAGCATTACCTCAATACACCAGGGTCAGACAATACTGGTACGCAAGATTACTCGAACGAGATTACCCTAAAACGAAGGGAAATCGCGATGGCTGTGATGAATAATATATCCGCCTGTAGCTCTTCTAGAGTTACTGCCGGTCCCAAGCTCGGGTAAAGGAGGAGCGTTGGGCATGGGGTTAGCGACCCCATCCCGTAGAAAAGCTAACTCGCTAAAAAAACGCTAACCAGAAAAAATAATTCAAACCATTTAAAATCTGCACTGGGAGTTGAAGGAATAATTAAATGTTAACTGGAAAGGAAGGCTCAGGACAGAGTTGGATGGAGAATGCTGGTGAGCGGCCTATGCTCCTCGACGAGGGGTAACAGGCGTAAGTTACAAAGGTCGCGTAATGTTTCTAGACTGAGCATCCAGAGCAAATAAAATGCTCCACTGGTCACCGCTTGAGCTGGTGTGGATGTCTGACTGAGCGCCTCCGGTTAGTCAGTGTGTAGTAAGATTAACAAGGTTAGCATCAATGTCAGGTACCAACCTATCTATTGTGAGCACTATTAAGTGGGGATCCGAAGATTTTATCAACTAGAGGTTTAAAACCAAGGAGTTTGACGTTGGTAAACTATCATTTTACGGCTTAGTACATTTATTAGCGTTCGGTCGTCAATCCGCGCGCTAATAAGTTGTATAACAAATTAATATGTATAGGTCGAAGGAGATAGGGTTACTTTTTGAGTGTAAGGCTTTTAGTCTGTCTATTCCGAATTTTCCATCAGTCTCATTATTGTCGATAAATTAGTACTTTGAATTCCGACTCCAACGTTTTTAAGTTCGTTTGTAAACCGCATTGAGAGGTCAGCATATTGAGTCAGGATGTATAAATATATGTGTAACACACCGTAAGCCTGGTTATATGAAGATGTCAGTTGATTGAGGTTGGGTGGGAGCAGGCTTGATTGAACGCATAGTTTGTAAATCGGCTCGCATAGAGTCTGAGATCCGTATTCAATAGTGATGAAGGGTATATGAATGTTCCTAGAAGTCGAAGAGTTGTGACATACAAAAGTTCATTTGCAGTGAATCCAAAGTCATCTTGAAATGCATTACGAATTTCGAGTAAGACATGTGGAAGTGTGTCCGTTCATTGTGGAGTGTTTATACTTGAGATAGAAGCTTTCAACTATCTATGGAGTTGTCCTGCCATATCGATAACTTGTAAGGGGTGGACAGTTGTTCGGAATAGTATGGGTGTAAAGAGTTGATATAGGGCATGGAGTTATTCAGATCCTAATTGGCGTCGATTGTCTGCTTCAATTACTGATGTGTAACCTCAATGTATAATCTATCATTCGATGAGAGCGCATACCATCCCTTTAGCAGTAATGTTCTTGTTAACCACTGCTTCTGGCAATCGTGTGGAAAAATTCACGTATGTGAGTAGTTAAGTGTCCATTCGATTCTGGCGGAGATTTACCGGATCAAGATTAACATGATGGAAACGAGTGTCAGGGTTTTCAGAAGAAAATAAGGGATATTGAGTGTATAGCTACCTTTTGACAAAACGCCAAAAGGCAAGCTTCCACTTGAGAACAACTATACTGTATAGCTACCTTTGATCTCTACTTCTTAAATATGTTGATCATCTTATCTCATTCAGGCGTTGAACCACCATCAAGCACATCTCACAACTGTCTTGCTGACCTTCAATGAATAAGGAACTAGGCATTCCCATGTTTGAGTGAACTGTACATAAATTTCCTCTAGGGTTTTTTACGACTCACGACGCTCGTTTCAACCACCTCCATCTTTGCCTTTGGGGTTATTCCGTCAGACCAATACTGTTCGATTATGTTATATTCAGATCATCCCTATTTTGAATAGTTATACAAATGCCCAGTTTTTAACTTATAATATCGCTAGATAAACAGTGTTTTAACCTAGCAATTTAGGTATATAACAACAGACTATTAAGTTCTGATTGGTGTAAGATGATTGCAGGGATAATATACCAATAGTGTCAACATATGCATATTTTCATGTTTCAGTTAAATAAATTGCTGATCACTTGATGGTGCTAAGCAATACAATGCAGCCGACTGATAATGACTCATAAGACTAAATCGACTGTGAAATGAATTGAGTTTCAAATATAAGGACATTACAGATAGTAGTATTTTTCGCCTAGCAAAACAAAACTTCATAAAGGCAGAGAATTTACATATAATATGATGTATCAGGATGTAGTAACATTTTAAGATTATTAGACATCCAGTCGGTCAGTTTTCTGTCTGTTGCGATAGTAAGCTATTTGCAAAATCTAGATGTGATTCTTTGGGGGTCCTCATATATTCTTACGTTATATTGCATCCTCTAATTAATATTTTAATTAGAACAGTACTTTCAATTTTAATTAAAGGTCAGGAACGTTTTCGATCAGTGGCTCGTTCATATTACCATGATGCTGTTGGAGCATTGCTAGTCTATGATATTACTAGTAGAGATTCGTTTAATGAACTAGCCTCCTGGTTGTCCGATGCAAGAACGCTTGCTTCGCCTGATATCATGATTGTACTAGTTGGAAATAAAAAAGATTTGCAGGTAGTAAACACATTTTTATTTTCTGCGTTTTTTATCGTACACTGCAATTTGATTTGTGCATTACTTCCGTAATAATCAGTTCTCTCTTTTAACTAGATTTACAAATTAAATCAGTTAAGACAAGTTACATACTATGACAGAATCATTTTATCTAACTTGTTTATTACATCCAGATTGAACAAAACAAATGATTACTATATAAATTACTCTAGGTGTATGACCTTATTACTGTTAGATATATGGGAGCATTAGTCATTTGGCGGTTGTTCATGTCGTGGAAAGGTGCTTCTTGTGATGCCTGACAAAGAAACTAGATCAGAGATAGTCCTGACTATTTGAGACGTAACCACAGGGCCCAAGTAATAACTATTTAAGTTCGGTCACACAAGGCTTTTTTTGTGGGTAGCTTTTAGTACATTTAATTCATACTTACTTGATCGTCGTCATCTGTCTGTGGTTTGGGTGAAATATGTTATCCTTAGGGTCAATTTTTTTTAAGTCCCTCTTGTTTCGGGAACTCAGCATCTCCAGAGATACCCTTTACGTTTGGGAAACATTACACCGTTCTCAAACCCCAGTAAAACTACTGGTATTACCCCCATTGAACCGTAAATTTGCTGCTTTTGGTCCAATCGCTCTCGAAAAGACCTCCCTAGCATATAAGGACCTCAATGAACAAGTATCCGAACTTGGAAGAAGTGGCTTACATTGAGTCACTAAACATCAGAAATACAATTTTATAGTTATTGGAATATCACAATAGAATTATTAAGTGTTCCAGTTGTCATGACTTATTTATTTATTTGAACATAATTATTGGTACAGGTGGGCACCAGATATATATGCGCCACACAAAAAATGTCATTTCATTTTAATTGTGTGAGAGCTATGATACTGCCCAGACCAAGGCAGGCGGTTTTATTAGGGGGGCACATCCGGAGCCTTTGACCTAAAGATCTGACCTCACAGGGCAGTGGAGCATCGTGAGGAGATGCAGTCTCATGGTAGCCGGTGACCGACAATGGGTTAATACGCCATTTGTTCCCTCAGGGTACTGGAGCGGATGTGCACCATTGGTTTGGAATCAGGGTTTTCCAACTCCCCTAGGTGGACTTTCTGTGTCCACCAATCCGGTTAAAGCTCCGGACATTCGCTTTTCGTCCTCTCATTTTCGTAAACCAAACCCCCACCACGAGAAGTCAGTGCGTAAGACTTCCGTAGCAGAGGCTGTATACGCGTGGTCATGAGAGCATTTCGAGAGAGGGCGGACCCTCCCCCTCTCGGCCGTACCAGGGCATTTAGGGGCACTGTTATGAATATTGGGTCACCACAATAAACAAGCAACCCGACCATCACTTCAATGTGACAATGACGTTCATACCTTTTAAATCGCGTCCACTGTTTAGTTTTTCGCACTATCATTTATGCTATTGTTATTTAAATCCTATAGTGTTCAGTTTTGTTCATATCATCTCACTACTAATATGGTATGACAACTTGGTTTAATGCACATTTATTCTAGGCTCTGTGTCGATTATTAGTGACTCAGGACTACTAAATTCTCAATGTATGTTATTTAAATAAAACTTTAAAAACGCCTTCATCCCAGATTTGAAAATCAGTAACAATAAAATCCAGCTGATGTTGATGCATATATCTAAGTAAAATGATATGTTCCATCAAATCTTTTAATAAACTTTTTAACATGATATTATAATGAGTTTTTTATATTGCAGGATAGTGATGGACATGTAACCAATTGGGAGGCTAGTGCATTCGCTCAAGATAATGATCTTCATTTCTTGGAGACATCAGCACTTACTGGAGAAAATATTGAAGAAGCTTTTACACAATGTGTCCGAAAACTTGTCTTTAAAATTAGAAATGGTGAATTAGATCCAGATCGCTTAAAATGTAATCGACAATCATCTAGTTTAACTTTTAATGAACGTCCAAAGTTTGGTTCTATTCCACAGGTTCATGTACAAAATGATTCAACACTTTCATATCAATGTAATTGTTGATTTAATTATTTTAATAAGATTTTAAAATTTTCATCTTATACATTATTACTGCTTAAAGATCCATTTATCATTTATTCTTATATATACATATGTATGTATCAATAAACAATTGATTTCATGTATGGGTCTCTTTTATTTCGTCCTGTTTTTTTTTGTGTTTGTTTTTCAATGTTTGCTTATTCCAAAATCCATCCGATTAGTTTTACTTACTTTATTCCATAATTCAACTTGCATTTCAATGATTGATTTAATGTATATTCTATAGATCTTCTGTTTAAAAGGAATTCAATCTTTAAATGACAGGTTTTAAATGTGTTCTTTATATGTCATTTTGTTTTGAAACATTTGATTTAATATTATTTATTTTCATACAAAAGTCTTTATGGATTACAGCCTACAATTAATAAGTCATTATGCATAATTAATGGAGTTTAGTTGTGTTATGATTTTTTTCGCTTCGGTTTCTCAGGTTTTCTTTTTTATCTCCGTGAAGCTCAGTTCTAATTTATCTTATCTTCTTGAATAAATTAGTAATTTGTAGCTATTATGCGTGTTGCTTTTGTTTAGTAATACGTGTTGTGATACAAGTTGTATTTCACTTGTTAAATCATTGAGTTGCCATGTTGACACAAAATAAAACTTTTCAAAACTTTACTAATTCTCAGTCTGATAAAATTTATGTCGTTAGGACGACTAGTTATTAGTCAAGTTATTTCAAATAATCACTGATAGTGAGCTCTTATATCGTTGGGGGGTATGACAATGTAGTCTAAATATCTGTCTTCTCAAAACCAAGTATGGGTCATTATATTCGGCCTCAAGCTACATTTTGTATGAAATTCGATAATAATATTCGTATGACCAAGGTGAGGCAGATAGAAACGAGTTTGAACGTAGTCAGCTTAGTAGTCCATGGTTGGCAGTGGGATAAATTATCACTAAATCAACTTAAAGTCATTAATTTAGTTTATAGATATTCTTGTCATTTTAGATACTTTGTTTTGGTACTGTTTAATATTATCTAACTAAATCCACTACAATGAATGTAACTTAATGATAGTACAATCTTCTGCATTGACATAACAGATAAGTGGCTTTATGACAGTGATTTAAGCATATGTTTTCTGACGCCAGCTTGGTAGATTCGAACACTGATCTAACAACTTCAAACTGGACTATCGGCTGATATAGTACAAAGTAGAATATGTTATATTGTGATAATGGCGTCATGTAATTTATGAATGTTTACTTCAGTATATTTCATACGGATGATGGGTGGTAGAGTTGAATATATAGGGGATTTAGGAGTTAGAGCTTATAGTATTTAGCGAACCTAATCAATAATGAGATGACTCGATTGTTTT
The DNA here is from genome assembly GCA_944470415.2 of Schistosoma rodhaini. NCBI lineage: Eukaryota > Metazoa > Platyhelminthes > Trematoda > Strigeidida > Schistosomatidae > Schistosoma > Schistosoma rodhaini. The sequence continues at coordinate 5,150,509 of OX104039.1, forward strand.
AGCTATATAAAGTAGGTACAAGTTCACCTGTATTCAGGAAATTATACTAAAAAGATGAGACTTAACGAAATATTCTTAATTATGTATTTATCTTTAGTAATTCGCGTCACTTTATTACTATTTATGTCCCGATAAGGATTATGAATGGTAACTTTTGAGAACTCTTTGTGGACCAACATGATATGTAGATTTCCTATTGTATAATTGCTAAGTAACTAAACTAGTCATATTCGTTTCCCTCTCACTATAGGCTTGATTTTGACTTATGTACTGTTATTATATGATTTACTGTTCTTGAGTTATACCCAGTCTATTGATTACTGTTCCCCTTATTCACAGCCACATTTAGCAGAATCTTGTACAAATGTTATTTTATGGTACGATGTGGTTAGTTTGATTGGTATATAAGCTCAGTATGTTTGAAATATTATGATCCTTACCGCAGAGGCTGAGGTACGTGTTCTGGAATTAACTGGCTTGGTTAGGCGGAAAGCAGAACCGATAAGGACTTTAGTCTGCTCTCACGGGTTTACGTGTCGTTGGTCCGATCAATAATTCACTGCTCTCAAATTGGCGCTATTATCACGTTATACATTAATAGGGCAGCCAAACAAGTTATGACACTGTTATTACGAAATCAATCAAGATGTAATATTTCTCCTCTTATGTATTGTATTCATGTAATTCTACTCCATCAGTTTTAATCCATCACTCATGCACAACATCTATTAGCTTAATCAAAACTTCTATATACATAATGTGTATTGCTACTTATAGGTTTGTAACTGTATAGACTAAAAGATGTTTAAAAAACAAATGTTCTCTTGAACAGTCTTTGTTTTTTAAATATTTCATAGTTAATTTTTAAATTACTTATTTACACAACATTTAGATGATCTACTAACAAACAAGCTTCCAATGGAACTTCGAATTAAGTCAGTCAGTCACAACGTAGAACTTCATACGTACGTACATCAGTTCGAGTTGCCATACCACATTAGCACACAGATGCGGTTGTCGCATTAAGGTGAAAAAATGAACTATTTCAGAAAATAATTGTATTTGATTATATGTTTATTTACACCTATAAGTTATTATTTTTTTTAAATACAAAATATGGTTAAACACTATGAAAACTACTCATGACAATATTTAAGTAGTATGTTTTGAAAAGAAAGAAATCATGTTATTTAATACAGCTCTCTTTTAAAACGTTCTCCTACCATTAAATTAAGTAATTCTTGCAAAAAAAATGGTGTGCTGAAAATTGTGTTCTAGAAAATATGATAACTTCTTGATCTGTTTGAATTAGTCGACATCATATAGTAAAATAAAATTGGAAGTGTACAAGGGTTTCTTCAATGACAAGAAAACAAACGGGAAGTAGCAATGGAATTGTAGTAATGACTTTTTTTTGTTGCTAATTTGAAAATAGACTCTTTTCACTTAAGTAGACAGATATATACACGTGATTGAAGTGCAAAATTAACAAATGGTAACGGAATGCTTATTTTTAATACATTCTATGTGCGTAATTTGGAGAGATTGTCTTCGATGGAGGCCTCCATGGTCTTCTGTTTGTTTTATTTGAATGGTCGATGCTGATAACAAGATTCTCTAGTGATGCAACCTTGGTTCATGACAAGAAGACAATTATTTATTATTAGTATAGCGGCTTTATAGACATAGTTGAGTTTTCGTGGCTTCACACAAAACAGATTGATCTTAGAAGACCATTGAAAAGCAGGAAGCACTAGATAGCTATTTCACCTTAGTATGGTGTTCCCTGACTAGATCATGGATACGCACTTCCGGGGCGTCTCGAACTTAGACAAAACAACCGCTCAATGTTACCCGGTTTTGAACGGTTGTCCAATTAACATTAATCCCCAGTTTAAAAATGTGGAAGCTATTTATTATTAATATTATTGTTACTTCTCATAATATAGTATTGTTCAAAAGAGTGGAAACTATAACGCAAACTATCTTTGTTATATACCAAATTACTGGGTGAAATAGTTTGATGACTATTTTGTTTGTGGTTTCGATCACAGACTGACTATCAGAAAACTGCCTGACCTCCATTATACACGATCTTTCTGCTATTGGTTCGTAATGTGTTAGCTTTGCATCAGAAGTCTGTTAGGCGATTAGATGGTGTGTTATTTATAGGGACCAAATTCTTAACTGGTTGTATTAGATGCACTTTATAAGTGAGATTCAAGGAAGGGCCGGACAAATACTTTGTTTTCAGGATTCTAGTTGATATCAGGCGATAAAAAAACTATTTTTAAACTAAATAGACAAACTCTATAAACCACGATTCATTCAAAATATTTCCATGGAAAGTTTCGTAAAATTCAATTTATTTATTCTAATGAGTCACATTAGCTAATACTTATTTTCAATGTAACGATTACTAGAAATAGCCACTCAACATCATAATTGCGAATCTTTTTTTCCAATGTACAATTATGTGAAATATTTCAGTTTTTGATGTGGGTTTGTTCTCTGAGCTGGATGGTTTGGTCGTGAAGCTTTCATCGTCCTTCTGAACAACATCATCAGTGATTTAAATAGACCGACTGAATGATAAAGTTAATTTATGCACTGTTCTATGAATATTAGATAAATTAAAGGCCTGAAGTTGGTTTTCATCACGGAATGACAGCAGCTAGATGAATATTAGATACTAGGATGCAATTGACAGATGTTTCTGTTCTCGCCACAGAATCCTTATTAATGCAGAAACATGACCCTGCTGATGTTAGCTTTTGATAAAAACTAACTTCAGACAGAAGAAAGTTCTCAAAAACCTCATTTCATTACTAATATTGATGACGTTACTAATGATATGGGTTCCCGAAGTTCTACAGATAAACTATGATCAGTGAAGTTCGACCATGTAAGAAGTGAGAAAAATATAAGTGTCATTAAATGGTAGTTACACAATATCACAAATCGACTTGAGTAATGAACATAGACCACGACATTTTAAATCACTGATCAAAATGTGTAATTTTCACCGTGAAACCCAAGGGTTTAACTTAGATATCATGCGTGATCGTGGATACTTAATGCTCATAAGTTCAAAAATACGACGAAATAGCTATTTACTACTGATTATTGGCTTTTAATGTTCCTTGAGCTCATATCAGTCCATAATCAAAATAATTTCTTATCGGAGTATCTGCACGAATGCTATATAGATATTAAAACTCAAGACCTGAAAATTGAGGGTTTGATCCTATATGGATTCGTGGTAAATAGTAATTTCAAGCTCCAAACTAGTACGAATCAGTTGTCCAACACTCCATAGCTTTAAATGGTTGTCGGTTCTCAACTCAGACATGGTTTTGCGTAGTAGTTTGCATTTTGTTCGGATTGTTCTTCGCTGCTTCCTTCCAATAGATGGTTAGATTACTTTCGCATTTTAAGAATTCTTCTATGCTTTGACATATCGTTATAATTGAAGTATAGTATCGAGAACATTGATAAATTAGTTGGGAATACAGTGGTTATTGTTATTTTAACTCTAAGTATTCTGTACTCCTAGACAATATAATCAACTGTTTGATTTGTGTTTTAAATTTTAATCTACGGTCAAAAGGTTTTCTATCGTATTAAAACTTTCAAACTATACTTTAGTTGGTATCGTTTTGTGATACAAACCGACTGTTGTTTGGTTCAACAACAATAATTTACATCATGGAATAGACCTGGTTAAACGACTACTTAAAACCAGGGAAACTTTCGTTTTAGTATGTGACTTCTTAGCAGTGTGTATTCACGATTCCACCGAAGGTCAATCGCTATATTGTTCATCTCATCATACCATTGGAGAGTAGATGCCTCATTCGAGAGGCATAATTGAACTCCATTGATCATGGCTTCTCACAAGTGCTCCGGAAATCGCCTCACAAAGTTAACCACTAGTATTGAAGACAGTGTAGAGGCAAGGTCCTGGAGATTGATGGATTTATTTGTGAATGACTGCTTATCAACAATCTGCACAAAACGTCTACGCTAGTAATAATAAGAGAAAATAATACCTTTTTTAATTCCCATTGATGATAAGCTTCAGCTGCTTGTTCCATTTTAATACGATAAGCTTCTTCTAGTTGTTTTTCCTTTTCGGTTTGATGTTTTCTTTTACTCTGAATGTTTTGTTTTAATGCAGCATCTTTTTTGGCTTTCCTGTTGGAAAATTTAAAGAAACAATATTCATTTTTATTCTTTTATTGTTAAATACCTTATTCAAAATGTTCAAATTAGTTATCAGTAGGCTCAATAGAATAGCACTCAATCTCAGCCAAATTATGATATTATAGTAAATTAATCGAACGGATTGTTTATCTCAACTCATCAAGGTCAACGATAGCCAACGCTAAGGATTCGATGTGTTGGATTTGAGAATTGGGGCGTACAACTGCTCGACGGCGCCGTCCTCATCGTTTTTTATTTTTTCTATTCGTTCGATATAAATTTGTTTAAAACCTCGGTTGATTTTTAGATTGTATTGAAGTGGTGAGAGATCTTCGCCACCAGCTAATGGACCCACCGTATAATGTTACATCTCCGTTAGAATACTTAATTTAAACAACTATGTGACCCCAGTTTTCTCCATTGCTAGTTAGTAATGGCAGATTAGATGTATATATACATGCGTATTTTATTATTCGTAGGGTCTCATACAACTTTAACAGTTTGAATTGAAACGATTTGCTGCTCCTTCTTGAAAAGTCTAATTTGCATCAAGTATGAACTCATGAAGTTGTTTTTAAGTGAACTGAGATACATAGTAATAAATCCATTTGTTTTTCGTACAAGCAAGCATGTGCATTTAGTGTAATGCATAGGATGCTATGAATGAAGCAAGAAAAGTCATATAGTCAGTCGGAAAATTTAGACGACTACGATTACAAAAAAATACCTTATCTGTACGTACAAGAGGTCAGTCACCGGCCATACAGCATGATAAGTATATATTTTATCTAACCTCTTAGTGACAAGAATTTTTGAATCTTTCTAGACCTAATGAAGTTCTAGAATGGGAGTTAGGCTTTAGGATTAGTCTATATATGTTTTGGTCCTAATCTTAAATCTAAAACTAAATCCTAAACCCTAGCTTTAAGTATCTAATGATGTTTACCTCATTAAAATTAACCAAACTACAGTCATGCAGTTAGTTCCCTTTATGAATTTAAATTCAAACTACAGTCGTTATTAGACATGTTAGTGTGGAATGGTTCGATAAGCATCATTTTAGAATAACATGTACACCATAACCTTGTGGTCACTTAGTCTATCCAAAATGTTTTGGTAGTATACTTTAGTTTTATCATGATCGATGGTGACAGATTCGAGAATTAGATCTATCAGTGTCATTTTGTTTTATATTATCAAATGTCATTTAGAAAAACGATCTTTACTCTTCTATTAGATATCTCAATACTGAAAATTAACAGTGGACGAAATGATTGAATTTCGCATACGCCTAAGGTTACAAATTTCACTCAAATAGTATGATTCGTGGTACGCAATGGGACTAAAACTTTCAAAACCTATTTTCAACTATGCCCCGTTTAAAAAGGCAATATCTATTATAATTTATGAAATAAGAACGTACATTGGCTGTGAAGAATGAACATGATAAACGTTTGAATTTGTTGAACACGGGAAGCTAAATGAAAATATTAACTTTGTGAATGTTAGTAGGAAGTAATAGTGAGTTTCTAGAATTTTAACAGAAAGATGAATGCTGACACTGATTAAATTATTAATTACTGTAACACAATGATCTAGTACAAGGTGATGTACTCGGTTTATTTTTGGAGTTTTTATTATCATCTGGATATCCAAACCAAAGTATATAGGATAGTAATTAAACTCAGTCAGTCGGTCAGCTACAACATAAAACCAGGCACATATATACATCGGTCCAAGTTGCCATACCTCATTAGCACAACAAGGTGAACACCGGATTCATAGAAGTAGTTAATTTAGTGGTGGTAGTATATAAAAGATAGGTTGTATATAAGGATATAGTATAGGAAGGAAGAAAGAAAGTAAACTAGTGACTATATGTCAAATAATTAAACAACAAAGCTATTAGTGCATGAGAGCTTTATGGATAATAATAATAATAATGTGTGGTATTAACGGTAATCAGTCATAAGCAACGTAGAATCTGAAGCATGTGTGCGTCAATCCAAGTTGCCGTATCATATCAGGTTACTGTAATGAAATTATCAAGACCGATTCCAAGATTAAATTGAAGTACTAACGGTATCACAGGTAATTGAAAAGATTTAGAATAGACAATATTATTGGAGAAAAAAAAAGAAATCACAGAATAAAAAGTATGGATGATTTTAAAGTTCAAACTCTAAAGGAAGGCAAAGAGTGAATGCATCTTTGTCGTTATGACCAATTTATAAAATCTTCAACCACTAGTTACCATAATCACGTGGATCATTACAAGGTAAACCTCATTTATCAACAGCGTTCAGTCCAGATTTCACTAACTTCATGAACTGATGTTAAATCTCGGTTCCGTCGCCCCTAGCTTTCTTCAAGCTTACTACATCATACAACATCGTCCATCGAGTTAGGCTATGGTTTGGCATATATGTTACATACTCATATAATCTCAGTAGGTGAAAGCTCACTACCTCATCAGCTAATTTGTCATGTTTACCTAAAAATAAAGAATACCTGCTGCTTTTCTGAATAGTCTCAACTCTAATCTATGTATCGCAAAATAACTAAGCCACTTCTATAGTAGTCGATTCATCTCTACATTTCCTTCCTTCCTTTTTCAAATTTCTTAATATTTTATTTTGTTTGTTTAGCTTGTGACTATTTTAAACATTCTTCACATTCACTTGGTATTGTTTGTTTGAATCTTCCCATTGATGTTTAGAACTGATCAATTGCAGTCCTAAATAACGATGGGAAGACTCAAACAAACAATACCAAGTGAATTTGAACTTCACCACATTGCACAAGCTAGCAGCTACCAGGATTCAGTAGCTGAGTGGATAACGTGATGGTGTTTGATTCGAAAATTACTGGGTTCGAGTCTCAGAGTGAACATCAGATCTGAGATGCAGATAAATCCAGTTGACGGATCCCAATTAGGACGAAACGCGCGTCCTGGATTCCACTGCTAGTCACTATCCATCTTTGCTTACGATTCTTCACATTGTCTGTCAACTGCTATTTAATCACCATAGCCCTTTCATTGTTCATTCTAGTCAAGTTTTTGTTTTTAACTTATGGTTATTAGAAGTTATTTTATCTTTATCCAGTGAAATGTTTGATTCTCCATCAGTTAGCCCATTCAATTAATCATGTTTTCTCATATTATTATTCTTGTAATTAGAATTACTTTGCAAATGTCTTTTGGTAATTACTATCCGTAATTATATTGTTTTAAATGACTTTGTTTAACATAACAGTTAAGCATAATAAACCACTGTGGATCGGCAAATCAAGAGCAGCATATTTACAATTGAAGAACATCTGGAACTCAAAACAATTGTCAACCAACACTAAGATCAGAATTTTCAATACAAATGTCAAGATAGTTCTACTGTATGAGGCGGAGAAGTGGAGAACTACGAAATCCATCATCCAGAAGATACAAGTGTTTATTAACAGTTGTCTACGCAAGATACTTCGAATCCGTTGGCCAGAAACTAAAAGCAACATTCTACTGTGAGAGAGAACAAACCAGATTCAATCCAGTGGAGGAAGAAGCACTGAAAGTGGATAGGACACACATTTAGGAAATCACCCAACTGCGTCACAAGACAAGTCCTCACATGAAATCCTGAAGATCAAAGGAAAAGAGGATGACCAAAGAACACATTACGCCGAGAAATGGAGACAGATATGAGAAAAATGAACAAAAGTTGGATAGAACTAGAAAGGAAGGCGGAGGACAGGGTGGATTTGAGAATGCTGATCGGCGGCCTATGTTACATTGGGAGTAACAAGCGTAAGTGAGTAAGTAATAATAAATCATACAAATGATTCATGAGTGACTTTTATGTTAATGAACTAGGATTACACTGATTAACCTATCCAATATAAACATATACAAAGTCATAGTTTCGCCCCGAGTTGTTTTCTAAAAAAAGTATTATATTTACCAATCTTCAAATGCTTGTTGACTTAAATATTGTTTTTCATTTTGTTCTGTTTCTTTAGATTCTTTTTCACGTTTTTGTTTAGATAAAGAATTACGATGTTGTTTAATGATTGATTCATCTTTCTGGGCTTTCCATACATTGAATGCCTTCAACGAAAAGAATAAAGATAATATATAGATTATTAGTGCATGGGGATAAACAACAGTTTATTTATAAAATCCAGTTATTATTTTGTTGAAACTAATGTTTATTAAGCAAGGATGGATAGTGGCTAGCAGTGGAATCCAGGACGTGCGTTTCATCCTATATGCGACTCGTCAGCTGGATGTACCACTGCTAGCCACTATCCATCTTTGCTTACCATGCTTGTGAATTAAGGCTATGTCGAGGCAATACACACAGTATGCACATATACCAATTAGAGACTGACCAGTTGCAGTCCTAAAACATCAATGGGACGATTCAAACAAACAATACTAAGTGAATTTAATGTTTATTAATTTTTTTTACAAGAGATAAAACGTTCGTGAATGGATTGTCTTCAGAGATTTTTGTATTAGAGCGAACATCAACTGTGGGATGTAGGAGGTACATCCAGCTGATGAGTCCCAAATAAGACGAAACGTGCGTCTTGAATTCCACTGTTAGCCATCATCTATGTCTGCTAGAAAATATAAACAGATTGATTTTCATAATTAATAGTTTCAATATACTTTCTAAGGTGATACATTTTTTTTCTGAAGCTTTTAGGATAGGTGATTTGTGAGGGTTTACTTTCAATCATTTTATCTAATAGTGAACTATTGAAAACATAAAATACTGAATAGTTGTTCTATCTCATTTCGAGACTGCTTTTTGATGAACATCGATTAAACTAAAAACTTTCAGGGATTGTAGTGAGTATAGTCCCATTAGGCCACTAAGTTGACGTCTAACGTTATATATATTTCCAAATTCAGTCAATTAGCCATATTGTACGATTGTTTTTCATTGTTATCGGTTGATAGCCATTTTAACTTTGACATGATAGGATTTATTCGGTTACAATTTCTTGTTGGAACTTAGAAAATTCTTTGCGAATTCAATGACTACAGCTGATCAACTAATTGTTTTTGTTAAGCTGTGAGATTTAGAAAGGTGACGATAGCTAAAATCACAGGGAAACTTTTTCTATACAACTAATAGAGATCAGAGAAGATTGGAAAAACGTTTCATTGCAGTCCAGATATCCTCAGCAGCGTGTATCCACAATCTTTAAACAACGAAATATAGAAAAATCCCATATCACGTAATGGAAATGTTAGCTTTAGTAAATTGAGCTGACATGCGGCGGTCCATATTTTCAGCCATTTATTATTCAGTAGTTTTAATGGTTGTCTTTGTGATGTACAAAATCTCATTAAACCCCGCAATATTAGTAAGTAACAGTTATAAAAAACTTTGAACCTGTGTTTCATATCTCCAAGTACCCGTTAACTACAGTTAATTATCACTGGATTTTCTTAAGACAGTAAATCCTAAAATTTTTAACCAGTAGTTTTCAACCATGAAACGAAGTATTCTGCCATACCATGTCACTTTATTGACAAACAGCGTTGCAAACGTTATCGATCGAACATGATAGGCACAATAGGCTATGCAGAGTAAAATTACTGAATACCGAATCGTAACTCATCTTCTTTAAAAATGCTCTAAGTCACAACGATTAACCTGTAGATCATCAACATCCTAACTCAAAATCATACCAAAGTTACCAATTACTTACTTACTTACTTACGCCTGTTACCCCTCGTGGAGGGGCATAGGCCAACCACCACAATTCTCCATCCAACCCTATCCTGGACAATCCTTTCCAGTTCTTTCCACTTACTATTCATCCTTTTCATATATGGTTCTATTTCCCGGCGTAATATATTCTTTGACCTCTCCCCTTTCCGCTTTCCTTCCGGATTCCAAGTTAGGGCTTGCCTTATAATGCCCATTGATGATTTCCTTAATGTATGTCCTATCCACTTCCAACATCTTTTCCTAATTTCCTCTTCAGCTGGAAGCTGGTTTATCCTCTCCCATAAAACGCTGTTGCTGATAGTATCCGGCCAGTGAATGTTGAGTATTTTGCTTAAACAACTGTTTATAAATACTTGTACCTTCTTGACGATGGTTGTAGTAGTTCTCCACGTTTCAGCTCCGTACGTACAGTATGACTGTCTTGACGTTCGTATTGACGATTCTCACTCTGAAGTTAGTTGAGAGTTGTTTTGAGTTCCATATGTTCTTCAATTGTAGAAATGCTACCCTTGCTTTGCCAATCCTCACCTTTACATCTGCATCAGATCTTCCTCGTTTATCAATGATGCTTTCCAGGTACGTGAAAGATTCCATCTCTTTCAGAGTTTCTCCATCAAGTGTGATTGGGTTGGTGTTCTCCGTGCTGTATTTGAGAATCTTGCTTTTTCCTTTGTGTGTTGAGGCCTACTGATGCAGAGACTACTGCTACATTTGTTGTTTTCATCTGTATTTGTTCGTGTGAATGGGATAGGAGAGCTAGGTCATATCTGAAGTCCATGAGATCCATGAGATTCCCATCCTATAAGTTTATCTCGTGCTTCTCTAGACAGCATCAGAGCAAGTCCCTGAGTGTGTGGAGCATTTTTCCCTTCGTGACCGGAGTAAAGCAGCATCTCTGATGTACCTAGCCTTTGCTGTTCAGCTTGGGTCCAATGGGTTTTGCTGATTCCAAGTACTGCCAATTTGTATCTCCTCATTTCCGTTGCTATTTGACTGGTCTTCCAGGTCTCCCACATTGTTCGGACGTTCCATGTACCTATCAAAATTGTTACTTTGGTTGTTAGAAGGAACATTGGCCTCGTGACTTCCGAGAAATCTCGGCTTTCATCCTAAGGCATCCGAATTGTTCCTTCGACTTGGAGGGCAAAGTTTAAACGGTTTAAATTGTTTATCCTGGTAGGCGTTTTGTAGTAAGATTTTTTTCTACGGGATGGGGTTGCTGAATTCATGCCCAACCCTCCTCCTTTACCCGGGCTTGGGACCGGCAGTAACTCTAGAAGAGCTACAGGCGGAGTTAAAATTACCGATTGACTTTCAAGTAATTCACATTCGATATAAAAAAAAACATTTTTATGATCAAACTGATGTAAACTTTGTCCAGTTCTTAAGTAATTTGTCAAATGCTTTCTACTAAGTTGCAATGTGGATACTAGTCTAAGCGGTTTGACGCTGAGTTCATGTAACCAGGATTCAGAGTTTAAATTGTTACTACAAAAGTGTTCGACATGCGTTCCGCTCTAGATTGTAAAACTGAGTAGTGTAGGTTCGGATCTCACAAGGCACATTATTTCCCTCAAGATTGAGACATGATTTGCTGACGAGCGCCCACTAGGATAGAACTAAGATTCACAGTTTGCTGTTGACTAAACCCAATCACCTAACATGTATATAATCGACTTCACCTTTAGAAGTACACTAAATAATCATACCTTTTCTGAGTTCAGTTTACGTTCCTGTTCTTCTTCAAGCTTCTTTTTCTGTGCCAATTCTTCTGCTTTACGTTTTTTAATTGTATCGATTAAAAGTTGATGTTTACTTTGCTTCCATGCTTGAAAAGAGATTTCATTTGATTTCACTCTTTCCAATTTCTATTTTAAAGAAAATATATGATGAAATTTAACAAACTGAAGGTTTACAATCAAACAGATTTATCTAACAGTATGTTGTTTGTAAATATACAAGCTATTATGAACAATCATTAAAAAAATATGGATAGTGGCCAGCAGTGGAATCCAGGACACACGTTTCGTTCTATTTGGGACTCATCAGCTGAATGTACCTGCACCTCAGAATTGATGTTCACTCTGAGACTCGAACTCAGTAACTTTCGAATCAAATACCATCATGTTATCCACTCATCTACTGAGTCCTGATAAATACTAGCTTGTGCAATGTGGTGAAGTTTAAATTCACTTGGTATTGTTTGTTTGAATCTTCCCATCGTTATTTAGGAATGCAACTGGTCAGTCTCCAATTGGCATATGTGCATACTATGCGTATTGTCTCGATATAACCTTAATTCACAAGCATTGTAAGCAAGAGACTGACCAGTTGCAGTCTTAAACATCAATGAGAAGATTCAAACAAACAATACCCAAGTGAGATCAATACAATATTTGTTCAGTCACTTAGTATTATTCAAATTCAGTTGGTCAAATTTCTAATGTGGATACTGGTTTGAATAATTCCATAATGCATACACCTTGTTTTGTTATTAGGTAATTAGAGGCAATCTTTTATAAGTATAGATTATAAATAAATAAATCAAAATACAAAACAATAATCATTTGAATTGGTAACATGTTTTACCTCTTTCTCTTTTTTTGTTTCATCAATTTCATTACGTAAATTTGACATATGTTCAATACGTGCACTTTTAACTAACCGATTTCGCCATGATTGATAAGCTAAATCACGTAAAACAACTGCATTCAATGGACAATCATTATTTTTTGAATATAATTGATGGGTAGATTTGTTAGATACTTTTGAATTAGCTAAATGATATGAACTATTTGATCGTTTAATTGATGATAATCTTGGTGATGATTTGATACTATCATTTGATTGATAAGTTGATTTTATAATTATATCATGGGTTTCTGTATTATTATTATTGTTAATTATATTTTGTTGTTCTTTTGAAGTAATTACCACTGTATTAACAAGTGATTGATCATTTTGGTCAGTCAAAATAATATCACAAGTTGTTGGTAGGCTTGATGAAAAAGAAGAGGTAGGAAAAACAACATAGATGACTGATTGTTACATGAGAAATCTGGAAAATACACTATTTCGACCAATAATTGAGAGACTTTATCAATATAATATATATGGATAACATAGATGAGTTTAACATTCAATCAGTCTAAGGCAACATAGAACCCAGCAAATGTGTGCATCGGTTCAAGTTAGTACACCATATCAGTATGGTGAAATGCAATAACCAATGTAAGTTCCCAGAGTAGTAGAAGTGGTAACAGTATTAGTAGTAAATTTACTTAGTATTATTCGTTTGTATCTTCCCATTGATGTTTAGGACTGCAACTGGTCAGTCTCTTATTGGCCATATGTGCCATATGTATTAGTAGTAGTAAAAATGATTAGGAATAAACAATATTATTTGAAAGGAAATAATTAATTTATAAAATAAAATGCTTAAAATCGTTTTCAAACGTAAGATCCACGTGAACACAAGGAGAAAATGCATTTACGCTATTGTGATCGGTTCTGAACAACATTGACATCTTCAACCATTGGTTCCAATCTTTACGAGGACCTCAACCCAGTATTCTGGACCTATCTACACGGTTCAGTTAACTAGCTAATCTACTTTTACATCAGCATAAATCTCCCTCTGAGATAGGCAGTGATTGGGTTTTAAAAAGGAAGGAAAGTCAATTAATTTGTATACGATATAGATTAGAAATGGATGATTAATTAAGAAGCTAACAGAAAGGCATCACAGTATTTTCATGGTATACCACAACTACTAAGATCAATGAATCATCAAATTTCTAAGGGGAAATCCTAGTGATGAAAAAAATATTTCTCCTGATCGAATGTTAGACTGTTATTAAAATAGTTTATTATTTTTGAACCTCTGAGTTTTACTGATGAATAAAGAAAATTGACCTCTCTTTCCACTGATACTGCTAAAAAGTATGCTATCATGTATCATCTGATCCTAGTCTCAATCCAATTCTTTATTTTGTAACACATAGGTAAGAATGGAGCACAATTCAACTCAAAGAGAGTGAGAGGGGTGATAGAGACTGCAAATAAAGACCCAGTTCATATTCCAACACTAATGTTCAAATAATGTCTCAATACAGTCCATCTATATGTATATTTACGTTACAGTGCTTCTTGATAACATTTAAAGTAACCATCGCTTTAATATAAATCATGGTGCAGTAATTAGTAACTGAAATTATCAGCATGCAGCCGAATATTATGAAAAATGAATATCATTGTAAACTTAATCGATTGTCTCAACTTTGATCTCTTCATAACATAATCACTTGAATCCAACTAAGGAGAAGATTTAGGTTTGAGGATAATCATCCTTTTATCACTGACCAAAAAAAGTGAAATATCTATTGTTCACAAGTATTTCTTCGTTGATTTAATGGTTGAGTACAGCATATAAGAACATAATTTTCACTAAAAATTTCATTTTCATCCTCTAAAGTTATATATATATATATATATATATCTTCCATGATCATGCTACTGTAGTGCATCCTAAATTAAAAAAATAAAGAATGCTAACTCATAGAAAGTTAGGGCTTGAAATGAAATCCTCAGTAAGGACTGTTCTCCTATATGTATCACCCATCCATTAACTGGATGGAAAAATACCCGATAATGTTTAATACTGCAAACGCATTGAAAATATACGCTACAAGTTCTATTTGATGATATCTAAAATGGTATTGAAAGTTTCATAATTGAACTATCATTTCTTCAGGTTAGAAAACGTATCACATTAGCTACACGTTCTTCTGTCATTTTAAGATTGCAACTGAACAAATGCATATATTCTTAAAAACCATGACAAAACATCAGAGTGTCGGTGAACATATTAGTCTAAAAGTTAAAACTTTGTTTATTAGACCTAAAGATTTCTAGCTTTACTCTTATGGGGTTTAAAAGGATATTTAAAAGAAAATCACAAAACTAATGGTAATGAGTAGTTCAATAAACATTATTTTTACTTATTGTTGTTATATTCTAAGATTACATCAGATTATATTTATTTATTTAAACACATAAATATTGATACAATGAAGCACTAGATACTTATGCGCCGCACAAATCTCATTTGATTTGTGTGAGGGCTGTGATACTGCCCAGGTGCCCAAACTGAAGCAGGTGGTTTTCTTAGGGGGCCACACCTGGAGCCTTTGACCTAAAGGTCTGATCCACAAGGCAAAGGGGCATTGTAAGAAGATGCAGTCCCATGATAGCCGGTGATAAATGATTGATTCATACGCCATTTGGTTTGGAATCAGGGTTTTCCAACTCCCCTAAGTGGACTTTCCGTGTCCAACAACGCGGTTTAAGCGCCAGGCCTTCGCTTTTCATCCTCTCAATTTCGTAAACAACACCCCCGCCAAGAGAAGGCAGTGAGTAGGACTTCCCTGACAGAGGCCATATATTCGCTGGCCATGTTAGAGCATTTCGGGAGAAAGAGCAGACTCTCCCCGCTTTCGGCTGTACCAGGGCATTTGGGGCGATTACATCAGAAGCTATTTTAAAACGTTTTAATTAAATTTTTTTACCATTTAATAAATAAAACCTATATATTGGATGAAACCACAGATTATCGATAAGTATAAGTTGCTTTTGATAAATAAATATTCTTAAACTTTCAAATAAGGCACAATATTTGTGTTAAAACGAATCCGATTATAAGAGCAATATTTAGCTTACTTTGAACTAAGAATATGTCTTCTAGTGCGTATAGTAGGTTTTATAACAGGTTCTATTTCATCTGATGGTCTTGCGTTATCATTTCCCCTCCTAAAAGTGTTATGAATCACATCATAGAACCGTATAACATCATTTAAAGTTTAATAAAAATTGGTTCAAATTTGATACTGAACAAGAACAATAGTGATAAAATATAATAAAATGTTCAAACATACTATAAATCATCATCACCGAACACGACATTAAAAGTAGTGCATATTCCAGTTTCTATGGCTCTATCGTAAGCTCATCAAATTTCCACTTTTTCTATTCAGTTCAGTAATATTGATAAGTACGGAAGCCATTGAAATAATGACTTCCAAAAGCATAGACGTCTAGGAGTAATCAGTGACTCATAAGTTGAATGAAATGGATCCTGAAATATCATGAGACAGTTAGTATTCGTCAAATTTAAAGTTGATCACCACTGAGCACGCAGAGAGTCCCATACATACCGGCTATCGACTGTTCAGACTACTATGAAAAACTTAATGTTGATTAAATTGACAAGTTTACTTGTCTATCGTTTTCTCAGTAAAGCTCGTTTGATTATCATTGGTTAACAAAAGTGAGCCAATAACTAAGTCATATATGGCCATTCTATAGAATTTTTAATTTCTAATCTATTAAAAAGACCTTGGTTTTGATTGACTAACCCTGTAAATAGCAATCTCAGTGACGAAGTCTAAAAATGTCTCACTGTTTACTGTCTTATTATGAGAACGACCAATGTGTGAGACGAACACAGAAGAATTCTTATTTAAATGACGTTTTACTGATCAAATTTCGATTTATCGCTAGATTTTGAAATGATATTATAATCCTCAACACTTTGTTGCAACCACATTTTTTAAAATCCTGAATGTAAGCAAACGGGACTTGGAGGTCTTCTACTCATAGATTCATCCCTAAGTAGTTGAGTAACGTATTTAAAGGTTCATTAAAAAATTGATCCGAGACAGTCAGCTTGTCGTCATGAACAAAATATATGAGCCAATAGATGATCAACTGTTTCCATTTTACAAACAGAATGTGATTATTATTGGTGGTTGAAACAATTATCCAGGAGTTTAGTCATTCGTGTCTCCAAAGAATCTCCTGCATGTGTAGAAACTGGAGGTAATAACTAAGATTACAAAGTGAAATCAAAATTTGTCGCTCATTCAAGCGACCAAAAATAAAAACAACGTTTTCATTTAAGCACAAAACTTATACGCTCTGATAAACACTGTCAACTGCTTCTTACTTGTTTAGATAATTGTGTAGTGCAAAGAGATTGTAAATATTAACATATTACAGAAGTTGAAACAGACTGAGGGTTTGGTCAATGAATCTTTCAGAAATGCATCTTGTCTGTTTCTTTTATAATTGATGTTTCTGTGCCTTAACAAGTGGTAATATTCTTTGAAATTACAAAGACTATTTGCTTTTTGAGGTAACGTGCCGTACATGAACGTCCATAGAAGAACATGCGAATATAGTCAAAATTATCTCAAATTGGTCCGTGATAAGACCAGGTGTTTAAAGTTAATGAATACATAGGCGAAAAATCAAGCTGAAATCGATCAACTTTCACTAAACTCACTCTGTAATTTCAATGCATGTGAGACTACTATCTTTCACACTATTCATACTTGTCGGTGCAACACTTGTTTCATTTGTTTGATGAAATAATTTGCCTTGTGAATTACTGTTTAGTTTTCGATTCTCCTCACTTAATTTCTTGCCATTACTTCCAGTTCCAGAAAATTCCGCGTTCAGATGTTCATCGTCGGTTATTTGATTATTTTCACACGTCTTTGACTCATCTAATAGAACGAAAACCTTTTTCAGATTCAATTTTGTGAAGTTATGTGGTTATACTTTGAGCAAAACTGTTTACAGTTATTTAGACACTGAATTTCAACCTGTAATGACTGAATGTGCTCATCTGTAGCAGAGTAATTTTTCAGCTTAATTTTATCATTACTAACGCCTCGTTAGTTAGATAGATATTTTCTTAGTTTGACAGAATAACTATTTTTAACTGTACATAATAAGAGTTTCCATAATAAAGGCTCAATATATTGTAAAATTATCAAAGAAGAGATTTGAAAATCTTTGAATTTCATAACTACACTATGGACCGATTTTAGTGATATAACTATTGAAAACAGAACAACTGTTTCCTTCTAGCACGAGGATCCCTATCACTGTTGGTCCACAACCCTACGAAGGTTGGACACAGAACCTACAGGTTTCCCTAAACATCATAACGTTGGTGCAATACGCGAAAAGAACGAATGTTTGAGCTTTTTGGAACTCAATGGTGGCCTAACCACAACTAATTCATGATGTAAACAACAATGTTAAGTTCGGTTAGTCTTTTGGATAAATAGACCATAGAGTTAGGTAATAGTCCTTTTTTGCTTAATAATTCAGTGAACTGATTTCGTGTAAAGCACATCAGAAGGTGCTATCACAATCAAATGTTCTTAAAATATGAGAAAATTTAAATTCACAGTCCTTGAAATATGAATCATACAGTTTTAACTACAGACTTTTTTTACAGTAATCAGAGGTTTTAAATATTCGCTTCGAGATACGTCGACAGGATCCTTTTGAAATACTTTCGAACGAATTTGGACAGAATGTCAAATCATCACCTCCATAACTCATTTAAACTGTCCAGTTTGAACGTAGTTGACTGGATTTCTCAGTATAAAACCAGAGGTTAAACATCATCCTAAGTACTATTAAATGATTTGGAACTTCCACAGCAAAGAAACAAGATTACGAATCTGACACATCACTATTTTAGCCAATGGATGAATGTCTAATACTTTTTCAATGATTATTACTCATTACGAGTATGTATAAATGAAAAAGCTAACTTTTGTGCGTATATATGTTTTCCATAATGCGCTCAGTCGAATTGCGTTCCCAATCCGTATGTGGAGATTCGAGTTGTATCTTAGGAGCTTCAGATTCTGGCGTGAAGACACAAAGTTATTAAAACTAAAAAATTTACCTGGAGAGCTCAGTTGTTCGTTTCTATATTCAGAGGTCGTTCGAACAACCGGTGAGGAATTATTCGAGCCCTCTTTATAACTCCAGTTATCAGAAAATAGTTTGTCAGTCATATGAACTAATAACGAAAGTAATAGGAAATCAATTATTTTTTATAAACAAACTTTGGGGAACATTCTCTTTATGTTGATGGTTTTTTACTTCTTTTTTGTTGATTTTCTCATTTTTCTTCTTATCTGTTGCTGGAAAAAGCTCTGAATAGTCTTCATCAAGCAGTTCAAGTGGCGAGAAAGGCATTTTCAATCAAGTCATCACATAGTTTAAAAAGCGTGCACGCGTTGTTATGACAGCATCATAATCAAATGCAAACGATAAGTTGAGCAAATATAGTGCAGGGTCACTGAATATCGAATATAGTGATAAATTGAGATAAACATAAAGTGAATATTACTGAAAATGGTAGAATTGCGACTCCTACTGAGATACTTGTAGTTATAGTTATTACTAATAATGTCTGGTAGGCTCAGAAACATATCATTGTTCCCGGAATAATCATTAAGAAAGTAGATCAATAAATATCAAATAGTTTTTCCAGCCTCATCAATATCAAGGCCAACCGACACGCATGAAAAGTTACATGTAATGGAGTAGCTCGTGATATCGAGTATACACTCAGTATTTCCTTAATCTCTTCCTACCAACACATTTCTTCCGTACCAGCACGATTGTCTCATATAGTTATTAAAGTAAATGATGTACCTGAATACCACAAAAGCGTAATTTACTTCGGGTTTTAGATGCGAGTCAGATTTCGAAGTAAACTGAGAGGTCGTATTAATTCCACTCATCTAGAGTAGACTTTAATCATCGATACGGATCGTCAACATTGGTTATCTACACAATGCTTAGGAAAGACATAATTGAACTTAAAAGCGCTTGGTAATACTGATAGACTGTTGCTTTCGGAATAAGAACTCAGCTTTCGGACTGGCGAGGTTAAGATTTCAGTAACAGAGTGAGTGATAATAACTACCACAACAATAAAATCATATTTCAGCTTGATTTAATTTATTGGTTAGATTGTATAAAAAAGATCCCCAAAAATTGTTGCAATGTGTTTTCTGTAATATGGATCTTTACAAGGAAGAGAATGAACTGTAGTGGTGAGCAATTAGCTGAACTATAGTTTAGTAGTTATTTCTATCTGAAGAGGTCCGGTTTAACATCGCCACTAGATCGGAGCATAACCTGAATTGAAGTCTTTTTTCCTGGTACGTATAATCCTTTCTGAAGTTATTGAGGCCCGAAACTAAGAGCGCCAGTCTGCAGATATTCGTTAATGTGCTAACCTAAATCACTTATTGGAAAGCCAAAACTGAATATTGAAATCCGAAACCATATTAGAGACTTCGTTGGATTTTAGTGTAAGTGAAAAATGATTTGCTGATTTCTGTAGATGTTTGTGAGCATTTGTAAGTGCGTTATATGTCCTTCAGTTTGATTTTAGCCATTTCTATTTCAATAAATGGCCAAGTAGAAAATAGCCATTTATTGTCATAAAGTCAGTATCGGAATTTAGTCTCCCGTTCTTAGACCATAGAAACTAATTTCGTTTATCATATACTGATGAAAGTGACATGTAAAATATCTATATATATGTAAAAATATCTATATGATCAAAAGGATGTATGTCAGCTAGATTGGAACTTGGGGCAAACTCATGGTTTTAATTACATTATTTTAGACATACCTATCTCCATAATTTGTGCAAAAGAATATTATACAAAGTTAAGGTTAATGTTTATTTCGAACAGAGCATTTTCCCAGCTTTTATCTAAAATTGACAGCAGTGATTTGTAGAGGATGACTTAAGTAATTTTTACACAACACCCTTAACTGAAGTTATCAGAGAGCCCACAGAAACATATTCGTTGGTGCAGACTCAAATTCGACAGAGCGGGCCTGCCTATTTCTTTCCGTAAGAATGGGATCTAGTTTGACACCTAATATCCATAGTATTGTTGAATAAACCTTTTCCTACTGCATATAAACAATGTCGGAAAAAGCAAACACTTTGTGTGTAAAGTACACTGCTTTTGAAAAATTGTGGTTATGATGGTAAAATTATGGCGAATGAGAATCGTATTCCACCGCTACTTATTGTAGCGTTGCATGACAGTACCAGGTTGTTCTATTGACAGAACACCCAATGTAATTCCACCTTATATGAAATTCTGTTCCTCATAGGTGAAAAAACGTGTGTTGTAAACACTTTCCCATCAAAATGTGACCCCTTGGGAATATTATTGTCCAAATATTTTATCTAAGGACGAGTGTATCTAGTGTTCGTACTGTACACAATCCATTTGTTCTTGATGATGCAATATAGAATGATCAAACACGTTAATCGCCGGCATAGTTTAATTCAAACAGATCTTAGGGACCAACCAAACCGAAATGGTCTCTGAAAGTGATAAAAAAGGGAGAACATGGAATTTTTCAATTATTTTTAAAGCATGAAAATAATGTAAATGTTAAAAATGGATAAAAATATGTGCAATGATGCCTTTGACAGAGACACTTAAGACATACCGATACATAAGTAAAGACCATTGTGACTGATGGTACCATAATGCTCCTGCATCTTTATGCATGTGGAACACTGAGCAACAAACAAATAAGCAGAAGAACACGTATCATAAGTCGCTGATTTAAATGACATAGAATTCTTTATAGGTCGTGAATCAAAGACCACATGTTTCCGGGATTTGTTATAAATCAAAGGGTTTGAAACAGTTAGTGACTTAACTGCTTGATTTGCATAAAAGTAGACCATACACGAAAACAAATATTTTAAATTTCTGTCTCCACTCTGGCACGACTGAGAGGAATTTAATCTCATCGAATATTATTGTGAGTAATTTACTGGAGTCAAACGCCTCCAATCTCTAAATTAGACAGGCGCATGATTTGGAGAAGCTCGGGGAATATATCCGTGGTATCTTACCAGATAAATCTAGAGGAGATCAGGTCAAAAAATTGGTTAGAATATGCAAGAGGACTGACGAGTGTTTAACCCGACCATATAGGCTCTTTAAGATAATCCCAGGGTCGGAGAAGCAACGTGATCTCCTTTTAAGTAGCGCTCGTAGTGACGACAATACTGATGTTTGAATAAGGCTTGATATGTCTCTTGAAGACAGGATTAAAAGGAAGACGGTACTAGCTGGACTAGAAACATGTCATCAAACATTCAGGAAGGTCTACGATTAGTCGGTCTTCGAATTGTCGGGTTTGGTAGTGAATTCTTCCAAGACCTGTGTGGATAGGAGTTTTATATGCCAACAATAGTAGTTCAAGATGTAAATTCTATGATCTAGGAGCATTATTGTACGAATTAAGGCCACTCATTGTAGCTGTGACGGAAACATGGTTAGTCCATGACTTTGACATTACTCCAGAATTATCCGAATACCACTACCTAAGAAGTGACAGACATAGATGCAGGAAAGGAGGCGGCATTCCTTTATACATAACTAATAATATAAATATCCGCTCCTCTCTTTGCAAATTCCATGATAGCGGAACTTGTGAAGACATTAGCTGTGAGCTCACTATCGGATGTTTTACGTTTATATTCGGTGTCATATATAGATCCAGTTATTGTAAGATTAGGGATACTTGTAAAGCGTTGATAAGTAAGACCAGATGACCATATAATAAAACAAATAATTAGGGATTGTAAATATAATCCGAAACAGTTATTCTCGTATATAAAAAGACGAACTCAAAGAAGTGATGGAATACTATCTATTTTGGGACAAGAAAATCTGTTAATATTGGCAAGAAACGATGCGGAAAAGCTGAAGCTTTATCAGAATGTTTTAGTAAACTACTTTCTATTAGTAGTGAGGAACGACCAACGATTAATTGTCATTGTGGCGGCTTGTTGATTCGCCCTGTAGTTATTAAGAAAGGTGCTGTCTTAAGACTACATCTGTATTTCAAACCTGATAAGTTCCGTGGTCTCGATGATATTCATCCTAGGATTATGAAAGTCCTATCGGATGTAGTCAAGACTTCTCAAAGACTGGATTATGTCTACCATTCTGATCTTAAATTAAAACTGGAAACATTTAGAATAAATTATACGGTCATAGACTGGATAAGTGACTTTCTACATGACAGGAGACAAAGAGTAAGTGTAAACGGAGCTCTCTCATCGCGGGAACCTGTAAGAAACAGAGTTCCCTAAGGCACAATCCTTGGTACCCTTCTCTTTTTACTCTGTGTAAATGAATTGCCAACTGCAGCTAAATCATCCGTTCTACCTTTCACTGACAACATAAGGATTTGGAGACTCATATGTCAGATATAATAGTATTACAGGATGATCTCGACTCATTTGTGACATGGATGGACGGGTGGTTACTAGAAGTGAACCTCAACAAGAGTATGGTGATGTAGTTAAATAACTTTGATGATTTGTATCACTACACAACATGTGGATTTACGTTACTCAAAGTAAGAAACTGTAGAGATTCAGGAGTCATGCTAAGCATTGATCTCAAAAATACCAGTCACTGTAAGGCTGCTGCTACAAAAGGCTATAGGGTATTATAGTCTATTCGTAGGTTTTTCCAGAATTTTGATGAAGAAATGTTTAGATTATTATACCACATTTAGAACATGAGATTGAAGCAGCGAGTCATTGTTTCAAATGTGAGGCGGATAAGCTAGTGCGAGTCCAATGCCGAGGGACTAAAATGGCAAAAGGTCTATCTGGCCTAGTTTATGAATACAAACTTAGACACCTTAACTTATTTCCGTTATCTTACCGCAGAATACGAGATGATCTGATATTGGTTCATCGTACACTAAACGACGACTTTAACATTATTATGTCTCATCTTTTCCTTCCGTCTAGAACTGATCATTTGAGAGGACATTGGAAGAAAGTTCAAAAGCCGAGATCAAATCTTCTACGTCTGGAGTTTCGTTTCCCTCACCGAGTAGTGAAATACTGGAATCTATCTGTAGCCCAGGATCGTTTACCAAAAGACTGGAAGAACTCGATAGTAAGTCCTGTCTTCGAAACAAATACGAAACATAAACCTGAGAATTACCGGTTCAATAGCCTGACTAGTTTGGTTGTCAAAATATTGGAAAAGATTATACGGAAGGAGCAGTTTAAGTATCTCGACGAAAACTGGAAGAAGCAGCACGTTTTTAGAACAGGTTATCTCTGTCTCACTAACTTATAGTGGCTCGTGAAGGCTGATGCGCTTTTAAAGACCAAAAGTTAATTATAGACGTAGCCTATATTGATTTCAGTTAAGCTTTCGACAAAGTTCCTCACAACCGGCTGTTATATAAGCTAAGAAATGTCGGGATTCGGTGCTATTTATTGATGTGGATAATAACTTCCCAGTTGGGAAACGGTGTTCAGTGGGGTCCCCCTGGGAACAGTTTTGGGGCGTGTTATTCTTCTTGTACATAAATGATCTTCCTCGTTTACTATCGTCATCGGTCTTGCTATATGTTGACGATGTCAGTATATGGAGAGCGATACAATGTGAGGGTGATAGGTTAGAACTCCAAAACGACCTGGGGAAATTGTTTGAATAGTCCCAAACCTGACAGTTGCCGATAGATATTTCCAAGTGTATTGTGATGCATATTTGTCATCAAGGTACAGATACATGCACGATGAATAACACTGAACTACCTATTGTCCAGACACACAATGACTTGGGAGTCATCGATAGCCAAGACTTAAAGACTACTTCACACTGCCGTGCAATAGCCGCCAAAGGTTTTCGAACATTATGGTCAATCCGTAGGGCTTTTAGTTATATGGACGCTAGAACGTTTTTGAATTTGTATACAGTGTTCGTGCGTCCTCAACTTGAGTACTGAATAAAAGTGCTTAAAATATGACAGTGAGCATTTAGAAAGGGTCCAGAGAACAGCAACTTAACTGATTCCTGGAATATCGAAGCTCCAGTGTGATGCTATACTGACCAGGCTAAACCTATTCCACGGTCATTTCGAAGACCTGGAGGCGACTTGATTACAGTTTTCGAATAGCTTGGTGATAAATTTGCAACTGATATGCACTCATTTTTCTTATCTTCACAAACAGAACATTTACGAAGACCCTCCAAAAATGTTCACAAACCTAGAACGAATTACTTGTCAGCTGACTATCGACTTTCCCATGGAATAATCAACGAGTGGAATTCATTACCTCAGCTCATGGTTGAGGCTCCATCCGTGGACTCTTTCAAAAGAAAGTTGGGTCAACTGAGATACCATCATTGGCAGGACTAACACAGGCCATCAAGCCTTCTGTTCTCTCTGAGCTTCAGTCTTCAGTAATAAGGATAGTAGGTTGATGAACCTGTGTTAATCCTGACAGATTTCCTTCCAGTGAAGATCCAGTTTCTCTTTGAAAATGTTCGCTGATGGGGCTGATACCAATTGTTCGGGTAATGCGTTCCAGTCATTGACCACTCGATGAGAGAAATGGGACCCCACCTTTAGTTTATTAGATCGCGGTTTGTGAACCTTCTTGCTTTGACCTTGGAGATTATCAGTGCTGGAGGGAGCAAAAAGATAAGACATGTTGACACCAATTCATAATTAAAGATACGAAATTCCAGTATATAAGGTCACCTCGTGTCCTACGATAAGATCAGGGGTAGGATTTTGACGTTTTAAACGCTCATCGTAAGGGAGTTTAGAAAGACCCACACGCTGGACACGCTTAAGTGAATTAGTATCTTTTATCAGACGTGGGCTAGTTGCTTGGATACAGTATTTTAAGCGTGACCTTACATAGGTGGGATATGAAATCCGAAATACCTCCTCGTCAAAGCATTTAAATGCTCTGCGAAGCGAAAATAGCGCAGGATAATCTTTGGAAGAAGCTGCGCTGCAGTGCGTAGTAGTTTTCAAGTCGTGACTTATAGTTACTCCTAAGTCTTTGTGCTCTTGAAAATGTGGAAGAGATTTACCATTAATGGTATAATGGTAACTAATATCGTGCCCGATGTGCATGAACATGCTCTTCCTGGAATTAACTTCCAAGCCACAATCATGAGCCCATCTAACTAATTCGTCTAAATCAGCTTGCAGATGACAACGATCAGTCTCACTTCTTATTGTCCTCCAGATTTTAACATCATCCGCAAACAATAATGTCGACGACTTAAGTAATAAAGGTAGTTCATTAACATACAGAAGGAAAAGCAAAGGGCCTAAGATGGTGCCTTGGGGTACACCACTTTTGACCGGTTTCCATTCGGATGGCGTTCCATTGACTCTCACTCTCTGTCTGCGGTCACATAAGAAGCTTCCTATCCATTCCTGTATAGCACCTGTTATACCAAAGCTCGAGAGCTTTTGCATAAGACCTAAGTGTGAAACCTTATCAAACGCTTTGCTAAAATCTATAAATATCACGTCGACAGACTGGCCGTTGTCTAGTGCAGCTGTCCAATCCTCTCTCGCAATGAGTAAGTTAGTTAAGCATGAATGCTTGTTACGAAACCCATGTTGCTCGGGAGTTAACAGATTATACGAATCTATGTGAAAGTAAAGTGAAACTGAGAACACGTAACACCAACACTTTCTGTTGATATTTTCAAAACGTGATTGTACCTCTCTAGTGTCACAAACTGCAAGGACTAATATATGTCAAGAGACCTCCTATCGTTATTACTGAAGACCGAGATTTAGAGATTGAGGTTTGAAGGTTTTGCAGCTTTTCAAATGCTTTCAAGGTTGATTTCAGCAATTAAAAATATTGTTGTGCTACATGTTTTCGTATGAAGTTAATGCACCTGTTTATAAATTCGAAGGTGGTTTAAATTTCTATTTCGTATTTCATTCTCAGTCTATGTGACGAATAGTGCATTCTGAATTGCTCGCACTACAAGTGTTGTTGATCGTGTACATACATATATATTTATAAATAAAAATTTAACGACTTAAGTTGTCGGTTTTATCTTATAGTATTCGTAAAAAGTCACAATCTTTTAGCTCATGTCAATAATGAGCGCAAGAGTTCATCAATCACACGCTTTTTCCCAAAGCACGTTTTTAGGGTCGTTTTCCGAATAAGCATGGACTAGAAATTTTTTGTGAATTTTTTGGATTTTCTGTATTTGCTGCTCAGTCAGAGTCTTGTCGAAGAGAAGGGTAGATGTATATTGGTACTTAAGGGATAAGTTTATTATTACAAGGAGTATGTTATCTTGCCATTTCCGATTTTGAGAGGTCTTGTAATGTTTTAAACCTCCGATTTCTAACATCACAATAAATGCCCTCAATAATTCACACGATTTTGTTAACTAATCGGAATAACTTGTTGGTTGCGCATACAAACCTGTCTGTCTTTAACCTCTCAGCGTACCCCTACGTCAGGCAATATTGCACAGAGAAATGTTGAAATTGTATCCATGTTTGATTTCATCACTCAGTTTAAATTTACAATCCAGTATATTTCTTGTAGATCCTTGACTTAAACCTTTCTTGCCACGCCAACACTACTCGTTTGAAAGCCCCACCACAAGTCTTGAAGTCACTTGTTACGACAATTATTCTTGTGACATGCTAATAGGGTTTGTCTCACAGTCATCCAGTCGAGCTAAAGCAGTTATGTCTAACGTCTTTTTGTTCCATTCTCTGCTCTGGAGGGTAGTTTTAATACTGTTAGATCAAAATGTCAGGCAGTAAGGATCCATATAGTTCACACTTTTATGGGGTGGTAGAGTAAGTTCATATCTTCACCTCGGTAAAACTACAAATTCAGTAGACCATTAATCCCAAATATTGGGTGGTAATAATAAAACTCGTATTTGAATTTGTGTATTTCTCTTTGGTGAATCTCTGTTGTTAGTCATAAGACTATAAAATGTAAAAACGTTTTTCATGCATAGTTCACGTTTCTTAGTTGATTGACGTAAGGGCTAGTACAGACGTACATTCTCCCAAATCACCACACTATACAAACATTAGTTTATTGAGATAAATAAATAGAGGGGTTGGAATAATGTAGTAGCAATGAAAGCAATATTAACTCTTGGAGATATGGTTCGAAAAGAAAGAGTCGAAATGTATGCATGCAGGAATACTAGAATCCAAGATCTAGGGGAAGATAAGTAGTTAATATACCTACATCATTGTAAAAGATTCTGACATATATTAACCACCTATCATCTTATCCCAACTAACTCCTATACTAGCTGAGATTAATTTTCAGAGTACTTACATATATACGTGACTCATGTTCAGACAACTGAAATCAATGAAAAGTCACGAATAGACCAAGAGATTTATCTTCTGCGCCCACTAATACCAGAATGACCTACTCTGTAGTTCCATTCAATTACATAAATGCTTCAAAGGTATGTTAAAGTACTAGTTACTCATAGACATCTTTAACCCTTGAATGCTTGGTTTCACAGTCAAAAATATTGGTTTGAGGATCATTTATACTACTTTAAGGCAAGGGTTCATTGTTTTTATGATTGTCATTTTGCCAAGTGAATCATTATTAATACTGGTTCTTTTCCCCTCTAGATTCCAAGTTTAAGAAAAACGTCACGATATTCCAGGTAGTCTCGTGGCAAATGCAATTCATTTTCAAGCATCACTTTGTTAAGTAACAAGCTAAATATGGTTTCGAAGTAAGCTAGTGTCATAGTGTTCCTTTAATTCATTTATTCAATTTTAAATCTTCATAAAAGCTCGAAAGTTTTATCTACCGGAGATGTTATTATTTGTGGATATTTGATGAAAAGCAGACGTATTAAGTTGTTGCGTAAACTCCTGTGGAATGTATGTTCATTGTTGTTTTGTTTTCTTTTAAACGAAACTTTTTAATAAAACATCTTCAGCTTCACTGCATGAAACATTCTTCAGAATTCAGTATTCTAGTAAGTTGTTAATTGGTTTGTTAACTAATCCCTAGATTTGACTGCACTATTTGCTTCCATGCTACATATCAGTGATTTAGTTACTAGGATTTCATTTGTTAATTATTGGTTATTTATTGAGATCACTAACGTGCTTAAGTCAAAAAACCACTGAAAACCCTAAAGCATTGGATATCCGTTTCGTTCTGGTGTGGGACTCATTGGAATTAGCCACCCATAAACTTACCACACGTTATCAAACTTAGGACCTTTGGTCTTTCGCGTGAACGCTTAACCTCTAGACCTGTGAGCCAAAATCCAATCGTGTACATGTCTAGATTCAACCAATTTGAAATATTGCGCTATTGTCTACTGTCTTTAGTGGGTATCTTCTTTACATTCGACACGATCAAACTCTTTATCGCTATAACTCCAAGCATTTCCCCTCTAAACTAGTTACTAGTAAGCACATGATAACTATCATGATGGGGGGTTGTAGAGATTGTTGAATATTTAAATGAGGTCGGTTCGTGATATCGATAACATTTAACAATCTTCACAAACCCCAAGCTGATCTTTGGTTATTTAATCAACTGTAGTTTGTGTGTATGCCAAAACGTTTATTATACTCACGATACAAAACACGTCTGGCACAATAAGGCTCTAAGAAA
Source organism: Schistosoma rodhaini (assembly GCA_944470415.2). NCBI lineage: Eukaryota > Metazoa > Platyhelminthes > Trematoda > Strigeidida > Schistosomatidae > Schistosoma > Schistosoma rodhaini. Next base: position 5,179,816 of record OX104039.1, read on the forward strand.
TATGACGTACAAAGCAAAATGATTTTATTGTTAAAAGATAAAGAAGGTTTTTCGCACACAAATCCCTTTATCATCTTGAAGAGAACAAGAACAAAAATTGCAGAACCGTAACATGAATTCACTTTGCTTTGTTAGGTTCTTATTAGCTGTTCACAACTTCTAATATCTGAAAGTCAAAATCAAAATTTTTTAAATTTTTATGTGCTCTCAAATTTATTTTCTTCAGTACTGGTCATCTTCATAGTTGTTTGTAGGCTGGAATTTTGCCCGGGCTCATAGACAGAAACAAGTAGTTTTCTTAGAAGTCCGCTCATCGAGCCTTGGACCAAAAGGTTTAATCATCCATGAGGCGGTGGCACGAAATCTGGAGATGCACTTAAGTGATACCTGGTGACCAATGATTGACTTATATGTCCGCAATCGCATTTTCTTATTTGTGTGGCGTATATTTTGGTGCTCATTAGTACTAATATTTCTGTGTTCAAACAGACAAACAATGACTAAAATTTATTCATGTCCTTGCAATACTAAGCTGGCATATAATCATAACGAATTCCAATCGCATTTATTATGCAAGTATTTTCAACCCACTTTAATTTTGAGTTATAAATTTACAAGTTGTAAGCAGCTGACAAGAACCTAACCAAATCAAGTGGTATCATGTTATCCTGCTGAAGTCTTTATTCTTACCCTTTTCAAGATAGAAGAGAGATAATCGTATTAAAAACGTACCAATAAAATGTATTATATGATATAATTGAAGTAAAATTTTAAATCTTGAAATTATTCTCTCCGAATTCATTCCTTCTTTTCGAATCACCTCTATGCCTAATGTTTTTTAATTTCGTCAGAGTTGGTGATATACTTTTGGTATGTCAAGTATAAAGTAGCTTTCAGAACAAAATGAGACTAGCTAGGGAACTATTGAAAATCGGTAAGCACTGGATAGCTATTTCTTTCTAGTTTTAGACTCTTCATTAGTATTCTCTCAACCTTACGGCATTGCGACGTTAGTTGAAAATTATTATTAATAATAATAATAATAATAGTAAAATATGTCCCAACATTTTAATAGGAAGCTATAGTTGTTGGAGTAAGTCAGGTTGGGGGTCTTACAGTAACTAGTCAATGTTATTAGTAGTTTGGAATATCGACCATTGCTGTTTATCCAGTAACTTGGTAGTATCGCTGTCACTTTGAGAATTGAATATTTTGAGGTTTACCAGTCATCTACTTGATGGTAGATACGACATTGACATTTCGAAACCGTTCTAAATAGTTAATAACCAAATGGTCTTTATTATCAGAAGGGGTTTTGTGGAGATTTAGTATTTTCATAGTCGCATCCACGACCTCGCGAGGCGAGTTTTTTTTTGTTAGGTTTCCACATAAATCTATTTTGAATATGAACATATTCACATTCTATTAGATTAGCTATATATCTGTAAACTAGTTATTTATTTATTTAAACACATACATATTGGTACAAGGAAGCACCAGATACATATGCGCCACACGTTTTTGTGTGAGGGTTGTGATACTGCCCGGGTGCCCAAACCGAAGCAGGTGGTTTTCGTAGTGGGCCACATCCTGAGCCTTTGACCTAAAGGTCTAACCCAAAAGGCAGTGGGGCAGTCCCATGGAAGACGGTGACCAATGGCTGATTCATACGCCATTTGTTCCTTCAGGATACTGGAGCCTATGTGCACCATTGGTTTGGAATCAGAGTTTTCCAACTCTAGGTGGACTTTCCGTGTCCACCAACCCAGTTAAAGCACCGGACATTCACTTTTCGTCCTCTCGATTTTGTAAACAACGCCTGTGGCACGAGAATTCTGTGAGTAGGACTTTCGTTGCAGAGGCTATATACGCGTAGCCATGTGAGAGCATTTTAAGAGGGGGAGCGGACTCTTCCCACTCTCGGCCGAACCAGGGCACCTGGGGGCTTGTTAACTAGTTAGTTAACTCTTACTACCGTTAACTAGTAAGATGTTTAAATCACTTCGAGAATTGGTTAATGCTTAAAAGATGAAATTGAACAGTTGATTCACTTATAAATTTAAATAAAATCTGGTATTTTATAAAACTGTTTATGTCATAGTGACTTTATAATGTTTATTTTCCTAAGTTTACACAAAATTTAAAACATGAATAATTAAATATTATGTACTGTTATGTTAGTTTATAAATATTGGTCACTTGATAGCAGCAAACCTAAGTTAACTGACCAGCTCATAGTTGTATCGACCTATGAATATAGTGTATAGATGAATTTAAACGACATGGCTATGTGTACATAGTATTTTAATGTTAATAGTTTGGAAATGGTCAGTATGAGATATTGATTCTCCTATACCGCTTTGCTCCTTGTTGCCTTTTAGCTTGGTGCATCGTCTCGTCTGATTGTTTTGCGAATTCCATTTTTATTCTTAATTATTTGTTTGATGATGGGTAATTCATGATCATACTCTCTTTATAAGCCATTTTGTGTGCATATGACAATTATAAATCCCTAATATATATAGTTTGTCAGTTGGCTAGTGATTCCCTCTTCTGCTATCTAGTCAGTTAATGCTCGGTTCATATATATCTGGTGCCTCCTTGTACCAATATTTGTGTTCAAATAAAATAAAGTCACTTAATGTACAGAGATCGGCGTCTTGTATAAATAATCCGCTCGAACATGTTAATCAATCCCACATTTTATCTATTAATCTATTGTTATAAGACAAACGTGTTCTCTTTAAGATCTAGACGTATTCCTCTTAGCACAACATTTGGACGTAGCAGTGCTAAGTGCAGTGTTACTACAACAGATAGGAATTAATCGCACGTTCAATAGCAACAATAACGTACAAACCGACTTACTAGAATCCGTCACATGTTTACATGAAGCTAACATAAACTTATACAAGCAACGTAGTATAACGATTTCAATGAAATACGTGAAACTTTCCACGGTTTCCCACTAGTGCATTATAATCTGGAATCAGTTTGTTGGTTTAATGAGAAGTATTGACTGTAGATTTGTATCTACTAACTGTGATCTGAATTCGGGCTTTTATATACGGAGAGCTTGCTCATAAATATAAGTTGACTCAAAAAGGCGGATATTTTACTTGGAGAATTTTTCAGATAAAGAAACACCCTTAAGAGGTTTATTCAGACTTTTGTTGACTTAAAGGCCTATTATCTCCGTCTAATGGTCATGATTGGCTACATCAATGTCAAACTTCTCCCAAGGATAAACACTTAGTTAAACGCCCTAAAATCCTCAAAAAGGGCTTGAAAATCCATTCCAAAGTGTCGAATTTCGGCGGATATATTCATGAGTAAATTGCAACGAAAATGTTTGCCTAATGTTGAAATTCTTCCGTTTACGTAAGCAAGAGATTAATTATTGTTTCAAACGCTGTTTTCGAATATTCTAACTTGAAAAGGTTTAACAGTTCCTATCAAATCCTCTTACAAACTATTTGCTTTTAAAAGCCTGACCAGTAAATGTGCCATTTTTAATCCTATTGAATCACTTGACTCAGTAAGTTAGCTAGTATGTCAATTTTCAAATCATATAGATTCTGTGCTTGTATATTTTGACTGCTTATACAAGCGTATATATATTAAACACTTGTGGTTCGACTTTCAATATTGTGTATGGTAAGTCAAAAATATATACAAAGTTTATTAGGATCTAAATTTTAATACTGGAGTCAAAATGAGATTGTAGCTTCACATTCCTACAAATAATTTCACTTCTAACCATCTTTATACATATTTTTAAGTGATCTCTCAGACTATATGTTATATGACGGTAATCTAAATTTGACTCAAAAGTCATAGTTCTCTTTACCTCCTCATTAAACTATAAGTGTTACATTCATTTACTATTGTTTGTTTGAATCTTCCCATTGATGTTTAGAACTGCAACTGTTCAGTCTCTATTTGGCATATGTGCATACTGTGCATATTGCCTCGATATAGCCTTAATTCACAAGCATTATAAGCAAAGTTGGGTAGTGGCTAGCAGTGGAATCCAGTTTGATATGCATATCGTTCTATTTGGAACTCGTCAGCTGGATGTACCTGCATCTCGGAGTTGATGTTCACTCCAAGACATGAAGCCAGTACCTTTTGCTTCAAACGCCATCGCCACTATCCATCTTTGCTTACCATGCTTGTGAATTAAGGCTATATCGAGGCAATACGCACACTATGCACATATGCCAATTCGAGACTAACCAGTTACAGTCCTAAACATCAATGGGAAGATTCAAACAAACAATACTAAATGAATTTAAACTTCACCCCATCGCACAAGCAAGTGGCTATTAGGACTCAGTGGCCGAGTGGATAACGCGATGGCGTTTGAAGCGAAAGGCACTGGGCTCGAGTCCCAGAGTGAAAATCAACTCTGAGATGCAGGTACATCCATCTGACGAGTCCCAAATAGGACGAAGTGAATGTCCTGGATTCCACTGCTAGCCACTATCCATCTTTGCTTACTGTATAAGTGTTGCAATTGACCCTCATGTCAAATCAAATAGTGTAAACATTTAGTTGTTCTGTACTGTTTATATAGTGAAGATTTTATGGTCTAAAATCTTTAGTTACACACATATATGTATGGATAAGTATGGCTTTATGCATATTCAATTTTCTTAGAAAACATTTATTTTTTTCGGTTTAGTAGTGAATAGTGTTTATAAATTAGGCTAAATCATATCCTTTTGTTGTTGTTTCACACTGATTAGAATAAAACGTTTAGTAGCCTACTATTTGTTAATGCATTACTACTTGTTCAAACATGTGTATGACAAGCTTAAAAAAACATAGATGAGAATAAAATTAAAGTACAATATTACGTATTCATGAGTTCTGAATTTGTAAGTCGGTGTTAAAAGTCTATGTCTAATCTTTTTGATTGTTACTGATACTACTGTTTTCAGTGCTGTAATATTTATCTTGATAAGCTCATCTCACTATGCTAATTTGATGTACTAACTTGAGCTAATATATATTCAGTTCGGGTTCCTACGTCAGTTATGACTGATTGACTTAGAGCTTAGAAATGTAGATATATATGTAGATATGGCCAGCCGACCGCCTCAACGCGTGATGTTTGTTGTTGTAGTAGTCTATAGGACGGAAGCTAGGGACAGAAGAACCAAGACGCGACGTCGACCCATACAGTCATTGAATTCTGAACTGATCTGTATAGGTGCTAACTACCACATTGGAGTCTTCACGATTATAAACCACTTAATCTATTTTGGAAATCTCTGCAGCCCCGGTAGGTTAGTGTCTGACGAAATCTCGACACAGATTCGGAAGCCTACATAGATTTTGGTCAAATTGCGCCACTTGTAGCGTAGGGGAGATGTCCGTCTGATGTGTGGGCGAGAATGATAATGATTGGTTTTCTGCTTATTCAGATATGTAGTTAGCCTGACATGTGTTAGATGACTTCTACATTAACCTGTCATTATTATTTATTATTATTGATTGTCCAGTTGTTGTTGAATTGTGTCGGGTTTTGGTATGGAAATATATTTACGTTCTAGTCAGGTTAATCACATGTTCTTGATCTGAGTTTTGTTGAAGTCCTGTAGAATAGAATGGGAGGGAATCTAGTATAGATATTCGTCTAAGGTAAATTAACGTCCCATTCGTGTAAACAAGTAAAACGGACCATTATAACACGATCTATTAGGCAAATGATGAGTTTATTGTACAACAGTTTCCTTTATGCTACTTTATGGATGTGAAATGTAGTCTTTAAAGATAGAGGATATTCGTAAGTTACTAATATTTGGTCATAGGTGTTTTTAAAACATTGCTCGGTCGTTTGGGGATCATCACTTGAGTAATGCCAAGGCTAGATAGAGGATACTGGTCAAGAATGTCGAATGGGCTAATAAGGTATTAAATCCTTATTGAATAGAGTGGTTGAAGTATGTCGTGTATGCCAAACCATTGTCTACCTGAACTTGCGATATTAGCTTGTGTAAAATTGGACTCACAGGGAGCTTGAAGTGATGAAACCAAAACGGGACGTCAGTTCATGAAGTCATTGACCGTTGGACTAAACCATATTAGTAGATTTTAACTACTTAGTTGGTGTCCACACAACTATTGTAACCATTAGTTGGAGACGTTGTTTGATATAGTTTAGAACCAGTCGCACTACCACAGGTCAGTCAGTCACAACGTAGAACTTCGTCGATTCAAATCCAACAGTGGTAGAAGTAGTAAAAGTAAAAAGTAGTAATCGGAAAGATTAGGATTTGAAGATGTTATTCAAGGAGTATAATTCAGTGAAATAAATTTGGAAAGAGGAAAAAGTAAGGGACATGAAGAATTCAGAAGATTAGAATTTGGGAGAACACAAGGAGTGGATGCACCTTCGCCATTACAAACGATTTTGAGCTATGTCATTCAAGGTCTCTAACCATCGGTTGCTATCATCTCGTGAATCCCAACCAGGTAGTCTACACCTACCAACATGGCTCAGTCCACTTGTCAGCGACTTCATGAATTTGTACCACGTTTTGTTTTGGCCGCCCCTAGCTTTCTTCCAACCTATTCCTACACCATAAAGCATTGCACGTCGTGGCAGTCGGTGGTTGGGCATACGTAACACGTATCCCAGCCATCTCAACTGATGAAGTTTCACTAATTTATCAATCGATTTGCCGTCCCTACCTAGTACGTGTTTCCTAACAACTGCATTGCTTACCCGGTGGTCTCAGGATATACGAACAATGCTTCGAAGACACCTATGATCGAACACTAGTAGCCTACGAATATCCTCTACTCTTATCGGCCATGTTTCACTGCCATAAAGTAGGACGGAACGAACTGCTGCACAGTAAACCCGTCCTTTGGTTGCTAGACAGTACGCTTCAAAATTATCTTATACTTTTTATCCCATGAACATATTCATTTTCTTTAAATCATATTATATATGCCTAACGTTTTCTCACGATTGCAGATACTACTATCACTACTTTTATTACTCTGGCGTTTGTTTTGATACTTTCATTTTGCTGTATTGATGTAATGTAACGACCTAATCTGATGCACATATGCTCGAGGTATGGCAACTCGAACTAATGTACGTACGTACGAAGTTCTACGTTGTGACTGATTGACGAGGTTCCTAAACTGCTTATAATAAACTAATTGAAATAATCATATTTTTTAATTTTGTATTTCTAACATATGATTAAATAGGACTGGAAAAGAAGATACTTCATTTTATACAAAGTTCATAGTCAAAATAAAACTGAAATATTTTTTGATTACTACAAAGATGAAACTGTGACGAAATTCAAAGGTAAGTGATTTATTATTGCCTACAGATGTACATTATTATAATTTTCTTTATTATATTATTTTTTAAAAACTCATAGCCTTCAGGCCTTGTGGTGAGCTTCTAGTAGGAGCGAAAATAGTATTGTCAGTAGAAATCGTCATTTCATTCGATTTATGTGAGGGCTGAGATACTGCCCAGGTGCTCAGACTGAAGCAGGTGGTTTTCTTAGGGGGCCACACCCGGAGCCTTTGACCTGAATATCTGTTCCATAAGGCAGTGGAGAATCGTGAGGAGATGCAGTCCCATGGTAACCGATGACTAACAATTGATTCATACTCCATTTGTTCCCTCAGGATACTGGAGCCCATGTGCACCATTGGTTTGGAATCAGGGTTTTCCAACTCCCCTAGGTGGATTCTCCATATCCATCAGCCGGATTAATGCGCTGGATATTCGCTTTACATCCTTTCAATTTTGTAAACAACACTTCTGCTGCGAGAAGGCAGGTAGTAGAACTTCTATAGCGGTGGCTGTATACGCGTTAATGTATATATCCTCAGTAAATATCGTTCAGAAATAAGTAATTTATTCTCCATTTTAGACAATATTTACAATACTATTCAGTAACTTTACCGTTCTAAATGGTTTCAATTTTAAAGGTGATTTTGATACGCTTAAACATATCTAAAGTGTAAATTCATTTAGTATTGTTTGTTTGAATCTTCCCATCGATGTGTTAGGACTGCAACTGGTCAGTCTCTATTTGGCATATGTTCATATTGTGCGTATTGCCTCGATATAGCCTTATTTCATTAGCATTGTAAGCCAAAATGGATAGTGGCTAGCAGTGGAATCGGTGACGCCCGTTTCGTTCTATTTGGGACTCATCAGCTGGATGTACCTCCATCTCGGAGTTCACTCTGAGACTCGAGGTGTCCCAAATAAGACGAAACGCGCGTCCTGGATTCCACTGCTAGTCACTATCTATCTTTGCTTACAATATCTTAAGTGTGTTTCTTTTTCTACATTGTCTGATTATTATCGTACCCCTAAATGCCATCTTTTCGTTTGTTGATTAAGGAAACGAAAAAAAAGTTTTCTGTCTTAAAAAGTTATTTTATTGTTTCTTATGGTAATTTATTTGTTATAAACATTATATATGATGTACATTCAATGCGGTAGACCTAAACAGACACAACAGTGTGTATATGCATACATATATATTCACTCTTGACAAAAAAGTAGACTTGTTTCAACTGTGCTACATTTTTTCTTTCAAATGGCAATACTGGCATAAACCTCCTTTAGTAAGTAATAAGTTACAACAAAAAAAAATTTGATTTGGATTGTACAGTTAAAAAGTTTATTAAAGTTAAATGATTAAAATATTGAAAATTGAAAGGATACAAGGAAACAAAGTTGGAGAATGTATCGTTTTTATTCTAGAGTTTGAACTTTACTCCATAAGGCTTATGGAGTTTGTTGAATTTTCAGTTTACATCACGTACGAATGCTATCGATAACCAAAATTCACTGGAAAGTTGTCTCATCTATGTATGGGACTTAGTAGCAGTGATCATCTTCTAATAGGTCCCCAAGTGTCCCTTTTTATAATTTCTAGAGTCCCAGAAACGTCAGGAAATGTTTTATGCAATCAGTGTTAAGTAGGAGCTTTGCAGTAACATCTAGAAAAGGAAGAATCACGTGTCACTGTTTTGGTTGTATATTTTCTTATTCTGTTACTGTGTTTAGCATGGTTCCAGAAATTCCTAGAAGCCCGAATACTGGCATAACCCTATATATATCCTCATTTTTCTGCACACAAACTAGTCTTGAAGTAAAGCTTTTACTAAATTCATACTTCCCATCTGACCTACTTGATGTGTAGCAGCAGTTAGGTTATAGGAACTGGATAGGTAGACAGGATTAAGTGTTTTGGTAATAGACTTATCAGAGTCCGCAAACCAACCACGGATCGAACTTAGAACCCTAGAGTTTCGATGTTGGGTGACCATATTCAACTGTACTTGGTGGGTTACTGCCTCACACTCTGTATGGTTGAACTCTAATTCTCATACTATGGTGTGGATTACTTATATCCACATAAGTAGTACATAATGATGGTCGGGCAATGAATGTATTTCAGTAGAAGATCCATAAGAAAATCACGGGAAAGAAACGCGATTGGTATAAAAATGCATGAACAATAATAATCGTAGACGATGGACTGATATTTGCAGAAGGAACGGTCAAGATTGAGACAATTGATTGATAGTTTGCAAATTAACTGAGATTTCCTGTAATTTTGTGCCTAAATTCATTCAATTTTCCCTACTCGTCTTCTTGTTCACTATGATTTTTCGCATCATTCAGGCAACTTGCGAGTGCAGAGAGTGTATTGAAAATCAAATATTATTCGTGCTAAGAAGGTGCTACATTTTTCAGTTTTTTTATGTTTTCGTTAATAAATGGTGGTTTTGACGTATTAGAAAGCCCTTGTTTTATCCTACTGACATTTACTATAAACTGATTGACTGTTTTCCCATTCAATTTACTATTTTTGTTGTTCTAAGGTCATGGTTATTTTAATACTGATTTGATTTCTGTTGGTAATGCTAAAGCTTATGAAGATCTCATCTCTTTTTGTACCTCTTATTCGCAAATACATAATCAAAGCTAAAATACTGTAGTGTATTAGTTATGTAATCTATTTAGTTCTCATAGGTCCGGTCTCGTCTCAGAAGAATTACCTGATCATTTATGTTTGTAAATTATCGTGAGCTATCTTACATCGTAATAATTAGTTATCTATTTTCTTCTTAGTATTGTACACTTATAGCTTTACTCGAGGTCAGATACTTTACTTTCTTAGATCTTTAAGTGGATTGTTAAAATACTGGACTTTTCAAAATTGAATCACAGATTTATATTCTGATTTACTGGATTATAAACTAATCGTGTTCTGTATTTGTTTGGTTTCGTACACTATTATTGCCCCCAAATGCTCTGGTACGGCCGAGAGTGGGGAGAGTCCGACCTCTCCCTCTCGAAATGCTCTCATATGGCCAGCGAATATATAGCCTCTGCCAGGGAAGTCCTACTCACTGCCTTCTCGTGGCGGTGGTGTTGTTTACGAAAGTGAGAGGACGAAAAGCGAATGTCCAGCGCTTTAACCCGGTTGGTGGACATGAAAAGTTCACCTAGGGGAGTTGGAAAACCCTGATTCCAAACCAGTGGTGCACATGGGCTCCAGTATCCTAAGGGAACAAATGGTGTACGAATCAACCGTTGATCACCGGCTACCATGGGACTGCATCTCCTCACGATTCTCCACTGCCTTATGGAACAGATATTCAGGTCAAAGGCTCCGGGTGTGGCCCCCTAAGAAAACCACCTGCTTCAGTCTGAGCACCTGGGCAGTATCTCAGCCCTCACACAAATCGAATGAGATTTGTGAGGCGCATAATTATCTGGTGCTTTTTTGTACCCATATTTATGTGTTTAAATAAAAAAAAATAAGTACACTATTATTGGTCTCTATAAATTTTAATTTATGTAAAGCGAACGTCACTAGTATACTGTAATTTAACTAGTCCCGATCGTTGCTGCTACCTTGACGTGGTGGTCGGGCTTGCCTATCGTGATGAAGCAATCGAGCTATGCTGGCTGGAACAGTCGTTCCTCGAGGTCCTACCATGCCAGACAGGTCGGTTGAAGAGCGGTGAGACTAAAAGCAGCAAACCCAAGGTCCGAAGGCGAAGTCGTACTGCTGACTGTACAGAGGTGTGACGGCAGTAAGGTGTTTCCTTCAGACAACCAGCATGACAGCGATGCTGCCTTCCCACAAGGAGGGGTGGGGTTAGAAAAGGTCGACCCTAAAAATGCACACCTCGCCTTATCCCACGGATTTCCGTCTCCGGCGTAAGGTTTTTTTTTGAAGAACGGAGCTAACACAAAAACTACCCACAAAAAGTTCGTGTGTGACCGACCTCAAGCAGATGTCCCTTGGGCACTGCGGTCACGCTCTCAGGTCATTAAGACCACTCCTAACCCAATTTCCTTTTCAGGTACCTCTAGAAGAATCCTTCCACGGTGTGGGCAACCGGGAAGTGATAACTGCCCTCATACCTCTAACAGCACTCAAGACCACTGTATTCATAATCAATCTCCTTCTTCAATTCCTACTATTCCCTCTACCTTGACTTTCAACACTAAACTTCCTCTCTCGGTTTCCTCCTCAAGTGTCACCATGGCCAACGATTCTAGTGCGCGAAACGCTGTCCCAGGTCTACTTAAACCTCGCTCCAAACTACACATTGGAGCCTTCAACGTACGTACCCTATGCCAAATCGGTCAACAGGCCTCCTTAGCTAAAACCCTAGAATCTCGTACCATTGATGTATGCTGTGTCTCCGAAACACGCATACAGGATCCCAGTGTGGTCATTCACTTGACCTCACCTCGCCAAAATGGACAGCCGACGAAATACACCCTCCGTGTATCTGGCGACCCGTTGGCTAGTTCTCGCTGACTTGCAGGTGTTGGCATAGCACTAAGTACAAGGGCAGAACAGGCACTACTAGAATGGATCCCCGTTAACAGTCGCCTGTGTGCTGTCCGGCTAAATGGCTCCATAAGAACTCGGAAGGATAGGGACACACGTCGTTGCCTTTTCGTCGTTTCTGCCTACGCTCCCACTGACTGCAGCCATGATGAAGTAAAAGATGACTTTTACAGAAAACTCTCTGAGCTTCTTCAGAAAGCTAAGCGCTCAGACATAGTAGTCGTAGCGGGTGACTTTAATGCCCAGGTAGGCAGCTTAAATCAAACAGAAAGACATTTAGGTGGGTGTTTTAGTATTCCGGCTCAACGAACCGATAATGGTGATCGTCTGTTGCAACTATGCTCAGACAATCGTTTATTTTTAGCAAGCACTAATTTTAAACATAAGGAGAGACATCGTCTAACATGGCGACCACCTGCACCAAACCAACGATGGACTCAAAAAGACCATATTGTCATCAGTTATCGTTGGAGAGGCTCAATAGAAGATTGTCGCTCGTATTGGAATACTTGTTTAGACTCTGATCACGCTTTAATACGAGCACGCATTTGTCTGCGCCTCAATGGACGCAGGAAAAGTACACTAAGAAGACCCATTAGGATTGAACTGGAGGACGAGAAAGCCAAATGTGAATTCCAGAAACAACTGAGTTCACATCTAGGCAGTTCTGTAAACGAGACTGACCCAGATGCTGCTTGGAAAGACACACGAACAGCTGTGGAAACGGCAGTAACATCTATTAGTCATTTAAACCATAGGGCTCCAAAAAACCAATGGATTTCTTTAAATCTACTTCACTGATGGATTCGCGTAAACTCATGCCATCAGGCTCTGAACATGACGAAGAGCGTAAACAAATTACATCTAGGTTAACTAAAAGTCTAAGGAACGATCGTGAGCAGTGGTGGGCAACGAAAGCAAAAGAGATGGAGAAGGCAGCGGCTCTAGGCAACACCAGACAACTATTCAGACTAACAAAATAAACCGGAATTAAGAAGTCAAGTGTAAGTGAGACAATCTCGGAAAAAGACGGAACCCTTATCTGCTCTCAACCTAAACGTTTAGAACGATGGGCGGAACACTTTAAGGAGCAGTTTAGCTGGCCTTCAGCTACTGCACAACTACCCACTATTCCCAGAAAACCTGAATGGAACATTGAAGTAGGCCCCCCGACCCTACTTGAAGTTCAAAAGGCTATAGGTAATCTGAAACGGGGAAGAGCAGCTGGTCCTGATGGATTGGTTCCAGAGGTTTTTAAATACGGTGGTCCAATTTTAGCGATTAGGTTGACTAATATTCTGGCTAAAATCTGGGAGACGGATGTAATCCCATCCGACTGGTCACAATCACTGATTGTCCCAATATATAAAAAGGGGTCAAAATCATCCTGCGATAACCATAGAGGGATTAGTCTGACTAACATAGCATCTAAAATACTAGCCTCAATAATTATCGGGCGCCTAACTAAGACTCGTGAACTGCAAACACGAGAAAATCAGGCTGGCTTCAGACCTGGTCGTGGCTGTATCGACCACATATTCACCATTCCTCAAGTTTTAGAGCACAGACACGCTTATCGGCGTCCGACAATGATAGTTTTTCTTGACTCTGTAGACCGAGAGGTTCTGTGGCAGTGTCTGTCATTGAAAGGTGTACCTGAGAAGTACATAAACCTTTTGAAGGCTCTTTACTCGAACACTATTAGTCGAGTGAGAGCTTATGGCGAACTGTCATATGATTTTACAACCTCAAGTGGTGTCCGTCAAGGCTGTCCACTATCCCCATTTTTGTTTAACTTCATTATAGACCTGTTGCTGGAAATAACACTCTCGTCGACTGAATTTTCAGGAATTGATCTCCTACCAGGGGGACCACTAAGCGACTTAGAATACGCAGATGACATAGTCCTGTTTGGTGAAGACGCTGGCAAAATGCAGAGTCTTCTGTTGGAACTCAGTAATAATGCCAGGATGTTTGGGATGCGTTTCTCCCCATCCAAATGTAAATTGTTACTCCAGGACTGGCCTGCGTCAACACTCGAACTAAGGATAGGGAGTGAAGTAGTCGAACGCGTTGACAACTTCACTTATCTTGGAAGTCTGATCAGCCCTAATGGGTTGGTGTCAGACGAAATCTCAGCACGGATTCAAAAAGCTCGTTTGGCTTTTGCCAACTTACGTCACCTATGGCGAAAACGAGATATCCGTCTATCAATTAAGGGACGAGTATACTGCAAAGCAGTTCGCTCTGTCCTACTTTACGGCTGTGAAACATGGCCATTAAGAGTAGAAGATACTCGTAGGTTACTAGTATTTGACCACAGATGCCTTAGAAATATTGCTCGCATCTGCTGGGATAACCGGGTAAGTAATAGTGAGGTTAGACGCAGGGTATTAGGGAACGATGGTAAATCAGTTGATGAGGTGATGAATCTTCATCGACTGAGATGGTTGGGCCATGTGTTACGTATGCCTGAACACCGATTACCACGACGCGCTATGATGACTAGTATTGGGGACGGTTGGAAGAGAGTTAGGGGCGGCCAAACCAAAACATGGCATCAGTGTTTGAAGTCACTAACTTCTAGCCTGAGCCATGTTGGCAGATGCAGACTACCTGGTTGGGGTCCGCGTGACTATCGTAACCAATGGTTGGAGACTCTAGGTGACATGGCTCAGAATCGGTCACAATGGCGTAGGTGTATACACTCTTTATCTTCCCTTAAACCTTGAGACTAAAATTGCTTCATATCTCTCTTCCTTCCTGTACTATATCCTTATATACAACCTATAATTTATATACTACTACCAACACTAGATTAACTACTATGAATCCGGTGTTCCTCTTGTTGTGCTAACGAGGTATGGCAACTTGGACCGATGCATATATGTGCCTGGTCCTACGTTGTAGCTTACCTGACCTGAATTTAACTAGTAATTTAATGTTATACATGTATCAATTCATTTCATCTACATGGTGAACAGTATGTATTCTCCTACTTTTAACTAAATTTAATTAAAAGTGTATAAGATATCGAAATTATGTGGAATATTTAACTCTAGACAAGATGTTTAACATAATTCTTGATTTCAATGTTCTATAAGTGCTTATCTTGTTTGTATTATATATATGCTTGTTAAATCAAACGTTTTTAACGATGAACCTTTGATTGATACGAATCTCTTATTATTTATATTTGAAAGACAATTAATTGTATTCATTTAGTGCTGATCGAGATCTGTCAATCAAGTTACAATATAACCTATTATTATGAGCGGCTTAATATCGCATGGAGTGTGTTTTAATGTTGACCGGAACCACTGGATCTAGGTTTCGTATATTTGTAATCTTGAAAGAACTGATATTTTCTGATAAATTCAACCTGCCTACCATCCAGTTTTACAGTTTGACACGTTACCAATGTGCTATTCGGGCTACTACTACATCCGATCACTTAACATCTCGATCTAGTGAACTCAATGTCAAGACACTAAGACTAGTCTCACTAGTGACATCATAAAGGACTAGAGAAACATGAAATTTATCACTATTCAGTGACCAATCAATTGTAAACATTTCAGTTTTAAGGGCTGTGGTCATTCTCTGATCAAGTAGCTCAGTTGTAATATGCCAAACTATGAAGGTGGTTGACACAGGATCTAATCTTATAGTCGCTAGAAGCACACCTTACTGAAAAGTACCGGATAGCACGAAAACTAAATTCAGGTATTCTTGTTGATGAATACCTTTAATCACCTAAAAACTAACCAGGTTTGTCTTATTTTCGCATCACTTGAAGTTGTGCAACTAATCATATTTTGCCAGATTAATTATCCCACTTATTTATTTATTTGAACACATAAATATTGGTACAAAGGGGCACCGAATACACATGCGCCGCACAAATCTCAGTTGATTTGTGTGAGGGAAGTGATATTGCCCAGGTGCCCAAACCGAAACAGGTTGTTTTTTTAGGGGACCATACTCGGAGCCTTTGACCTAAATATCTGATCCATAAGGCAGTGGAGCATCTTAAGGAGATACAGTTCCATGGTAGACGGTGACCAACAATTGATTCATATTTCATTTGTTCCTTCAGAATACTGGATCCTATGTGCACCGCCAGTTTTAAATCAGGATTTTTCATCCCCACTAGGTGGACTTACCGTGTCCCTTAACCCGGTTAAAGCGCCGTACATTCCCTTTTCGTCCTCTCAATTTTGTGAACAACACCTGTGGCACGAGAATGCAATGAGTAGGACTTCGCTGGCAGAGGCTATATACTCGTGGCCATGTGAGAGCATTTGGAGAAGGAGAGCAGACTCTCCCCGCTCTCGGCTGTACCAAGGCATTCGGAATTATCCCACTACATTTTCTTGTTTTAATGTTAAAGGGAAGCAGATGCTTTATGAATTAACTTAATATATGAAACTATTTCAAGTAAATTACATCAAATAATAATAATAATAATAATAATAGTGATTGTTCGTTTCACTGGTAAACAATAGTTTTTTTTCTCGTTTACAGTTGATGAAGCGGATGTTGTTAGAGTATAAACACTTTTTTTTGTTATTAATGAAACTATATTAAAGTTTTATTCTGAATTAAACTAGTTTTTATGTAGTGTATCATTATTTGATTACATCTTTTCTACAACTTCACAGTGTTACGTAATAACGCTTAACTTAATCATTATATCTCATAAAGGATAAAATGTTTTACACTGTGATTTATACCTAAATAGTATATTCTTACTTTATTCTCTACATCATTTCGGACCATAAACTGCTTGTTGTTTTTTTAAAAGTATCTGGCGTATCCAAAATATCTGAGTTAAAATATATATAGATATTTTAGTAGACGTGATGAGCCGACCTCAATGCTTGGTAATATTTTATCAAAAATCAATATTATTTAAGCAAAGATGGATAGTGACTAGCAGTGGAATCCAGTTTGACGCGCGTATCGTCCTATTTGAGACTCGTCAGCTGGATGTACCTCCATCTCAGAATAGATGTTCACTCTGGGACTCGAATCCAGTACCTTTCGTTTCAAACGCCATCACATTATTCTCTCAGCTACTGAGCCCTAATAGCCACTTGCTTGTGCAATGTAGTAAAGTTTCAATTCACTTAGTATTGTTTGTTTGAATTTTCCCATTGATGTTTAGGACTGCAATTGATCAATCTCTTATTGCTATATGTGTATTACTGTGCGTGTTGCATCGATTTAGCCTTAATTCACAAACATTGTAAGCAAAGATGGATGGTCGCTAGCACTGGAATCGAGGACTCGAGTTTCGTCCTATTTGGGACTGATCAATTGCAGTCCTAAACATCGATGGGAAAATTCAAATAAACAATTCTAAGTAAATAACATTCAAGGTTTGAGTATGAGTTGATAATTAAAGCTTTGATGTAATCATATAATAATTTTAATCCTTTGTTTCTATGTAATTTATTTGTTGATCATTTGGACTTTATTTAACTACACTATAAAGAAATCTTGTTTATCAAGAAGTATTTGTTACCGGGAACTCGGTAATGTTTATCTTTTACTTTGGTTGTTTTATTAAAGAAGTTTGAGATGTTGTTGCTTAAAGTTAAAACTTGAATTTTTCTTTATTTTTATTCCTTTCCGATTTTAATTAAACTTTTTAAGGGATCTTAACTCAACAACTTGACATGATGAAAATTGCATATTACAAAATGGAAACCCTTGTATCTACCCACCTCATCTATAAACATTCGTAATTTTTATTTTGTTTTTGTGAATGTCTTCAAATGTTTAAACTAAATGTTCAATCGGAAATCTTTGTACGTACGACTTTTTGAGTGATCTAGAAACTGGATTGAACTCAGAAACACAGGACTTTACAGGGAGTACATGAATTTTAGGAATAATGAATATGTCGAAAATGGTGAATAAGTGGTGACATTTTAAATCTTAATCAGTTTATCAATTTTCTAGGAGAAAAGAAATGAAAAAGCAACTTCTTCATAGCCAATGATTGTTCAAATCGTATGGAACCCATATTAGAACCATATTCATAAATAATATATCAACCGAAAACTTACAATTCGTCGAATTTACACTAAGAATATACTATATGCTGATTTTCAGCTATAAAATAGTAGCTTCATTTATTATCGCTACATAATGTTAGGATCATTGAAAATTCACCCTATGCACTATCGATATTAACACTCTGAAAATTACATCGCGATGACACCAAAATGCTTCCAGATTGATATGAACTGTTGTGGTTTTCACTATGTGTTGGTCAATTTCGTCTACCACGCCACCACTAACAATCACAGCTATCTGAATATACAAATATCAAACTCATAGACATGCAGTTCATACTAACGCTTTATGAAATTTTACGTATACAATCAGTATGTATCATTTTTAAGAACTTTCGTCTAAATTTAATCGAATAGCTTCACAATATTTGGGCGCCGAGTTAATATGAAACATTAAAGAGCCAAAATGTATTTGTACATTCTTCCTCTAGTATGCATGATCGTTTTGAAATCAGGACTTTTTGACTGATTTTGATGGGTCTTATTTGTCCATAAATTTTGTTCATGTACATGATGTTAGAATGTGATTAAATTACAAATAGGACATTTTGTGCTGTTGGTTAATAAAATAAAGCTGTTTCTCTACTCCATATTTGATTCATTTTACTGTATGCCTTGAATAATCTTAATGAAGGATTCATTTTGATCTTGGACCGATCAACTCATGTCATGCTTCCATGTCCCATTATAACATGTTGATTAAATATCCATATTTCAGTTAAATAGTAATTCTTATTAGTCATTTGCAACATACTGTCTGTTCATATTTATTTAGCTTGGTAAGATATAAGATACTACAAGGGTTACTAGTCATACTTGTCGATACCTGCTTTTATTATCCTATTGTTTCAACTGATCATATCACTGGATATTCGTCTAAGGTCGCTCATTTATCTAGAACAGGCATCATAACTGATGTTAGGCACATATTCATGAAGGGGCTAGACACGATAATGAGCCCCCTAAGATTTTGTTACGAACTAGTTTTTTCCTAGATAAAAATGTTGTTCAATTTGTATTCAACTTGCCCCCAAATGCCCTGGTACGGCCGAGAGTGGGGAGAGTCTGCTCTTCCCCTCGAAGTGCTCTCATATGGCCACGTGTATATAGCCTTTGCCAGGGAAGTTCGACACACTGCCTTCTCGTGTCACAGGTGTTGTTTACGAAATTGAGAGGACGAAAAGCGAAGGCCTGGCACTTTAACCGGGTCGGTGGACACGGCGAGTCCATCTAGGGGAGTTGGAAAACCCTGATTCCAAACCAATGGTGCACATGGGCTCCAGTATATTGAGGGGACAAATAGCGTATGAACCAATTATTTGGTCACCGGCTACCATTGAACTTCATCTCCCCACGATGCTCCACTGCCTTGTGGATCGAATCTTTAGGTCAAAGGCTCTGGGTGTGGTCCCCTAAGAAAACCACCTGTTTCGGTCTGGGCACCTGGGCAGTATCACAGCCCTCACACAAATCAAGTGAGATTTGTGTGTCGCATATGTATTCGGTGTCCCTTTGTACCGATATTTATGTGTACAAATAATTAAATGAATATTATTCAACTTATGTATCGTTATCTAATTTTTTTTCTTAATTCTTCTAGGTCGTGTTGATTTAGAGCATTGTGAATGTATTGTTGAAAATGTTAATATTGGTCAACCATGTGCATTTTCAATTTCAACATTATTTAATGGAAATAAAAGAATTTATTATTTTATAGCAGCAAATAATAAAATTATGTCCGATTGGGTACATCATTTAGCTCGTGTCGCTGAATTAGTTGATGTTTCCACTACAAGTAAGATTGTTTTGTTATTCTATGTCTACTTCAGTTAATATTTTCATCGTTGAAAGCGTTAGTCAATTGAAGCTAAACCACCAGGGAAAACCTGAAAGCACTGGATGGCCAACTCGCTCTATTGTGGGACTCTTCAGCAGTGCACATCCATGACCTCGCCTCGCGAGATCCGAACCCAGGACCTACCAGGTCTCGCGCCAGAGCACTTAACCGATGGACCACTGACACGGCATCCGATGGTGTTTATGTATAACTTCAACCAATCCACGAAGTTGAGCAACCGTTCACTAATTGTCTTCAGTGAGTTGATATCTCACAACAAACCTTGTTTGAACTCCACTGGTCACTGCTTCTCACTAGAACTCCTGGATATACCTCTCGAAGTCAGTCACTAGTGAGCATATGATCATTATTATTATCAAAAGGGGTTTTTGTGGAGATTTAGTATTTTCATAGTTGTATGACATTTATATGTGGTTTTCTTGTTGATACATGCCTGTGATTTTAATGAAGGTTGTGTATACATTTTGAAGAATTATTGACAATATCATAGTAGGTATTTCGTTTGTTTATTTTATTGTCCTGAGACATTGACAAATTGATGAAAGTTAAAAATATCACTTATTCATTATTGTGGATCCAGATATCATTATTTCTAACTGTAGCGTTCATCATGTGAAGATAGTACTGTTTTTGAGTTTTTCTTGAAAATAAGTATAAGAGGATCTGATGCAAACGTAAAGCCAATGATTGGAAAATCAAAGGCAATATTCCTACAGCTGAAAAACATATGAAACTCAAAACAACTGTTAACCAACATCAAAGTCAGGATCTTTAATATAAACGGCAAAGGAGTTCTATTGTACGGAAATGAGACTTGTAGAATTACCACAACCACCATCAAAAATATACAAGTATTTATAAACAAGTTTCTACTTAAGATACTCAATGTCCGTTGACCGGATTCCATCAGCAACAGCCAACCGTAGGAAAGAACAAACCAGCTTCCGTCTGACGAGGATATTAAGAAAAGACTCTGGAAGTGGATGGGACATACATTACGAAAATCACCAAATCGCATCACGAAAAGCCGTAACTGGGAATCATGAAGGTAAACGGAAAAGAGGAAGATCAGCGAATATATTGCATCGGGAATCGAAAGCAGAAATGAAAAGGGTAAATATCAACTGGAAGCAACCGGAAAGGATTTCCCGGGACGGAATTGGATGGAGAATGCTGGTGGTTGACCTATGCTCCTCGACGAGTGGTAACAGGCATAAATAAGAAGTTGAAAAGAAGTATGGAGTAGTTACTTATTGTTGACATGTCTTTAGTATTTCCAGCTGTCAGAAAAGTCATGTTTAAAATATGCTGTATATATTTAAGTTTATATACCTATGGCTACAAGCTTCCATTAACTTTGGTAGTCAGAGTATGTGTTACATTTACTTATGTACAATATTGCATGAAACACGAGTATGTTAGAAAAAAACATAGTAGTGTGCTAATCAAACAGTACATAGTATCAACCTATGAACTCATTGACTGTTCGTTTAAATTGTGTCGAAAATTGCAGACTTCTTGGTTGAAGCTCGAGAAATACTCGTCATCATTAATAGTTCAAGATGTTGGATGGTTGTATGTTTAAACTGTCTCCTTCATGGTTTAGTATCCACTACAATTAAAACGGGATTTTCTCCTTTACTCCTCATCTTGATGTTTTCTTTTCTTACTGTGTTAAATCTATACTTATTCATATTATAACTGACTAACTGTTGTCGTGTTTGTATTCCTACAACAATGGATGTTATTTTTTTAAAAACTCATGATCTAGTGATTTTGTACATTCTATCTCTCTCTATATGCCATTACGAAGTATGGTGAATTGGGTGATCGATAAGCTTTCTATCCACATCCTTCTACATTTTCAGACTGGGATTCCTTATGCATCTACTGAAAGCATAATAGATAGAGGACGTTTTTTACTGTCAGCTACTTATTATTCAACGGACTCGACTACGTACTTTAGTTTGTACAGAAGTGTATCAGTTTTACTATTTATCTATCACCCAAATAGTGTAGCTTTTAATGAAGTTCATACACTGATACCTAACGGATAAGTAACATTAACAACTGTCCATCGAAATAATTAAAAATAGAATATTTCTTATTTTTCTATCCAGATTTCTTTTTTAACTTCACGAATGTTTATTTATTTTTTAAAGATATCAATTCGAATCAAAGAACTGTCGTTGAAAACATTAACAGCAGTCGAAGTGCTGGTGGTGTTTGTAATGAACCGCCCTTATTTCAGAAACCGTCCAAAATTTCTCCAGATAATTATGATAATGGCGTACATTCGAATGGTGGAGATACAGGAACTAAATCTCCCAATAATCAGCGTCAAGTATTGAGCAATAATCATGTGAACAGAGATAATGATAATGGTGAAGATGATTACAAAGAGGTTATCGGTGGAGTAAGCCAAAGTTAATTTTATCATTTATTGTGAGAATAAGTATTCGTAGATGTGTGTTTTGAGTTAGTCGGTAGGCGTCCATAAACGTAGTTCCCATGCTGGTCAGCAATCGATAGCAACGGGTTACTGCGTACTTCAGTGACCTGATGTTCCTTGTGTCATTTTGACCCGCCTCACCTAGGTTCACATTCTGAGACGTGATTCTGGAGCTCAGTCGTGGCGCCATGCAGCCTCCTACGGAGATCATTCCTAGGCTATATAGTTTCAGAGTAGCGTTCGAGATTGTGAAACTCAGCGACGCTTTTACGAATCACATTAAGTATTAGGTCCTTCAAGAATCCAGTAAGACCTTGTGTATAGATTGCCGATCAGTAAGAAATTATATCATGCAACTTAACATCTTAACATTGTGAATGCGATGTTGATTCACTCGCACTCGTGTTCGCATTACAACCGGTAGAATTCCATAGGCACTGGATAACTAGACGGACATAAAATTGGTCATTACTTAATGTTTTTTTTTTCAAACGTTACAAAAATTGCACCACTGTATCATATGTTTACCATTCGCTAATCGGTGATTCGGGCTTACAAATCCCGATGATACTAACCGATTGTCTAGACATATAGTCTCGGTGATGACAATCTTTTAAAACAGTTACATTAATAAATGTGATAAATCACATGAATTAATGTTTTGTCCATTGAAAAAAATTCATGATCGAATTGTGTTTCCTAGTGATTGTTTATATGATCCACTAAATAACAAAAATTATCATCAGTAAAATTGTTATCAACCAGAGAAAACCAAGGAATCACAATAAATAGATGTTTCTCACTCGTTTAAGTTTCCTCAGCTACTCATACCCACAAGTTTCTCTACATAAGAGCGATCGAATCATAGACCCTCAGCAGCTTTCATAATGACCTTGTTAACCTTAGACTATTACGTTTGAATCCAGTTACTGTTCGATTCCCAAATATATTTGATCTGTATTTATAATGAATTCGTCTGGGTTCCTGTGTTTGATTGGCAGTTTTAAAGACGAAAAGTGTAATTGGGCGAATCTGTCTCTGGATACCTTTTATTAGAATAAAGACTTTACGGCCACCATTGTTTGAT